>JAMXBD010000183.1:0-1200000 GCA_024138025.1 Combretum micranthum
ACAAATGCTAATGCTCCCCCTTGTTATATGCACATGTCAATTAGCATTAGTCCAAGTAGTTGATTAAGCCATTTTACTTAGGCGATCAAACAATTTTTCAGACAATCATCATAGCTAACTACACAACCAAAGTTTATCACCCGGTTTCGATATTCTTAATTTGAGTTCTCACATCATCATCACATATAATTTCCCATCATTCCCCATTATTCATATTCCATTCATTGTGTCCTACATTCTAGTGCAATACTTTACAAGCACAGACAATAAATGAATCGGGAAGAAAACTCACACGGCCATTGGATCACCGTCTTCTAGTAATAACAATCCGGTGGTAGGGAATCGTCGAACTCAGGATTACCTAAAAAGGAAGAAATACTCTAATAAGTATTTCAACTCAAACTAATCCAACGACTTCATACAAACTTATCAAATTCGTAATCGCATCCTAAGCGGAAATTCCAACTTAAAACGGCCATAACTTGGTCATTTTAACTCGGAATCTCGTTAATTTTATATCGATTTCTATCTACTTCGGAAGAGCTTTCTAAATATGAAGTTTAAATCATGTTTTGAAAATATCTAAGCCTCGAAATGAGGGATCAGATCTGTACAGCGGTAACATAGATTCCGAAAATGCGGTTTTCATGAATGCACTTGAGATTCCTAAGTGTAAAATGAAACTAAATGCAATGGTAATGATTTTCCCTATCATGAATGTCATGATATGAACTCTAATGAGCCTAAGTTTCTTATAGCTCTTTAGGTTTAAAGAATTTACATAAACTTTTCTTAGAAAACCATTTCATATTAATGTTTAACAATGAGTTTTACTACACTTAGTCACACCTACATATTACAAGGATTTTCTTTTAGGAAAACTCTATTTTGCTTAAAGAATTTTTGACCCTCATATTAGTTATATCCTAAGGTCTTTATTTCTTAAATAAAATCTTCTTTTGTAAACTTTTAAGTGGGTCCTTTACTAGGGGGTTTCAAAAAATCCGAATTTAGTAAAGTCCATTTTCAAGTTGATTTCTTTAGGAAAAAAGTATTCTATACTTAAAACTTTAAGTGTTTATTATACCTATATCCTATGGACTCCATTTATTTAAGAAAATACCATTTTTGAAGTTGGAAAAATAGTGTTTTCTAGCCATCTATTCATTATTACGAATTTGGTTTTTAAGACTTTTAACTCTAAATTTCTTTTAGACTTCATCTCTTGTTTTCAACTATTTTCCTTAGTAAAACACATTTAGATCCATGAAAAATATTGCTAAACATTATCTATTACCTATAGGCTCCATTTCTCTTGTAAAATATATGTTTAGAAGTTGATAAAGGGTGTTTTATCCTAGGTTTCCAAAGTCATCCGAATTTACACAAGTCCATTTCTTGAAAAGTGTTTTCCTTTTTTACTTTATCAACTCATCTATCTATAGATCTATACACTAGGAAGGTTATTTACTAAGGACAAAAACATTAAAGACCAACAATGCACATAAACTCAAAATAATGATGAGATCTTAAATGCCTACATGAATATGAGTAATAAAATGGTAGATCTACTATATCAAGTGCTTAAATAAGTTTTGAAAACATAAAAACTATATTTTTACAAAAGATCTTTAGTTCAAAATACTTTTTGATGGATAAACATAAAGCTTTTGTCATGAAAGCTCCTTTAAAGATTAGATCTACTTCGTAATGGTTCGGTATTCTTGTTTTGACATTTCCTTGTCCCTAGCAAAAGCTCATGGGGTCCTTTAGTTGGAAATGTCCAAGAATCACTTAGCCATAACAAGATCTATGAGTGGAAGGAGTGGAAGCTTACTACTTGAAGTAAAGTAAAGATGAAAGAGGAAATGGAGAGTTGTGTGTTGTGTGTGTGTGTGGGGGGGGAGGGGGGGGAGGGGGGGGGGGGGGAGGGGGGGAGCCATGGAGGTCTCGGCTAAAGGGGAAAAGAGGGAGTGGAGAGGAGAGAAAAAGAGTGTTTTGAGAGCTTTTTCACTTTGTGAAAATGGAAAAGTGAAAGAATGAGGAAGAGAGAAAAAGTAGCTTATATATTAAATGGAATTAGGTTAAATGAGACCAAAATAAATTAAAAGAAATTGCAAAAGGGAGCTTGTTGGAGGGGGTTTCACGCCAACCAATGCATGAAAGGAGGGAAGAATTTGATTTTTCTTGATTGATTTGATTTAAGTGAAAGTTGTCATAAATTGTATAAATAAGTAAGAGACAAAAAGTCTTTAGATAAGATTGATTGAGTGATGGTAAGGGTTGCAATGTAGGGTGTACAAATAGGTAGTAATAGGTTGTACTATGAATAGTAAGGAATAGTAGACAAGACAATTTGATTTTCCGGTAGTAAGGAAATACGAATAAAAAGGCTATAACTGTATTTTTCGTAAGCCGGAAAATTATGAAAAATATATTTTCGGAATCCTTATTTTATTTCAATTCAAATGAGTACTCATAAGTGAATTTTTGAAATTCTATTTCCGGGGCACTCTTTTCTATAATGGGTCTCGGGATGACCCGAAATTGAAATTTTCCAAAAATCTGATATTTTCTTGGTTTGAAATATAATCAAGAACTATAACCAAAATTAATTTTGCTTATAAAAGTTTCTTATTTGGAAACGTGAAAAGCCGGAATTTGGGTTTCTAAGTCTGTCTCACAAAGTTTGAACTAAACCGATTTAGGGTTTCATTTTCTGGTTTTCGAAGTTCACTTGATTACTAGGAAACCTGGGTATACATTATAAAAATAATAATAATAAAAAACAAGTCGTGTAATGAAATAAAATGATTAGTGCAAAAGACTAATCGATTACCGGTAGAAATGAAAATACGATAAAAAGGTTATAATTGTAACTTTTATAACCCGAAAAATTATATAACCGATATAATTAGAAATCGTATAAAATTACGAGTCTAACGGTACTAATGAATATTTTTGATATCTCGAGCCCCGGAACACGCTTGTCGAAGTCTGTATCCGAACGGGTTCGAAATAGATCAAAACTTTACCAATATGATAATTATAAAAGAACTCATATTACTATGATTATTCTATATATTTAAACTACATCTCGGCCTCTACGGTTAGGGGTGCTAGATTGCCGGACTTATACTATTGTATTCCGGTTAGAGTTTTCGGGTGATTTTTCCGGTTTAGATATTGCCAATTGGAAACTGAGATTTTCTATTTATACAACGTATTTAGTTTGAGAAATTTATTTTAAATTTTATTTTATAAATATTTAATATCTCTAACTGCTTTCGGAAATCTTGAATTGAATTATTTTATCCGGAGTAATATCGGTAATGGTTACAAGATATGATTTTCTTGAGTTTGAGTCAAATATCGATTTTGGAATGATTTTGGGGAAATCTTGATTTTTTTATAATTTGCTTTGAAAAAAGGATCTTCATAGTGTTTTGTTTTCGAATTTATTTTTGCTTTGGTTTAAGGTTTTATGAACAATTGGTTAACTTAAGGATATCTAATTTGTTATTTTATTTCTTGAATCCTTCCTTCTTAAGATTACGAGATTTCAATTTCTAACTCGTTCTATGATTCTTAGGAGTTTGATTTGATCGTTAGGGCTTTATTGTGATTTCCGTCTCTTAGGATTATTAGTCTGGTCGTTTGGGGAATTTCCAAAGTCTACATTTATTATTGGCAGATAAGTTTTCTTAATCGTGCCAAAGCCTAGTTATGGAATTGGCCTTTGGTGATCTCCTGATCCTTCAAATTGTCATGTTGTGGATTAACTTGCTTTTCAGCAAATTATCACTGTGTTTTATTTTTATCCCGATTTTTATGAATTATAGATTAGGTAAGCAGTTTATCTTACGTAATGGTTTTTCGACTTAAGGACTTTTGTAGTCCTTATTTTATTTTTAGATTTTGTCAAGACTAATGAATTCTTACTTTCGTTTATATTTTAGGACTCGTTCGAAGTTCGGTTTTAATTTGGAGTGATTTTTAGGGTTTATTTTCATAGTTCATCTTGGATTTATTTACTGAAATTTTCCGGGGCTTACATACCCCTTTATATTCTCTCTCCTCATTTTTACTCTTTCATTTTTTTTTTACTCAAGTAAAACTCTTTTAATCACTCCCTCTTCTCTTTGTTGTGCCGTGACCCCCATAACATACACACTCACACAAATTTATTTTTCTTCTTCACTATCCTCTTGTTCCAAGCATTAGTGATAAATCTTTACCTTTCTACTATTAAACTTTGTAATGGCAAGACCATTCATGTCACGCCCCAAAGGGTACCCAAAACGTGACAGTCCACCACATTCGATATTTAAACTTAAGTATGACAACGTTAGTCATCCCATAAGTTTACATGCCGGGTGTAAGGTGTACTTGCATAACTTTTAGGATCACACTTTGAATCGAATAGTCTAAAAAAGGCATACATTAGCATTAAGAATAGAAATCACAACGAGATAAATAAGTTAAATCTTTACAAAAGTCAAGGGGGCATACCCCTGCCGAGAATAATAATGGAAGTCCATTCATTCTAAATTCACATTTACAAATACTAGGGTTTATATCGAGGAGATTTTCTAGAAGTCCGCGCCTCTAGCTAAGTCCAACTTCTTCAAAAGCTCCTTCATCCAAAAGATAACCCTGTGAAAAGTGTTCTCTCGGAACAACCAAAAATAGGAATACCACAACAAAACTATCGGGGTGTAAGCTAACAGGCTTAATGAGATTCATTCCCAAATAAATAATGCTCGATAATAGTATATAATAGACAAGTTATTAGCAGCCATATGAAATGCACAAGCAAATGATCATACAAGCATATGACTTTCCGGGAGCCATATGTGAATGGATTTACGCCCTCCATTCGGGTTAGAATGGTCCATAAGACATGCATCCATAAATTCCAATTTTGAGTGGGTTGGTCCATAAGTCATGCAACCATCATCCCAATCTCTTTCTCTTAGTTATACAACCTCTGTTGTTTTATTGTTGTAGTTTTATGTGCCTACTCCACATCCATTAACTTAAGCGATCTCACATCCTTAATGTTAACATAGGCCCCCTCGCCTTCCGCTAATATTTTTTGTCCCACCAAAGGTATATTAGCTAATGCAATGTGACTCACTACGTGATATGCATGTACAATTTATTCATATAATCATGGCATGTTAATTATGTAGATTAAATGCGATCATCAAGAATTTCAGACAATTCAAGTCTATACTAGCTCACACAATGATATTTACAACGAGTCTCGTCTCGATATACTTATTATTCATTCAACCAAGATTAAATCACAACTCATCATAGTTTTTATCTTTTCCTAATTCTAATGCCACTACGACTACAAGCACATACATGAGCACAACTATTTAAGAAATGAACTCACTCAGCCATGGATAGAAATCCACTAGTCGTAGTAGTCCTCGGGGAATGGAAATCCATCCTCCAAATCACCTAAGTACAAGGAATACCCGAAATGAGTATTTCTCATAAGGTTCTAATAACTTAATAATTCTAACTACTAAGTTCGTCAATTTCCGCATAAGATAAAGTCATAACTTTAAATGATCATATCTAACTTATTTTAACTCGGAATTGAGCATATAATATATCGATTTCTATCTACTTCGACCTATCTATTCCAAGTATTATTTTCAAGTTTCAAAAATATTTAGATCACGAAACAGAGGAATCAGTTCTAGTCGTTCGAAAACTTCGATTCCGAAAATAGTTTTGTGGATGTTTGTGATGTTTTTAGCATATAGTTCAACTACACATGCAATATCAATTATTTCCTATCATGAATGATACGATATGAACTTGATGCATGCATGCTTTTGATATTATTTACAAAAAGGAAAATTTAGAAACTTCTTATTTGTGAAGATCCATGGCTACACACTTTCATAACAACTAGATTCCTAACTTTGACTATCTCATTTGTTTTGAAGTTATTTCCTTAAGAAAATCAATTTATCCTTATCTAAATTGAGTCTTCATTATACCTATTACCCAAGCCTTCATTTTTACATAAAAACTTACATGTTACACTTAGCAAATATGTTTTTAAATAGGATTCATCCAAAAATCCGAATTTCTTGAAATTAAATTTTGAATGATTTTTTTGGGAAAAACTTGTTTAATACATAAAAATTAAGACTTTAAGATACCTATTACTAAGGACTCCATTTTTACATAAAACTTCTATTTTGAGCTTAGATGATAGTTGTTCTTATGGGCTACATTCAAGATTACGAATTTCATATGTTGACTACTAACTCAAAATTTTTCCATCTAAATTCCACTTCTTGTTTTATACATTAGTCTCATCAAAACTCATTTAGCCTTATAAAAATCACTACTTAATGATACCTATTACCTATACCCTTCATTTTTTACATAAAAAACATGAGTTTTAAAGTTGATAAAAGGGTTTTCAAAATAGGCCTTTGAAACCATACGAATTTGTCTTTGAATATTTCAAACAAAAACTTGTTCTTTACAAGTTCCTTGCTTTGTTCACCTAAAGATCTTCCAAATATCACATCTATATATCTAGAACAAAGCCTTCATGAGTATTAATGCATGAAAACATAAATCATTCATAAGAGCATGAATATCAAGCATGGTGTAAGCATCTAAAAGCTAGATCTAATACTTATGATGCATGAATGAAGCTTAAAAGCATAAACATGAAATTTTTATGCTAGATCTCTACTTCACTCCACTTCTACATGCATGAACATGAAGATATCCCAACAAAAACTTAATCAAACGCAAGATCTACTCTTGTGATGGCTTAATATTCATGTAGTAGCATTTCCTTATCCCTAGCAAATGCTCATGGGACTTTGAGTGAAAACGCTCATGAATAATCTTGCCATTACAAGATTAAGTGGTAGTAAGGCTTAGGAATCATCACCTAAGGTTGGATTTAATGAAGAAATGAAGAAGATTGAAGCTTGTGGTGTGTGTGTAATGGGGCTAGGGTTCACGGCAAGAGGGAGTAAAAAGAGAGGATTTTTGTGATTTTTTTTAACAAATGAAGTAAAAGTGAAGGAGAGAGAAAATAAAAGACTATTTATATTAAGTGAACTAAGGTTTATTTTAAGTAATAAAAGGAGATAAATAAATCAATTTGGAGACAAATATGGGGGGTCATGCGTCGCCACTAATGAATGAAAGAGAGGGAGTGTTTTGATTTTGTTTGAAATTGTAATTTGTGTAATAAAATGTATTAAATGTAATAATTTGTTAAGAGACAAAAATTCTTGGAAAAGAAAATATAATTGAGTGGTTGTAAGGATGTAAGACTAGGGTATGGGTGTGTGTGTAGTAGGTTGTACTTGTGAATAGTAATAAATAGTGGATAAGACATCTACTTTACCGGTAGTAAGAAAAATACGGGAAAAAGACTAACTGTAATTTTTATAACTTAAAAAAATTATAAAACATATATTTTTGGAATCCTTATAAAATTCTGGTTCTAACGAATATTCCAGAATATTTTTCTAAGTTCCTAGTTCCGGAGCTCGCTTTTCCGTAATGAAGCTCCGGAAAGCCCGGAATAGAAAATTTTTCGAAATCAAAACTTTATAAGGTTTGAAATATGTTATAAAATAATAATCCATATTAAATTATTCTATAAAGGTTCTTTTATATAGAAATAGAAGAAAAGCCGGACCTAGGGTTCCTAGGTTGCTTGTACTAATCCTATTTAGGGTTTTGATTTCCCATCCACGGAGTTTACTCGGTTACCAAAAAAAACTGGGGTTTACAATTCATGAGTATTTTCATCTTTAAGTCCCCATGAGCTCTTGCTAGGGACAAGAAAATACTACTACATGAATATCAAGCCATCACAAAGTAGATCTTGTGTTTGAATGTGTTTTTTATATGATCTTCATGTCCATGCATTTAGTAATAGAGTAAAGTAAAGATCTTGCACAAAAACCTATTTTCATGTTTTCAAACTCCATTTCATGCATCCTAAGTGGTAGATCTAGCATTTAAATGCTCATATCATACTTGACATTCATGTTCTCATGGATATTTTGTGTTTTGATGCATTAATGATCATAAGACTTTTGTCTTGTATATATAAATATTGTAGTTTGTAGATCTTTAAGTAGATGAGACAAGAGATCAAAAGGAAAATTTTTTTTTGAAATGATCAAATGTAAATTTGGATGTATTCAAGACCATGTCTTATAAATGATAAGATCATATTTTATACAACTTGTTGATATTCATAAGAGCTAGAATGGATATTTGTTTTGATTAAAATTCATGTTTCAGGACTAATTTAGACTAAGAAATCAAAACAAGAAATTTGAAGGATACGCCGGGAATTCATACTTTAAAGCCGTCGACGTTCAGACGGCTTACACCCAAGGCCGCTGCTAACACTGCCAGCTTTGCTAACCTTTAACTCAATCAACTTTACACCGCCTCAAAGCCGCTGGCGTAGAAGTTCAACAAGCCAGCGTACATGGAATGCCGGTAGCCCAGAATTGAAACATCACCAGCTTTGAAGGAATTACAAGATACATCGGCTCCTAAGCCGCTGGCGTTGGGGCAGTGTAGGTCAAAGATCTGAAGAGACATGAAGACAAAGGCTTGGAAGAAATTGAAGAGACAAATCTGTTGGAGTGTCTATGCCGGTGCTGTTGGCTTTTGGACGCTTTCATTATAAATTGGTGCAACGCTTCATTATTTTTCACATACGCTGCTAGATCTACATCTAAGCCGCCGGCGTAGAAGCGCCTACATGTGTAACTGACGTTGAAAGCTGCCTGTGCACTGCCTGCGCAAAGGAGAAATTGAAGATACGCCGCTGTAAGCCGCGTAGGATCCATAACTGCCGGCTTTGATGAAACTGCCATTTTTCTTTAATGAGTTGTTACGAAATTTTTCCTATAAATAGGGGGTCTTCTCCTCACTTTGAAATCATCCAAGTGCTCTGAAATACACTACAATACATAGATTAGAATTAGCATTTCATAGAGATTTTGAAGAGATATTGAAGTTTTTCAAGAAATTGCAAGTGAAGCTTTGATATTTTGAATTGGTGATATCTGATCTTTTCCTTTTATGCAATTCATATATCTGAATATTCTGATCATAATGAAATCATTTGCAATTTCTTATGATTTTTGAATCATCATCCATGAGTAGCTAAATCCTTTTTGTGGGAAGTTGATGAAGCTTTAAACATGCTAAAATGATCTTTGAAACCATGTTATAAGATAGTTAGAATCATGGAATATTCATATTGAGTTCTGATTATTCATCATATCTTTGGTGTATAAGAATTCTGATAACTCGGAAGGGAAATTAGGGTTCATATGAATTCATAAATTGAGATTAAATTACAATTGCGGAAGCGGCGGAGTTTAATCTAATTTAGAAATTGTCCATGAATACTAATGCAATATTTTATATTGATTTCTCACTAAGGAATTAGGGGATGTTAATATAAAGTATTAGTCAATTATAGAATCGGAAGGTTTATAATTGTAATTTTGATTCCACAATAATTTATTTAGCGGAAGCTATTGATTATTTTTGTGGTTTAAAAGGTTTTTAACTCTGTTTTTAAATCTTACAATTTCTTATGAATATCCATGAATCTAATTATCATTATAACATGACTTCAAGTTGATTGGCAATAGTTTAAAGTGGATTCTGCTCCTTCCCACATTTTTCTAACATATCACTCTCTTCAAAAGCTCACTGCATTCATAGTAGATACTTAATTAGATAATTTAGTTTAATCTTAATCTAATCATTTAAAAGATCAATTGCCTAGATATTAGTATTAGTTGATAACTGTCTAGTAGTTAATAGATCTCTGTGGGATCGACACTTGACTCATGCTATATTACAAGATAAGGCCCAGTACGCTTGCTGGATAAGATGCTTTAAAATTCAATACTAATTTAGCACATCAAGTTTTCTGGCGCCGTTGCCGGGGATCTTATTAATATTAGACTACCTTCAGCTTTGCTAGTAGTTTAGGTTTAAGTTTAGTTTTGATTTTTTTCCTTTTCTCTTTGCAGGTTTTATGCGAAGAAGTAGAAGTTCTGAACTTCTACCTTTAGACCCTGAGATTGAAAGAACCTTGCATCAACAGAGAAGAGAGAACCAAAGAAGAGGAGCAATGGCACAAAATCAAGGACAAGGAAACAATGACAACAACAACCAGTTGCAAGCCTGCTCCCCTCCAAGGGCAATTCGAGACTATACAGTACCTACTGTTCAGATCCCCATAAGAATGCCCACTGTGGAGGCTAACAACTTTGAGCTTAAACCGTCCCTGATTCAAATGGTTGAGTCACATCAATTTGGAGGATATCCGAATGAGACGCCAGATGAACACCTTGCCAAATTTCTCCAGTACACCAACACTGTCAAACTTAATGGTGTAAGAAACGAAGTCATCCGACACTACAGCTTTTCCCTTTTTCTCTTAGGGATAAAGCCTTGGCATGGTACAATTCCCAACCTCCAGACTCGATCACTACATGGGTGATCTGACAAAGAAGTTTCTGAAGAGATTCTTCCCTCCAGCAAGGACCGCCAGATTAAGAAATGAGATCTCCAACTTCACCAAATTCCCTGGTGAATCATTATATGATGCTTGGGAAAGATTCAAAGAGGCGGTCAGAAAATGTCCACACCATTTACCCGATAATCTACTGATCGAAAATTTCTACCTCAGTCTTGATGAAGCTTTGAGGTCCTTAGTAGATGCTACATCGGGAGGATCACTGATGGGAAAAACATATGAGGAAGCTAGTGAGATTATTGAAGAATTAGCTTCCGCGGCTCATAATTGGAGTTGTGAAAGAACAAGACTAAAGTAGCATCTGGAAGACAAAGAAGATATATCACAACTCAAGGCTCAAATGGCAACCCTCATCACTCAAGTAAGTAAACTCACAACTACAAATTCTTCCAATAAAAACAAGTGTTTTGTTGTGAGATTTGCTCAGGTCCACACTCTTCTTTCGAGTGTCCGCATGGATCATCATCAAATGATGAGCAGCTCAACTATGTGGGAAATTTCCAAAAGGGTAATTTTGGAAACACATATCATCCGAATATGCGGAATCATCCCAATTTCATATCGGAATGATGCCAATGTTCTAAAGCCACCACCTGGTTTCCAAGGACAAGGATATGCAAGAAATGCCCCACCTCAACAGCAAATTCAATCCTCCACTGACGCATTACTAAGGGATTTCATTGTCACTACAACAAACTCACTCAGTAATCAGAATGCAATCATTCAAGATTTGCAAGGGAAACTCCATCAACTTGCACAGCAAGTGAGTAGTAGACCATCTGGGTCTTTACCAAGCAACACAGGAGAATCCCAAGTCTGTAAATGCAATCACCCTGAGAAGTGGTAAGGAGATTGCTCCAGTTGAGGAAACTATCAAGGATCAAGAGGAAATTCCACCACAAAACAACAAAGGGAAACGAAAGGTGGAGGACACTATTCAAAAACCACCAGAGGTGAAATCATATGTTCCTCCCGTCCCTTTTCCAGGAAGATTAAAGCAACAAAGACTTGATGAGCAATTTTCAAAATTCCTGGATGTTTTCAAGAAGCTGCACATCAACATTCCATTCTTAGAAGTGATTCAAGGAATGCCTTCCTATGCGAAATTCATCAAAGAGTTGCTATCCAACAAGAGGAAGATTGATGGAAATGTGGTACTCACTGGAGAATGTTCCATGATCCTACAGAAACATACCCAATCTGCCCACTAAACTCGAGATCAGGGAAGTTTTACTGTTCCCACACCATTGGTGATTGTCATTTTGATAAAGTTTTAATTGATTCTGGTGCAAGTATCAACTTAATGCCTTTATCGGTATTTCAAAAACTAGGACTTGGAGATTGCAAGGATACACATGTAACCTTGCAACTTGCTGATAGAAGTGTAAAATACCCTAGGGGTATTGTGGAAAATGTCCTAGTTAAAGTTGACAAATTCTTTTTCCCTGTGGATTTTGTAGTCTTAGACATGGATGAAGATAGGGAAGTTCCCATGATCTTGGGCAGACCGTTCCTTGCAACAGGTAAAGCACTAATTGATGTGGAACAAGGGCAGCTTACATTACGGGTGATGGATGAACAGATTACTTTCAATGTCTATGAGGCAATGAAGAAATTTGATGATACTGATGCTTGTTACACCATCAATACCATTGATGAGCTGGTTTCTGAGTCGCTTGAGGAACAAACTGGTGTGGAGACTATGGAATCCGTCTTGAGAGACTTGGACAATTGGAGTGATGAAGAGGATGAAGAAATACAGGAAGATGTACCAATGATCAAAACCAGATATTATGAATCATTGGGTACAAATGAGCAGAAGCAAGTTCCATCTTTGACGCAACCACCGACCTTGGAACTTAAACCCCTTCCTGACCATCTGAAGTATGCTTTTCTCGGAATTGGCGATACTTTGCCAATCATCATTTCATCTGCATTGACAAATGAACAAGAACAACAGTTGATTGAAGTGTTGAAAAAGCACAAAGAAGCAATCGGATGGACCATTGCAGACATTAAGGGTATTAGCCCTATGATTTGCACTCACAAAATTCTTATGGAAGCTGAGTGTAAACCTACAGTTCAACCACAAAGGAGACTTAACCCAACACTTAAAGAGTTGTCAAGAAAGAAGTTCTGAAGCTACTTGACGCAGGTATTATCTATCCTATCTCTGATAGTAAATGGGTTAGTCCAGTTCAGGTAGTACCAAAGAAAGGTGGTATGACTGTAGTAAAAAATGAGCAAATGAATTGATTCCTACTCGTACTGTGACTGGGTGGAGAGTTTGTATTGATTACAGGAAATTGAATGATGCCACCCGAAAGGATCACTTTCCCCTTCCCTTCATTGATCAAATGTTGGAGAAACTTGCAGGGCATGACTATTATTGTTTTCTTGATGGATATTCTGGATACAATCAAATTTCCATTGCACCCGATGATCAAGAGAAAACAACATTCACTTGTCCCTATGGCACTTTTGCCTTTAGGAGGATGCCCTTTGGACTTTGCAATGCACCTGCTACGTTTCAGAGGTGTATGATGGCTATATTCTCTGATATGCTTGAGAATTTCATTGAAATCTTTATGGATGATTTTTCAGTCTTTGGAAAGTCATTTGATCTTTGTCTGGAGAATTTAGCCTCGGTTTTACAAAGATGCAAAGATACCAATCTGATCTTGAATTGGGAAAAATGCCACTTCATGGTAAGAGAAGGGATAGTATTAGGTCACAAAATCTCTGCGAGAGGAATTGAAGTGGATAAAGCCAAAGTGGAGATCATTGAGAAGTTACCACCACCCACGACTGTTAAAGGAGTCAGAAGTTTTCTTGGACATGCTGGCTTCTATAGACGATTTATCAAGGACTTCTCCAAGATTTCCAAACCTCTTTGCAACCTTCTGGAAAAAGATGCGGTGTTCAATTTTGATGACAAATGTTTGCAGGCATTCAATTCATTAAAGGAAAAGCTCATCTCTACACCAGTAATCATTGCGCCAGACTGGGAGCTTCCTTTTGAACTCATGTGTGATGCCAGCGACTTTGCGGTCGGAGCGGTACTTGGTCAGAGACGAGGTAAGATATTTCATGTTATATACTATGCAAGTAGAACACTAAATGAGGCCCAAAGAAATTATGCCACTACTGAGAAAGAGCTTTTAGCTGTTATCTTTGCATGTGATAAATTTAGGCCTTATCTGATAGGTTCTAAAGTGGTAGTATACACTGACCATGCAGCTCTCAAGTACTTGTTTGCTAAAGCTGATGCAAAACCTAGGTTGATTAGATGGGTATTACTACTGCAAGAATTTGATCTTGAAATTAAAGATAAAAAGGGAACTGAGAATGTAATTGCTGATCATTTGTCTAGACTTGAATCTGATAGTTTAGACATTCCCATTAATGAAAAGTTCCCTGATGAACAATTGCATGCAGTAGAAATCCTAGATTTGCCATGGTATGCTGATTATGTGAATTATTTGGTGAGTAAGATTATCCCATATGGTTTGTCTTATCCTCAAAAGAAAAAGTTTTTGCATGATGTAAAACAATATTTTTGGGATGAACCATATCTGTTCAGAAAATGTGCTGACCAAATAATTAGAAGATGTGTACCTGAATCTGATCAGCTGAGCATCTTAGAACACTGTCATTCAAGAGAAGCAGGGGGACACTTTGGTGTTCAAAGGACTGCAGCTAAAGTGTTATCATCTGGGTTTTATTGGCCTAACTTATTTCGTGACTGCAGGAACTTCATTATGTCATGTGCTCAATGTCAAAAGACAGGTAACATTTCTAAACGGCATGAATTACCACAAAACAATATTCTGGTAATTGAGCTTTTTGATGTTTGGGGGATTGACTTTATGGGTCCTTTTCCCTCATCTTTTTCAAATAAATATATACTTGTGGCAGTTGATTACGTTTCAAAATGGGTTGAAGCTGTTTTTCAAACAAACGATGCCCGAGTAGTTTTAAAATTTTTGAAAAAGAATATTTTTACCAGATTTGGGTGCCCAGAGCTATAATTAGTGATGGGGGGTCTCATTTTTGTAACAAGCAATTTGAAAAACTTTTAGCAAAATATGGTGTTACACATAAAGTGGCTACCCCCTATCATCCACAAACTAGTGGGCAAGTTGAAGTTTCCAATAGGGAGATAAAAAGGATTTTGGAAAAAACTGTTAATGCATCAAGAAAAGATTGGTCTTCAAAATTAGATGATGCATTATGGGCTTACAGGACTGCTTTTAAAACCCCTATTGGAATGTCCCCATATATGCTTGTTTTTGGTAAATCATGTCATCTTCCTGTAGAACTTGAGCACAAGGCATATTGGGCCATAAAATTTCTTAACTTTGATGAAAAAGCTGCAGGTAAAAACAGATTGCTTCAATTGAATCAGCTGGAAGAATGGAGGAATGAGGCATTTGAAAGTGCTCGTATCTATAAGGAACGAGCAAAGAAATGGCATGATAGAAACATCATCAAACGAGAATTTTTGCCTGGACAAAAAGTTTTACTTTACAATTCTCGTTTGAAGTTGTTTCCTGGAAAATTACGGTCAAGATGGTCGGGACCGTTTGAGATTGCAAAGTTTTTCCATATGGACGGTGGAATTAAAAACTGAGGATGATCGGACTTTTAAAGTGAATGGGCAACTGCTCAAACATTATTTTGAGGGGAAAATCTTGACAGTACTACTACTGTCATGAATCTCAAAGAACCATAATCAGATCAGGAAAGTCGGGCTAAGCGACTTTAAACTAAGCGCTTCTTGGGAGGCAACCCATGTCTAATTTTAGAATAGTTTTATTTTTTGTTTTGTTTTTACTAACTTTGTTTTTAGTGTGGACAGGTTAGGTTATTTGAAAAAAAAAATTGAAAAACTAAAGGCCGGCTCAAGGCTGCCAGCCTTGAGCAAGCTTTGAAAAAACAAGGAAAGCCGGTTCAAGCCGCCAGCTTTAGGCCGGCGTAAATGTCAACAAGTAGGTGAGCACCGCAAAAGAAGCCGGCAATGGAAAGTAAAGGCCGCCGGCTTATGCCAGCGTTTGAGAACAACATTTACACCGGCAATGGAAAGGTGAAGGCCGCCGGCTTAGAGCCAGCGTATGTTCAAGATTTCTGGTTTTGAAAAATCCCGATCAAAGCCGGCACCTGGGAATATAAGCCGCCAGCTTTTAGCCGGCGTATCCATGTAAGCCGGTAGTGTAAATGGGTAAGCTGCAGCCTGATGCTCTCGTATGAATTTTTTTTGTTACACTGGCTGTAAGCCGCCGGCTTACACGACAGAAATGCCACGACAATCTGCAGATCGCTACGATCCCTCTCTCTCTTTCTCATTCTCTCATAATCACTCTCTCACACTCAGTCTCTCGCTCTCACTCAACCATCCCACATCTCATTGCGTTGAATCAGCTTCCCAAGTAAGTAAATCCCACTGATCTTTGCTCTTAATCCTCTGTCAAATCCATTACATTGCATTGTTTTTATATAATCTGTCGATTTGGGTGTATTACTCATTAATATTGATTCTGCTCTTCATGAAATTGATTGCTTGGATGATGTTGATGATTTGTTGAAAGTGGATTTTGGTTCCATGTATTGTTATTACCAATTTGTGCTGTATTGATCTATGATTAGTGTCAATTGGAAAATTAGGGTTCTTGAGCTCATGTGCATTGTTAATTTTCGAAATTTGGGTTTTGTGGAGATGATGTTGTAGCTGCTGGATTTGTAATTTTTCATACTACTTAGTAGCTCCAAATCATGAATTGTGATCAATTTTGCTCGAATTGAACTTGGAATTTGGAATTGTGCTCAATTTTGATGAAAATTTCAGTATGAAAATGTTTTTAGGACTTTTAATGAAAAATTTTTAAATCATTTTTATTTCAAAAATTTGAAATTCCAACGTTCAATTCTAAGCTGGCCGACCTAAGCTGCCAGCTTTGACTGTATTTTGCAAGTGTAAATGTTCCATTCAATGCCATGATTTTTAGCTTCACTAGTTATATGCCTTTGATCTCAAATTGTTCAAAATCATGTTTTAGGCATAAATTAGAATTCTAGTCATTAAGAATTTCATTGAAATTGTGCATTCCTCGTTTCTAATTAAGATCAATTTATTTGCAGGAATGGCTCCAAGGCAAAAACGACAAAAGACGACTGAACGCCTCTACATCTGGTTCACAGACCAGAGATCTGCTGTCCAGTCAGCAGTACGCCAAGGATAGAAAAAAGAGGCTCGTGAAAATGGACTTCTTAAATACACAGTATTTAGACTGGTGCCTACTGGATGAGTTTGGGATCATTGATAAGATCAGAGAGATTGTCCAAGATCCAGCTTGGATCCGGCTATTTGATTTTCGGGAGCCAGCATACAAGAACTTGACGATTGAGTTCTTGTCCACTTTAAAGAATATCCCAGACCGAGAGGAGTCCACTTTTCAATTTCAAGCATTTGGGCAGATCAGGGAGGTCAAATTAAAGCAGATGGGCCACCTACTGGGACTGTATGATAATGAGGAAGAAAATAGGAATCTGCCAAACAGTTGGCCTGAAGGGGAAGATCACATGACCCAGGAGGCATATTGGTTTCAGCTGGTTGCTCCTGAGAGAGCAAATGAGCCTTTCGTCCCCTAAGTCATGGCCACATCATTTCGTGCTGTTGAGCAAGCTTCCACCACATTCTTGCACACACTCTGAGTTGCAAGAAGACTAGTCACAGCAAGGTGACTAGTTTCGACATGTTCTATTGTTTAGCCTTATTAGAGGCTACAGGATTGATTTAGGGGTGGAGATAGCAAATTTTATCTACCGGCAGGCAATGATACCAGGACTCGAGTCCTGTGTTGTGGTGGCTACATCACCAAATTACTGAAGGGGATGGACATTTTTGAGCCTCCACAGGATGATGAGATATTTGAGTGCAGGAAGATCTCATCTGCACCATTTCGAGGCTGGGGATTGCTGAAAAACCCCAGAGGAGCTCAGCCACCGGTACTGGAGGAGGTCGAGTTCCAGGATATTTTTCCTGGAGACGCTCCATTTGAGATTCCATCCACATCTGCTCCTCCTCCTCCTGCAGGCGCTTCTTCCACATATAGTATGGACCAGCTTAGGCTGGATGTTGAGGAGCTGAAGAAGCAAAACCAGGACTCAGGGATAGACAGGAGAAAGAAAGGAAGAAAAATAAGAAATTTAGAAAGTCTATCTTTGAGGCGTTGAAGACGGCCATCTGCTGCTTGAGCCCAGAGACAGGGGCTGGCATGACATACGAGACTTCCTCTGAGTCACATCACTCAGATAGGCTCAGTTCGGAGCACACACGGACAGCCAGCCCAGGAGACACTCAGAGACATACTCCTGAGGATAGCAGCAGACCAGTCCAGGGCCAGAAGCTAGAGACCCTGCTAGCTTCATTTGATCTTTATTGTTTATATTTTATCTTGGCCTGTATATTTATTGAGCACCTAAGTTCCTGTGGGTGGACTCCTTTATTTTTCTGCTTTTATTTTTTTTTTTGCTTTTATTTTTTGTTTTTTTTTCTTTTGTAGTGATTACAGGAAAAGCAGCAAAGCAAATTCTCTTGCAATGCAAATTTTGATGATTATGAAACAACTATGACTTCAGGGAAGTATCAAATTCTTTTTCTTATTCCTTTCCTATGATTTAATTTGTTGCAAAACAGTGAGACACTGTTTAGTTGAAGTGTGGGGGAATAAAATGAAGGGATAATTGAAGTGATAATATGATCTGTTGTCTGCTGTTATTTATATTTGAAAATACCCACTTGTATTTTTGGTTTGAAAGCAAATTGAGGAAATTATGCCAAATTTTTTCAAAAATCTTGAAATTGGAGATAGTACAAAGTAAAGACTGAAAGCAATGAAATTGACTTGTAAAAGTATCTTACTCACCTGCTGTTGTGATTGGTTTACTAAGTTAAAATTAAGTTGTAAAATCCTTAAGAAACAAGTTTACTTTATTTTTAACTTTGGAATTGGAAATTTAAGAGCTATCGAGTCCTTTTGTGAAAAATAAACAGGTCTACTTCTAGGAAATTTTAGTTTGTATATATTCTTTGAATTTTAACACTTAGTGAAAGAGGTAGAAGAAACTTTTAAACTTAGTGATCCTTCATAAAAATAAGTCTTTGATATTGTTATTGCATTCAAAAAGAAAGAAACAAGCATAGCCACTACTCCTCTGACTTTTGAGTTATGAGTATCTGAACTTGAATGTTAAAGTGAGGAAGAGTTCTTAGGGGTATTTTGAAACCTGGTCACTTAGGTGATGAGCCTGGGATACCGACTCAATGAACTCACTGTAACGAGAAGGGAAGAATGGCAAAAGTTCAATTCATGAACTTTGAAAAGCAAAAATGGAGGCAAAAACCTCCCAAAAAGAAAATAAATGCTTGAAAAAGAAAAAGAAAATAAAAAATATGCAAAAAAAGACTTATAATAAAGAAGGAGAAATTCTAAGGAAAAAAGATACCACATGCTTTCATTTTGTTACTTAGAATATATATACAAAAACTAGAAATCCAATGAAGTTTAAATGAGTATTTTTCCTTAGTGGATTGAGTATTTGCTTTTGAATAGAATGTTCTTTTGTTAAAAGTTGAGATTAAAACTTGTTTTGTTTGGATTAACTCCAAAATTTTGATTATAGTACTCTAATTACAAGAAATTGGTATGGTTAGAGCAATAGATACAAGAAAAACAAGTTAAAGAAATTGTGATTAAATTGGAAAAATTGTACTATCTATAAGAGATTTCATTTTATTCTTGAGGACAAGCAAAAGTTCAAGTGTGGGGGAATTGATAAGATCATATTTTATACAACTTATTGATATTCATAAGAGCTAGAATGAATATTTGTTTTGATTAAAATTCATGTTTCAGGACTAATTTGGACAAAGAAATCAAAACTAGAAACTTTGAAGAGAAAATGGGAAAAATTGAAGTATACGCCAGCATTTCAACATTCAAAGCCGTCGGCGTTCAGACGGCTTACTCTCAAGGCCGCTGCCAACACTGCCAACTTTGCCAACCTTTAACTCAATCAACTTTACGCCGCCTCAAAGCCGCCGGCGTAGAAGTTCAATAAGCCAGCGTACATGGAAGGCCGGCAGCCTAGAATTGAAACATCACCAGCTTTAAAGGAGTTACATTCTAAGCCGACACCTAAGCCGCCGGCGTTGAGGCTGTGTACATCAAGAATAAGAAGCGACATGAATATAGCACTTGCTTGAAGGATGTCACGCCTCGAGGGTACCCTAGTAGTAGTAAACAAGTTACACTTGAATACCATCACTAGATTACCTTCAGAGAATGACAGGTTTTCAAAACAACATGATCTTTTTAGTTGCTTGATAAGAAATAACAAATATATGAGAGAAAAGACTTAGTGAATAAACATTACAAACTATTACAAACCATAGAGTTCTTTTGGAGTACACAACTAAATAATCTAATCTAATAGTACATAACCATCAAACTAAAATAGATCTGTAGACTTCTAGCTTCAAAGCTCTTACCGGAGCCATATTCTTGGATGTAACTAACCAGGGTCGTAAAGTGAACCTGAAAAGACTGTAGGAGTATGAGCGAAACCACAGCTCAGTGAATAACCAGACATACCATACATCATACAAGTCATTAATAAATCATATGCAATGCAAGCACTCAACCATATGCACAAATACAAGTTTGGATGATCTAGAATCCAAACAGGAAAAAGATTTACGCCCTCTTTTTAATGGGTTGAAGAACCAAATCTTAATGACCCACCTGCCTAGGAGAGACTAAGTACACAGGCATCAGCAATTTCTCAATTTAAGTTATCACTCTTAGTATAGTTGATTAAACTGACCATCTCCTGCAACTTTCTTAGAAACTCCCTAAGTATTAATCATTTCAAAGCGATTTTACGGGTGACGTTCTTCAGTGCCTTTTAGTTCCTCATAGGACCGCCAGACCAAAGAGAACCTTGGAAGAACTTACACATTAGATCAACCAAGCGAAAACAGAGATCCGAAATATTAATACGTAGGAGGCTGTCACAACCATATATGCAATAATGCAATTTGTGCAATGCATGTTCTTATTAATTTGTTAAGTCAATAATTCTTAATCAATTTCAAGGTGACCATACATTACACACACTCATCATTACACTATTTCACAACATCAATCATTGCATTATCGCTTTTATAAGGATCTTTTAACAATTATACACTCAGATCCAATCATACCTTCAGCAAACATTCATTTGATTATCTTGCATTACATATTTGACTATTTACAATCACAACCAGTACAATATGACTGAATTACTCACCTGCTCATACTGACTCAGTCGTAGTAATCCGCTGGTAGATCCTCTAATGAGTCAAAGTCACCTATTTAAGACAAAGTATTCATTAATACAAGTTAACTAAATTCCTATATGTGATTAGTGTCATAGACTCGATATTTTGGTAATTATTATTACTTAGTGTTGTCGTGTTTCTCCTATTTTATCTCGCATAATTGTTTTGTTATTTTTAGAAGTCACATTACTCAAGAAATTAACTTATTTCAATTTCCATTCTTACCTATTTTATCTTGTTAAAACAACTATTAGACTAATACTAACTTTAATTAATACTAAATATTTTTCTTAATTCTAGGGTTTTAAAAGTTAGTAGATATTAATCTAGTTATTCTAATCATTTGTAATAAATCTTATATTGTTGTACACACACATATATATATAATACACTAAATAGGCTTAAGAGATATATATATATATATATATATGTTCTGTTTATTTTCAAAAATAAGCTTTCGAAAAAGAAGTTTGGGCGTAAGCCGGCTCAAAGCCGCCGGCCTTCATCTCCAGGTACCGGTGTAAAATTGATTTTGTAAGTTATTTCATATTGAGTGCACCGACGTTAAAAGCTGTCGGCTTTCAACGTACGTCAGCCCTACGCCGTCAGCGTAGATTTCCAAGAAGCCGCTTTCATTCAATTTTTACGTGAAAAATTATTTTACGTAGTCTCTTATCAGTGTAAGCCGCCTATAAGCCGCCAGCCTATCCTTGTAAGCCGCCGGCGTTCAGCGTTTACACTGCCGGCCTAGAGGCAATGTTGTACTGTTCATCATCTTCCTCCTCGATTCAATTCTTTTTCTTTGATTTTTACACGTTAGAAACCTTACTAGACCGTTTGTAAATATTTATATACTTTTTATAAGAGCATAAAACAACTTTTAACACGTTTAAAAACATAAATCTATAGATCTCGATTCTTAAAACATAAGCTAGGGTTTTGGATTATTACCTTATTGGAGCTTGTTCGATGTAATCCAAAGCTCGTGTTTGTGTTTATTATGTTCTTAAGATGATTATAAGTCAGTTACAAAGCTTAGATTTGAACGAAAATAACTCGAGTTACCTCAACTTACCTTTGAACTCTTGTTCAAGGGTTTTTCGTTTCGTTTTTCTTTAGATCTGAACTCAGTTGTTTTGATTCGTTTGTTTTCTATTTTTGGTTGGTTTTGGTTGTTGTTTGAGTGTTGATTCACTCTGGAAAGTGTGGGAATTTATGGTGTTTGTTTATTTACTCATAATGAGCTTCTAATGTATATATAGAAGAAGAGGAGAGGTGAAACTGCGGCTGTTTCTCTTTCGTTTTTCCTCCGAATTGCCTTTGGTTAGCTTATCATTTAGCTGTTATTTTCAGACCAATAAATGCTTGGAGGACTTGGCATTGTTTGATTGGTGGGGAAGTTGCTTTTGTTGACTAAGGAAGGCATTATTGATCAAGAAAATTCAGCTCCTCTTCCTCTTCCACAATTTGCACCGAATTGCAGCCGTTTATATATATATATATATATTAGTTATTTATTTAGTTTAATTTTAGGATCATTTAACAAGTTATACGGGTATAAATTAGCTAATATTTAAAAGCTTTTGTATAAAAATATGTTTATAAAGTTATACAAAACACTTAGATTTTCAAATGATACAAATTTAGGTTATATATATACGTAGTTAATTATTCGTATAATTTTATCTCCCGCAATTTGGATTTCTTAAGCTCGTTAGGTCAATTTTTGTTTCAGACCTCAATAGCTTAAGAAAACTCGGTTTAGAACAATAGCGTGATTCGATTATTTGTTTGGAGTTTAGATTTTGAATTATTTGACAGTTTATATTTTCGTTGTGTATTTAAAATCTTAACGGTTCATTTTTGGATCGTCGTTTTCTGTTTATAAGCGTAAATAATCATTTATGCAATATTGGACTTAATACAGAAATCAAACTATATATATATCTATAGTTTTAATACTAAACATAAATTCTTATTAGTAGCTTTTAATTTTAACTAGAAATCTTGAATTTAGAGTTTAAGTCTAAATATAAACTCATCACTACTCGTTATTCTAATCTCGAATCATTATCGGGATCAAAGACAATCATTTAATCCCTATATTCATATTTTCTATTTAAATCTAATGGTACATCAGGTTTTCGGGTCTAAATTTTAGATCATATCTTGAATTATTTATTCAAGATACGAAATCTCGTTTTTGGTATTAACTAGGGTTAAAGAATTTCTTTATTCGGTTCCTAAATTCTTCATTTATCCAAAATCTAAATATTAATCTATTATTAGACTTCGATCAGAATCTAAATCTATTATCTAGTTTATGAAATCTATTATAAGATCTTGTACTAATGTGAAAAAAAAGTTCCCGAGGTTTATAAAGGAAATTGAAGAATCAAATCTGTTGGAATATTTAGGCCGGTGTCAAAGCCGCCGGCTTTTGGACGGCTTTCGTTATAAATCGGCCCAACCTTTCATTTCTGCTCACATACGCCGGCTAGATCTACATCTAAGCCGCCGGCGGCCTACATTTGTAACCGAGGTTGAAAGCTGCCAGTGCACTGCCTGCGCAAAGGAGAAATTAAAGATACGCCGCCTGTAAGCCGCTGGCGTAGGACCCATAACTGCCGGCTTTGAATGAAACTGCCATTTTTCTTTAATGAGTTGTTACGAAATTTTTCCTATAAATAGGGGGTCTTCTCCTCACTTTGAGAATCATCCAAGCAGCTCTGAAAAACACTACAATACATAGATTAGAATTAGCATTTCATAGAGATTTTTGAAGGGATATTGAAGTTTTCCAAGAAATTGCAAGTGAAGCTTTGATATTTTGAATTGGTGATATCTGATCTTTTCCTTTTATGCAATTCATATATCTGAATATTCTGATCATAATGAAATCATTTGCAATTTCTTATATGATTTTTGAATCATCATCCATGAGTAGCTAAATCCTTTTTGTGGGAAGTTGATGAAGCTTTAAACATGCTAAAATGATCTTTGAAACCATGTTATAAGTTAGTTAGAATCATGGAATATTCATATTGAGTTCTGATTATTCATCATATCTTTGGTGTATAAGAATTATGATAACTTGGAAGGGAAATTAGGGTTCATATGAATTCATAAATTGAGATTAAATTACAATTGCGGAAGCGGGGAGTTTAATCTAATTTAGAAATTGTCCATAAATACTAATGCAATATTTTATATTGATTTCTCACTAAGGAATTAGGGGATGCTAATATAAAGTATTAGTCAATTATAGAATCGGAAGGTTTATAATTGTAATTTTGATTCCACGAATAATTTATTTAGCGGAAGCTATTGGATTATTTTTGTGGTTTAAAAGTTTTTTAACTCTGTTTTTAAATCTTGACAATTTCTTATGAATATCCATGAATCTATTTATCATTATAACATGACTTCAAGTTGATTAGCAATAGTTTAAAGTGAATTCTGTTCCTTCCCACATTTTTCTAATCACTCTCTTCAAAAGCTCACTACATTCATAGTAGATACTTAATTAGATAATTTAGTTTAATCTTAATCTAATCATTTTAAAAGATCAATTGCTTAGATATTAGTATTAGTTGATAACTGTCTAGTAGTTAATAGATCTCTATGGGATCGACACTTGACTCATGCTATATTACAAGAAAAGGCCCAGTATGCTTGCTGGATAAGATGCTTTGAAAATTCAATACTAATTTAGCACATCATTTAGACTTTAAAAATTATAGTTACTAGATATACTTATTAGTATAGAGAAAGTGAAGTTAGCAATATGAATAAAATGAACATATTGTAAACATGAACATAAACATAGTGATACGAATTGTTGTCTTGTATTTCCATTCCCTAACATGAGCATCATGGGGAACTTTTATGGAAAATACTCAGAAGACATATACACATTCACGCATCACATTACATAATACATTGAGGTGGTTTAGTTTTTACCTAAAATAGGTTATAGGAGAAGAAAATTTGAAAGGCACTAAGGAGAGGAAGGTGGCATCATTTTGAAGAGGAAGAAGGGAAGAGTGGAGAGAAAAATTTGCAAAACATTAGTTATGATAGAGAAAAAAGTATGTAAGAAAGGAAGGAGAGAGGAGATATTTATGGAGAAAATGGAGGGAATAAAAGATAGGAAATAAATGAAAAAGAAAATAACATAGATAATGTGTGTGTGTGTGTTGGCTATACATTATGAAGAGAGAGGGAGTGATTAAAAATTAAATTTTAGAAGAAAAATATAAGAAAAGTTTAAGTAAAGTATAGCAAAAAGTTATGTTGGTGATGTAAAAATAATAAATAGGTACATAATTATGCAATGGTAGGTATAAGATAAAAGTAGAGAGGAGTGAATAGTAGTGAATAGTAATGAAAAGTAATTGGATAATAAACAAGACAATTAAATTACTGATAGAGATAAAAATACGTGTAAATAAGCTCTAACTGTCGTTTTTATGAGCCGTAAAAATTGTATTTGATATTTTTATGAAATCTTACCATATTGCTAGTCTAGATTGTCTGTGAGAATATTTTGTCTCGTTTTGCATGTCGGTATCTTGATTTAGAAGTTGATTCCGTATGAGATCAGAACGATTTATATTTTAGTGAATCTTATCATTTTACGAATTTTTATATCTTCGGTTCATAATTTGAGTTCATCTCATTTTTCAATTTTATTCAATATTTTAGGGTTTTAAAAATTGTCTGATCCAGCCTAGTGTTTCTAAGACTTAGGGTTGACTTGTTTTGATTTTAGGGTTCTGGTTTTGACTCCGACTCTAAGTTTCACTTATGACTACTATAATATTTAGAGGTTTACAACCTATCCCCTTAAAGAAAGTTTTGCCCTCAAAACTTAACTACTATACCTGGTTTTTGAAACAAATGCAAATATTTGCATCATATTTCGTCTCTGGCCTCCTAAGTTGCCTCCTCATGAGAGTAATTCCTCCATAAAACCTTGACATATTTGACTTCTGTGTTTCGGAGCTTCTAAAATTTATGATCTAGGATTTGTATTGGATATTCCTTGTAGGTAAGGGTTTCCTTTAGCTGAATTGTTTCCAACTCCATGATTCAATCGAGGTTAGGCACATGTTTCTGCAAAACTAAAATGTGAAACACATTATGTACTCCGAATAGATTCAATGGCAAAGCCAGGCAATAGACAAGATCTCCTACTTGTTCATGGATCTCAAAGAGTCTTATATATTTTATACTCAGTTTTCCTTAGGTGTGTACTCAATGTATGCTCTTGAGAGGGCTAATCTTCAGATATACGTGATCTTCTACTTTGAACTTGAGCATCCTTCTATTTTAGTTGGCCTTGCTCTTTTGTTAATCCTAAGCTTCTTTCTTTCTTTTCTGAATGACTTGCACTTTTTCTATGATGTCTTACACTAGATTGAGTCTTATTGCAAGCTTCTCAACATCACCACCACACCACCAACCCCTCCCCCACCTCCCCCCCCCCCCCCCCCCCCCCCACCCCAAAAAAAAAAAAAAGGCAATTTGCA
Organism: Combretum micranthum; assembly: GCA_024138025.1. NCBI lineage: Eukaryota > Viridiplantae > Streptophyta > Magnoliopsida > Myrtales > Combretaceae > Combretum > Combretum micranthum. The sequence goes on from JAMXBD010000183.1 coordinate 26,507, forward strand.
TCATCGTTCATATGAGGCTTTGTATGGCGGCATATGTCACGCCCCGAGGGTACCCTAAACGTGGCAGTCCGCCGTACACAATACTAAAGCCTAGGAATGACTACCTTAGTCATGCAAAGGCTTCCATATTATGTACAAGGCGTACATCACAACCAAGGGGACGCATCGGAGTAGCACAATTTACATTGATAATAATTAAGTAACAAGGCAAAGAGAATACTTATCATAAAACATACATATTTCATCTCAAGTCCTAGAGGCATAACCTACTTCAAATAAATATACATTACTTATCATATAGGTCATTTCATATAAAGATCCTTACAACATTACTTCATCTTATGATCCCATCTCTTCGTCGAAGCTTAACCATCCATCCATGACTTCCTTAATGTCGATTCCTCAATTTAAGCAACTGGTATACCTGTTTCAACAAATCTATAGGGGTATAAGCTACAACTAGCTTAGTGAGATATTCCTTTTCATTCGCACCATATTTTCAAACAAGTTTATTTATTTAATCACACATATGCTATGCATACAATCACATGATTACGCGAATATATATAGTCATCCGGAAACCATATATAGAACGGATTTACCCCTCCGTATCAAAGGTTAGGGAATCGGGGTTGAAGGTCCTCGACCTTCTACTGCTAGTCCCCAGGTCCTCACCCACAGCGTTCGGTTGGCTCGGCTCCGAACCTAGAGTCGCTTTCCCCGAGCGATTTGGATTCTCCAGGAAGGAACATGGCCCGTGGCACCGCACGATCACAGCCAATCCAACTCTACGCGTAGGAGTAGCAGCCTTCAGAAATAGATGTGACTCGATGGATGCTATGCGTGAACGTTTTATTGTTCTTAGGTCAAACCTTATTAAGGTTTATTAGGGCGATCAATCAATTTAGCAACAATAAACAATCATACAAGTAAGTAAACAAAATTATTTAAACAAGCAGATCGAAGTTGCGATATTCTTAATTCTCAATTCACGCATAAACATAGAATCATATATAATAATCCCGAAATCCCCAAATATATTTTTTTTATCTTTTCTTAGTATACTAATGCTACTACATTACAAGCACAAGCAAGGTAACGAAATTAGAAGGAATAACTCACTCGTCCATTTCGCTATCTTCTTAGTCGTAGTAATCCTCGGGTAGGGTATTCTCGTATCCTTCGTCACCTAGACAAAAGAAATACCCGGGATAAGTCTTTCATGAATTTCTATTCTTGGAGATTCTAAACTTTACTTAAAATCGTGGTAAAATCGTATAAGAAGAAATTCCAACTTAAAATGGCCATAACTTGCTCATTTTAACTCGGAATTTCGCATATGATATACCGTTTTCTACCTATTCGAAAAGTTCTATCCATTTCTAAACTTATCTTGGTCATAAAAGGTCATTTGGGTTCCGAAAACGTCAGGTACAGATTTAAAACGAATTTTCTAAACTTTTGCAAAAATCCATTTTCTAACTCAACTCCATTTTAAAGAAAATCCTTTTGTAACAATATAAATATATATTTGATAAACACTTTTGAATATATAGGTATGCTCACTTTATATGCAAAATCCCAATGGTAGTGTCTCAACAATTTATTTCATAAAACAATTCATTTAAACCTTAGTTTTGAAAATTTCCTTTCAAGTATCTAAAGAAACTTTATATTTTTCCTAGGTTGTTATAAATGAGTATATTCTTATTTTATTTTCTTCATTTCTTCTTCCAAAACAAGTTGAATTTTTCCTTAATCCTTTAGTCTTGTATTAAATTTTCCTTCTAGTGATTAAAGTTCAAATTCATCAAAAGTATATTAAGTTGATAAAAACCTTTTTATAAATTTTTGTATTTAGGATGGTTTTTAGAAAATGAATCTTGTCTTCTTATATTATTTCTAAAATATAAGCTTTTGCTTTCTAAAACTTGTTCTTTCATTTCTTTGAAAAGAATCATCTTTATTGATAAAATCCATTATTGCTAACCTTACTTTATTTATATTCTTTTGAAAACAAGTTATTTAAAAATCATTACTTTTCCTAAGTGGGTTCCTTATGAGTTGATTTTTATATTAACTTTGAAAACTAGTTTGTTCCTTAGTTTTAGAAAAGAATTTAAGTCTCAAACTTTCAATATGAACGATTTATTTTTCTAAAAACTTAGATTACCATAAAATACAAGGAAAATATTTATTTATGTTTTCTTGATAAAACTATCTTTGTTATTTAAGAAAACTTGAGAAAACTTGTATTATTCTATTTCTAGGTTGTTGATAATAACTTCATGTTTTTGTGGTAAATCATATAATTGGAAACTTAGCTTTGAGTTCATTTAGTAAAACAAGATTCTATTTTTAGACTAGTTGAGACATTAACATTATGCAAATGCAAGTATCATGAGCATATAAAATAATAAGAACATAAGAAAATACTAAAAATAATTAATGAGCAAGAAAATAAAATATCAAGCATTGGGAACCTTAGCTTCATCAAGGAATCCCGATCAAGTATTGGAGCCTTAGCTTTATCAAGGCATCCCGGGACTAAGAATGGACTAGTCCCGAAAGATTAAAGAAAATAAATAAAAGATTGTTTTGACTTGATATGGACAAGTCTAAGACTAGAAAGACTAGTCTTAATATAAATAAATTGCATAACTTGAAAAAAAAAATAACAAATGAGCTTATATGCTCTAAATAAATATATATACATAATATACATAATATATATATATAAGCAATAATCACAATAATAATAACAACATAATAAAATAGGAAGCTTATGTACAAGAACAAAACATGAACATGTTGTTGCTTTTACTACTCATATGAGTTTCAAAACAACACCATAGTCATGTTAAGTTACATGACATGGATGAATAATAGATGGAAGAAATATTTACCTAAGTATGTAAGAGGTATGAAGATGGTAAATGAAATGGGTATTATGTGAGTAGTGATATGTGATAGTTTATGTATGAGGAATTTTTGTGAGGAATTGGTTTGAGAGAGTTTTGGTAGAGAGAATTCTTGAAGAGAGAATTTGTGGAGAGATTTTGAGAGAGTTTTGGTAGTGTAAAGAATTGTGTGAAAGAATGAAGAGGAAGGGGGTATTTATAGAATTTTTGGAGTGATTTTTGGATGTAATAAAATAAATTGAAAAAGAAAAATAATTGAGATGATGGGAAATAGGGCCGGTTTTGCTTATTAGGAGAGGAATTTTTTATTTTTTATTTGTTTGTGTAATAAAGAAGTAATGTGTAAAGTTGATGTGATTAAAGTTGTATTGGAAATGAAAAAAGTAAGAAAATAGATATGTAGGTGTAAGAAATAGGTGTAAGAAAAAGTAGAGATAGGTGAATAGTAATGAATAGTAGAAAAGTACTATGAATAGTAGACTAGACAATTAAAGTACCGTAGTAATAAAAATACGCGTAATAATGCGATATCTGTAATTTTTAGCTACCGAAAAATTCTAAAACTGATATTTTTGGAATCCTTGTATTTTTACGAGTCTATTGGTATAAACGGAATATTTTTAATATTCCGAGCTCCGGACACGCTTTTCGAGAACCGATCCCGTTTGGGTCCGAAGGTCACTCGAAATTCGCGAATCTGATATTTTTATGTTACCCTATATTATTACGAACTATTCTAGGCATTAACTTAATTTCGTTTTCTAGGGTTTGAAAACGCGGGATTGCCGGATCTTAAACACTAGGGTTCGTTATAGGCTTGTTGACTTTTAGGTTCCGTTTTGATTTCCGATTTTACTGAGTTATTCGTAAGATCGTATAATTTTTGAGTTTGATCGTTTTAAATTTTAGCTCGAAATTTATGTTTTATTTTATTTGTGATTATTTAATAGTTTTTAGTTCTCGGAATCGTTTAACCGAGTCTAGGTTATGAGTTGACTCAGTTTGACTTTTGGTGAGAATTTGAAATTTGTGATTTCTGAAATTTATCGAAGGTTTTAAGATTTTGCTGTTGATCGTTATTTGGATATATTGTCTTGATTTGCGTGTTAGGTGATTTAATTGATGTACGGACGTTGATTAAATCGGTAGTTAGACTTTATATTTCGTTTCAAGGGTTCCTGTTTTCTCAAGATTGAGAAAACTCGTTTTTGTTCTCATTTGGAATTAAGTTTTAACTTGGTTCGAGTTTTAGGGTTTCGTTTCCGGTATTTGACTCGGTCTAGAATTGAGTTTTAATTTCAAGTTGATTTTTCGGGTTTTTGATATTTATTCTTCTAGAATTATTATTTTTCTTTTAAGGATTATGAAAATTTTTGGGGTTTACAGCATATGGATCGCAGAGTGATAACTATTGTTATAGGCAAATTCTACTAGAGGTAGGTGTATGTCCCAACTTCCTTTGAATTCCATGACACATGCGCACGACATGTCTTACAAGGTTTGTATGGTCCATTTTGATTGTCCATCCGTTTTTAGGTGATAAGCCGTGCTAAAATGTAGCTTCCTTCCTAAGCACTATTGCAAGCTTGTTCAAAATTTAGATATAAACCCAGGGTTTTACTTAGTTAGATGACAACAACCCATATGGCATCATATCTAGTTGATGTTCTTGGTAATCTATATACAAAATCCATCATAACCTGATCCTACTTCCATTCGAGTATTAGCGAAGGCTTCAGCAATCCTTCTGGTCTTTAATATTCGACTTTGACTTGCCAACATTTTAGGCATTTCATCACATAATTAGTTACATCCTTCTTCATACTGTTCCATTGATAATGACTCTTGAGGTCTTGATAAATTTTTGTCCCTCTAGGATCTACCGTATATCTAGAATTGTGAGCTTCACTCATGATCTCCTTCTACATTTCGACATCATCGAGCACATATGGCCTTCCTTTTATCCTTACCACATCATCTTCATCTATGGTAAAGTCAGTTTACTTCCCTTCCTGCACTACTCGTTTGACCTTTTGTACTACCTCATCATAGCATTAAGCTTCTTTAACTCATTCCACAAGAGTTGGTTCCACCACGGGTTAGATATTCAACCTCCACATCTTGTCCCAAAAACTTGGTACTCAACCTTTCAAATTCCTTGATCAACTCTCTTTGGTCGATCAATAAGTCGGTAACTTCTCCATGATTGTCATGGCTTAAGGCATCGAAAACGACATTTACTTTACCTGGACAGTAGTTGATTCCAAGGTTATAGTCCTTTATGAGTTATAATCATCTCCTTTGTCTCATATTCAGCTCTTTCTGTGTGAACAAATACTTATGGTTCTTGTGATCCGTTTATATCCCACATCTTTGCCCGTTCAATTGATGCCTCCATAACTTGAGCGTGAAAACAGCAACAGCTAGTTCTAAATCATGCATTAGATAATTTTGCTCATGTGCCTTAGCTATCATGAGGTGTAAGTGATCACATTTCCTTCTTGCATAGCAAACATCCTAGCCATTTCTTAAAGTGTCGCTGTGTACCATATATGGCTTCTCAGGATTTAACAAAATGAGTATTAGAGCTAATACGAGATGTTGCTTGAGCTCTGGAAACTCTTTTCCCTTTTGTTGGTCTAGATGAACTTCTCATTCTTTTAGGAAAGCTATGTCAAAGGCTTGGCTATAGTCAATAAAATTTTCACAAATTTTCTATAATAGATAGTAAACGAAGAAAAATTTCACTTCTATCACCATCTTTGCTTGTTTCGACTCATCATAGCTTCGATCCTTTTAGGGTCGACCAATATTCCTTCTGCTGAAACTACATGTTAGAAAGGATATCTTATCCAACTAAAGCTGCACATTGAAACTTAGTGTATAACTTAGGGTTTACTAAGTGTGAAGTGCCATTCGAAGAGTTATTTGTGTTGCTTTCCTAGTTGAGTAGATAAGATGTTATCGATGAAAACTATGATGCATTATCCAACTAGGGCTTTTATATTCGGTTCATTAGATCTATAAAGCAGCAGGTGTGTTAGTTAAACCAAAAGATATCATAAGGACTTATAATATCCAAAATGAATCGAAAAGTAGTCTTTGGCCATCATCCAGTTTGGCTCTTAACTAGTGGTATTAGATCATAAATCGATGCATGAAAACATACTTGCTCCTTGTAATAGATCATAAAGATCATTAATTCTTGGTAATGTGTACTTGTTTTTTATCGTAACTTTGTTGAGCTCTCTATAATCAATGCATAGCTCATTGATCTATCTTTCCTTGACGAACAACAAGGAAGCTCCTAAGGTGAAACACTTAGAAAATAAACACTGATCCAAAAGTAATTGTAGCTTCTTTTTGAGTTCCTTCAACTCTATCGATGACATGTGACATGAAGCTTTTGATATTAGTTTGGTAGCTGACATCAAGCTAATTTCAAAGTCAATCTCCCTCTTAGGTAGTAATCAAGAAATTCATAGGGAGAAACATCAGGAAACTCATTAACTAATGTATATCCTCCACTCTCATTTTTTTGCTTTGTTCATCCATGGTGTTGATTTGGCTATCGTTTCCTTTATTATTTCTTTACTACAAACTTATGTGAACTTAATCTCGGTCTCTTATAACGGTGGATTCTCTTCAAACTACTTCTTTCCTAGCTTGATCCTTAAAACTCACTTCTTCGTCAGTTACCGTAGCTTTGGCACGAGTCAACAACTCATGCTTAGAATCACTTTGTATTTGTTATCTCTAATATATCAAGTCGTTGTGTATGATGTCCTTGGATCTCTAAAGAACATTTTTCAAATCTCCTGAGCCATCACAATGCTGGTGGGTGTTCTTATCTGAAGCTAGTAGGGGTGGTGACTATATTCTCTTAGCAAGGCTAGTGGGGGATGACCGAGTCCATGGCTCCATGTTGAATATGCATAAGTGGTCTTTCTAGTACCGTATGTTTCCTATGCTCAAACATAACTAGTTACTAACTCAAGCATATGTCTTATACTACATTGCTTAACTATCTTAGAGTTCTAGGTGACATGGGTCTCAAAATTATAATGTTACAAATTTTTATTGTGTAAAGATGTTATAAACAACAATAGCAACAACTTAGAATTTAGGCTAACTGCAACTAGCCATTGTCATACCTTTGTCTTCTCCAAGGAACAAACTCACATTTTTCCTCCTTTCGTCATCCTTTTTGCACATCCACTGGCCTTCCAAGTTATAAATCCTTATTACGTGCATCAAAGTGCTGGTGTAATTCTTGTTGCCATTGTCATTGCCAACTTTGATAGGTGAGAACTTAGACAAGTTAGACTGCCTTGCTAGCATGTTCATCCTCTTCAGAATTCATTTGTGAATGTCTAAGTTGCTTGCACACATAGCAAACTGTGGTGTTTTTCTTTGAACATTCCAAAATTTTGTGGTTTGGGCTCCCACAAAAGTAGCACTTCAGTGCAATTGGGGCCATGACTTCGATTAGTGCTTGCCTCGGCATTTCAGCACGTGACATCAACTTTGGTCACATCTTTTGATTACTTTCACTCCCTTTAAAACTCTCAAATAACTTGAATTTTATTCTTGAATCTTGAGCTTGAACCTTCATATGACTTCTTCCAAACACAAAATTTTTTTTTCTTTGAGGCCTTTCCTTTCTCTTTTTAGCTCCGTCTACCATTCAAGCTCTCTCAACTACTCTTTGAGACTTCTAATGTCCAAATCCTCCAGATGAACCCTCAACTCCTCCAATTTACTTAGAAAAATTCGTTTTTCAATTCTTTACTATACTTACAGGACTCGAGGGCACATTGCAACATGCAGCTAAACTTGGTCTTATACTATTCGATGGTTTTTCCCTTTGAGAGATGTGTAGAAAGTCAGTGTTGTATTGAACTCTAAGGCTCCGTATGAAATAGTTTTCCAAAAACTCATGTCATAAACCTTTCCTAGGTGACTAGGGTAGGCGTTCTTGTTTCTTAGATTCCCGCAAGACTTATGCATTAAAGGATAACATGTATGTTTCGTAATCAATCCTCAAATGATGAAGTACTTCAAAGGCAAAAAATGATCTTTCTACCTAGGCTAACCAATCTCCAGCCTCATCCGTTTTTTTCGAAGGCTCCATCAAAGTAATAGTTGCTTTTGATAAAGTCAAGGAGAGTGCTCCAATATGGCCTAGGTGGAGGAAGCAGGGACAATGGTGCGGTATAAGACTGCACCTTAAGTAGAGTAGGTGCTTTAGTGGTAGCTTCTTGCACATTTTGAGGCGGAGCAGGCGCCAGTACATTTTGGTTTTACTGCTAAATGAGCATATTCAATAGCTACTTTAATTTTTGGATGGCAGCAATGACGTCATTTTGTTGATTTTGAGCAGGAGCAGGGTTACTCATAGGTTAGTTTTGGGGCGACATTGGTTGGAGATTTTCTTGCTTCCTTAGCATATCATTGGATCGATGCTACTCTCAATTTCTACGTCTCCTTGAACAACTATTATTAACGTCTAATTTGATTAATATTAGATATTTCTTTATTCATAAATTTATAAGCAAAAATTTTTCGGAAAATTGCAAAAATTGACCTTAAAGTTGTGAAATCTTTGTAACATACTTGATAGAAACTTGCAAAAATAAAATCATAAGAATTATGAAATCAAATTTAAACATAGAGAAATTTCATTAATAAGGAAACATAGATGGGATAAATCCTTACAAAGTAGGAGCACACTTGGAATATAGAAAGGACATGCTTGGGAAAGTAGACTTGACACAAAGGTTACAATCAAAACATCACGCAATTGGACATGTGGGATTATGCTCATTCAACTATCATTAATTGCCTAGACAAAATGACATCATCACCCATTTATCCTTCATTGCCTTTCTTCGTTCTTTCTCTAGCTTCTTTTGCGGCTTCATAAGGAGGGGGTGGAACCTTGGTTGCTTCGGCTCATTGAGCTCTAGGATTCTTAACGTAAATTCCCTCAAGTATCCTAATGGACATCCTTTTTCCTTTGTTGGAGGGGTAGTTGCTAGGTTCACTCAAACCTTCACCATCTATGGTCCTGAATGGAACTTCCTCCTCTTCGAGATCAGATTCAACTCATAACTTCAACATTTTGAGGTCTTGTTTCCACGTTTGCTCTTAAAATAAGGGTATTGGAGCGACTCCTTCCAATTGAATCTTCCTTAGGAATATAGTTGGCTTACCATGGTGAAATATTGAAATTTGCATGGGGATTCTCATCTTGCTCATTCCAGAGATGTTTTCAGGGTCTTCTTCTTTTCCTCTTCCATTTCATCATCTTTATCCATTCTCTTCCATTCGACTCCTGCTAGCGGTGTTAGCACTTGCGGTTCATTATTTAGGTCGAGAAGAGCATTGTTATAAACCCTATACCAGTAGAAATAAAACTTACCATCCACATTATTCCATATGGTATGGTCAACTAGCTCATTATGTGCATACACATAAAGTAGTCTATCAAATTCCTTGTCCTGGAATCTAGGAAGGTAGGCATTCCTTCATTTTAGAGGATGAAAGTGGCTTCTTGGAGCATCAGGAATCCATAGTAATATCCTAAAATTCTTTCTACTCGTAGAACCCTTCCATATCCGTCCAGTTTCTCTCCTCCTCATGTCCTCCCTAAAGGAGTATCCTAAACGTAACAGTCCACCCTATTCAATATTAAAGCTTAAGTAATGCAACCGTAATCATTCCTAAAAGCCTATATATTAAATTTAAGGTGTGCTCCTATAATTTTAGTGGACCATACTTTGAAATATGAAGCTTAAGAGATACGGTAACAATTAAGAAATGAAAATCATAACATTAATTCATAAATCAAAAGTCTTACAAAGATCTTGGGGGCATTCCCCCACTAAAAGTATACAAACAAAGCTATATCATATACAAGAAGTTTTCTTTAGAAGTCTACATCTATACTAGTATTAAACTTCATCCAAAAACTTCTTAACCAAAAAGGGGGTACTTGGGAACAAAGCCCATGTGGCTTCAACCAAAGGTAGGGAAACTGTAGCAAATAACTATAAGGATATAAGATACTAGCTTAATGAGAATTATTTCTATGGATAAGTATTCTTGAATAGCAATAATCAAACAAGTTATTTAATCAATGATAAAGTCATATTTTACTCAAATTTCTATTAATCAAATCATGTTTATATATTTTAGATTTTATAGAAATCAACCGAAAATGGTACTTAAATGTTCATAAATTATTATTTCAGGTCACTGAGGATTTAGAATACAAATTCAAGCAAAGTAGAGAAGATTTGTACAATTTTAAGCAAGATCAGAAGCAACACTGGTACTTTTCTAACTCAGCACCGTCGGCCTTGAAATGCAAAACAGGCGGCTTTCATCATGAGAAAAAAAAAAAAAGCAACGTCGCCAGCTTTCAATGTGAAATTGACCAGTGTCTGCAATTTTCAAATGTACAGGCATTTCTCCACTCTACACCGCCGGCTTTGAGTCGATGTTGTGCATGAACAGAACGCAAATTATTAAAACCGGATTTTACACCGCAGCTTTCACAAGGGAAAATCAAGCGATTTGTAACTTTTCATTATATGCCGGCAACTGGAACGATTACGCCGCCGGTGTTGAAGCTGGTGTATATTCAAAATTCCTCTCGGAAATTAATTTTCACATTAAAGGCCCCAGCCTTTAATGCCAGTGTAACTCCCCTGTAACCCTTTATATAAATTCATCATGTTATCATTTGAAAAAAAAAAAAAAAAAAAAAGAAACCCTAGGCGCGAAATTTTTTTCTCCTTACTCCTAGATCTAGATTAGGGTTTAGAACACAAAAGTAGTTAACTTTTTAATTTGATATCGGATTCCACACCGGATTCAAGTGAAAAACAACATTTGTGTTTGGATTTCAAGAACAGGATTCCATTGACAAGGTTATTTTGTCCTTTTTCTTATACCCTCTTATTGGATGCTGTTTGATGCTTGATTTCTTGTGTTCTTAAATCGGTTTTGAGTTTTTTATCTGGATTATATGATTGATGATTCCTGTTGTTGATTGATTACTTGTTCATATTCGGATTATCAATGTTATTTCACAAATCATACAATTTTAGCTTAAATCTGGAATTCTTGAATGATTAGGATTGTAATTGGGAAATTCTCTCTAATTAATTTTGTGATTACCTAATTAGGATTGCATTTCACATAGGGATATGGGTTGTAATTCTATTAGGGTTTGGTCAATTAGAAAATAATTGTCAATTAACACTTTCCTAGGGATAGGGAATATTGATTGGTAATTTTAGGGTAATGGTTCACTTTGGGAAAAGGAATTGTTGTCTTGTTCTTCATTCTTGAAAAACTAAACCCATTGATGATTTGGATTGACAAGTGCATTTTTGGTCAATAGCAGACATTCAATATATTTCCAGATTTGATTGGCTCTAAACCTAATTCTATTTAAGGTGTGGAAATCCAAGATTTTAGTAGTTTAGTTTTATTAAAAGAAAATACAAAAATAGAAACATCTTTTGATTTTCCTAGCTATGAATTGGACTGATATAGTTGATAGCTAGTCCTCACTTCCTGTGGATTCGACTCGGTATTCACCGAAATTTTATTACTGCACACACACCCGATATACTATCAGTTAAAGATCTGCTCATTTAAAGGAAATTGAATATAACTAAAAAGAGTTTTAACAAGCATATATAAAAAAAGCGTGATCAGTATTTTGGCGCCATTGCGAGGGAGTGATCAGTGCTACTTTCAATTTTCAGGACTTTTTATAGACTAGGCTTTATTTGAAAAAAAAAATCTTAAAAAATTTGCAAAATTTGAAAAAAAAAAAATGCTTTCTTCTTTATTTATATATACTAGGCTTTAATTCTTTTTGTACAATCTACTCGTTTTTCTTTTTCTCTTTTCAGGTGCTTGAAGAACAAGAGATAGATAATCAAGGAGCACCAGTTTTCCCATATTGTTGTACTTCAAAGATCATATCAGAATTATATTCATTTAGGCAATATGATGAAGAACTTTTGACAAATGCTTGGGGACGATTCCGCCATTTAATGAGCCAATGCCCTTATCATAATTCACCTACTTAGACTCATCTGAATTTTTTCCTTAATGACATAGATGATTATGGTAAGATGATGATAGATTTAGCTACTAGAGGGAACTTATCATTTATGTCACCAGAATTGGTGTTTGTAAAGATTGATGGATTTTTAGGAAGCCAAGACACTGGTCCATACAATTCTAATCCAGTGGTATGTTCATGGTATGTCTATTCATATGATGACTCTCAATATCAGGGTGGTATGCAAGAATTTGATTCCAGCATGACAAATCAAGATTATCACCACACTTGTGAGACTCCAAGGCAAGAGATAGTTGTCAATTCTTCTTCTATCCCCATAGTTCCAGATCCAGATAAAGAGAAAAGTTTTGAAGAGATTGCGAGAGATTTAGAGAAGAAATGGGAAGAAAAGTTTGAGAAACAACAAGCAATTATTAAGAAATTGGAGACTCGGGTAGCAGATTTGACTAAATTGGTATCATTTATTTTTAAATTAGCTAACTCAAGTGTAGGTTGGGAGCTTTCTAGTGATGAAAAGGAAATCGATACCCCAGTTGACAATCAAAGGCAAGAAAAAGAGAAAGAGAAAGAAGTTGTGTCAAGTGCAGAAAATTTGAACAGCAATTCTTCAGTAGTCAAAGTGGTTGAAACAAAAGAAGAAAAATCAACATGGGATTCAGCAATTGAGAAGCTTGCAAACCTGACTTTAGAGGGTTTAAGAAATTAGGACAGCAGATTGCAGGTCTTGAGAAGCCCTCTTCCCCAATTGAGCAAGTAGATGAGATTAAAGTAGGTACAAGCAAGCCGGTTAAGAAACAAGAAACTTTGGCTTCTACATCAACTCATATGGAAGATATGGTACAACAGAAGCACACTCCTGTAGTCACAGAACCTGCTGTCATATCATATATACATACTCCTTTTCCAGGAAGATCAAGAAAGAGAAAGGATGATGCAGATTTTGAGACATTCTTGGAGGGTTTTAAGAAGCTTGAAGTCAATATTCCCTGACTGAAATTTTAGAAGAATCACCTCAGTATAGACGATTTTTAAAAGAAGTCATGAGCAAGAAAAGGAAGATGAATGGGAAAGAGACAATCATGTTGTCTCAAGCTTGTACTGAAGCTTTGAACGATGCTTTGCCCCTTGAATTGAATGATTCAGGGAAATTTTCATTAGATTGCACCATAGGAGATAATAGATTCAAGAATGCTTTTTGTGATCTTGGTGCAAGTATTAACTTGATACCTTTCTCTATGGCTAAGAAATTAGGATTGGGGGATGCAATCAAGAAGACTAAGATGACAATTCAGTTGGCTGATCGCTCCATTAAAAGACCAAAAGGGGTAATTGAAGATGTGCTTTTGAAAGTTGATAAGTTCATTTTTCCAGTGGACTTTGTGGTACTAGATATGGAAGAAGATCCAAAGATTCCCTTCATACTTGGCCGCCCATTCATGGCCACTGCAGGAGCTGTCATAGATGTGAAGAATAGCAAGATAGTGTTAAGGGTTGGAAATAAGGAGTTAAATGTCAATATCATGAAAAGATGGAAAAAGAACCCTAAATCCAACAAAGCTGACACAACTGAAAGTGCAAGAGTAGATTCATGGAAGAAAAGGAAGGATAAGAAGATTAGTGATTTTGAACCTCCTTGAAGAAGAAAGTCAGAAAATCAAGCTGAGACTATAAAATAAGTGCTGAGTAGGAGGCAACCCACTATTATCTATCTATTAATATTTTTTTTTCTTTGCTTTGATAGTGTGCCTTATTGTGCAGATAAGATGAAAAACAGGAGCTAATGCACATGAATTGCATAAAACAAAAGGTATGCAAATGGACTTAAAAATGGAAACTTCTCTTTTGCTGTACCGGTTGGAACTCAACTATCATCAATTAACAAAACCGGGGAAGTACCATTATTCCTTTTCTCCTTTATTTCTTTATTTCTTTCCTGTTGTTGAGCTGATTAGAAACAGTGAGGTCATTGTTTATTTTAAGTGTGGGGGAAGGGATAATAAATGGATAATTGGAGAATGGAGTTGAGTATGATTGCTATTGATGTCTGACTTTGTTAAATTGGTGAAATTTTACATGTGACATCTACATCTAAATTGAATGGTTGTACCTACACTTTGAAGTTTTTGTCCTTAAGTATTATATGGCAATTTGAGGCCAAACTTTTTTGAAAAAATTGTATGAAATCTTGAGATTGTACAAAGAATTGTGAATAGCATCTATGTAAAGAATGTAAATTGACTTGGTAAGTGCCTTACTCACCTACTATTGTGATTAGAATACTTGGTTAAAATTAAGTAGTGAAATCTTTAAGGAACAAATTTACCTTGTATTTAGCTTTAGAATTGGAAATTTGAGAGATGTTGAGTCCTTTTGTGAAAAATAAATAGGTTGCTTCTAGGAAAAAGTTAGTTTGTATATACTCTTTGAATTATAACACTTACTGAAAGAGGTAGAAGAAACTTTTCACTTAGTGATTCTTTATAAAAAAAAAAGTCTTGAATTTGTTATTGAATTCAAAAAAAAAAAAAAAAAAGAAACAAGTATAGCCTCTACTCCAATGACTCAAGTATTTGAGTTATGAGTATCTGAACTTAAATGTTAAAGTGAGGAAGAGTTCTTAGAGATCCTTTAAAACCTGGTCACTTAGGTGATGAGCCTGGGATGTGCCAACTCAATGAACTCACTATAACGAGAAGGGAGGAAAGGCAAAAGTTCAATTCATAAACTTTGAAAAACAAAAAGATGGAGGCAAAAACCTCCCAAAAAGAAAATAAATGCTTGTATGGAAAAGAAAAGAAAAAGAATGCAAAGTACCAAATGAAATAAGATATATAAAAAAAATGAGACAATCTAGGGGAAAGGTTGATACCATATGCTTTCCCTATTTGTTGCTAAGAGTATATGCATGCTAAAAGTCCAGTGAAGTCTAAATGAGTATTTTTCCTTAGTGGACTGTGTATCTACTTTTGGATAAAAGATTCCTTTGTTAGAGACTGGGATTAAAGTTTGTTTGTCTAGATTAACTACTAAATTTTAATTCTAGTAATTTAATTACAAAGTCCCAGTTTGGTTTAAGCAGCAGGCACAAGAAATGCAAGTCATGTACAATGAAAAAAGAATGATTCTTAAACTTTGAATGTAAAAAAAAAGTGTTGTACATTCTATGACAGATTTCAACTTTGAGCTCGTTTGTTTTACTTGAGATAAGCAAAAGTTCAAGTGTGGGGGAGTTGATAAAGTCATATTTTACTCAAATTTCTATTAATCAAATTTTGTTTATATGTTATAGATTTTATAGAAATCAATCGAAAATGGTATTTAAATGTTCGTAAGTTATTATTTCAGATCACTGAGGATTTAGAATACAAATTCAAGAAAATTAGAGAAGATTTGTACAATTTTAGCAAGATCAAAAGCAATACGGACTTTTGCAACTCAGCACATCGCGGCCTTGAAATGCAAAACAGGCAGCCTCATCATAAAAAAAAAAAGCAACGCCGCCAGCTTTCAATGCGAAATTGACCAGTGTCTGCAATTTTCAAATGTACACCAGCATTTCTCCACTCTACACCGCTGGCTTTGAGCCGGTGTTGTGCATGAACAGAATGCAAATTATTAAAGCCGGATTTTACATCGCCAGCTTTCACAAGGGAAAATCAAGCGATTTGTGACTTTTCATTGTACGCCGGCAACTGGAATGGTTACGCCGTCGGTGTTGAAGCCGGTGTATATTCAAAATTTCTCTCAAAAATTAATTTTCACATTAAAGGCCGGTCAAATTTATTAAAGGCCGCCAACCTTTAATGCTAGTGTAACTCCCCTGTAACCCTTTATATAAATTCATCATGTTGTCATTTGAAAAAAAAAAAAAAAAGAAACCTAGGCACGAAATTCTATTTTCTCTCCTTGCTCTAGATCTAAATAGGGTTTAGAACACAAAAGTAGTTAACTTTTTAATTTGATATCGATTCCACACGGATTCAAGTGAAAACAACATTTGTGTTTGGAATTTCAAGAACAGGATTCCATTACAAGGTTATTTTGTTCTTTTTCTTATATCCTCTTATTGGATGTGTTTGATGCTTGATTTCTTGTGTTCTTAAATCGTTTTGAGTCTTTTATCTGATTATATGATTGATGATTCCTGTTGTTGATTGATTACTTGTTCATATTCGGATTATCAATGTTATTTCACAAATGATGCAATTTTGGCTTAAATCTGGAATTCTTGAATGATTAGGATTGTAATTGGGAAATTCTCTTCTAATCAATTTTGTGATTACCTAATTAGGATTGCATTTCACATAGGGATATGGGTTGTAATTCTATTAGGGTTTGGTCAATTAGAAAATAATTGTCAATTAACACTTTCCTAGGGATAGGGAATATTGATTGGTAATTTTAGGGTAATGGTTCACTTTGGGAAAAGGAATTGTTGTCTTATTCTTCATTCTTGAAAAACTAAACCCATTATGATTTGATTGACAAGTGCATTTTTGGTCAATAGCAGACATTAATTATTTCCAGATTTGATTGGCTCTAAACCTAATTCTATTTAAGGTGTGGAAATCCAAGATTTTTAGTAGTTTAGTTTTATTAAAAGAAAATACAAAAATAGAAACATCTTTTATTTGCCTAGCTATGAATTGGACTGATATAGTTGATAGCTAGTCCTCACTCCTGGATTCAATCGGTATTCACCGAAATTTTATTACTGCACACGCACCCGATACACTGTCGGTTAAAGATCTGCTCATTTAAAGGAAATCGAATATAACTAAAAAGAGTTTTAAAAGCATATATAGAAAAAGTGTGATCAATCAACCAAGTGAAATGCAACAACCACATGAGTATACAAGATATATGATTTTCGATAATCATTTATTGAATGGATTTACGCCCTCCATTCAGGGTTAGGGGTGGCAATTTATATGCTTCTTAGTTAATGTACTTCTGACCAAGCGTCTCGAAGCTTTAGTTAATGTGCTTCTAACCAAACGTCCGAAAATTTAATTAAGATCAACGATCATACCACTACCCTTTCCCCCACAAGGTAGTGATCCCATGCAAGTGACTCACAAGTGATATGCATGATTTTAGTTTAATTAAAGGCTCATAGCATGATTATTAACAATTTAGGGTGACTATAGAATTTCAAACAAATCAAGTTCTAAACTAAATCAAGCATTGATTATAATCAATTCTCGCTCGATATTCTTATTATTAATTCAAACAATATTACATGCATACCATTCAATCTTTTCCTTAAATCTAGTGCTTCTAGACTACAAGCACAATCAAATAAGATAAGTTATGGAAATGAAACTCACTTGGTCATGGGCTCACCAGTCTTTAGTCAAAGTAGTCCTCTAGGTAAGGAGATCTTCCTCACAATCACCCAAATAAGAAAATACTCACAATGAGTATTTCTTGATAGTTCTATTGAAATTTGATAGAAGTATGTCACTAAGTTCATCAAAATTTCGTACAAAAGATAATTCTAAGATAAATTTTAAACCAATATATTATCAAAGAATACTAAGATAAATTTTCCTAAATAAGGTCTAAAAATTTGATTCATCAAACCTTGGAAAGTAGAGGGAGTATTTGTCAACCCAAAAGGCATGACCATGAATTCATAGTGGCCTTCATGAGTCTTGAAAGCTGTCTTAGACACATTAGCTTCTTGCATGCGAATTTAATGGTGCTCTGATCGTAAGTCCAACTTAGTAAACCAACTTGCCCCATGAAGTTCATCAAATAATAATGATGAGAAATAAGAATTAGTCCTTAACTGTTGTTGAAGAATTTCTCAATTGCAATTAATCAAATTAAGTTAAAACCCATAAGCACAAGTGTTATTTCACCAAGGCCTCTAACTACTAGTAATTACCCTAATTCTACTATCTAGCTTATCTAATTCAAATGATCTTAATGTATCTAAGCAGTTAATTAAAAGCCAAACCCTAGCAAAAGTGAGTGACAATGCTTCTAATAATATCATATCACAATACTATCCCTAATCTTGATTCACCACTATCCCTAATTCCAAATTCCTTACAAAACATTCATTAATGAGTTGTTTAAGTTCTTAAACCATAGGAATCCCTAGATTCATTAATCTCTCTCTCGAGATGATTAAATTATAACTCTATATATCTAATGGAAATTTCTTTCGTCACTAGATGCATACAAAATTGCATTAGAGTTCAAGATTCCTTAAAAAGATTAAATCTTTATGCAAAAGGTTCATACAGTCCATGTCTAGATCCACGTTCAAACCTCTCTGTTCATGCTAGATCTATCTTATTAATCAATCCATCAATCAAATCAACAAGAGTTAAACAATGATATAATATTGTACACATTTTAAATCAAGAAACAATATAAACACATAAATAGATTCAAAGGAACATAAACTTCCATTAACAAATAATCTAATTTCTACATTAGGGTTAAGGTTTCTCAAGATCTAAGGCTGTAATACCCTTCAAATATAGATGGTCACAGAGGTGCTTTGCGGTGTAATGGCTTGGAGTTTGTCAAAACTCTAAAGTTAAACGTGCTCTAGACAAAGCAATCCAAGGATGGGTAACCCCTTGGGAAGTGCTAGTACCAAAAGGATAAAACCGTGCGACGTGTGGCAAAAAGTAACAATACCTTGATGGGTAAAGTTTCGATTCATTACACAGTATCTCTGGTGTCCTAGTTGTGCCTGATGGTACTGTAAACCTCTGAAAATTTCATAATTCTTAGAAAATAATCCTAGAAGTCTAATATTAAAATTGAAATCCCGAAAATCGACACAAGTTAAAACCAAATTCTAAATCAGGTCAAACACGAAAATTCTTAGTCTTGAGAAAATGAGGACCCCTAAAACAAAATATAAAATCTAACTATCGGTTGAATCAACATCCGTATGCCAATCCAATCATCTACCTGATTCCTAAAACACAAATCAAAATGATATATTCAAATAACGCTCGACAACAAAATGCTAAGATCTTAAAAGCCTCGGTGAATTTTTGGAATCAAAAATTTCAATTTTCACCAAAAGTCAAACTGAGTTAACTCATAGCCCTAGACTCGGTTAAACGATTCCGAAAACTGAAAACTATTAAATAATCACAAATAAAATAAGATAAACCATAGATATCAAGCTAAAAATATAAAACGGTTAAAACTCAAAATTATACGATCTTACGAATAACTCAACGAAACTAAAAGTCAAACCAGAACTCTAAAAGTCAACAAAGCTTATAAACAAACCTAGTGTTTAAGATCCGGCAATCCCGCGCTCTTAAACCCTAAACAACGAAATGAAAATGATTGTTGATAATAGTTCGTAACAATATAAGGAAGCTTAAAAATATCAGATTCGCAAATTTCTAGTGTCCTTCGGATCCAAACGGGATCAGTTTTCAAAAATCGTGCCCCGGTACATTGGATGGCAAAAATATTCCGTAAATACCAATAGACCCGTAAAAATATAAGATTTTCAAAAATAACAGTTTTAGAATTTTTCGGTAGCTAAAAATTACAAATATCGCATTTATACGCGTATTTTTATTATTAGGTATTTTAATTGTCTAGTTTACTATTCATAGTACTTTCTACTATTCATTACTATTCCTCTATCTCTACTTTTTTACTACCTATTCTTACACCTATATATCTATTTTCCTTACAATTTTCTTTTCCATAAAAATTCTACACCACATATTACTAAACTTCTCTTACACTTTTTTCTAAAATTAATTTTTTAGTCAAACTTTCTCTCCTACAAGCAATTGCCGTCCACTCTCCCCCTCTTCATCCCCATTTATTTCTTTTTACATTAATTAATTAATTACATCTAATTTTCACTCCAAAGTTCTATAAATACCCCATTTCTCCTTCATTCTTTCACACAATTCATTTACTACCAAAACTCTCTCAAAATTCACTACACAAACTCTCTCCACAACATTTTCCTCTACCAAAATCTCTTTCACAAATACTCACAAAATTTCTATCTACAACTACCATTTCTCAATAACCACATAACCACACATTCACTACCATCTTCAAACCACATAAACATTTTAGATAAAGATTTCTTCTAACCATTTATTTACTCATGTCATGTAACTTAACATAACTATGGTGTTTGTTTTGAAACTCATATGAGTAGTAAAAGCAACAACATGTTCATGTTTTGTTCTTGTACATGAACTTCCTATTTTATTATGTTATGTTGATTTTATTTGTTATAATGCTAATTCCTTATTCACATCTAACTAAATATATTTATGTATTTATATATAAATCTTTAAGAGCCTATAACTCACTAGTTATTTATTTAATTTCATGCTTTGCAATTTATTTATTTCATGCTATTTCCTTAAGACTAGTCTTTCTAGTCTCAGACTTGTCCATATCAAGTCAAAACAACCTTTTATTTATTTTCTTTAATCTTTTGGGACTAGTCCATTCTTAGTCCGATGCCTTGATGAAGTAAGGCTCCTCAATACTTGATCGGGATACATTGATGAAGCTAAGGTTCCTAATACTTAATATTTTTATTATTTTGCTTATTATTATTTGTTTCTAGTATTTTCTTATGTTCTTATTATATTACATGCTCATAATACTTGCATCTGCATAATGATATTGTCAACTAATTTAACAATAGAATTTTATTTTATTAAAGGAACTTAAAACTAGAATTTTCTATTATGTGACTTGTCACAAAATAATGAAGTTATTATCAAACAACATAGAAATAGAGTAATACAAGTTTTCTCAAAGTTTTCTTAAATAACAAAGATAGTTTTACCAAAAACATAAGAAATAAATACTTTCATTGTCTATTATGGGAACCTAAGTTTTAGTAAAATAATTTGTTAGTTTTCAAAGTTCTTACACAAAGCTTAAAGATTAAACTCTTTTAAACTCCATGACAAAACCAAGAAACAAATTAGTTTTCAAAGTTAAGATAAAATTAACTCATAAAGTTATGAACCCACTTAGGAAAATAATGATTTTTAAGTTCCTAAAGAAGAGACTTATTTTCAAAGAATATAAATAAGATAAGATTAAAAACAAAGGATTTCATCAATAAAGAGGATTCTTTTCAAAGGAAATAAAAGAACAAGTTTTAGAAAACAAAAACTTATATTTTAGATACTAAATATAAGGAGACAAGACTTATTTTCTAAAACCATTCTAAATACAAAGTTATAAAAAGGTTTTCAATAACTTAATACACTTTGATAACTTTGATCTTTTATCACTAGAAGTAAAATTTATGAAAGACTAAGGTTAAAGGAAAAATTTACTTGTTTTTGGAAAAAGAATGAAGAAAATAAAATAGAATATACTCATTTATATAACCTATGAAAATATAAAGTTTCTTCCAAATACTTGAAAAGAAATTTATCAAGATAAGTTTTAACACTTTAAAAGAATTGTTTTATGAAATAAATTGTTGGACACTACCATTAGAATTTTTGCATATAAAGTGAGCTTATTTATATACTCAAGGGATTTATCAATTATGTATATATATATATATATATTTTTTTTTACTAAAGGATTTTTAATGAAGTTGAGTTAGAAAATGGTTTTGCAAAAATTTAGAAATATTCGTTTTAAATCTGTACCCAACGTTTTTGGAACAAATGACCTTATATGACAAAGATAACCTTAGAAATGGATAGATCTTTTCGAATAGGTAGAAAACGGTTATTATATGCGGAATTCCGAGTTAAAATAAGCAAGTTATGGCCATTTTAAATTGGAATTTCATTCCATACGAATTTGACGAACATAGTGAAATAAAATTAGAAAGTTCAAGTAGAATTTTATGAAATACTCATCCCGGGTATTTCTTTTGTCTAGGTAACGAAGGATACGAGATTACTCTTCTGAGGATTACTACGACTAAGAAGATCGCGAAATGGACGAGTGAGTTATTCCTCTTAATTTTGTTACCATGCTTGTGTTTGTAAAGTAGTAGCACTAGTATACTAAGAAATGATAAAAATGGATATATATTTGGGGAATTCGGGGTTATGTATATATATGTGATTCTATGTTTATGCATGAAACGAGAATTAAGAATATCGCAACTTCAAACTGCCTGTTTAAGTATTTTTGTTTACCTACTTTTATGACTGCTTATTATTTGTTAAATTGATTGATCGCCCCTTAATAAACCTTAATAAGGTTTGGCTTAAGAAAAATAAGACGCTCACGCATAGCATCCATCGAGTCATATTTCTTTCGGAAGGCTGCTACTCCTAGGCGTAGAGTTGGATTGGTTGTTATCGTACTATGACACGGGCCATGTTCCTTCCTAGAGAATCCAAATACCCAGGAATGCGACTCTAGGTTCCGAGCCGAGCCAACCGAACGCTTTGGATGGGAACTTGGGGACTAGTAGTAGAAGATTGAGGAACTTCATCACCGATTCCCTAACCTTCGATACGGAGAGGTAAATCCGTTTTATATATGGTTTTCGGCTAACTATATATACATATATTTACGTAATCACGTGATTGTTGCATTATACGCATAGCATATGTGTGAAAATCTAAATGAACTTGTTTGAAAACATGGTGCGAATTAAAAGGAATATCTCACTAAGCTAGTTGTAGCTTATACCCCTATAGATTTTGTTGAAATAGGTATACCCGCGGCTTAAATTGAGGATCATGACATTAAAGAAGTCCTGGAAGGATGTTAAGCTTCTATGAAGGAAATGGAAACATAAGATGAAGTAATTTTGTAAGGTTCTTTATATGTAATGAATTCTATGTTAGTATTTTGGAGATTCTAAGATGTATATTTATTTGAAGACAATAGAGGGACATGCCCCTAAGAATTGTAATTTAATATGTTTATGTTTTATGATAAGTATTCTCTTTGCCTTGTTACTTATTTATTATCAATATAAATTGCGTTACTCCAATGCATTCCCTTGGTTGTGATGTACGCCTTGTACATGATATGGAAGCCTTTGCGTGACTAAGGTAGTCATTCCTAGGCTTTAATATTGTATACGGTGGACTAGCAAGTTTATAGTACCCATCGGGGTGTAACAGGTACACTAAGAGAGCCAGTATATCTGGCATCACGATCCTTGCCCAGGGTAACCTAAGAGCCTAAGGGCATCCCCTCCACTATGGTAAAGCCTGAGATGGCAAGTCGTGACAAAGGTAAAGAAATCTATTTTTCCATAGGATAAGAAATGCAATGATAGAATAAGGAAAAATAGTAAAGAGTTATGACTACAACCCCTAAAAACGAAATCTTGTGATCTCCAATAAGCTCTTGTGTTTCTCAACTCTCAAATACCTAGCTTTCTCTCTATGGTTCGTAAAAAGGAAGAAGAATAATGATAGATTCTCAAAAGGATGAGAAAAGCCTGCTATTTATAGCAAAAAGGAAAATTGGTCCTACACGGGCATCCTACACAGCTTACGTTCAAGCCCATGTACACTTAAAACTGGTGAAAACATTGAAATCTAAGGCTACAAAACCACGAACACAACTTGGGTACTCTGGTTGTGTACCTTCAAAAACGATTCTAGTCACTATTCAACTCCTACGTGAGCACCCTACAGGGCTTGTGTAGCCTGCTTGTGTACTTTAAAAATGCTTGTTGGTCACTTTTTAACTCCAACACTAGTGTTTTACATAGCTTGTGTAGAATTATTGTGTATGTTGTAAATCTTTTAAATTTCTATTTGTTCATCAAAATCTCCTTTAACCCATCCAATTATCTTCATTAAGTTCAAAATCTTCCTTTATCCTTGAAATTGACATTTTAACTAAATAAGTATTCTTTTCCTTAATAATTCACATAAAATCACTATAATGTACTATCAAAACAATATGAATAATAAGAGTCTTTAGACACTTATCAACTGTTAACTTATTTAATACCCTATTATCCACACACTTCGTCATGTACCATCCTTCTTTTTAACCAAAATGATTGGCGATGCACATGGGTTGTAGCTAGGATGAATCACTGCACTCTCTAGTATTTCTTTGATCATCTCTTCAAGGACATTTTTCCGTAGTTGTGAATGTTTGTAAGGCCTCAAATTGACTATTATCTGCTCATTTTATAGATGTAGTTTATGGTCAAAAATTTTTTGAGAAGGTAACTCATGTGGTTTAGCAAATAAATCAGCACACTCCGCTGGCAAACTTAGAAAACCAAGCTCAGATACTGACGTAGTTGTCAAACATGAGTTTCTACCTAGAATCACTAGGGGGTCCGTAAAATCGAAATGTAGAGTTGAAACATTGAATCATAAGATTCTACAACTAATGTAATTTACTTGCAAAAACCAAAGATTTACTTACTATATTAATAAAACTTTAAATAAATGATGAAAATAAAGAATTTAGTATTAAATTAGTTACATATAACCAAAATGTAAGTTTTACCAATCATAATTCACATATCCTCATTAATATATTTAGTGCAATTCTAATAATTAAAATAATTATTTTTATTTAATAATGATTCACAATCAATAATTATTAAGATATATTACAAATCATTTAAATTATCATATGCGAATAGTTGGTTTTGTGCAGTATTGAACATTTTTATGTTCACTATATATTTCCACAAAAAATCATTACATTTATAACAAATAAATTACATAGAGAAAATTATTTAAAAAGGGAAAAAAATGTAGCACTATGTATATTTGTTTAATTTTAATTCAAAACATTCAAAATATATTATAGTATATAATTTAAAAGAAAACAACTCTCTAAAAATTACGAAAAAAACCAAAGGAAATAATAGGAAAAAAACATTAAAAAAAAAACTAAAACTAAGTTAGATTAATATAAACATCAAAAACCAACCCCAAAAACCCTAAATTTAAACATATTGAATTAATTGCATTTTTAAAGTTTAAATAGAAAAAAATTGGAAAATCTATAACTTTATGATTCTACACCGATTCTACTACTGATTCCGCCATCGATTCTACTACTCCACTATGCAAAATCACAAGTCTACATAAGTTAACTTAAAAAACGATTTTGTGTGCAAGTTGAATTGAAATCCCATCATCAACTCATAAACTCGTAAAAACATACGAGTCAACTTACAAGTTTGACAACTATGGATACTGGATCAAAATCTGGTTCATAGCTACTAAAAACCAAATACTTATGATTTCAAGTGTCTCTTTAGCACTTAAAATTTTTGCAAGGTGCTTACCCCTTACTTGCTAGTGATGCGGATCAAATGGCGATGATGAAGAAGATTCAAATTTGTCAAAATTTGGAGACCAGTATGTCGGCAACATAGGCCGACGGCTTTGACATTTAGGTCACCGGATTTCCACCGGCCTTCATTATATACAGAATTGAATTTTTTAAGGCCACCATCAAAACACCAGCTTTCATGACATAGGCCGCCAGCTTATGTATTCCAACAACTTTGTTTTATTTTGTATCTTTTAGTTTTCTTTTGTATTAATGTATATAGTCCTTTGTATTTGTTGGAGAATAGATCATTTTTTATATTGAAATCTTTTTGAAGAGAAATTTTTCTCTTTGAGTTCTTTCAAGAACTTGTGAATTCTTTAAGAATTTGGATTCTTATTATATTCTTCATTGTACCAAGGTTTTTGGTCAATATTTTCTACAGGATCAAGATCTTCATATCAAGGTTCTTATGATTACTTAACCAATAGGCCAAGGTTTATTCCATCAATTCATACCAAGGTTCTTGAAATTCTTAGATCTAATTCTGAATATTTCATCGGGTCAAGGTTCGCTTTGATTCTTAGAATCTAGGAAATTGCAAATACATGCCTAGCATGCATCAGCTGGACTATCCCTTTTTTCCTTATTCAACTCATGCTTATGCTGGCCTTATGATAAACTCATAGTCATAATCTTAAATTTCCATTAAATTGTACCTAAGGAAGTTAGCCATAGAATATCTAAAATCAAATCATAGTTAGATAGTTGTAAAAGGTATACATCTGCTATATGTTACACTCCCTACATAGTCCATACAAATGACTCAATCTTAAATCAACCGTATATAATACTCCTATCAACTAAAGTTACCTAAATTTATATTATTTCCACTAAAAATACACTTCAACTTATTAGCCAATGCTTCATCAATAAAATTCAAGGAGCTGCCCGTATCAATTAGAATACTTATCCTCCATTTCTTCCAATGTCCACTTCCCCTCATAGTGGCGGTATCATAAGTACAACTATGTCTTAGTGAGTTTAAGGTCAAGTTGAAATTCCTCCCTCTATTTCACCCAACTGAGCTTCTTTCCCCACCCCTACTACCCCATTAATCACTATCAGCATACTCAAGTCTTTTTATTTACATTTGTGGCTCGAGGAATAAGGGTTGTCACACTAGATATATATGTATATATATATTATTACATCTTTTCTCATTAAGTTCCTCTGCTGTGTGTTTGCCCGTTGATCTTGGGTTAGGGGTATCTGGTTTTTAAGTTTTTAAGTTGTTTGGAGTAATGTGTGGTTATAAATTTTGGCAACTGACTAGGAAAATTTGGTTGAAGTTTCTGTAGTATTGGATAATCTTGGGTATAGTGAATGGAAATGGATTCGACGTGTTTCGGTTTGTGGTGTAGGTGCGATTGCTTTTAAGGTATTGTTTGGAATTGAAAAGGGTGGCTTCTTGGAGTTTAGCTAGTGTATAGGCTTGGTATTGTATTTGGGGGTTGAAACATTTTGATAGGGTATTGTATAGTAGGTGTAGGTCACAAATAAACAAACTAACTGGTTGTGCTTTTGTTAATTTAGCTCCACCCCTTAAATATTTGAATTCTTCCATGTAATCTTGTAGGACACCAATTTGTTGCAACTCCTTTAATTCAATTATAGGATCCACGTAAGCTCTCTTACCAAACCTCTCTTGCATGGCAGTCAATAGTTCTTTCCAAGTCACACTATTCCATACACTCATCATGTTCTTTCATTTCAGCTTGCACTGCCTCTTCAATCCGCTTGGTTTCGTGTGTTTCGGCCATGGACGGTGGCTCTAATATCAATTGTAGCGGAAACACTAGTTAATTCAGCAACAACCAAGAATTAAAGCAGAATAGGAGAATTACTAAATTAAAAGAACAAATTCAGCTGTAACATAACAATCCACACACACAAACACATAATACACATTTGTGGGAGAAAATATTTTTGGTATTTTTGTTCCTTCTTTTCTACATCCCATGGTATCTATGTACGTATTCTCCCCATGACTTTGTTATAAAAATATTCTTTACCATGTAGGGGGATGTACAAGTCGCCAGGTAAGCTCCTGGAATAACAAATACAAGTACTTGTAAATGTAAGGCAAGTGTAAAAGTAACTAACATTACTGGGTTTAGAAACTTAACCACTTAATTTTAATCAATAGGCTCAGGCCTACCGATGAGCCCACCCCAAGATTATCTATAATAAGATAACCTCTTCCAAAATATCCTTTGACTGATGTAATCAATCCATAACCAGACTTCCTTTCCTTTTTCACCAAATCATAAAACTAATTGGAGTGCTTCATGTACAATGGAGGATAACCTGGCTAGGGTGGATGTCACTGTGGCGGATAAGCATCTTGGGATATCCCTCTAGTGGATAACCTCTAGTCAAAGCTAGTGTTACAGTTTCAAATAACATCTAATTGGCAACACTCACAACATTAAATTAAGCAAAAACATTGGATTCAATAATTAAAAAGGTTGATTTTGATCGAATAACGGCAACTGAAAGGAAAAACTCAAAAAATGGGAAAAAGGATTATGGCTAAAGAGAGGAGTGACGTTGTGGTAGAGGTATTAGTGTATTTTTTTAATATATTAATAAGACTAAGAAAATAAGAGACAGAGAGAGAGAGGAGGAAAGATGAAGAAAAAAGCTATGGCTTTAATTTTGACATTGCAAGGAAGGTAAGCAGCGGCAAGTTTAGGGTTTCTAATGGGGAGAAAGAAAGAAAACGTGAGAGAGAAAAAGGGAAGAGGGGGAGAAGGAGGGGATAGGGTTTTTATTATTGTTGTTGTCTAGTTATAAACAAAATTATCATTAATCGTGAGTGTATATATATAGAGTCTTATTTATCTTTTCTTTTTCCATTATTGTAGATAATTTTTTTTTTTTAATTTTAAGATCCTTATTTGACCAAATTTTTTAGAAGGTTTTAGAATGCATGTACAAAAATTTATTTTTTTCGCCGATAAATTTGTAAACCAACTTCAAACTTTAATTCATATTTTTAAATTCTTCATTTTCTTATCTCAATTATTCAAATCTCAATTTATTACTTCAATATTTTTTATATGGGTTTTTTCATATGATATAATGTATTTTATATATTATTATGTACTAGTATATGGAGCATCTACTATACGTATGCCAAAAAATTTTGAAAATTCAAATCTCTTATTGAAATAAAATATTATTGATTTTTTGGTAAAAAATATCATGGAAATATTTTTGAAAAACTAATAAATATATTTATCTCATTTTTTATAATATCTAATATATGTATTGTAATTTAAATTATAGCATCTTTTTAAATCTATAATTAACGTGTAATGATATAAATTAAATGAGAAAAATATTTACTCATGGCAGTAAGAAAGTTTCATATAACAATTGTCCAAATAAATTATTGGAGCTATACTAAATTGGATAAAAACAATATACTGATTTTTTTCATTTTATTTATTTACAATTTTACATTAATTTTTTGAAAACCTTAATGTTTAATGTAACATGCCAATGACTAAAAAAAAAAAAAAAAAACATTATTTTTATACACTATATCTATTGAATGAAAAGATATAACAATTTCCTTATAATATTTCAATGGTATTTACAATCGATTGTACTCAATGTCAAATACAATTTAATTACAAAAATAATGTTATAACATCTAATGTATGTATTGTATTTTAAATTATACCGCCTTTTTAAACCTATAATTGGAGTGTAATGATATAAACCTTATTGTTAACATATAAATGTATCGGAGAAGAAAAAAAACTTGTTGTGACGGTTACAATATTAGAAAGTCAACTTGGAGAAGATTGCTGATATGGTCCAACGGTTATTGAGACAAAATGAACATGATGGGTGAACATGCACTTGTAATAAAATTTTAAACATTAATTGAAAAGGTGGAGTTGAATGACAATAGTTCTCTTATAAATATAATAGATAATTTCTATTAGTATTAAACGAATCATTTTTACTCATGTCAAAAAATCCTATTTAGTATTATTATTATTTTTTTTTTTTTTTTGCTTTATCTTATTGACTGTTATCG
Source organism: Combretum micranthum (assembly GCA_024138025.1). Classification (NCBI taxonomy): domain Eukaryota; kingdom Viridiplantae; phylum Streptophyta; class Magnoliopsida; order Myrtales; family Combretaceae; genus Combretum; species Combretum micranthum. The sequence goes on from JAMXBD010000183.1 coordinate 55,878, forward strand.
ATAGATGACAATTATCTCTCCATCATTTACGCTACTCCATTCTGTACACTTTGTAACAAAAATTGTCCTCATCTTCATACCCAAAAATTCAACCTCTGTGTTTTTTTTTTCCCCTTTCCTATTTATTTTCAGCGTGAGTGCCATTATCTGCTTGTAATATGTTAAATATAACATAACACAAGACATATTATATATGACTAAAATTTAAAATATTTAATTAAACTATATTGCTTTATTTAAAAAAAAAAAAGAAGAAGATTGAAGACAATTAGAGACAAATTAAATCTCTGTCTAAAAATCTTATGTAAATGTGCCTATATTATCTAATCAAAGATAAATTTTAATCCATCTCTGAAAGTCAAATGTACATGTGCATATGTTATTTAATCAGAGACATATTATAGTTGTCTCTTAAAGTCATATATATAAACATGTATATTATTATAACTTCAGAGACAAATTTGAGATAAACTTTAAAAAACACAGCAAAAAAATAAAATAAAATAAAAATCTCTTTTCCCCTATAAAATTAGAGAGTTCTACAACAAAATTAACTTTCTTGCAAATTCATGGACAATTCGTCACATATTTCATTATTAAAATATTAAAAAACTACAAAAAGCCTTCCATTATTTGTAATTATAAATTCATCATAACTCCAATGCTAATCAAATCATTTAAAGATAGAAAGTTTTTATGGCAGAATTTATATCTCTAAAGAAGCAAGTATTGTACCGGACATATTAGCAAAGAGAAGCCTAGAAGGAAGTCCTCTTTAGCGACAAAAGGATGGACTCGTATGATGCTCTCTCTTATTTATTGCATAATGTTATGTTGAATGTTTGCATGAACATTGAGGAACCATGTTACTATGTGAATCAGCAAGATGTCGGCTGATTTTGAGCCTTGTTCTTTTTTATCCTGTGCTCAAGTAACGATTGTTGTGAATTTACCGAAAAGAAACATAAGGGGGTGTATTTGCAACTCAAGCTATTATTCATAAGCATCTTTTTTTTATTTATTTATTATATATGTGTTTTGGCCAATAATTAAAGAATTTATCAATAATCAACCTTTCTTTTTCAATAAAACACTAGGTTTATAAATAGTTAATTTACTTTGGGATGACAAACTTAATCAATGTTAATTCTTACTTACAATAATCTTATAATATTGATATTGTTTTTACTTATTTTTCATTTCACATGGAAATAGGGAAATCACAATAGTACAATAATGATACAGGTATCACAAAGTTCAAATAACATTAAGTTTACCATCCTATTTTTTATGACTTGTGAGACTTTTAATTTAACTAAATACTAGTGAATGCAACATATTTTAAAAAATGATAAGTAATTATGTAAATAAATCACTTAATAAAATGTTATTTAAAAAAATTGCAATTTTTTTAATATGATCATTATTATTTATGAGAAATAATAAACACACATCTTCATAAAACCAAACTTGTGGTAAGGGAAAAAAATGCAATTTAAATTGAGATCCAAAAATGAGAATTCTTTAAAATGAAAATTCCAAGAATACCATACTTGAAGACATGATTCCAAATGTTATATCTAAAATCGTGTGCTGAAAACATGATTTTAGTACATTTTGAAATTGTATCTTCATCTCTGCTATACATGTAGATTTGTGTTTTGATGATACAATTTCAATACATTTTCACAAAATTTCTATTGTGGTATTCTTGAGATTTTTTAAAGAATTTTCTTTAAATTGTATTTCTTTTCTTTATCCTAAATAACTTGCACATACATTTAGTACACATAAATTATTTGGAATGAAATGGATTGGATTTGAATGGAATGAGTTTGGAAATGACAAATCCATTCCTACAATTGGAAGATTTCATGGAATTGTACAATTCCAACAGCTTCCTATGGCATTCCTCTTCTTCTTCTTTCTACAATAGAGTTGAATAGATAGAGAGAGGGTTAAAGTTTTTACTTTCATACTTCCAAGAGTTAGGGTTTCATTTGGTGGGAAATGTAAGAGCCATATGCTTTGGTGTTTTTTAAAATTTCGAGATGCATTTTTCTTGCTTTTTGACTTTCAGTGTTTAAAAAATTACCATCTCAATCAAACTATTTATATTAAATGTTAAGATTTAACTGTCATGATCACAACTTACAATAAGATAAAGAGCAATCTTTACAAGGAAAAAAGGTGGGGTTCTCTTTTATTAAGTTTAATTTCTAAAAATTGTTTCTTCAAAATTGAGGGCAAATTATTAAATAAAAAATTGGTAATGTTTAATATAATAAAAGAGTTACAAATCAAGTGGATGTTAAACATAAGAAAAAAATTTTGCTATAAACATTACTAATAGCATACTTATTTAACGTTTAATAAATGCAACTAAGTTATAAAAGATAGGTGACATGTGCAATATTTGCAAACGTTGTCCAATATCAGAATTCTTGTAGTGTGCTGGAATGTCCTTTGTAATAAATACAAAATATGAATACATGATAGAAAAAAAGTAATTAAACTGCATATAATTAACACTAGATGAATAGAACCGCGATTCTACATTCTCAAATGCAGAATTGAGTTCCCTTTCAAAGCTGAAATTGTCAATTCCAAGTAATCACGATTCTGACTTCTAAAAACACTTCCAAACATTAGGGAAGGAAATAAAAGCTGAAATCATGATTCCATTCCGATCTATTCATGCGTACCAAATGTGCCATAAATTCTTACTCTGATTTTAAATTTTAGTTTTTTTTTTTAAGTTATGGTAAATGTATAGGATAACAAAATTATCTCATTTCTTTTAAGTAGATAGGTAACCGTATGATACACTATTAAACTAATTAAATGCAACCTTCTTTGGATAATTTTGTGAAACAGGACTTTAAGATATTTTTTTCCGTAAATTGCGAACACTTCCTTATTTTATTCATGTGCATTTAATTTCATTATCTTTACAATGCTGCCCCTAAACACTCAAATCTTTTTATTCATTTTGGCTACTTTGAGAATTTAAATCTATAATTTAAAGATTTAGGGATTTAAGCATAAAGTAGGCATGAACAATATATGATGCTTGCCTTTTTTTTTTTTTTTTCAACCTTAGATTCTTCTATTGTCAATTGGGACTTTTTTCTACTTCCATCGAATATAGGGGTTTCTTCTAGTCTACTGTAGCCGTGGGCATGGGCTAAGTTACAATCCAACTCAAACTACCATTGACAAATCAAATTTATCAGTTTGACTTAGTCGTATGGATCATGACCTATATGGTATAAAAGCGTTTAGATCAGTGGATGGCCTAGAGCTAGTTCGGCCTAGATATGGTCACACCAATTCTATAAGCTGAATTGGTTTGGGCTCCTCTAGATCAGACATCTATGACTCAACAAATCCATATTAGTTCTTGATTGGTTTAGGCCATGCCTATGTTTAAGGATACAGGTCGTTTATAAGATGGCTGTGATAAGATTTCCATCATCAACTGTTGTTACTAACTTTAATTAGATTTTATTGTCGAGTTTCCTTCCTAGTGCATCTTCATCTTGTCAATTTGTCGAGAAAAGCTTTAGCTAACTCTATATCGTATGTCTGATTTTCTTGTAACTTCCTACTGGATTTTCTTTTTTCCTTTTTTTCAATCTTTATGTTTTTTTATCTGGCCAATTTTCTACCGGATTGTTTTCCTTCCTGTTTTCTCCGTCGTGACATGTGCATTACATCTAAAATAAAATACTCCGACCCTCCGAGAACCAAAATTTAGTTGAAGTTATTGCTGCAACGACCGAGTACTCAATTTGTATAATATCCTCTCAGTAGGTGCTTGTACATTCGCTTTGAAATGTACCAACGAGAGCAAGAAAAGAAAGATTATTATCGTACTTCTCGTACAGGAAAAATTCTCATTCAATGGCTTTGTGGGGAGCCTTGCCCTTATGAAAATATGCCTTAAACAAAAGCAATTTGATATATATATCTAATTGTTTAATGCCTCATGTTATTTATTTATATCTAATTTATTTGATTTAAAATAAAAAATATTAAATTTTTATTTATAATATTTTACAAATAATATTTTTATAAAAATAATAAAAATAAAATGTTAAAATAAAAAATAGACGAAACAAACAGACCTTATCTCCTCCAGTTATGTGCTGCCACTCACAGTTCCTTTGACAATATGAGCTACTTCTTTTCTAAATCTACATTATTCTTCGTTGTAATTATTCTTGATCACAATCATTAGCTTTTGCCCCTTGCTTTTGCGCCGCCCTCCCCTCATTTGAAGCATCCTAGATTAGTTGTCTCTGAGATGAGACTAGCTAGCTAACCTAAATATCCTATCACGCTGAAAGGGTTTGACTTTGTGAAGAGTTGTGGCGTTTCCTATGGTTGAAGGCCAAATGATCCGTCAAAGATTTGATCATATTTTTTAAATTTTCAAATATTATGTAAATAGTTCTTATAATTACAATAAATTGCAAACAAGTTCAAGAAATTGCAACATCATAAATTTTATTTTATTTTTTTGTTTAAAAATATACTCTCAAACTTACCAAATGTATTTTTATACCTCTATTCATTGATCTCAGTGGTTTTTCTTTTCTTTTTTAATAAACTTAAAAATCCACTATATCGGCGAATTCAGCAGAATTTAGGGCCCATAATTTTTTTTCCAGTCTTTTAACAGTGCAATGTTGCTGGCACAAAAAAAAGAAAAAAAAAAAAAAAAAACAGTACAGTTGATTTAAATTTGAAAGCATCATTCGGGATAAGTTATCTTTTTGGCTTCATCGTTACATAAATTTTTAATTCATCAAGCAGAGAGCACCATTTCATCACTATAAGGCAGCTATCTAATGAGCATCCATTAATGTGGCCATTCACGCAATCTTTTTAGGAAGATCACATTAATGGTGGATACTTTACATTAAATTATAAACAGTAAGTGGGGGAGGTTCTCTCGTATTGATGCGGTGCAGGTGCTTTTACGCTATACGATGTATCCCTTTCTAAAAGTTGCATTGCATGCATCACTCTTGCTTGCTCTTCCCCACTTTGCATTGCGAAATTAGGTCATGATTAAAAAAAACAATTGAGAATATAATATCCATCATAACTTTCAGTGTGGTTCGATTAACTTGCAAAGAACATCGCCTATTTGTAGCACTACTAAAATTTTATTCTTTCTAATTTTGTAATTTATTTTTTATATTGGATTTGTCGATAAATATGTATAAACAGATAGATCTAAAATAGATATTAAAACATAAAAATGGTTATCTAAAAACCCTACTATGAAGTATTAAAATTGTTAGTTAATCTTTTTCATGCAAAAGGAATAAGATATCTTTAGTTGAGGATGCAGCGTATCGCTTTCAATCTTTTTGGCGTCCTATGTCCGTACGAATCGCGTGTATAAAACCCTCCTCATTTGATTGTACTTTGGCCAAGTACACCGCTTTCTTCCCATCTCTCTCTCTCTCTCCCCCGTCTCCTCATATATAAAAAATGGTCGAACCTCCTAAAAGGGACCCCTTCCCCGAGTCTGGCCGCGAAGTTGATGGAGGAGCAGTCTTCGTCCTCGAGTCTAAAGGTAAGTCAACCGAGAATTTCCGTATAGCTCACTAGATCATATGTGATAGATAGTCAATCTGGGTAAGTTTCATAGAAGGTACTTGAACTTTTTAGTTTGTAATAATTTGATCTTTAAAAATTATTTTCTATCATAGTACCTAAAATTTTTAAAAGTTTCATCGAAGATACCTCTAGATGGAATCCTTCCTTAATAACAATTAAGGTAAAGCAGGGTCAGGAACAACAAATCCTTAGCCGAGGCAGAAAAAATACATTAGATTAATAGATTCAATCGAAATGAAAGAAAGGAAAAGGAAGATATAGGAGCGAAATAATCAACCTCTTAATATTGGAAGGCCCAAAAAATTCTTTCGCCATATCATTTCTAGGCCCAATGGAATTTATAGGTATAGGAAGAAGCTGAATTCCAAATTCAAATTGAAAATTCAATAGATATGATTTGACTTTTTGGAAAACCAAAAAATATAGCCCATTTTTCTATTAAGTTGCTAACGTGTCATGAAATAATAATAAAAAGATCATTTTTCATCCGGTTGCCATTTTTTATTATTTTTTATTGTTCATTCTATCTCCTCTCTCTCCTCCCTCCCTTTTGAACCACGTCATCATACGCATGCTGACCAGCCATCGCAACCTTTCTACTTGTCTCGCTGCCGCCGTGTCCATCCCCATCTCTTTCTTTCTTTCTTTCCCTCTCTTTCTATATCTCTCTTTTTGTCTCTGTGTTTCAAAAAGACTAAAGAATGTTTTTCCGTGTTCAAAAGAATACAAATGTTCTATTCCAATTAGGGTTCTTGTTTTGTTGACAATAATAATGGAGAAAAGGAAACATGTGATTTTAGGGACGGATTTTTTACTAACTAGCTATATTTGAATGGAGGAAGAAGAAGACCAAAAGACACAAAAACACACCCAACAAAGAAGGATGGTGAGCCCGACTTTGTTCACAAAATGCTGCTCTATTTTTTTCTTGTTTGTAGAATAAAAGCTTTCTTCTAGCTAAGGTTTTGATTTGATACTATTTGCTACATTTTTTTGAATATTTAAAATAAAATTTAGAAAAGTAAAGTTTTTCATTTCCTTTCCAAAGATTATAAATTTCATGTCTATGATGTTAAACTAGGATTCTCCAAAATCCTAGTTTCACAATCCTAAAGTGCATAAATTCCAACAATAACAACGAAAGTATTAAGATGACCACCAATCGCAATGAAAACCAACAACGCACAGCCACCACCAAACCTCAAGTTAAACATAAACTAACACGCATTGATGCCACTAAATCATCGACAAATACGACCATGACCTCCACTAAAACTCATACTCGAACAATGGAGCCATTGCCAAACCAACACCAAACACTAAACAACACCACTAGTCAGCTACTGTCAAACTCCAAGACCCCAACATGACCACCTAACTACGATGAATGAGAGAGATGGCAGGTGTAAGCTATTGGTTGTTGTTGATGTGGGATATTCTGGTGTATTTTGGTGGGTAATGGTTGAGATGTAGGGTGTAAGCTAGTAGTTATTGATGAACACTAGTGTGGATGTGCGGATTGCTATTCGGGTAGAGAGAAAGAAAGTAAGAGAGAGAGAGAGAGAGCAAGTAGGTCTCATGAGAGTGAGAAACAAAGGGAGGAGGAAAAGAAGAGAGAGGAGAGGCTGAGAGAGAAGGAGAAATAAAAATAATAATAACTAAACAAATAAGAAATCAATTAGGACAAAGAAAGTAATTTTTTATCAAATTCGTTTACACATTGGCAACTTGACAAAAAAATGGACAGTTTCTATCTAGAGGTATCTTTGGTGAAACTTTTAAAATGTTTAGGTACCGTCCTAATACAAAATTTTTTTTCGGTACCAATATGCTACAAACCAAAAAATTGAGGTACCGTTGATAAAACTTACTCAAGCCAACCTTGTCTTTCCACAATATTTTCAGTTAATATCACAAATGATACCCAAACTTTGACAAAAATAAAATTAGCTACATGAACTTTGAAAATTATCAATTTAATACATAAAATAACTTTTTGTGCATGTCAATAGTACCTCCATCAAATTCTTTTAGGTAATAAATTAATTAATTTTAAAGATTTCAATTAACAAATTAATCAATTTCAAAGTTCATGCACTAAATTAATTGATTTGAAAGTTTAAGAATCTAATTACATATTTTATTAAAGTTTTAGGTACAATTTGTAGCATTATTCTTTTTTTTATATATATTACATATATATATATAGGTTGCTCAATTCTAGCCTAGAATTTATTCAATAAATTCCCTAGGCATAGTTTTTATCATAGTTTCGTAAATAACTATTATGGTTACTATAGTTTAATATTATATATGAAAAACATTACAAGATACCAACATATATATCAAATAAAAAAGAACTTTTAATCTCTTCAAATATACGCATTTTTAGTTAATTATTGAATTTCCTAATGTCAACCACATTAAAATATCATTCAACATAACGAAACTTATAGGTCAGACTGACTAAATAATTTCTTATTTGTATATGATTTAATTAATTTGTTTTATGAGCAAAAATATTTGTTTTTCATCTCTCTTTGTTTTTAACAAATAGTCGGTTGAAACATTGAAAACGTGTAAATGAACTGTAAAATACTCAAGAGGGGAGGGTGAATTAAGTATTTCCCCTAAAAAATCCAAACAATTAATTTTAATACAACATATCAAAATTAACTTTAAAAACATCAGAAAATACATAATAGATTATAATATGAAATATGAAAGAGATAAGGATAGAAAATTTGAGTCTAGATTTAATGTGGAGTTCGATCACTTCCTACTCTCCATAATCCATCAATGCCTTCAATCGAGGACTTCATCACCACTTTATTAATCACCATAATTAATCACGCTCAAGCTGAGTAATACACCACTATCACAACACTTTAGGAAATAATAGTATTTTCTTCCTCTCCCTAGATGCTCTCTGACAAATAGCAAATACAAGAACAAAGCAATAAAATATTTTTCTCTCTCTTTTCTGAGATATACAAGTTAATGAATAAGAGAACAAGAAAATTAATAATTTTGTTTTTTTCAGATGAAAGCTCTTTTTCACTTTGGTACTTCTCTATTTTTTAATCTCCCAAGAACAGAGTATATATAGCCTTTAAAAATTCAAATGTCCATTAGAGACAACATCTTTAAGTCACCAAGTATTAAATGCACTTCAACGACTCTTTTTTGCCACATCAACTCATTCATTTAAACCGTCACGTCTTCATTTGTGGCATCAACAAAGTCTTTTATCTTTATCTTGTTGAGTCTTAGATTTTTAACTCGCCAAGCCCTATATATTGGACTCTTCAAGCCCTCGACGAACCTCTCGACCAAAGCTGTGCATTTTTTAGCTTGTCGAGTCCCAGTCTAGAAATTGTCACCCCTTGACTAGGGACCTATTGAGCCCTCGATGAACCTTCGACCAATGTCTCTAAATTTTTTACTTAGTGAGCTTTGACTTGACCATCGACTAGGCTATTCCTACCAAAAATCTACAAAAACTCCATAAAGATTCACAACATACACATATATATGTTTGACCAATTAAGTCAAGTTTACTATAGTTGAATAGTTAATTGTGCATGATATTACCTCATCAAAATCCACATTAAACATACAATTTCAACAAAAATAATAAACATAAGATGCTAAAACAATCTGAAAACAACAAACCAACTGCTAATTGAAAACAACAAAAGTAATGTGGGATTTATTGTTCATCATATTAATAACAAGCGTATTAATAAATAAATTGATAAATTATATCAGAAGGTCATAGCGTTTGAAGCTAACATTGTGTTTGGTAACCATTTTGAAAAGTGGAAAGTTATAGAAAGCAGTGGAAGTGGAAAGACAATAAAGGAAACCAAAGGAAGATAAATATTTATCATTGTTTGGATGTAGAAAGTGAAAATGAAAAGAAAAGAATGGAAAATAGGAAAAATAAAATAAAAGATAGACTAAACTACCCATTCTCTTATTTCATTCTAACCTAATTATAAGGGTATTTTTATAATTTCAACCGCTTTCCACTCTTCCACAGCTTTTCTCTCCAATTTTGGAGACAAAATTTGTGTCTCTTAAAGGAAAACTTGCTACCTGGTTCTATCATTAGCTTTCCATTGTAACTAAACATAAATTTTCCTTCATTTTCCATAGCTTTCTGTAGTTATCCGCAGTTTCTGAGTATCCAAACACAATGTAAATTCATTTGAGATCATAAAGTTTCAAGTGGTTAAAAAAAAAAAATCACAACGATTGGAGATGTAAATCAATTAAGATCATCATTAATATATGTCAATAGGATAAATATTTAAAATTAAAAATTAAAAAATCTAACAAGTTATGGCCATGTCAATGATGATATCAATTGATCTGTTTTTTTAAACGTTGTGATATTTTTTTAACTACTTGAAACATTGTAACCTAAAATGAACTCACTCCTTAAATATTGTGACCTTTTCTTAACTATTCTAAATATTATAACCTCAAATGAACTTACTTTAGATATTGTAATTTATCATAAAATAAATAAATAAATATGGGAATGATGTTATCGTTGTGTGGCATGGCACAGGTGAATGGTGGCATGCAGGGTTCCACCTGATAACAGCAATAGTAGGACCGAGTATACTTACGTTGCCGTACGCTATCGGGGGGCTAGGCTGGGCTATGGGGTTCCTGTGCTTGACGGTCATGGGGTTCATCGCTTTTTACAGTAACTACCATATGTCGAAGGTCTTAGAGCATTGTGAAAAAGCCGGCCGCCGTCACATCCGCTTCCGAGAGCTTGCCGCCGATATCCTTGGTAATTTACAATTCTCTCTCTCTCTTTCTTTTTTCAATTAATTTGGCTGTACGAGGCACACGAAAAAGTTTTTAGAAAAGATCATTATCATAATATCATAAATAGTACATAAACTTAAAAAAAATATATTTAGATATTTAAATTTTAGAATTAACCAATTTAATCTCAAACTTTAAAATTAATCAATTTAATACTTAAAAAATTTAAATTTATCAATTTAATGACTAAAATAACTTGATAAAAATACTATTGACGTACACGAAATATTTTTTCATATGCTAAATTGATCAATTTCAAAATTTATATTAAATTGATCAATTTCAAAATTCAATTATCCTAATTGCATATTTTATCAAAGTTCAAATATTATTTATCACGTTACACCAAGATTATATAATTGAAAATTTTAGAATTAGCAAGAAGTTTGGCATCTCCCACGATCAAATAATGTTGTTTAACCCTTGCCTGATAAGCAAAATGTTTAAATTTTGGGGAGACTGATACCAGAAAAATCATAGGAAGTTCCGATTCCCAAGGTCTTGGGGATTCTTCTAAAGATTTATTAATTAAAAGATCCCAAATAACTAATATGACATTAAATATAATTGGAGTCATATTTAGTTAAATTTCGATAAATAAATATTCAATAAATTAATAATTTGATTACATAATAATTTTTTTCGATCCCAACTTGGATCAAACGTACTAAATTAATAATTTCAGCAAATACATAAATAATACTTTATAAAAAAAAATCCTTATTGCCCAACAAAATTTAAATTAATAATTGATTAAATACATTAAAAAATTAATATTAAATTCATATTAAATTTTTTCCAAATTACTCCTTTTTTTTAATTTTACTCTGCTAAAATATAGATCTAAAATAGTTTGTTTCTTCTTTATACATAATCTAAATTCATTCTCATTCTCAATTTTTTGCAATGCATACACCACATTGGTATATTTTTCTCACGTTATAGCAACTAGTTTTTTTGTTTTATATTTGTGCATTATGACTTTTGAAAATTATATATATTATATATGCATTTTTTTTTCATAGTTTTCATCGATAAGTTATATATAAAATTTGAGGAAAAATGTATTAAAAATTAAAAAATATTTATAAATTAATAAATATTCATTTATCGATAAATTAATAGATTATCATTTATCGAAAACTAAATAATCTCTTTAAAATAATATTTTTTATTGGTCCCAATGCTATTATTTTTAGAGGCTTTATTGTACTTAAAAAGAGATGGCAACTAAGAAGAAGCATACTATATGATTTGAATTTATCAAATCTGTGGCTCTCTCTAGAACATATAAATTGTCACATATTTAATTAATTATTTGACTTCTTCCTAATCAAATTTGCAAACCTAATGAATTTTTATGGTTTTCTTCTACATCTTAACACAACACACACACACATATAAGAATAAGTTTTGATTTTTCAATTATATGATTCTATTATATTTTTTCATGTAAAAGGTGGATCAAATTTTTACTTTTTAATTAAAACTTTTTTTTAGGCTATTATAGTAGAAAGGGATTTGATATTGATCAATCCTTTTTAAATGATTAATAGTAATGCTATTAGACTATAAAATTATTGACTAATTAATTGTCTCATGCGTAATTATTTTTACACCCCATGATGGAGTGTGTCATCACTATATATTATTTAAGAAAGAAAGAAAGAAATCTATTGCAACATGTAAAATCATAAAATTAATCCATTTCCCCTTTAAAAATCAGTGAAGATACTCAATTACAGTGTGTGTATCTGTATACTAAAAAAAATGCAATATAAATTAATGGAAGGAGAATTGATAATAGTACTAGCAAATTAAGTAATGGATGAAAATTAAGAAAAGTAAGGTAGTGTGCAATTATGACAATTTGTTTTAGTTTTAGAACTATATAGCGATGCTATTTTCATACGACCTTTGCCGTGCTAGTAGGTTTTAAAGCAAGGACAATTTGACAAGAAAATATATCTTGCTATTCAATAATAATATAAAGGAGGAGATATACACTAGCAATACATGTGATAAAAGAAATAAATATTTGAGAATAAAATTACTCGAAAGTAAAAAACTGAAAAACAGTAATTATTCACAGACCAGTTTTGTGGGAAAATGAAAAGATTTGATAATCTAAACATTTTGTGACTATGGGGTTGGTCTAACCTATGACCCACCCTGTCAAATACCGTAGACCCATATGTATCTGCTGGTTTGGAAAAAAACGTAAATTAATATTTTAAAAAATATATAAATAGATATAATATAAAAGGTAATGCAAAAAATAAAAAAAAAGGTAAATTACATTTAATATTTAGACAATATTTCATGTGAATGTATTATTATGTATGCACAGTTTCCAATACTTTTTTTATAGCAACACAATAAATAAATATAATTTAAATATATATCTAGTTTGCTTTATATAGAGTTCTATCAAGTGAGCAATCTTATTTCCTAACAATGTAGTTGTGTATAAATAAATACACATCTTCAAAATTCCTTAAATCGTAGATCTACGGTTCAACCAGCTCGGCCTAAATAGGGTTAGAAAAAGTATTTTAACACAGACACGTACATATATATGATAGATGGTAACATGCACTTTAATATTATTGATAATTAAATCAATATTGTGATAATTAATGGGTAAATTGTAGTCAGAATGTTGAAACTAAGTATATAATTGCATAATTTAAAATAAGAAAAAAATTAATTTCTTTCTAAAATATACACACAAGATTAAATATTTGATTTTTGTTATATATTTTTTAAGACATTACATAGAGTCACATCAATGTTAAGGAAAGAAAATATTTTTAATAAAAACTTGCAAAATATGCCATCGATTTGAAAAAAACTTAAAAAATAGACAAATTAAACTCCTTCTTTCAATGAGAAAGCTTTTAGTAGGTAATAAATTAATAAAAAATTACAAAATATGCCATCGATTCGAAAATAATTTAAAAAGTAGACAAATTAAACTCCTCTTTTCAATGAGAAACATTTTAGTGGGTAATATACACCATATGTAATATATATATATATATATAGTGAATACGTATCAATCATTTTCTAACATGTATATGGTTCTTTTAGAAACGATTTACTATCTCTTTTACATGTTAATGTATGATTGGTGGTTACCCACCATGTATACATACACATAGTGTAAATTACCTATTCAATATTTTTACCTCTTCAAGAGATAAGTTCCTTACAATTGTATGGTACTCTTCTCCTAAAGAGACAAATTTAACACATGAACTCGTTTAATATAGTGGATTCATTACAATTTAAAAGCATCTCTTAAAGAAATGAGTTTTAAATTGCCTATTTTTAGAATTATTTTTAACTGGTAGCAATTTTTATAATTTTTTATTAAATCTATATGCATACCAATAGTTACATGTGTAAAAATTAAATAGGAAAAAAAAAAACAAGGATAAGATTGGCTTTAACTACAATGGATTAAATTAATCAAGTGCGTGATTGATGAATAATGAATTAAAAAAATAATAAATATATATATATACAATTTTTTATTATAAGAATAAAATTACGTAATTATCCATGAACTTTATTTTGATAGTAGGTATGGAATTAAAAAAATGGGTGTGTAGAGGACTTAGTAATTTTGAAACTTATTTTTTTTTAAATAACCGTGAATAGAGATGCAATCAAGATGGGTTAGATTGGATCATAACCCAAACCCGATTCACTTTCCTATAACTGTCTTGAACCCAACCTAAACCTTATAATAGGGTTTTTATCTCCATACCTAAACCCACATTTATAGACTTGATTGAGGATAATCTAAATATGTAATCCAAATAAACAATTAGTCTACTCTCAAAAATAAATAATGAAATCCAAGTTAAGCTATTAATATAAATAAAATCTCCAAATAGGATGAAAAAAATTAGATCTCTCTCATTTTAAAAAAAAATTAACATATTATTTGTAAAAAATCAACTTTCACACATAATATGATAAAAAATATATAATTTATAATACGCAATAGATATTAGTTTAACGTAAATAAATGTAGAATTATTAGTCGAGTTTTAAATATCATATCACAGTTAATATGAGTTGAGACTGAAGAGAGAATGTGACAAAGATTCTGATTCTAATGGTTTTCCCTTGAATTTGAATTGAATTTTTTTTTTAAATTTCATCATATTTTCCCATCGAGTATAGCTCATTTGCCACATATTGTACTTAAAATGATTTATCCTCGTTGACGGCATAACTCCTCACCCACCAATGCACACCCGTAGTTCAATTTGTTCTTTTAGATATCTCTACTATCCCATTTTTTCGTTCGCATGACCCATATTTTTATCCCATTTTTTTGGCTATCTAATTATATAGATCTTTTTAATGACAAGCTAATTGTTATTGAAAAATGATATTTCGAAAATATATTCCCTTCGGTATTCTACCAATCGGAAAGTTGCTACTTGCTATAGTTGGAGGACATTCATATGTTGCTAAAGTGTATAAGATATGATAACTTTGTTTGTTTAATGGATTTTTTTTTCTTTTCTACTTTTTAAAGAAAATAGTCTTAAGATATATAATACGAAAATGCATTTTATGTTTTGGAGGCACTAAGTAGCATACTAGTAGATGCTGCAACTATGATATGTATCAAATGAGAACATCAAGAACAAATCAATAGTATGGGGAAAGAAGCCAAGATTATTGGCAATTATATGCTCTAACCAAACTACCATTCACTTGATATGGATGTGATAAAAATGAAACTTGTGTGATACCATAAGATGCTAACACGAGCATCATTTTTGTGCTTAATATGCTTTTACTTCATTTTAATAAAAGTATAAATTAAATGTTAATAATATTTGTATAATACCCCAAAAAAAAAAAATCCATTGGACTTAACCCCATACATAGTTATTGTTGTTATTGTGTATTTCATCATAAAATATAATGTATACTACAAGTGTGTCCATAGTGTAAAATTTAGTATAAATTATTTGCCGCTCTTAATGCACCCATTCAAATAAGCTTTTAATGAAATTATCTAATACTTAAAAGCCTCTCAAACAGGATGGGATGCAGGATTATGTAATTGGGGGATTGGATCTTAATTAAGTTAATTTTAAAATTATTTATTAATATTCACTCGCTATTATAATTATACTGCATCTTATATATTTTTGAGAATTTCATAATAATTTCAATATGATATTTTTCAAAACTTCATGAAAAAAACCCATTCAAATAATAATTTAAAATGATTAGTGCATTTCATAAGAGATAATATATAAATCACTTGAAAATTAATTATTAATGAAAGAATAAATAGAGTTAATATCTATATGAATTTTTCTTTTATAAAAATAAATCATAAAACATATCTATATAGGATACTTATTCAATAATTCATATTCATTTTCTTCGCATTATATGTGAAAAAAATAATTTTACTAAATCAAATTATATAATTAATGTGCAAGATGATTACTTTTAGCACAAATAGATCATAAAATATACGTAAATAGGATAATTATTCAAAAATTAATGTATATTTTAATAAAATTAATTAAAGAAAAAATTTAATAAATCAAATTATATGATTAGTGTGCAATAAGATTCAATTGTTATATGGATAATAATAATTATTACTTGTGATATACTTTGAATATAAAATAGTTTTTTTTCCATTGAATATAAAATAGTTATCAACAAGAATTTATTTAGTTAGATAATTTTTATGGTAAAAGAATTTAATGTTATTAATTATTATGAAAAGGAAAAAAAAAAACACACACACACACATATACATAGAGAGAGAATAGCTAGTATAATAAACTCATGTTGAAAAAAAAAAAATAAAAGAGATTTGAACTCATAACCTCATAATCTAAAAGTAAGTACTTAACTACATTTTATTATTTATTCTATGTCATGCTTCTGTCTTTATAATATACATATAACATATAATTTTAAAAAATATTTAAAAATTAATTTTTCTCAAGTTTGAAGCTCGGGGTTCTCGTTGGCCCATCTCTCGAACATACATATATGGTTGTAGAGTCTAAAGTTCCTATACCTAAATCTCGTAAGTTTATATGGTAGAACTTTTAAAGTGTAAACTTTTTTTTTTTTTTTTTTGCCCCTTTCATAATAGTACAAAATTCATTTATTACTTTAATTTCAAGCTTCACGTGTTAAAAAGTACTTTAAAAAACTTAAATGCTTAGAGCCACATATATGAATCCATGTTACTCTAATGAGAGGTCACCAGCTTTTTCTTGCTGAAAGGAATAAAATGGATTGGTTGTGTTTTGTATGAACATTTCATAAATTGGAAAATGCATTGTAAGCATATAGATGGGGTATGTTGCATGTATAAATCGATATATCTCTATCCAATATTAGTCACGTATTTGCATGTGTGGATTCCAAAAATCTATCTTAATTTGTTATTGGAACATGCAATCTATATAAATATATATATATAGCTGCATATAATTTTTGTAAAACAGAATCTATCCTTACAATTTTATAGATAAATAGAGAGTGAACTATTGTTCTAAAATATCACACTAGGTTTAGATCCCATGAAAGATTGTAGGGATCACAAATGGTCCCAATTAAAATCCAATCTCCTAAACATAATTTTCCTTAAAATAGAATTTAAGAGCCAATATATCACTACAAGTCCTACACTATACCCTATTATAGCTATTGGAAGAAGAATACAATAAAAAACGCTAGAGTATAGTGACGTTAGACCAATTATGCCATGTCCTCAAACATTGCCAAAATTTTACTTTATTAAGAAAAACTACAGAGAGAAATATTTAAAAGAGGGAAAAAGAAGATAATTGCTTTAGAAAGAGTATGCTACAATTTGGGATAATAGACTTAAAGAGAGGGGGTTCCTTTTATAGCTTGAGACATGCCCCACAATCTTCCAAAATTTCAATGTGGTGAAATTCCTTAAATACTTCCCACTTTGCCTTCACTTTTTCTATTTTTTTCTATGTGGGATGAGCCATTATTTCAACAAATCTCCACCTTTGGTAAATTTCCACATCTTGAATCTCTTCGCAAATAGTTTTTTATAGTGCTTCAAATCCATTCTTTAAACATTAACAATATTGATCAAGTTCAAACAAAATTTGAACATAACCATAGTCACTACTTTGTCAACGTATCAGCAATATTCTTAGCGTTTCGAATTTTTAGTATTCTCACTCCACCTTCTTCTAGAATCTCTTATACAAAGTGATAACAGACATCAATATGCTTCATCCTTGCATGATAAACTTGGTTCTTTGCTAATTGGATAGCACTTTAACTATCACAATGCACTTTGACATATTTTTGTTCAATTCCCAGTTCACCAAGCAACCCTTGAAGCCAAACTACTTCCTTTATACCCTTTGAGATTACCATATGCTCTGCTTCTACAGTAAACAGTGCAACCGTTGACTGTAGAGTAGACTTCCAACTAATCAGTGCTCTAATAAAAGTGAATACATTGCTTGTAGTTGACCTTTGCTTATCTAAATCACCAGCATAATATAAATCACGGTATCGAACTATACACTAATCGTGTTTCTGCTTAAATATCAATACAACATCTACTATACCCTGGATGTATTGTAAAATCCATTTCACAATCTACTAATACTCCTTTTTAGGATTATGGATGTGCTTGCTCATAACCCCAACTACCTATAAAATGCCAGGCCTTATATACACCATAGCAGATATCAAGCTACTAACAACATTTGCATATGGTACTTTTGACATATATTTTTGTTATACTTCATTCTTTGGTGACATAGTGGCACTGACCTAGAAATGAGTAGCAAGTAGAGTACTAACTGGTTTTGACTTTTCATTCATGACAAAACCATTTAGCACCCTTCTTACATATTGTTTCTAAGTCAAGCAAAGCTTCCTTGACCATCTATCTCTAGTTGTCTCTATGTTGAGAATTTTCTTTGCTTCACTTGGAACATTCATCTCAAACTCTCTTTTTAAATGAGTCTTCAAATTCTCAATTTCTATTTGATTTTTGGAAGATATCAACATATCATCAGCATACAAAAGAAGGTAAATGAAGGATCCCTCTTGTAACTTGTGAAAATATACACAATGGTCGTATTTAGTTCTTGTGTAATTATGCCCTATCATAAACTTGTCAAATTTCTTATAGCATTGTCTTAAAGATTGTTTCAATCCATAGAATGACTTTTGAAGTTTACACGCTAAGTTCTCCTTTCCAGTAACTTTGAACCTTTCTAACTAAGTCATATAGATTTTCTCTTCCAAGTCTCCATGCAAAAATGCAGTTTTATATCCAATTGAGCTAGTTTGAAATTCAATGTACTACCAAAGCCAACAAAATTTTAATGGAAGAGTGCTTCAAAACTAGAGAATATATTTTATTATAATCAATTCTCTCCTTCCAAGGGTAGCCTTTAGCCACCAACCTTACTTTATAGCAAATATCACCTTGGTAAAAAAAAAAAAAAATCCTTTTTTCTTTGCATATACCTATTTGCACCCAATTGCCTTTTTTCCCTTTAGGTAGTTAGTCCCCATGTTTGATTCTGAAGAAGGGAATGTATTTCCTCATCCATGGCAATCCTTCACTTTTCCTCCTTTGGAATTTAGACTACTTCACATAAGTAGGAGAAATGTCATCAACTGCAATTGAGGATGCACAAGCTACCATATCAACAAAGTAAGTAGGCTTTCTAATTGACATCTTTAGCTTACGAGTTGCAATTGATTCAAGTTGTTTTGGAAGTTTTTGGGTTTGAATCTCTTCTACATCAAAATCTCCTTCTACCATAAGAGAGTCATCAACAATTTCTTTATCTGTTAAAATTACAAATCTTTCAAACTCCATCTGCTTGGGAGTATCATTAGGCCACTCAACAACCACTTTTTTCAACACGATTCATCAAAGGTGACATACCAACTAAAGATTATTTTTGTCTTTGGATACCATAGGATAGCCATTTATGCCGGATGTGATTTCCATAAACATTTCTTTCGTTGCTCTTGGATCTAACTTTGCTCCTCAACATGGTAGTATGTATTGGAATCAAATACATGTAAGAAATCATAATCTATAGTAGGCATCCCAAATCATTTCTCCAATGGTGTTTTCCCACCAATAGCAGTAGATAATAGATAATTAACGAGGTGACATACATACGTTATAGCCTTAGTTTAAATTCTCTACCCAACCTAGCCTTAGATAACATACACTAAACTTTCTCTAGTAAGGTTCAGTTCATGCATTTTATTACACAATTCTATTTTGTTATAGATTTAACAGTGAAGTGTTTGAAAATGCCTTCATCTTCACAAATTTCCCAAATAAATCACTTTTGTTTTCTTTACCGTTATTATACGAAGACATTTAACCATTTTACTTATATGAGTTTCCATCATCTTTTTCCATTTAAGGACCACTTCTAACACTTCATCCTTCAAGAATAATCATAAACAAACGTTACATAATAGCATTTACATCAGAATGAACATAATCCAAAATACCCTTAATATTATGGATTGGTGTTCTAAATTTCACCCTTATTTGTGTCTCTATGATGCAATGCTCATAGAAATCCAATTTGCTAGTCCGTACTCCTTTTAACAATCCTTAGTTAATGAGAAAATTCAAGGATTTTTCACCTACATCCTCAAAGAGCATGTGCTATGGTGTGATTGCTTTTAACTCTTGATTCTTTTTGGAAGTTGTTGCAACTATCCCCTAAATTGTACTACCTAAGTAGTGGTGAAGATTGTTGTTTTTATGAGATTTCTTCATCACTGCACATATACCAAAAATGATCTTTGTTAATTTATCTTTTGCTTTTATTCAAACCCTTTTGCCTCAAGGTTCCTACAGAAATAAGATTTTTCATCAATCTGGTGCATATCAAACACCTGTAAAAGTTATGATTGATCCACCCTAATTTCTCATGTGAATTTAACCAATCCCATATGCTGTAAGAGGATTATTATTTACTGTGTAGACAACTTCACCCTTTAGTTCTTGAAAACCAAAGAACCAATCCTATAAATATGATAACTACAAGTTGAATCCAACATCTATATTTTGGAAGCACTGTTGATGATGCAGCAAAGGTTTTATTGCACATCGTTACACTTAACTATATTTGATTCTACTATAACCTTTCCTTTATTAGATTTATCCTTATTTTTCAACTTTAGGCAATCTTTCTTCCAATACCCCTTTTTCTTGACAGAAGAAACACTCATCTTTGCTCAGTTTGGGCCTTGACTTAGATCTCCCCTTTTGGCCTTTACTCTTATTATGAGAATTACCGCTAACTACTAAAGCTTTTGCATATTTGTTTGAACTTCCTTGCTTGCCCTTCTCACTCAATTCATAACTATACAAGGTAGCACACATTCACTAAGAGATACAATAGCCTTCGTGTGAAGTAAAGCAGTTTTAAGAAACTCAAACTCCTCTAGAAGTAATCCCAACAACATTAGATCCAGTTTTTCATCTTTAAAAGTCTCATAAAGATTCATCAAATTGGTAACCAATTAATTAAAGCTGGTAATGTGACTATTCATAATGGTACACATAAAATAAGTGAAGTGAAACAACCTGTTTTTCATGTGGAACTTATTCAAACTACGTTGTAATGGTTGTGCTATGGGTGCATTGGAGAGACTTATATGCATGTAAAAAGGGTTTGGCCTCCCCCATGTAGGACAAGTCCTTCACACCTTGTGATCGGTGGTGCACTCCTCTGCTGCCTGGGGTGGTCCAAGAGGGACCTATGGGCGCCCACCTTAGCTGGCCCAGGGTGTTATGAGTGCCACCAGGAATTGGTACAGCTGGGTGGCCCACATGGCAAACATCCAACCCTTTTTACATGCATATAAGCCTCTCCAATGCACCCATAGCACAACCATTATTGTCTGTAATGGTTGTGCTATGGGTGCATTGGAGAGGCTTATATGCATGTAAAAAGGGTTTGGCCTCCCCCATGTGGGACAAGTCCTTCACACCTTGTGATCGGTGGTGCACTCCTCTACTGCCTGGGGTGGTCCAAGAGGGACCTATGGGCGCCCACCTTTGCTGGCCCAGGGTGTTATGAGTGCCACCAGGAATTGGTACCGCTGGGTGGCCCACATGGCAAACATCCAACCCTTTTTACATGCATATAAGCCTCTCCAATACACCCATAGCACAATCATTACAGTTTCTTCATAAAATTCTCTTCCAATGCCATCTACACTACATTTACAAAGGTTTCCTCAAAAAATGCATATCTCTAATCTATGGAAAGTCTCAAACGAATCGTACCACATATTAACTAATTGATAGTCTTCTAATCTTTCTCCTCAACCACATCAAGTTTCTTTTCTTTAATAATAATGTCAAGATCTTGCTGAAAGAGTGCATTAAGAACCTCATTTTACCACATATCGAAATGACCTGAGCCATAAAAAATCTCCGCTGCAAGTTTTCTATTATCACAACAATTATTGTCAAAATGGATGATAATGGAAATACAGTTGGCATGGATCTTCCTATGTTTTCTTCCATTTTGATTACAACTATTCTTCAATAGTCTTCAACATAAATGCCTAATAGCCTAAGGAAATCTTTTATGATGTGGAAGATCAACTAAAACTGCATCCATAAAGCATACTAAGAATAACCTTTAGCTTTGATGCCTAATAGACTAAGGAAATCTTTTATGATGTGGAAGATTATATAAAACTGCAACCAGAGAGTATACTAAGAATAACCTTTTGCTCTGCTACTAATTGTTGTGGAATCGAGGCAATATCCCAACCACCAAATCTACTATTATAATTTTATAGATGAATAGAGAGTGAATTATTATACAAAAAAATCACACTAAGTTTAATTTATAGGAAAGATTGGAGGGGTCACAAACTTCCCATTTAAAATCCAATATCCTAGATAGAATTTTCATTAAAAATTTAATTTAACAGCACAATTTATCACTTTAACTATACTCTATAATAGCTATTGGAAGAATAATAAAATAAAGGACACCGAAACACCAAAATTTAACGAGATTCGGCCAATATGCCTATGTCCTTAGACACTACCAAAATTTTATTTCACTAAACTACAAAGTAAAATATTACAAAAGAGCGAGAAAAAAGAGAACTAGTTTAGAGGGAGTAAGCTACAAATTTAGGACGATAGACTAAGAGGGAGGAAGGTTCCTTTGATGGCTTGGGACATGTCCCAACATCTTCTAAATGGTCAATGTAGGATAAATTCCTTAAATAGCTCTCACTTTTCCATGACTCAAAGGGAGGAAGGTTCCTTTGATGGCTTGAGACATGCCCCACCATCTTCTAAATGGTCAATGTGGGATGAATTCCGTAAATAGTTCTCACTTTTCCATCACTCTCTCTTTTTCCATGTGAGATGAGTCATTATCTCAATATAAGTTAATATGAATTTTGATAAAAATATGTAATTAGGTACCTATATTTTGAAATTGATTAATTTAGTACATGAATAAACTTTTCATGAACACTAATAGTACATTTGTCAAGTTTTTTCGAGTATTAAATTGATCAATTTTAAAGTTTTTTATGTTTAAATTGACCAATTTCAAAGTTCAGTTACTAAATTGATCAATTTCAAAATTTATGTATTTAATTGCATATTTTGTCAAGGTTGAAGTGCTATTCATAACATTATCCCTTTCAACATCTTCAAGGTACAGTACTATTGCATCACAATATCTATAGGGCTAGCGTCTATTCATTGTACATAATTCTAAGCCAAGTAAGCTGCATCTCATGGAATTACTTTTTGAACTTTTTGATAAAGCTGCAACAATCAGTTTCTTCACATGTTAAACTTTTGCATATTGTACTTACAGGATCAGGATGGGCGTTTTACTTTGTGATATTCTTTCAAAGCGCCATCAATATTGGAAATGGCATTGGATCTATTCTACTAGCAGGAGAATGTCTTCAGGTATGCTATAGCCATATGACATAGCTTGACAAGGAAAAAAATGCTTCAAAAATGAATTTCAAACAAACTACTAAAGAAGAATAAATAAATTAATAGTTATAAATTTCTTTGTTGTAATTCTAATTCAATACAAAATTTTAAATTATTTTCGGTGATAGATGCTTGGTTTATGTTTTATGGATTTGCCAATTCAATACTGTCTACCGACTAATAAATTCATTGCTTCAAATCAATTTTTTGTCTATTATTATGCTTGTAATAATGCTTTATTGTAACACATTTCTTTGTTCTTTAATGTATAAGATAATGTACTCGAACCTTTCCCCCGATGGCTTTCTCAAACTGTACGATTTCATAGCAATGGTGACGGTTGCTATGATAGTTCTCTCTCAGCTTCCATCTTTCCACTCTCTCAGGCACATTAATCTGGCTTCACTTCTTCTCAGTTTGGGATATACCATCATCGTCGTTGGTTCTTGTGTTAACACAGGTATTGAATGCAAAACTCCTTGGTTCAGAAAGTCTCCATAATCTAGTTGAATCAAAAAAGACATGGTTCAACCTCTAAAATCTTACCTTTCTCATTTTCAAGCACATTTCAAGTTATACCATGTTTCATGTATGAGTTTCCATTCTAACTTCTTCTGATGTGATGATTTCATTTTCCAGCTTTGTCAAGGAATGCCCCACCAAGGGATTATTCTTTAAAATCCTCAAAATCAGCTAGAGTTTTCAGTGCTTTCTCTTCAATATCTTTAATTGCTAACTTCTTTGGAAATGGGATGCTCCCAGAAATTCAAGTAATCTTTCTTCTTTTTTACTAATGTCTAATTTCTATAGAAATCCCTTGAATTTGAACTTTCATGCTTTAAGTTAAAACCATGTATTTCATTATTTAAATAACATTAACTTGTTACAAAAGGTACCTTTATCCTGCAGTGAGCATGATGCTTGAAAATTCACCTTTTTCCATGTTATATTTCAGGCAACTTTAGCTCCACCCGCTGCTGGAAAGATGGTTAAAGGATTGCTTATGTGCTACTTCGTACTTTTCTTAACCTTCTATTCAGCAGCTATTTCAGGGTATTATGTCTTTGGAAACAAATCAGATTCAATTATATTTAAGAGCTTAATGCCAAATGATGGTCCCTCTTTGGCTCCAATGTGGGTTCTTAACCTAGCTAATATATTCGTCCTCTTGCAGCTCTTGGCAATTGGCTTGGTAAGCTCACAAATTCTTTCCATATTAGACGTCATGAGAACAAAATTTTTTTTGTAAATAAAAAATCATCTATGCAAACATGGCCAACAATGAATCCTAGTAGCATGCATCCTTAAACCATCATCTAAAAATGGTTTTCCTATATGACTCAGGTTTATTCCCAAGTAAATTATGAGATCATGGAGAGGAAATCAGCTGATGCAAACCAAGGGATTTTTTCTATAAGAAACCTTGTTCCTAGGATAATCCTGAGGACATTATACGTGATATTTTGTGGGTTTATGGCAGCGATGCTTCCATTCATTGGTGACATAAATGGTGTTGTGGGAGCCATCGGTTTTATCCCTCTAGATTTTGTTCTTCCAATGGTTCTCTACAATATGACATACAAACCACCAAAATCATCCCTCACTTATCGGGTCAATGTCACGATCATTGTTGTATTTGCCGGCGTAGGAATTATGGGATCGTTTTCATCTATAAGGAAGTTGGCTCTTGATGCCAATCAGTTCAAGCTATTTAGCAGTGATGTAGTGGACTAACTTTATGACTTGGATGAACTTTGTGGCACACATTAATAGAAAGTGTTAAAAAAAAGGAGGGGGGTGGGGGTTTGTTAAAGAAGCAAGCTTAACATAGCTGTAGCATAAAGGTAGTTAAGCTACATCTGATACCCAGTCTACTTGCAAGATTTATAGGAGCAGAATAATAGGCACATTTATTGTTGATTTTGCTAATTTCATCTCCAAAGGAATGTAAATTTACTAAATAGTAGATTTCTTACTATGATTTTGATTGTTTGTGATATCTTAAAATGATTGAGTGGCAAAAAAAAAAAAAAAAACACCTTGAAATCAGGAACTAGTCCACACTTTAGTCTAAACATGTTAAGATTCGAAACCATCTAACTTCATAATAACACCTGTACTAACTACTAAACACATAATAATAATTCATACTGAACAAAATTAACAGTTGTGAATCGGGAAAAAGGTGCTTAGATGTCTAGCAAAAAGGTTCACATCAGTTAGAATATTCAATACCCTGAGCTGTGAGTAAGAGTTGATTTGGTTTAAAGTTCCCTTTCCTTCAGAATTAACTTAACAACCCTTTTAGAATATTTCGTTCTTCTTCTAGTTTCCATAGAGCATGGTTAAGCAAGGTAAATTATCGACCAAAAAATATGTCTATTGTCCAGAATCAATGGCAGTATATGCATTTACTAGAACTTCTCCATATTATAATAATTTTTTGAGATTCGATAAATTAGTAAATAATTGAATTAACCCAAGATAATAAGTATATAATAATTCATAAGACAATATGGTAATTATGTCTCAATACTAGAGGCACTCTTTTTTTTTCCACTTTGAATTTTAAATCTGGCATATGAGGAACAACTTACAATTTTTTTTTTTTTAATTTCCTTCCTCCTTTCCTCTCAACCAACGATAGTTCTCTCCCTCGTTCCCTTATTAGTTCTTCCTTAAGATTTTAAGAAACATCAAGATGATCTTCAAGGTAAGCAAGTTTTTCTTAGCTTTTTTCTCTTCCTTTTGCATGTCCTTTCCATTATAAGATACAATCTTGGAGAACTTTCTTAATTACATCTCCTCTTTAACAAGATTTATTAAAGACCAATAGGGTGACCTGAAGTTTCTTGACTTTTCTCTTTACAAGTTTGATGGTTTTGAAGATGAAAAACGGTTTCAAGAGGATGAAGTAATAATTTTGTCTGTCCTCTTTATAATTTTACAAGAAATTAAGTAATTTGCAAATTTTTTTTATTGAGAATGATTTTCCTAAGATGGACAAAGAGTTGGTGCTAGAGATCGGTTTTCATGATGAGAAAGTGTAAAAATTTTGGAGAAAATAATTTAGGAAGAGAAAGAACAATCTATAGAAAACTGTAGGATATTTCAAAGTAGTGTAGACTCCTTAAGAAATAGCTCGGACCACTTAGTAAACAAAATGTCATAGGATATGCATTGTATGAGTTAATCTAGATCAACATGAGTTAACCAGGAACTACTTCAGATATGATGATTCAAACCACTTTCACTTGATCCAGACCTTATATGTCAATTTTGCCAAACTTACTTTAAACATATTGTTAACCTGTTAACCTTATAAATCAATTTTCATTCAATCTAATACTTTTGAACACTTATTTTTTACAACCAAAAGGGAGTAATCCAAGAGAAGTAATTGTGAACTTAGGATCTTGCCAAGTGAAGGTATAGATGGGGAAAATAATAATTAATAAATGTGTATTATACCTATAGTAAATGATAATATAGTTTGTGATGATTAATGATTAAGATTTTAGAGACTCGATTACCCTGAGAGACTTCAATACTAGATTTGTGTATATTATGCTTGTTGGTTATGCTTTTCTAGAATAGTAAATTAAATTAGCCTAACCAAATATATGGCCTAACAATTGCTTGTTATGCATGCAGGCTGTTATGAGTTGGTAGAAAGTACCTCCACTAATAATGTGGCATATCAATATTGCACATATGATATAGTCCCTAAGTGGAGTTGTGCATGAAAATAATACAAGTAAATTGAATTCAATGCCTTATGGATATTGGAGAATACTTAACATCATATATGTAAGCCCCGGAAAAATTTCAGTAAACAATTCTTAAATAAACATTGTTAAAATAATCCTCAAAAATGGCTCCCAATTAAAACCGAATTTCATCTAGCTCGAAGTCTTGAACAAAGAGAAAATTCCTAGGAGTAACCTAAGAACTTAATAGTTTCCAAATCCCAAAACCGCCATGCATGACAAATTCTATGCTTAACCCTAACTTGCGAAAGCAGGTAGTATAGTACCTACAAATTATTAAACAGCGAGTAACGATAGACCTTCAGGTATAAACCAACCTTCAAAATTTTGAGAACGTTAAGAGATATCAAATATCTACAAAGATAAAATTTAGAATAAATATTCTCAATTTGAACAAAATTTCACAAACATAAAATATCGGTTTCCAAATTGGTAAAGGTATCAACTAGGAAGTCAACTGGAAAACCTAAGTCCATAAAACTCCTAAGAAACCAGTAGCCTAGATCCAGCAATCTCGTATTCCTAAACCTGGGAGTCGGAATAAGAGAAAAAGGTGTGGCTGGTTCGTATTAATTCTAGGATGCTCTAAAATGAGATTAACGAAATTCCAATCTATTTCAAACCCAGTCGGGTACAGGCTTCAAAAGGCGTGCCCCAGGATTTGAAATATTAAATATATGTTGTTAATACCATCAGACTCATATTTTTATAAGGATCTCTAAAATATTAGTTTTATAATTTTTCGATAACTAGAATTACCTGACTTTTTGCGATCTTAGTTGTATTTCTTTACTACCGGTGATTAACTAGTCATTTGGTACTATTTGCTATTATTCATTACACAATTTTATTACTCTCATAAAGTATACCCTAATTTCCCGAATAATCGAATAAACTTCGGAAACCGAAGAACGAAATCCTAAATCAGTTTAGTTCAAGCTTAGCGAGAGAAGCTTAGAAACCTTAGATCCGGTTTTCCTTCGGTATCATGACAAAAGAAATTTTATAAAATAAATTAATGTGAATTATTGTTTTAAAGTATATTTCAAACCTTAGAAAGTTTTAATTTCTGAAAATTTTCTATTCCGGGCCTTCCCGAGCCCTGTCATGGAAAAACGAGCCCCGGGACCAGAAACTTAGAAAAATATTCTGGAATATTCATTAGAACCAAAATTTTATAAGAATTTCAAAAATATAAATTTTATAATTTTTCGGGCTATAAAAATTACAGTTATAGCCTTTTTCTCGTATTTTCTTTACTACCAGTAAAGTAGATGCCGTGTCTACTATTTACCACTATTCACAAGTACAATCTATACTACACACTACCCATACCCTATTCTTACATCCTTACAAATACTCATTATATTTTCTTTTCCAAGAAAATTTTGTTTCCTACTTAATTATTACAATTATTACATTTTATTACTTAAATTACAAATTTTATCAAATTCAAATATCTCTCTCTCTCTCCCCATGGCTTGCCCGCACACCCCCTCCCCAATTCCCTCCTTTTGTTTTATTTTTACCTCTTTTTATTTCATTCAACCCTAATTACTTTAATATATAAGCTCATTTTCTCTCTCTCTCCTCATTTTTACTCATTCAAAATTTTTCAAAGAAGCAAAACTCTCCCTCTCCTTCCTCTTTGTGCCGTGACAATACACACACACTCTCACTCACAAGCTCATTTCCTCTTCTTTTCTCCTTCAAATCCTCATTTAGGTGATGATTCCAAGCCTTGTTACTACTTAATCTTGCAATGGCAAGAGTATTCTTGTGTGTTTTCATCTTGAAATCCCACGCAAATGCTAGGGATGAGAAAACATTAATACATAAATATCAAGCCATTACAAGAGTAGATCTCGTATTTAACAAGCTTTTGTTGAAATATTATTATGTTCATGCATATAAAAGTAGAGATCTTGCATGAAAAATTTATGTTCATGTCTTTAAACTCATGTTCATGCACTATAAGTTGTAGATTTAGTGTTTAGACATTCATATTTTTCTTGACATTTATGTTCATGTGAATATTTTGTGCTTTCATACATGAATGATCATAAAATCTTAGCCTTGCATATATATAAATGTGTTAGATGATAGATCTTTATGAATATAAGACAAGGAACTTGAAAAGAAAAGATTTTTGTTAGAAATGTATAGTGGAAAATTCGGATGAACTTCAAGGCCTATTTTAAAAACCCTTGAAACCACTTTGAAATTCATATTTTTCATGAAAAATGAAAGGTATATGTAATAGGTATCTCTAAGGAATGATTTTTACAAGTTGAAATGAGTTTAGCATGAGTAATGTGTAAAACAAGTAGTGGAATTAAGATAAAAAATTTTGAGTTAGTGTCCAATTTATCAAATTCGTAATTTGGGATGATGCATATGTAATCATCTAGTATTCAAGCTCAAATTGTATGTTTTATGTGTTAAATGAAGACCTTAGGTAGTAGTTGTAGTAAGGCTTTAAATTTTGATGCATTAAACAGTTTTCTCAAGTAAACATGCAAGAAATGAATTTTTCCAAAATTCGGATTTTTGTAAAAGCTTATTTAAAAATATACTTCAAAGTGAAAAATGTGAAATTTTATGTAGATATGAAGGTCTTGGATAATATAGATGATAAAGACTCATTTTTATTTAGATAACAAGTAAATTCCAAGAATGAAATCCCAAACCACTAATGAAATGTCAAACTTGGAAAAATTAGATTCAAGGAGTAGTAATTGTTAGAACCTTGTAAGAATTAGGAGATTTTAAAATTTTCATTATCAAAAGTCATCAAATCATGCATATATTGAACTCATCACATGTCATTCATGTTAAGGAACTCATTCATATTTTATCTACGCAAGAATCATCACTAGGAATATCTTGATCAAGTGCAAAACAATTTTTCGAAATAGGAAAAGTTACAAAATAGATCTGATCCCTCTGTTCCATGACCTTAATTTTTTCAAAACTTAAAATAATATTAGAAATAGATAGATCTTTCGAAGGAGATAGAAATCGATATAAAATTTACGGAATTCTAGTTAAAATGACCAAGTTATAGCCGTTTTAAGTTGGAACTTCGCAAAAGCGAGAATTAGATTTTATCTAGTTTAGATGCATAGCTTAAATTAGTTAAGTGACGAGGTTCTCATTAGGTTATTCTTATTTGGTAGGTGATCCGAACGACAATACCCTACCACCGACTACTACTAAGAGACCGCATACTATGGCCGAGTGAGTATCACTTCTGATTTCATTATTGCTTGTGATTGTAATGATAGTTGCACAGTTGTTAAGCAAAGATAAAAAGAATGATGATGCATGATGGGGTTAGTTGGGAATTATAATTGTGATGTTGATATGTGAAGTTGAAATTGAAGAATATCGAAGGGGTGATAATTTATTGCTTGTATAGAGAGGAGCTGGAATTGATTGTCTGCGAATATTGCTTGGCCACCTAAAACAATCGGATTAATTGATTATTAGACATCCAATATAAATTAGAACTCATTCATATCAGGGGAATGGAGCATTAGCATTTGTTGGTTTTTCGTGATCCATAAAATGAATATGTTGGTTAATCGTGATCCACAAAACGAATATGTCGGTTAATCGTGATCCATAAAACTAATATGTTGGTTAATCGTGATTCATAAAACGAATATGTTCGTTAATCGTGATCCATAAAATGAATGTGTTGGTTAATCGTGATCCACAAAACGAATTATTATTCAGTTGACCGTGAACTTAAACAACGTCGTACCGTAGGATTCGTTAATCTGCTAACCCGGGATGGAGGGCACAAGTCCATCCACATATGATTTTCGGTTGGTCATATGTTTGCTAAATTCACTTGCTTGACACATTTCACTTGATTGAATAATCACTTACTTGAATGTTTTGTCTTAATTGTGATATGGAAGTTTTCACTCACTAAGCTAGCGTAGCTTATACCCCAATAGTTTCCTATTGCAGTACGAATACCTATGGCTATCTCCGAGGAGCGGCGAACGTCAGGTACAGTCTTAGACACTAAGGAGCTTTTGTTGAGGCCGGGGGCCTAGAAGTAGACACGGACCTCTAATCACATCTCCCAATTTGGCATTTGAAGGATAAATTAAGGGATGTTGTGAAACCTGAGAACCCTTAAACTTTGTTGACGGAGGTATGCCCCTCGGTTCATGTAATAGAATAGATTTAAAGAAAACTGATATGATTTACATTCTTGATGCTATGTATGTCTCCTTAAACTACTACGAAGCAAAGTACGGTCCCTGCACGTTGAAAGTGAGCCTTACACCCGATGTTCAAACTCATGGGAAGGCTAAGGTTACCTTCCTTGAGTTTAAATATCGAGTGTGGTGGACTGTCACAGTTAGGGTACTCTTTTGGGCGTGACAGTTTAAGTTGGTATCAGAGCATGGTTAAGAATCTACAATCATAACTTTACCTGATAGACATAAGACGACTAAGATAGGATGAGAATAAAATAAATAAAGCCTAGATAAGAATAGCATGAGTAGAATAAGTTTTACAAATCTGATTCTTTCTCCTTTTGTGGATAGCTTACTCATGGTGAAGCCCACCGAGCGGCAAGGCAAATGCATAAGCAACCTGATGAGACCTTGGTTGAATACCTTTTGAGAATTAGGGTCTTGTGCGAAGACTTTGCTTTAGCAGGTTGTCCCAGGTCAATCCGAGAGATGTTTAATTTGTGGAAAAGAGGGTTGGTGAACACTGAATGGCATAAGGTAGTGACCAACATTGAGTATTGCCTTATAAGGAAGAAATGTTGGTGGGAGCTCGAATTAATCTATGCAGTGGAAAGGATTGCTGTTCATAAGTCAAGGGAACCTATGTTGCAAGAAGATACTTTTGTGTTAAGAAACGAAGGAAAACCGACCTTTCCCGATTTTCAAACCTGGAGTCCAATCGAATATGTGTTTATTTATGCCCATGACCTATTGGGAGATCATACCGACTGGCTTCGAGCAAATACTCAAAGTCACTTCTTTTGGTGGGGAGTGTATGGGGAAGTAATACCTCCACCCGCCGACATGGCTCAACCACCTCCACCAAGTGAAATCGGCTACCAACCCCACAAAGAGGAAGTAGATGAGACAGAGAATGTGGAAGTTACCCATTCTGAAGGAATTGAGGGCGAAGAAGGACTGGGAGTAGCGTACAAAAAAGGGGAATTGATCATCTAGGGAAAGGAGCGAGACCTATGTTTGACCCACAAGTTCAAGCCGAATTTTGTAGTTGCAACCTTAAAAGATAGGTCATAGTAGTTTTGTTATTTCGGATATCATCTATGTTTGTTGCTTGTTGTGATGTTTGCATTAGTATCACCTAATTTCAACTCCCATGTAGAAATCTTTGTACTTCCGGTTTAAGTTTAACGAAAAGCTATATGATGTCTTATGAAGCTGAGATTTCTTTTTTTAAGCTCCTTAAATTATGTTTTTCTTTTATAATTATTTGCTCGTATAAGAATGTCCGGCAATTCCAAATTCCGATAGGAAAAGTGAATAATGTTACCAGAAGATCTCTTAACTAAGTTAATTAAAAGTAACACAATCGTGGTAGAGAAAGAAGATGCCAAGAACAAAACATGTCAAATGAACCCAAAATGGGGGAAAAGTAACACGAAGCACCATCACCAACCACACCCATGGCCGATGCTTAAACCGCTTCACAAGTGACTTTAAGGCAATTAGCATAAGTGATCGAGTCCATTCGACAATCTATGCCTGTTCTTACCAGTACAAGTACACTAAGGAGCCGATGAGGCAAGTCTTTTTGAACGACTTAGATAAGATTATATGACAAGTACCAGGATCTAAATGGAGATACAATCGAGGATAGGTATCCGCTTTCTAAGTTCGACAATCTGCTGGACCAGCTACAAGGGATAAGTGCATTTTCAAGGACCGATCTTCGATCAGGATACCCTCAGTTAAAGAACTAAGCCGGGGAATGTACCTAAAACACCATCTCGAGCTGTATAAGGACATTATAAATTCTTGATGATATCATTGGATTAACAATTGTTCCTGTTGCGTTCATGGAATGGATAAATCGGGAATGTAAGCCTTTACTAGATAATTGTGTGAAAGTTTTATAGATGATAACCTTATCTACCCATGGATGCACGAGTGGCATGAAGGGCATCTATGCGTAGCATTAAGAAAACATAAGTTATACACTGAGTCCTCCAAGTGTGATTTCTGGCTGTATAGCATTTCATTTTGGACCGCATAGGATCAAGAGAATACATTTGGGTGTCTTGCAAGGATAAAAGTACGACGGATTGGAAAACCACCTAAAACAGGGATGGAGGTAAGAAGTTTTTCAGGTTTGGCAGGGTATCATGGGAAGTTGTTAAGGATTTCTCCTAGATAGCTATAACCTGGACCTAGTTAACCCAAAAAGAATAAAAGGTTTACATAGGCAGACAAGAGGGAGCGAGGCCTTCAGGAACTCGAGCAGAGACTTGTTTTCGCTCCGATAATTGGTATTATCCAATTCCTAAGAAGCCCTGCATAGTCCAGGGCGATGCATCGAGAAATGGTCTCCGATGTGTACTCATACAAAAGGGAAAAGTGATCGCCTATGCTTCAAGATGGCTAAAGCCACATGACTAGGACTACCCTACACCTGAATTGGGCCTAGCCACAATGGCATTCGCTTTAAAAGATGTGGGGCGCTACCTCTATGGGAAAAGATGTGAGATCGATGCCGATCACGGGGGCCTCAGGTATTGATCACCTAATGAGTTAGGCACGAGATAAGGTGATGGTTGGACTAGTCAAAGATTACGATCTAAGGAATTAATCTTGCCCAAGGAAAGCAAATGCGGTTGTTGTTTATAAGTTGTAAGGACCACAAAGAAAGTGGCAGCCTTGTGTACTAATCAAAAGAAATTAGTAGAAAAGTTGAAGGGTTAAGTATCAAATCCGTAAGAAGAGACGCCGAGCTAGAGATGGCAAATTGGGTAATGAAACCCACTTTAGTAAGAATTGAAGAAGCTCAGCGTTCCAATAAGATAATATAGAGAATAAAGAAGGGAATTCAAGAAGGAAAATATACCGAATACGTGATAGATGATGAGGATATGATAAAAAAAAACGATGGGACTGTTGTAGGTGCCAAATAATGAAGAGGTAAGTTATGAGGATAATTGTTTTTGAATGATTTAAAAGAAAACTTTCGGACTCGATTGGAGGAATTTGATGCTAGGAGTTATCAAGGATTGCTAGAAAGAGTACGAATAATAGAAAATGCCCAAAGGAGAAGGCAAGAAAGAAATAATAAGGAATTGGAGTTTATGTTGCAATGACCCCGAGCTGAGAAGTTAAAACACTTCACCTGGATAATGACCCAAACAAGGAAGAAGACATAATATTGGACAAGATACAATGTTGGAAATATAAGGGAAAGCATTACCCTGTACAGTGCCCATGACTTCAATTCAAGTGTTGCCTCTGGGGGGAGCCCAGTCACAAAGTTGAGAAGTATCCCAAGAAGACGACCATCACATGCTCTCTTTGCACAAAAGCGGGACATTCGGCTAAAACATGCCCTGAACGGAATAACCAGCATGTTGCTTCATTGATTCTGTCAAGGAGGAAGAGAAAGAGATATAATAAGAATAAAAGCAACAAAGGAAAAAGGAATCGAAGTTCTTCAGGAACAACTTCATCCGGAAATCTCGTCTACAACCCTCATACGTATGTAATGCATGGAGAGGCTAATGACGAGAAGCTGGAGTCCTTTGCCATGGAAAGAAGCGAGGATCAAAGATGCAACTCGATACCAGGTTAGCGCTATACCCTTAGAATACGGAATATTCCTTCCTGCCAATAAAACCAAGGAGATAGGTTGTTAGAGATACCCTCGGAGTTAATGGCAAGACTAAAAATAGGAAAACCCGAGGCTATTAAAATGCTAGAATGAGCCAATGATGGAAACTAAAACAAAACTCGACAGATTTAATTAATTCCAAGACACCCCTCATACAACTTCTTGTAAGCAAAGAGCTTTGAAAGATCGAAAATCCGTGACGATCGTTACGCAAAAGTTAAAATTTCAGTAGTCAAATCTCATTTACCATAACTCCATAAAATCTGCATAAGTAATTTTACAATAAAGAAATGAGATCTTTTGATTTCACATCCATCAAGGTAATTATGATCATAAAGAGTTTAAAACAGTGGCGACCTTAAGTAATTAGAGAAATGTGAATCTCAAAGTACGACATTGTATGTACAGTTACGTAAGAATGGAAAAGCTAATCCATAACCTTCGTTGGTCAAAGTAGTCGTGTCCCGTAAGGTTGTGTTGTCGTGGGTCATTCAGAGTAGTCCGAGTCGAGTCATCTATGGTCATGAGTCAAGTCTGTGTCGTTTTCTAAAAGAGTCATGTGAGTGATGGTTGGAATCGCTAAACCAAGTCTTATTAAATTGTATGTACTATATTGCATAAAATATCTACCATACAAGATTAAGACACGATGCAAACCCGAGTGTAAACCGGTGCCAGAAATATCATTTATTCACTACCTTTCTCAATAAATAATACTTACATGACAAGTTTTGTGGACAAAACTTCCTTTAAGGTGGGGAGGATGTAAGCCCCGGAAAAATTTCAGTAAACAATTCTTAAATAAACATTATTAAAATAATCCTCGAAAATGGCTCCCAATTAAAACCGAATTTCATCTAGCTTGAAGTTTTGAACAAAGAGAAAATTCCTAGAAGTAACCTAAGAACTTAATAGTTCCCAAATCCCAAAACCGTCATGCATGACAAATTCTATGCTTAACCTTGACTTGCAAAAGCGGGTAGTATAATACCTATAAATTATTAAACAGCGAGTAACAATAGACCTTCAGGTATAAAACCAACCTTCAGAATTTTGAGAACGTTAAGAGATATTAAATATCTACGAAGATAAAATTTAGAACAAATATTCTCAATTCGAACAAAATTTCACAAACATAAAATATCAGTTTCTAAATTGGTAAAGGTATCAATCGGGAAGTCAACCGGAAAACCTAAGTCCATAAAACTCCCAAGAAACCAGTAGCCTAGATCTGGCAATCCTGTATTCCTAAACCCGGGAGTTGGAATAAGAGAAAAAGGTGTGGTTGGTTCGTATTAATTCTACGATGCTCTAAAATGAGATTAACGAAATTCCGATCTATTTCGAACCTAGTCGGGGTACAGGCTTCGAAAGGCGTGCCCCGGGATTTGAAATATTAAATATATGTTGTTAATACCGTTAGACTCATATTTTTATAAGGATCTCTAAAATATCATTTTTATAATTTTTCGATAACTAGAATTACCTGACTTTTTGCGATCTTAGTTGTATTTCTTTACTACCGGTGATTAACTAGTCATTTGGTACTATTTGCTATTATTCACTACACAATTTTATTACTCTCATAAAGTATACCCCGGTTTCCCGAATAATCGAATAACTTCAGAAACGAGAGAACGAAATCCTAAATCAGTTTAGTTCAAGCTTAGCGAGAGAAGCTTAAAAACCCTAGATCCGGCTTTCCTTCGGTATCATAACAAAAGAAATTTTATAAAATAAATTAATGTGAATTATTATTTTTAAGTATATTTCAAACCTTAGAAAGTTTTAATTTCCGAAAATTTTCTATTCCGAGCCTTCCCGAGCCCTATCACGGAAAAACGAGCCCCGGGACCAGAAACTTAGAAAAATATTCCATAATATTTATTAGAACCAAAATTTTATAAGGATTTCAAAAATATAAATTTTATAATTTTTTGGTCTATAAAAATTACAGTTATAGCCTTTTTCCCATATTTTCTTTATTATCGGTAAAGTAGATGTCGTGTCTACTATTTACCACTATTCATAAGTACAACCTACACTACACACTGCTCATACCCTATTCTTACATCCTTACAACTTC
Organism: Combretum micranthum; assembly: GCA_024138025.1. Taxonomy (NCBI): domain Eukaryota; kingdom Viridiplantae; phylum Streptophyta; class Magnoliopsida; order Myrtales; family Combretaceae; genus Combretum; species Combretum micranthum. Next base: position 93,136 of record JAMXBD010000183.1, read on the forward strand.
TATATATTATTTTCTTTTCCAAGAAAATTTTGTTTCCTACTTAATTATTACAATTATTTACATTTTATTACTTAAATTACAAATTTTATCAAATTCAAATATCTCTCTCTCTCTCCCCATGGCTTGCCCGACACACCCCCTCCCCCAATTCCCTCCTTTTGTTTTATTTTTACCTCTTTTTATTTCAGTTCAACCCTAATTACTTTAATATATAAGCTCATTTTCTCTCTCTCTCCTCATTTTTACTCATTCAAAATTTTTCAAAGAAGCAAAACTCTCCCTCTCCTTCCTCTTTGTGCCGTGACAATACACACACACTCTCTCACTCACAAGCTCATTTCCTCTTCTTTTCTTCTTCAAATCTTCATTTAGGTGATGATTCCAAGCCTTATTACTACTTAATCTTGCAATGGCAAGAGTATTCTTGTGTGTTTTCATCTTGAAATCCCAATGAGCAAATGCTAGGGATGAGAAAACATTAATACATGAATCTCAAGCCATTACAAGAGTAGATCTCGTGTTTAACAAGCTTTTGTTGAAATATTATTATGTTCATGCATATAAAAGTAGAGATCTTGCATGAAAAATTTATGTTCATGTCTTTAAACTCATGTTCATTCACTATAAGTTGTAGATCTAGTGTTTAGACATTCATATTTTTCTTGACATTTATGTTCATGTGAATATTTTGTGCTTTCATACATGAATGATCATAAAATCTTAGCCTTGCATATATAAAAATGTGTTAGATGATAGATCTTTATGAATATAAGGTAAGGAACTTGAAAAGAAAAGATTTTTGTTAGAGATGTATAGTGGAAAATTCGGATGATCTTCAAGGCCTATTTTAAAAACCCTTGAAACCACTTTGAAACTCATATTTTTCATGAAAAATGAAAGGTATATGTAATAGGTATCTCTAAGGAATGATTTTTACAAGTTGAAATGAGTTTAGGCATGAGTAATGTGTAAAACAAGTAGTGGAATTAAGATGGAAAATTTTGAGTTAGTATCCAATTTATCAAATTCGTAATTTGGGATGATGCATATGTAATCATCTAGTATTCAAGCTCAAATTGTATGTTTATGTGTTAAATGAAGACCTTAGGTAGTAGTTGTAGTAAAGCTTTAAATTTTGATGCATTAAACAGGTTTTCTCAAAGGAAACATGCAAGAAATTAATTTTTCCAAAATTCGGATTTTTGTGAAAAGCTTATTTAAAAATATACTTGCAAAGTGAAAAATATGAAATTTTATGTAGATATGAAGGTCTTGGATAATATAGATGATAAAGACTCATTTTTATTTAGATAACAAGTAAATTCCAAGAATGAAATCCCAAACCACTAATGAAATGTCAAACTTAGAAAAATTGGATTCAAGGAGTAGTAATTGTTAGAGCCTTATAAGAATTAGGAGCTTTTAAAAATTTCATTATCAAAAGTCATCAAGATCATGCATATATTGAACTCATCACATGTGATTCATGTTAAGGAACTCATTCATATTTTATCTACTCATGAATCATCACTAGGAACATCTTGATCAAGTGCAAAACAACTTTTCGGAAATGGGAAAAGTTACAAAACAGATCTGATCCCTCTGTTCCATGACCTTAATTTTTTCAAAACTTAAAAATAATATTAGAAATAGATAGAACTTTCGAATTAGATAGAAATCGATATAAAATTTACGGAATTCTGAGTTAAAATGACCAAGTTATGGCCGTTTTAAGTTGGAACTTCCGTAAAAAGCGAGAATTAAGATTTTATCTAGTTTAGATGCATAGCTTAAATTAGTTAAGTGACGAGGTTCTCATTAGGTTATTCTTATTTGGTAGGTGATCCCGAGAACGACGATACCCTACCACCCGACTACTACTAAGAGACCGGCGTACTATGGCCGAGTGAGTATCACTTCTGATTTCAGTTATTGCTTGTGATTGTAATGATAGTTGCACCAGTTGTTAAGCAAAGATAAAAAGAATGATGATGCATGATGGGGTTAGTTGGGAATTATAATTGTCTGCTGTTGATATGTGAAGTTGAAATTTAAGAATATCGAAGCCGGGTGATAATTTATTGCTTGTATAGAGAGGAACTGGAATTGATTGTCTGCAAATATTGCTTGGCCACCTAAAACAATCGGATTAATTGATTATTAGACATCCAATATAAATTAGAACTCATTCATATCATAAGGGGAATGGAGCATTAGCATTTGTTGGTTTTTCGTGATCCATAAAACGAATATGTTGGTTATTCGTGATCCATAAAACGAATATGTTGGTTAATCGTGATCCTTAAAACGAATGTGTTGGTTAATCGTGATCCATAAAACGAATATGTTGGTTAATCGTGATCCATAAAATGAATGTGTTGGTTAATCGTGATCTACAATATAAATTAGAACTCATTCATATCATAAGGGGAATGGAGCATTAGCATTTGTTGGTTTTTCGTGATCCATAAAACGAATATGTTGGTTATTCGTGATCCATAAAACGAATATGTTGGTTAATCGTGATCCTTAAAACGAATGTGTTGGTTAATCGTGATCCATAAAACGAATATGTTGGTTAATCGTGATCCATAAAACGAATATGTTGGTTAATCGTGATCCATAAAATGAATGTGTTGGTTAATCGTGATCTACAAAACGAATTATTGTTCAGTTGACCGTGAGCTTAAACAACATCGTACCGCAGGATTCGTTAATCTGCTAACCCAGGATGGAGGGCGTAAGTCCATCCACATGTGATTTCCGGTTGGTGATATGTTTGCTAAATTCACTTGCTTGATACATTTCACTTGATTGAATAATCACTTGCTTGAATGTTTTGTCTTAATTGCGATATGGAAGTTTTCACTCACTAAGCTAGCATAACTTATACCCCAATAGTTTCCTATTGCAGTACGAATACCTATGGCTATCTCCGAGGAGCCGCAAACATCAGGTACAGCTCTTAGACACTAAGGAGCTTTTGTTGAGGCCGGAGGCCTAGAAGTAGACACGGACCTCTAATCACTTCTCCCAATTTGGCATTTGAAGGATAAATTAAGGGATGTTGTGAAACCTGAGAACCCTTAAACTTTGTTGACGGAGGTATGCCCCTCGGTTCATGTAATAGAATAGATTTAAAGAAAACTGATATGATTTACATTCTTGATGCTATGTATGTCTCCTTAAACTACTACGAAGCAAAGTACGGTCCCTGCACGTTGAAAGTGAGCCTTACACCCGATGTTCAAACTCATGGGAAGGCTAAGATTACCTTCCTTGAGTTTAAATATCGAGTGTGACGGACTGTCACAGTTAGGATACTCTTTGGGGCGTGACAATATATGTATATGACATATATATGTATAGGGGGATATTGAATTGTCCTTTTGATGATGTTTGCTCGGCTTAAAGGTTAAAGATAATAAATTTATTACTTGTTATATTAAAGATACATGTATGCATGTGATTGATTGATTGTCTACACGTGCATGTGCTTGTGGTATAGACATACAAGGCTCTGACTCATTTTTTGTCTTTTCAAATATAAAAGATGATGTACGGTTTACAATATCACTATATATGACATTCTAGTGGACTATAGAGATACACTAGTGCTAAGGTCTCTTGTGAAGATCAATAAATTATATAAATGTAGTATGATGACTGGAGGGCTAAAGAGTACTTGAAATACCCCAACCTCTATCTAAGTTAGAAGTTAAGTTTAGATAAACTAAAATAAATCAAATGTAGTATAGGAAATAACTAGACAAGTTGGTGTAATTAAATTAGTAATTAATTAAGTTGAAATTTGAGATTTTAATTCCTAAGCCCCTAAACATGTTATTAAAATGGTTAGAGGATTCCTAAACCCTTAAAATTTAGCTTAGATTCCAATTCCTTAGTCTTTACAAAATTTGAGTTCATTTGCTTGTATAAAAATATCAGTTTTTAAACCTGAACTCAAAGTAAATATCAATTTGATCTAAACTAAATTCCTAAATTAAGTTTTTACTTTAAGTTCTTAATTTCTAACCTATTGGTTTTGAAATCATCTTCTAAATATTTTCAGAACTAAAGATATTGATTTGAAAATTCTAAATCTAGTACCCTTATTCCATAATATTTTAATTCTATCCTTATCCCTTTCCTTTTCTTTTCTTATTCTTTCCTTGCCTTGATTTTTCTTTTCCCATTATTGTCTCTCTCTTTCTCTCTTTTCATTCTCTTTTCTCCCTCTCCTTTTCTCTCTTCAATCTCTCAAATTCTTCTCTATAAATCTCAAATTCAATAAGGAATAAAAAAGAAATTAAGTAAAAGATGAGATAGGAGAAGAGGAACTCAAAGTTAGAAGTAGCCCCATAAGAAGAAGAAGAAGATCAAGTGCATGCTTTGCTAAAAGATAGGTGTTGTAGTTTTTCTTGTTTTCATTATTGTTATTACATGTATATGATGAATTGATGTTAAATTTAAGTAGAAATTGTGATGAAGTTGATGAATATTTTGGTTTAATGTTTGATATAGGGTGGGTATGTGAAGAAGATGATAAATAGTAGTTATGGGGTTTGATGGAGGAATTGATGATGTTAAATGTTGTTTAATGAATATAGAAGTTTTAGAAACATGAAAACTGGTTTATGTGATGTTTAGATGATGTTTTGATGGAAGTAAAATATGTTAAAACAATAAGAAAGAAAGCAGGGGCAAGTCGTAAGGATCCAAACACCCTATCAAACGGCCTCATTTGGAGGGGTGTTGTAATTTCTAAGTAAGGATTTTGAGTTGAAACATCCTTGGAAACAGCTCATAAAGGGGGTGTATGGAGTAAACGGCCTTGGAAACGGCCCGTTTGGAGGGGTGTTGCACTCTCGGATCATTTTTTAGTAAAATCCTTGGGTTGAAACGGCCTTCTAAACGGCCTCGTTTGGTTTTCCCTACTGTGATGATGTTTCATAGTTTGCTCGTAACTTTTTCATCCGACCTCGGATTGAGGTAATTCAAATTGAGGTGGAAAGCTAAAAAAAGATCTACGACTTTTCTTTTTTAAGCTTTTGAAAATTCAAAAAATTATCAAGGCCGAAATCTTATTTCTTTCCAATTGCTACATTTTTGAAACAAAGTTGAAAACTTGTTTTACTAGTTAAAAGTGTGTAGTTAAGTATAAGATGAATCTTTTTGAACTAAAATGAAATAGATAAATGATATTTGATATGTTACATTTGTTGAATGATATAATTAAGCATGAGTTTAGTTAACGTAAAGACTTAATAAATAATTTGATTAAATATGAATTAGATATAAAATGAAATTAGTTAATAATCTAAATTCAATTTGTCTTAATGAACTTGAATAAACTAAAATGAATTAGATTGGTTAAGATTAATCAACTTGGCTAAGATTAAGTTAACATAAACTTAATTTAATATGAATCTTAGATATAAAATGAATATGGTAATCAATCTAAGTCCAACTTGACTAAATGGGCTTGAATAAGTTAAAATGGATTAGATTGATTAAATTTAATTAACTTAGCTTAGTAAATGAATTAAATGACTAAATCTAATCAATTTGGCTAAGGTTAAGCTAGAATGAGCTTAGTAGTTAATAATTAGATTAGAATGATATGTAAGGATGACCTTAGATTAACATAGTGAATATGTTATTAAAATGTTTATTTGCTTAGGAATTTTGTGTTTCTGGAATATGAACATTTTGTTGATGTTTTTGTAATAAAATACTATAATCAAAGAGAAAAGAAATACTTTAACAAACAAACGAGAACTATCCATATTTTGATGGGGCAATCTTCGCAGCCATAGCAGGGTTTCAACTTAGTGTTTAATCAAATATGGTTCTAAAATAAGTTTGATATAAAATAATAATTAAAGTAAATGCTTAAATGAGTTTATTTCATGAACACATATAGATGGTGGTTTGATTCTCATTATGAATCATTGAATTTTTATTACGTACATAGGATGAACGACTTTATTATCTTATGAATATTTACGAGTCAGAGGACAATTTTATTTCCAAATTAGAGACATAATTATTTATTCTACATGGTGATACTAATATAATACTGATAATTCTTGGTGCTAATTTTTAAGGATTCAATGATTACGCGATAAGTTAATGATGGGGTTGAGTCACATAATTAGAGCTTGCGTTTTAAAATTGAATTTTTAATTTTAAAGCCATATAATAATATTGTTGACCTTGTCTTTAGGGTTTTGTTTCATATTTCATAATATTGATACCATCTTTATTTTGATCCTATATTTCATCAGATGAATTCCAAGTTTTCAACATGTGCTTACATCGTTATCTGATGTTTTTAAGGTCTTATACCTACAAAGGAAAACTATAGTATAATCTACCATGATATTACAAAGATTTATTTAGAGCGAAAATTTTTTAGGGGTTTATAGCTGCCATACTTAACTTCTCAATGAAGGGAGTTAGAATAGGGAAAAGACATTACATCTTCTTCATTTAATTCACTCGATGGAGTGTTAGTTTAATCATTTGCACATATAAGGATATATAAATGTATTATTATTATTATTTAAGTATAACAAATCATATAGGGTAATTAATTATAACCTCTAGATCATATTTACATGCAAGATACATTAGATACATTTATACATATTATTAATAATTGTTGCATGATATATATGTATAATATGGTATATATGTTAAGATATATTATATACTTACATATTATTTGTTACACATAATCGATATTTTACATATGTTTTTATATATATGCTATGTAAATTATATATATATATATTTGTATAATCTATAAGGTCCATAGGATTGTATAAAATTTATATTTTAATGCTGATATATTATCTAAATGTTAATATACATTTACATAATACATTTCATAGGATTTGTATTTTGTATTACACATATGGATGCATGAAACATGTTCATTTAATGTTTTATAAACCATTTATAACACATAAAGGAAAATTTCATAATATGTTATATATGTTATACATCAATTTATATTTATTAAGATATGTTTGAAGTTATACTTAAATTAAATAGCACACACCAATTTATATATATGTATTACCATTATTATTATTGTTATTATCATTTCATCTTATATTTTATAATTATTAATATGATCTTCATAGTAATGAAATGTTGTTATTTTTGCTAATAGTAAGATTGTTACTATAATATCATAACATGACATATAATTACATAATATAGTACTCGTTAGTACGTGTTATAAAAATTACTATAATATTATATTATGTGTTATATTGCACAAGATGTTATAATGGCTCATCATTACAATATCGCTATAATGTATTGTTATATTATATGTTATAGTGACATGATGATCATACATTTCTTATTATCAAATATTATAATCATAATTGTTAAATTTTACAAGTACTTATTATAATAATCTATTAATATTAAGAAATTAGGTATAATATAACCATAAATTATACAATATAATTACAAGTCGATAAGTTATCATGACTATTATAATATTAGTGACATAATAATTATGGTCTTATATAATTAATATTGTTAACTTGTCAAAAATTGTTTTAATATGTAGATCAAGTGTTGCATCATTTATTATATGACAAAATAATCTTATTTATTTACTAGAATGTGTTCAAGTTAATATTATTGATTACAATATACTATTGATACTACTAATATTATTGCTACTACCGTTGCAAATTGTAGTAATAGTTTGTTATACACTTATATAGATATCATGAATCATGTACCCAGTATAATCACATTAATAATGCAGAATATTTTATGGGTGTTAATAATCTAGAGTTTCTAAATTATATTTATTATAATTACTTCTTTTATGTTTTGAGTATTTTCGTATATAATAACCATTTACATAATATGAGTAACTTCCAAGAGGGGTTGCTTACTAAAAAGGTAATGTTGTTGGCTTTTTCAAAAGGTTTCTTCTTTAGAAGCTACTTTTAAGAGAAGTTACTTCCTTAAGATGATATTTCTTTTATAAATAACTTCTTTAATGAGGTACCTAGATAGCTTCTTTAAAGGGTTACCATCATTTTTAATTATAAGTTTACAAGAAAATATTTATTTGTGATTGTTTTGGAGATTTATTTGCTAGATGTTTATTTAACTCTACATGTTTGATGAATCGAGAGTTTAATTGATGATGTATTTATTTATCTTTATTTATCGATGTTGAGGTTTTGCATGGTGATTAATTGTACGATTCTTACTTAAGAATTTTCGGGGGCTTGTTTATTGTTCTTCTAATTATATTTCGAAATCGATTGATAGTTCTTTCAAATGTAATGGAGCCCTAATATTTTCTTCCTTAATTCGTTGATTTATTATTGATCATTGATTACGAAAAGTTACGAAAATTGTATCTTGAAATTTCATTGATAACGATTCTAGCTCTAAAACTATGAATAAACTATTTGTATTTTAATATTATTAATTCATGAAAAAAAAAAGAAAATAAAATAGTAAAAAATCACGAGCAATCTTCATGACTTTTCTTAAAGTCTTTTAAATAAATTTACATTATATTCTTAGTAATTATCATATTCAGGTTATGCAAATTAGGTTGTTCACATGTATATTTGATCACGACTTCAAAATCCTGTAAAACTAATTTCTTTTTGAAATTACACGTTTTATGGCTTATAATTATCAAGTCCTCAACAATAGCAAATCAGGAACCTATAAATTCGTATCACTTATCTCACAATTTATTCACTATATCATGCATTAGCAACTTAATCCATTAATGGAATTTCCAACATTATATGCTATTATAACCCATGATCATTAAAACTTAATTCTTGTCTCCACAAATTGCAAAATAAATCATAAAACCCTAAATCCAATTCCTATCTTTCAATACAATAGATACCAATTATAATATTAGATTTTATTTATAGTGAAATCATACCTTTGTTGATTGAACTGCAATTTCAAAGCCTAAAAGTGTCACAAACCGATTTAGAGATGGCCAAAAACCTCTCATTCATTTAGCTTTGCAGGAGCAATATATACAGATTTACCAGAAAGCAAGAAAGGTAAGAAATAAATTGTCTTAATCATAGCTATCTTAAAAAAAAGGCTAATTTAAATAAGGCTAATCCATATTTAATTACATGCGCTAACAAAAAATAGCATATAGTATATGGTATTTGCTAATTACACTAGTTTTCTAAAAATATAATATACAACATATGTTAATACCCTCCCTCAAGTTGAAGCATGCGGATTTAAAGTGCCCAACTTGCGAATAAAGAAATCAAATTGTTGCTTCCCCATGAGTAGGTATATATCTAGTAACGATAATTCCCTTAGCAACTTCATCACACAAAAAATGATAGTCAACCTCAATGTGCTTTGTACGTTCATGAAAAACTAGGTTAGCTACAATATGCAAAGCAGCCTTACTAACACAAAAATTGTCATTAGTCGAGAATGTGCAACACGAAGACATAGAAATAATGCCTTTAACCATTTTAGCTCACAGGTAGTTGTGGCCATAGATCGATACTTTGCCTCTGCTGAAGAACGAGATACTACATATTGTTCTTAGTCTTTCAAGAAATGGGAGAATTACCGAGTAAAATAAACCATCTAGTAAGAGATCATCGAAACAAAGGGCAACCTACCCAATCTGAATCACACCAAGCATATAACTATAGATCACAGCTAGCACGTGATAGAATTCCTTGACCCACATTACCTTTCAAATAATGCACTACATAAAGTGCCGCATCCCAATGCTCTTGCACTAGCCTCTACATAAATTGTGCAAGCATATGCACACTATAAGAGAGTTTAGGTCTTGTAGCTGAAAAATAAACTAATCGGCCAACCAATCAACAATAATGCTCTGGATCTGGAAGAGGTTTTCCATTAGCCAAGGGAAGACAATGGTTTCAATCTATAGGAAAACCAACAAGCTTTGCTCCCAACAAACCCACTTTAGAAATAATATCCAATATACATTTCCATTAGCTTAGAAAAATACTAATGTGATTTCAAGCCAAGTCAATCCCCAAAAAATATTTCTAAACCCCAAGATCTTGCACATAAAAACATTTACTCAAATAGGATTTGAAGTTCTGAATCGCAGTACCATCATTTCCCAAAATGATAAGATCATCAACATAGACCAATACATTGAGTTGCAAACTGTCACGTTGTAATGTAAAAAGAGGGTAGTCTGAATAAGATTGATGAAAACCATATTATTTCAAAGCACCAACCAGCTTAGCAAACCAGCATAGAGGCAGAGCCGACAAACTTTGTCAGGTTCTTCAAAACGAAAGCCAAGAGGAAACTTCATATAGACTTCTTCCTCAAGGTTACCATGTAAAATGCACTGTGGATGTCCATTTGATAAAGTTCCCAATTTTTAGCTACTGCAATTGCAAAGAAAGTGTGAACAATCACCATTTTGGCTACAGGTGCAAAAGTTTAATTATAATCTAACCCTTCAACTTGATTATTCACCAAAATCACAAGTCGTGCTTTAAACCTCTCAATTGATCCATCAGAATTATACTTAATTTTATAAACCCACTTACAACTAATAGCCTTTTTCCCTGGAGGGAGTGTTTCCACGACCCAAGTGCCATTATTTTCTAATGATTGTATTTCCTGTTGCATCGCATTCCTCTACTTTTTATCTCTCATAGCCTCAAGTTCAGTACTGTAACAATAGCTACCAAAAATTTTTGGTGTCATGTAGAAAAATTATTACAGTTCACATAATTTGCAAAAGGTTAGGGTGTACTTGAGGAGTGCAATTGAGTAGATGAACTTGTACAGGGGCTTAGTTTACAAATAGTATTTGTCACAAAGTCTTGTAAATGAGTGGATGGCACTTTATTTCGATGTCTACGACCTAAAGGCTCCTCATTCGCAACATCTCTTGCAACCCTCCCCATCCTCCACCCCCAAACCCACCCACCCACCCCCCCAACTTTGTTATTCTGACATCCCACATCACTATTCAACACTTCATCAAGAACAATATAGCCATCAACCTATGCAGATTGCTCATTCTCCTAAGACACACGATTTTCTCTCATAATAGCCACATTACCATATTCCTCCTTACCACACCAATTCTCTACACTGCTAGGTCCATCATTATGTTTTGTCAAGTAAGGAAACACATACTCATAAAATGCTACATCCCTTGAAACTAAGAATGCACCCAATTCCAGGTCATACACTCTCTAACCCTTTTTACCATAAGGATAGCCCACAAAGATGCATTTGTGACTACGACTAATAAATTTGTCTCCTTTGTGATCCTGACTATGCACATAGCACAAGCATCCGAACACACACAAATGTTTAAGCAAAGGTGGTTTACCATGCAAAATTTTATATGGTATTTTACCATTGAAGACAAATGAGGGTGTTCAATTAATCAAATATCCAGCAGCCAATATTTATTCCCTCGATAATTTTATAAGAAGATTGGCTTGAAAGCTCAATGTTGTAGCTACATTAAATATATGCCTATACTTACGCTCTACTCGTCCATTTTGTTGTGGAGTTCCTTTACAAGATGTTTCATGCACAATCCCATTTTTATGAAAATTATTACTTATGCATATGAACTATGTACCATTATCACTACATACAACTTTCACTTATTTGTTAAATTGACTCTTAACCATAGCAAAAAAAATTACACGGTCATTGACACCTTCTTCTTATCAATTAATAAATAAATTCACGTTGCCCATGAAAAATCATCAACAATGGTTAAGAAATATCTTGCACCATAAAACACTGGGCTTTAATAAGGCCCCCTCAAATCACAATGAATCAATTGAAATATTTCTTGAGTTTTGTTACTACTAACAGGAAAACTATCTCTTGATTTTTTTGCTCTAAGACAAACTTCACATGCTTTATTCCATAAACTACTACTCATACTAGAACCAGCATTACAAGTCAACTTTACAACCTCAGATGATGGATGTCCTAGCTGCTTATGCCACATATCAAAGGAGCTCTCACCACTAGTCTTCATAGCCGTTGCAGTCACCATCGCATGAAAGAAGTGGAGCCCCTCCCCCTACTCACCCGCACCAATCAACATCCTCGAAATGCGGTCTTGTATAACACAAAACTTGTTAGTGAACTGAGCCATAGAATCTAATTCATCAAGCAATTGCAATAAGAAAATCAAGCTACACATCAAACTTGGCACATAAAGAACATTGTTCAACTTTAAGTTATTGCTAAGCACTACCATTCCCTCCTTTTTAGCAGTAGTTTGCTTCCCATTTGGAAACCCTACAAGACATTCCATTACATCTCAAACGACACACAAGCACTCCAGTCTTCCTATCATGTGATGAGAAGCACCTGAGTCAATTATCCATTGTGTGGAATAAGACTTACCAATTAATTTTTTATTTGCTTCCATCTTTGCAGCACTTAAAAGGTTTGCTCATTATTAAGCTAGGTAACAGCAGTCTTCTCAACATTTGAGACCATATCATTACCCATTGCTCCTAATGTTTAGACTTGAAACTGCATTTGCCTAACTCCTCCTCTACGTCCTTTACTCCTAAAATTAATAAATTGTTGTCCTCCCTTGTTCTGTCTAGTTCCTCATCCTGTTTCCCGAAAGCGATCTCCCTACCACTCAGGATATCCAATCAACTCAAAACAACTATTAGGTTCATGCCCGATATGTGTCACGCCCCGAAGGGTACCCTAAACGTGGTAGTCCGCCGTAGACAATATTAAAGCCTAAGAATGACCACCTCAGTCACGCGAAGGCTTCTATACTATGTACAAGGAGTCCAACACATAAAGGAGACACATCGGAATGATACATTTTATGTTGATATAACTTGAGTAACAATGTAAAAAAATTTCAATTCACTATACTCCAGAAACAATTCACTATACTTCATATACGAATCATTATACTTCAAAATACAAATCATTCAACTTCAATTACATTCATTCACAGACTTCCCTACATAAACTATTACAAGGCAGATCATAAAACCTAGCTGATAACTTCAACATTCTGATTTCTTGTAGGAATCCCGAAGCCATTCTCGGCTCCAACCATCTCGGTCTCCACTTAGCATCCTTGAAATAACCTGTTCATTTAAACAACTATTCGGGTATAAGCTACACTAACTTAGTGAGAATTCCCCTAGTTCAGTACCATAACAAACAAGTTATAATCAATCATATGCTATGCATGAACAAACACGTGAGCAAGCAATTATGCATGGGTATCCGGAACCCACACACAGAACGGATTTACGCCCTCTGTATCTTGGGTTAGGAATGGTATTGAGTCTACACGACCACATCTAGTCCCCAAGCCCTCGGCTCTTAGCACTCGACTCGGCTAGGCTCATCCAAGAATGCATCCACATGCACCTTAGTACCCCTGAATGAGCTCTGGCACCGGGCTCGTTATCCAAACGAGGCATCGACGGACCATACCAATCGACCTGCGTAGGAGTAGCATGCTACCAAATGCAATATGTCCGATGTGATGTATGACCAATTTAATTTTTGCTTAGGTCAAAAATATTTATACATTCTTTAGAGTGATCAACCAATATCAAACATATAACAGAAATAATATGAACGGTGCAGTTATCCAATCAAATCGTGGTTTCGATATACTTTAGTATTCTTTGGCATACATTCATCACAGTCTCATCATATCTCCCATCCCCATTCATATCGATTTCTATCTTGTTCCTATAATTTAATGCAACTAACTACAAGCATAATCAAGGTAACAAAACAAGGAGAAAACTCACTCGGCCATTGGATCACCAGTCTTCTAGTAATAATAATTTGGTGGTAGGGAATCATCGATTTCAGGATCACCTAATAAGGAAGAAATACTCTAATAAGTATTTCAACTCAAACTAATCCAAACGATTTTATACGAACCATCAAATTTGTAATTTTTGTCCTAAGCGGGAATTCCAACTTAAAACGGCTATAACTTGGTCATTTTAACTCGGAATCTCGCAAATTATATATCGATTTCTATCTACTTCTAAAAATCTATCTAATTCTAATATTATTTTCAAGTTTTGAAAAATTTGAAGCTTCGAAAAGTTCGGATCAAATTAGGGCAGCAACAATTTCCAAGTCCGAAAAATAGTTTTGTAAATGTTTGAAATGTTCCTACTATATAACTTAACTATACATGCAATATGAGTGATTTCCTAACATGAATGACATGAGATGAGCCTATCGCATGCATGATCTTGATGATTTTGCTAAAAGGAAATTTTATAACTTTTTATTTTGCAAGACCATAATAACAACTACTTATGAAAAGTCTAGTTTTCTAACTTTGATTTTTTCCATTTGTCTTGGATTTATTACTTAAGAAAATGTAATTATTTTTGTTAAAATTGAGTCTTCATTATATATATTACTTATGACCTTCATTTCTTCATAGAAATTTCATTTTACACTTTGTAAACATGTTTTCAAGTGGGGTTGATTCCAAAATCCGAATTTTACAAAAATTAGTATTTGAGTGATTCCTTTAAGTAAAAATCATTTGATATTTAGAAAATTAGGGCTCAATCATACATAACCACTGAGGACTCCATTTTTACACAAAAATTTGCATTTTACACTTTGCAAATATGTTGACAATATAATTTACTCAAAAATCCGAATTTTAGAAAATTAACTTTTTGAATGATTCTTTTGGGAAAAACTCGTTTAATGCATTAAAATTTAAGGCTTTACTATATCAACTACCTAAGGACTTCATTTAATACATAAAACTTGCAATTTGAGCTCAAATACTAAGTGATCACATATGCATCATCTCAAATTACGAATTTGACAATTTGATCACTAACTCAAAATTTTTCATTTTAATTCCATTTTGTTTTACACATTACTCATGCCTAAACTCATTTTAACTTGTAAAAATCATTCCTTAAAGATACATATTACCTATACCCTTCATTTTTCACATAAAACATGAGTTTTGGAGTTGATAAATGGGTTTTAAAAATTGGTCTTGGTTGGGATCCGAATTTACAAAATTTATTTTTGGTCATATCTTTTGATAAAATCTATCTAAGCTTATGAAAATCCATTCCTTACATATCATATCTTAAGAGCCTTTCATTTCTTAAATAAAAACTTCATTTTTGAGTTGGAAAACATGTTTTTAAAATATGCCTTAGCCAAAATCCGAAAATAGAATTTTTATTTTGAAAATCACTTTTGATTCTTGTAGAAAGAAGTCTTGATGATATACATATATTAAGCCTTCATTTTTTTAAGTAAAAATTACATTTTGACACTTGGAAAGTGGTTTTCAAATAGGGGTTTTGCCAAAATACGAATTTCACAATTTTTATTCAAGTTCAAATCTAAAATCTACACATAATATGAACATACATCTAAATGAAACCCATGATAATAAACTTTAAACTCATAGATCTAAAATTTGCTCATCGAAATCATTCATTTATGTTGTCTATACCCTAAGCCCTTCATTTTAAATGAAAAATACACATTTTGAAGTTGAAAAACCACTTTTCTAAATATGGTTCCATTTTCATCCGAATTTTCAAAAGTTGTTTTTGTTGAAAATAAAATAGATCTTGAGTTTCCTACAACTTTCCTACCATCATCATGCTATTACAAGTCATCTATGAACATAAAACAAAGTCTAATGCATTTTATAAACTAAAAACTCTAGATCTAGTCTTTTAAACTAGTTTTAAATGCATGAACACATATGAATGAGAAATATATGCATAAATCATAAGTAGTAACAAGAATAATAACTTAAATAGCAAGATCTAAGGCATAAACAAAAATCAAAGCTATAAAAAGTTAGATCTACAATATATATCAACTTTAAACAAGAAAATAATTGTAATACAAGATAATAAAAGTGGAGAAGAGAGTGTTTCATTTTTGGCATCATCATCCTAAGCTTTTAAGCTTATGGAAGGTCATTTGATGCATGAAACCTTCATTACACTTTACTATATCACCTATGGAAGCTTTGAGATGAAATTTGCTTAAACATATTCAAGAAATATGCATGGAGGCTCATGGAAGAATGGGGGCAGCTTGTTCATTGAAGAAACAAGAACAAGAAGAAAGAAAGAAGAAAAAGAGAGAAAAGAGAGAGAAAAGTAAATGAAAAAGAGAGAAAATGAGTGTACTGTCCACGTGAGAAGGAGAGAGAGAAAATGAGTGTTACTGTCCACGTGAAAAGAGGAGGAGAGAGAGAGATTTTGTTGAATTTTGACTCAAAATTGAATTGTATAATTAATGGGTAATGTAACTTCTTTATGAAGGAGTGGAAAATAATTAATTTAGTCAAAATAGGAGTAAATAAAGGACAATGGCAGCCATAAAGGAGTCAAAATCTGCCATGAATAGATATAATGAAGTGTGAAAAATTGAAGTGAAAAGGAAGTGATATGTGTAAGATGTACTTGAAGGTATGGGTTGTAAAAGTACTTTCTTAATAAAATAAATTTAAAAAAAATAAAATTAGGAAATTTATTCCAAATATTTGTAGCAGATTTTTCATAATTAAAATTAAATAATTATTTGAATTATTTTAGTATTTTAACAAATATGTTACCGGTATGATTAAAATACACGAATATGAGCTATAAATAATATTTTTATAAGCCAAAAAATTATAAAAATATGAAAATAAAAATATTTTTAAAATATTTTACAATTATTAAATTAATTTTTTATTTTTAGTATCGGGTCTTAAACAGAATCTGATCCCGTAAAGACCCGAAACGAACTAAATTTTAGAAAAACAAAATTTTATAATATATAAAATATTTGCTAAAAATATAAGGCTTTATAATAATAATAAAATTGTAATGAAATAAAAGTGAATAGTGCAAAAAGATAATTAATTACCGGTAATAATGAAAATACAAAAAAGGTTATAACTGTAACTTTTATAACCCGAAAAATTATATAACTGATATATTTGAAATCTTATGAAATTACAAGTCTAACGGTATTAAAGGTATATTTTTTATATCTCGAGCCCCAGGACACGTTTTTCGAAGTCTGTATCCGAACGGGTTCGAAATAAGTCAAAAATTTACTAATCTGATACTTTTAAACAAGCTTATATTACTATGAGCTATTCTACATATTTAAACTACATCTCGGCCTCTAGAGTTAGGGGTGCTAGATTGCCGAACTTAGACTATTGCATTCCGCTTAGGGTTTCCGGGTGATTTTTCGGTCTAGATCCTTACCAATTTGGAAACTGATATTTTATGTTTATACAACGTATTTACTTTGAGAAATTTATTTTACATTTCATTTTTTTAAGTATTTAATATCTCTTAATGTTTTCGAAATTCTTGAATTGAGTTATATTTTCGAAAGTCAATCGTTATTTGCTTTTTAATAATTTGTTTTTGGGCTTCATATTACCCGTTTTTATAAGTTGGAGTTAAATATGGAATTTTTCGTACGTAGTAGTTTTGAATTTGAAGACCATTGAGTTCTTATTTTATTTTTAAGAATTTTCATTTTCTCATGATTATGAAATTTTTTGTTTCATTCATGATTTAGGACTTGTCAAAATTCGGTTTTAATTTGGAGTGATTTTTGGGTTTATTTTCGAAGTTCATCTTGAATTTATTTACTAAATTTTCGGGGCTTACAATATGGTAGCAATTGTTGCACCTTGTATTCATGTCTTTTCCTTCACTTTGCCTTCGAGATCTCGATCTAGCTTGTACAGCAAAGCTCATCACATCACCACATTCCTCCTTCCCATGAGCTATGGTTCTCACATGTTCCTCTTGCATTAGGATTGAATATACTCTATTTAAACTTAGCAAAGGATCTTAGGCAAGTATATTGGATCTTATTATTCCATAAAATATTTCATCGAGACCCATGAGAAATTGATGAACTTTTTCTTCTTCATGCTACTTCTCTAATGCATATATGAGTTCACACTTGCATAACCCACACTTGCACATTGGCATCTATTCATAATTAGCCAATTCTTCCCACAACTTCTTCAACTTTCCATAGTAGGCAACAATACTCAATCCCTTGTGTTTGCACTTGGCCAATTCAGCTTTCAGTTGTTATATACGTGGTCCATTGGCTATCAAGAAGCTTTCTTGTATGTCTTTCGAAAGATCTTGTGCCACCTCCATGTGTGAAATAGTCAAACGTAGTGAAGATTCAATGGTATTTATAATCCAGGAGACCAATAATGAATTATTAGTCCACTAATCTTCAAGAACAAGCCCATTCATCATAGTTTTCACCCTTCAATTAAATTTGTGTTATCAAACTTCTAAGATTATCACTCGTTGTAATATCATACAGTGAAATCATCTTCCTTTGTATCACTCCATCACTTCTATTTTCTCCAGCCATGGCAATAGAAGGTCAATGACATAGACAGGCTCTGATACCATGTCAGAAATAGATTTACATAAGGTCAAAAACCTCTCATTTATTTTATCCTTAAAGGAGCAATATATACAAATTTACAAGAAAGCAAGAAAGGCAAGAAATAAATTGTCTTAATCATAGCTACCTAAAAAAAAGGCTAATCTAAGAAAGGAAAGAAATTAATCATAACTACATAAAAGAAAGGCTAATCTATATTTAATCACATGTGTCATACATCTCCAAAATGTAGCAGCTCAAATAAATCCTTACAAGAATCCTAAAACTAAGATATTGTATAACAAATAAAAGCAAATTTTCAATGTTGTAACTCCTTACCTTTATAGAATATGGTATCGAAAAGGTTTTTTTTTTTTTTTTTAGTTATGTATCACTTCCCAATAGCCACACAAAATGGAAAAATAATCTACTATAACATTAAGGACTTGTTGATATTTCAATGAATCTTCCAAACCACTAAATGCACACTTATTAATATCCTCCTTATTGAAAGACTTGGAAGGAAAAAAGAAATAGAAGCTAAAAATAAATTAAAATTCATTTATTTATCCTTGTTGATAATTATAGTTTTAAATTTTTAATTAGATGTGTGGTTTTACAATATGATTGGTCATACTAAAACATGCCATTGAATCAATAATAATAACATATTCAAAATCATTAAAATGTCATTTGCTTTAGCATAAGGCATTTTATTACTAATCAGGCCAGAGGTTATTTGTTAAATGCCCACTAGCTATGGGCCACACGAGGCACTAGAACTTTCTAAGATCAATAGACCATTTTTCCCTCGTTTGTATGTTTCCCACTTGCCATTTGCATGGCTCTTTCTATTCTACCCACCATTCAGATGGTACAATTTTGCAATTCAAATGGTGGGCCAAAACTATATTGATTCTCCCTTGTTGTTAGCTATTATAGTGATGTTGCATCTTTTATTGAAATGCCATAAATCCCTACCTAAGTTAGAAATTTAATTTAGATAGGTTGAATGAATAAAATAAATAAACAATAAAAAAGGAATAGACAATTTGATATAATTAAATTAGTAAACAGGTTAAATTGAGATTTGAGATTTTCAATGTGCTTTTCAAAATATTTATTTTCTTCGGTTATTAATTTTATAAATCAAATTATTCAATTTTTTTCAATCATTATTTTAAAATGCTTCTTCTTATAATTTCAAATCTTTAAACTCCTAGACAAACAATTTAAAGTGCCTGATAAATTCTTCTTAAAACTCTTAAACTTTAGTTAACTTTTATTTTGTAAGATCTTTATAATTATTGAAATCAATTACTTATTTAAAAATATCATTTTTAAACCCAAACCTGAATTAAATGTTAGATTTTTATAAATTAAATTTTAAATTACGTTTTGATATCAAGTCATAAATTTCTAATATATATGTTCTCAAATTATTTTCTAATTAGTTTTGATACTTAATATACTTTTTAAAAATGTTTAAATTTAATATCCTATTCTAAAAATATCTTTAATTTCTCCTTATCCTTATCTGTTTCTTTCCTTTTCCTTTTTCATCTATGTTTTCTTCCTTTCCCTTCCCATTTCTTTCCTTCTTTCCCCTTATTCTTCTTCTTCTCTTTTCTTAAATTTTAACCCTCAAATCTCAGTTTCAACAAGAATAAAAAGGGAAATTAAATTTAAAAATAGAAATAGAAGATGGAAACCTGGGCTAAGGATAGTCACACTTGCAAGAAATGAAGATCAAGAAGTCCATGTTTGCTAAATATATAAGCTAAGTTGTTTTCTTCTTTGAGTTGTCTTATATGCATGTATTTGATGAATTGCTGCTAGTTATACATAAGATTTAAAGTAAAACCTACAAACTTATAATATATGAATTATGTATCAAAACCTAGGTTATGTAAACATATTAGAACTAGGATTAAGATGTATATGATGTAGAAATGTGTGTATAAGTGTTGTAAGTTGTAGTTATAGAAGTATAAGTTGAGTATACGATGTTAGAAGATGAAAATGATGTAAAATGAGTACTAAAATAGGTTGAGTTTTTGAAACATAAAATAGGGCAATGAGCATGGGGTGAACACAAGGAGTTATAAATGGTCATGCTCCTTACTTTATCTTGAAATTTTTCAAAGTTTACTCATCAAAGAAGAAACATAGTCGGAAACACGGTCTTGTGTATCACGCATGATTCTCTCTGATTCATTTTAACAAAAACAATTTCAATTCCCATAATAGCATGGCTAACATGGGATGATCTATCTCCATGTGTTCCTCTCTATTTCTTGCACGTTTCACATGTTAAGTGGAACACACGGCTAGAATACGGCTACGTGTATTTAATTGTGTTTCTCTCTCATAGTATATTCTTTGTGTCAAGTGCAACAAGGCAAGAACACACTCTGTTGTATCTCACCATGTCTCTCTCTAACATTGGAAGTGCTTTTTCTTTTGATAAAACACGAGGAAAACATGACTTATTGTATTACGTCATATTTCTCAATTGTTTCCATTTAAAGAGAAGCACAATTGGAATGCAGCTTATCCTTTTACACCGTACTTCTCTCTAAGCTCCAATTCACGAACAAACATAATGGAAACAAGATTGAATGTATTCAATTGTGCTTCTTCATACGTATAAGCGCAAGGTGAAACATGGCCGTGCAACTGCTTGTGTTCTTCATAAAAATCTGATTTAAAATAAAATAAAAATAAAATGAAATAGATAAATGATAGTTAATATATTAGATTGATTAAATGATATAATTAAGAATGAATTAAGTAAATTGGTGGGTTTAGTAGCTAATTTGAGTTAACATAGAAGTTAATTATAAAAGCAACTTAGTTAATTAACTTAGGATCAATTTGTCTTAATGAATATAAATGAACTAAAATGAAGTAGATTGATTGACTATAATCAACTTGGCTAAGATTAGATTAATATAAACTTATCTTATAATTAGCTTAGCTTAATTATGTTAGGTTAAACCTTAAACAAGAAGGAGTAAATAATTTCTAAAATATGTTAGACCAAATCTAGGTTAATTAAAATAATTTGACAGACAACGAAGAACTATCCAAATCTTGGTGGGGCAATCTTCGGAACCATGGTGGGATTTCTATTTTATGTCTGATCAAATAAAAACATGAAATGAATGTTTAATATGAAATTTGATGTAAGTTAATAAATAATTGTATTGCTTATATAGCTTAATTTTCTTAAATAGATGTCTACCTTTGATCTATTCTCTAAGATGGCTTCTAACATACCTTCCGTCTCTGTTTGGATTTTGAAATTTAAAAGGTACAAAGTAACTTGAGTGTTGTGTGCTTAGATCGGCATCCTAAATGAACTAAAACTTAAGCTCAACTTCATAATTCATGAGTGTTGATTGTGCTTGTGTCATTTAATCAAATCCAAGGAGCAACAACCTTGTCTAGAGTCGGGCATGGTAGTTAGGTGCTTAGGTCACCTCTATGTCATGATGCAATGACAAATACCATGATGCAATGGTAATTCATAAGTGGCTTAATGGGTAGCTGATGGGCAAATGGTATCGGCATAATGTTTACTTAAGCTTGGGGTGAAGTAATATAGTTTAGTTTACGTTTATGGGACCAGTTGAACTTAATGATGTTATGGATTGAGACTAAGCAAAGATATGTAACGGCTGTAAATCCTAGACGAGGCTATTTTCTCTTTTTCGATTAGATATAGGTATTCGAATTACCTATATCAACTCCTTGAGCAGCTATTATTGCTCAGGACCCCTAGGTTCTCGGGATTATTCAAAGTGTGAGTGCTCCATTGTTGCTTGTGCAATCTCAAATGAAAACATAATAATTTATTGTTTATCGCATTACATTAGATTAAGTTTGTGTGACATCTCACTTGTGCTTGCATTACTGTGTATTAAGCTTTAGCTCATTATTGACTTCTTTCCAGCATTGATCGGTGATGATGATATGAGATGTTGATGATGATGATGTTTGATGATTGATTGTTGTGATGTAGGTTTTGGGCATTACTGGAGGATTTGAGGAGTGAAGTGAGTTTAGGGCCGTTGGATTACTATGTTTTATTTTACTTTATTTTCTTTAAGAATTGGAGTTATTCTTTGAGGATTTGTATTTTTTCTTTTGACGGCTTGGTGGAGCCTCAGTTTTGTAATTAAAGCTTTTAAGTGTTGTTTTACCATCGTGATAAGGTATTCTTAGGTATAGAATACCTGATGGTATGGTTTTATTTTGAAAGCTAATCTACTAATGAGAGTAGTTTCTGAAATGTTTTCAACAGTTTGTTTCCTCATTACCAAATCCAGTTATATTTAAAATCTAATTAAATGATTTCAATAATTAAAGTTGAGTAGCAAATGTTCACGATAAACATAATCTTTTAAGGAAGTCCGAGCTTATAATATATAAATGTTATACATAACTGTATACGCCTTGATAAAATTTTAGGGCGTTATACGTACATTCTCTAGTGATTCCAATACCAAACAAAATAAGTTCAGGCTATCTAAAGTCATAGTGTGAATCACATTCATGACATAATATAGATTAATAATCTCAAGATTAGAATGGCTAAAAAAAAAGGAAAAAAAATCAGGATTAGAGCTACTAATAAATCTGTAAGCTAAGTTAAGATTCATAGAATTCTAGTTCAAGTAATGAGACTAATAGATACTTGATAAAGACAAGGAATTAATGGGCTCCAAATGTTAAGGAGATTTTCCTACCTTGTGAAGAGCAATCCGAAGCAGGGATAGAAGCTAAATCTTTCATAAAGCCCCCAAAGTATCGTTAGGAGCAACGTTTTTGTTAAAGGATTAACGATGATGTAAACATTGTCTAAGCAATGATTTGAATTGTAACCATGTTTTGCATCCTTTCTTGAACCTATGTAAAGGAAGAATTTAAGCCTTCCTTCTGTTTCATGAATTTGTTTTAATGATATGAATTTCCTTTTATTGCTTTGATTTCAATCAGTTTTTAATATTTCTCTATATATATATATATATATACACATTTCCATACTCGATCGCTTTTAGCATGTTTCTCCAATGTTTTTCCAAAAACGCCAAAGGCTTAATAAAAATTCAAGAATCTCAAACAAAATAAAACCTGTAAAGAAATAGGAGACGCACTTGTACACAACGTGAACCAGGAATACCCCCTATAGAACCGCTAACCGGGAAAGACCTCAGCAACCAAATCAACCGATAGTGGATCCAGCTAACATTGAACAACTTGCCAACCTCATAAGGGATTTCGCGCAAAGCTCATGCTATAACAGCACATGCCTATGCCTGAAGCAGCACCAAAAGTTCAACACCACATATTGAAACGGCACTAACTGATCCGCTATCACCAAAACCTTATCAGGGTATGTTGCCAGATTTCATCAAGTGCAAACAATATTTTAATGGAGCTTTTGGGAAACCGGATAAAGCCGAGGATTGGTTAGCATAAATAAAGCGATCTTTCAGTGCTTTTAAAGTACCATAACTGTCACGCCTCAGAGGGTACCCTAAATGTGCAGTCCGCCGCATATAATATTGAAGCTAATGAATGACAACCTTAGTCATGTAGGAACTTTGATATCACATGCAATGCGTGCTTCCAAGATAGTAGGAGACTCACAGGGGTATTAAATTTAAGTAGATGATAAAGGCATGCAATAACTTATATAAATAAACATGGAATATTCACTTGGACAATAATCTTACAACTTCTTAGGGGCATTCCCCGTCTTAAATAGTCTTGTTTGAATAAAACATCAAGAAAATATATATAATTATAACATAAGCCTATTATAGAGATTTTTCTTAGAAGTCTATGTTTAAAACTAAATACATAAGACTTCTCTCAAAAACTCCTATTAGCTTTAGCTCATACCTGTCAAACAGAGCTCCTTAGTGCCAACCATAAGTAATCATACTGTAACAAAAAGCTATAGGGGTATAAGCAAAACTAGCTTAGTGAGATATCTTCCATCTACAAGATATTTCCATAATTCAAACAAGTATTTAAACAATCATATGAGAATGCACCAATCACATAAGCAAACAAAATACACAAGATTAACCGGAAGCCATGTGTAGCATGGATTTTACACCCTCTATGTCGGGGGTTGGGTGGTTACAGGCCCATACGACCATCAATAGTTGTAGACTTTCCGACTCCTACTTACCCATGTAGACTTTCCAGCTACTACTTACCCATGTAGACTTTCTGGCTCCTACTAGCCACCACTACCACTCCTCGTTTTCCCACATGAAGGATAGTAGTAAAAATAGATTTGACTCACAAATATGATATGCATGAATCATTTTCAATATAGGTTATTCCATTTTTGTTAAGTTCAAGTTAAAGGTGATCAATCAATATTCATCATATCATTGTAAGAGATCATAAATTATTCATCAATTCCTCTTTCGATATTCTTAACTTATATTCAACCAATCATAAATCCAAATCACACAATATTTGTTCATTTATCTTTTTCTATTTTCTAGTGCAACTACTTACAAGCACAAACAAGGAAATGTAACTAGTAAGGATTAACTCACTCCATGATGATTGCTCCTAGTCGAAGTAATCCTCGGAAAAGCGATATCGGTTCTTCTTTACTAGACAAGATGAAATACCCAAAATGAGTCTTTCATAGAATTTATATCTTTGAAGATTCTAAATCTTTCTTGAATTCGCGGTAAAATCGGATTGGAGGAAATTCCAACTTAAAATGGCCATAACTTGCTCTTTTTAACTCGGAATTTCGCATATTATATATCATTTTCTACCTACTTGAAAAGATCTATCTATTTCTAAAGCTATTTTCATCAAACTAAATCGCTTGAGCTCTAAAATAGTGGTGATCAATTCACCATGAATTTTCACAAAACTTGTTTTTCCTTCTTTTAACAAAACTTACATCAAAGAGATAGATATTATAATAGTTTGTAAAACCTTTGAAATATATACTTATATTTATTGACTCATATCAAATATATGAAATTAATGAAGTTGTCTCAAACCATGAATTTTTGGTAAAAGTAAAGTCTTTTAAAGATTTTGGAAAAGTGAAACTTTTGAAAATTCCTTTATTTTTGCTAGAGAATATCTCAAGTTATTCTTAAATGAGTATTTTTCTTTTCCTTAATTTCATTTCCTTAGTCTTTTTAAATTTCCAAAGAATGATTTTTATTTTTAAGCTTAGTTTCTAATACTTTTTGAAAGTAATCACAATTCTATATTTATAGAAATAATTTTCTTATTTCTTAAGATCATTCTATTTTTATGAAAGGAATTTCTAGTATTGATGAAAAAGTGAAGTTTAGTAAAACTTTTGTTTACTCAAGAATTTCTTTCCATGTAAAAATTCCTATGAACTCCTCTAGATTTCTTAGAAAAGTTTGTTAAGATAAATTCCTAAGTTTTTATGAAAAATTACTTCCTACTATTATTTTTAGAAAAGAATTTATATTTTAAGAAAAATTTTTTCATTTATATTGTTGAGACAAAATCAATATGTTCATGCATGATTATGAATATGAATCATAAAATTTATAAAAACATAAGAAAGACATAATAATTACAAATAAGCTAGTAAAGAATATATCAAGTGTTGAACCTTAGCTTCATCAAGGTATCCCGGGACTAAGAATAGACAAGTCCCAAAAAGAAAAAGAAAATGTTTTGACTTGATGATGACAAGTCTAAAACTAGAAAGACTAGTCTTAACAACATGAAAGTAAATAAATTGCAAGGTAGTAAATAAATTACAAAACAAAGGAGCTTATATGCTCAAAAAGATATATATAGCTACATAGATATATCTAGTTAAATATATACATGAAAGCAACATAAAAGAAATTAGATTCATGAACAAAAACAAAGTATGAACTTATTATTGCTTTCTTTAACCTTCATGGTTTAGAAAACACACACTAAGCTCATACTAAGTAAATGAACACTTTAGAAAGCTAAAATTATTACCTATAGAAGAAGTAGAAACTAGAGAAAATTTTAAGAGAGTTTATAGAGAGATTTTTAGAGAGTAATTTTAGTGTATGGAAGGTGTGAAAGAAGTAGAAAGAAGAGGGAGTATTTATAGGAAAAAGTGGGAGGAAAATTGTGTTAATTAAATAATTGCAAATTAAAACAATTTGAGGAGGCGAAGAGAGGGGGCTGGCGCAAATGAGAGTGTGTGAGGGAGAGAAAAAATTTATTTTTTTTGTATTTTTGTTAATGAAAAATAAGATATGAAATATGTGAAGTTGTATTGGAAATGAAAATTATAAGAAAGTAAAGGTATGGTTTGTAAGAGTAGGTTGTAAGAAAAAGTAGAGATAGATAAATAGTGTAGAATAGTAGCAAATAGTATAATGTAAAGTAGACATGACAATTTAAGTACCAGTAGTAAGAAAATACGCATATAATTGCGATATCTGATATTTTTAGTTACCCAAAAATTATGAAATTGATATTTTTGAAAACCTTATATTTTTACTAGTCTAACGGTATATCCGGAATATTTTTACTAATCTGATCTTCGGGACCCGCTTTTCGAAAACTATGTCCGATCGTGCTCAAAACAAATCTCGATTTAACTAATCTGATATTTTTAAGCTTTCTCAGATTATTACGACCTATTCTACATACTAGTCTCTTACTTACTTTCTTAGGGTTGCTTAAACGGGAATGCCAGACTTGAATGGTTACGTTTGACTAGGGTTTTGTTGACTTTAGGATTCCGGTTGACTTTCTAATTAGGGTTTAAGCTTAATTGATCACAAAACTTTGAGGGTTTACAACCTACCCCCCTTAAAGAAAGTTTTGTCCTCAAAACTTAAAGTTCATACCTGAATCTTTGAACAAACTTGGATACTTCTAGCGTATGTCGCTTTCAGCCTCTCAGATTGCTTCTTCATGCGAGTGATTCCTCCACAGAACCTTCATATACTTGATCTCTTGTTCCGAAGCTTCTGCACCTTATGATCTAGGATCTGAATTGGGTGTTCTTTGTATGTGAGGTTTTCTCTTAACCGTACTGGTTCCAGTTCTGCAATTCTGCTAGGATCTGGCGCATGCTTCCGTAAAACCGATACGTGGAACACATTGTGAATTCCAGATAGGTTAGGAGGGAGGGCCAGACGATAAGCAAGATCTACTACTCTTTCAAGCACTTCAAAAGGTCCAATATACCGTGGGCTCAACTTTCCTTGTGCCACTCTATGAATACTCTTGATAGGATTTACCTTTAAATGCACATGGTCTCTAACTCTAAACTCGAGTACACGTCTTTTCATATCCGCCCAACTTTTTTGTCGATCTTATTCTTCCTTCATCTTATGTTGAATGATTCGTACCTTATCAGCCGCGTCTTAAACCAAGTCAGGTCCAATGCTCAATTTCTCTACATCGTCCCAAAACAATGGTGATTGAAACCGCCTTCCATACAACGCTTCGTAAGGTGGCATTTGAATTGTGGAGTGGTAGCTATTGTTGTAGGCAAATTCCACCAATGGTAGGTGTATGTCCAACTACCTTTGAATTCTATTACACAAGCACACAACATATCTTCCAAAGTTTGTATTGTCCCCTTTGATTGACCACCTGTTTGAGGGTGATATGCAATGCTGAAATATAGCTTCGTTCCCATACATCTTTGTAAGCTTGTCCAAAATTTAGACACGAACCTTGGGTCTCGGTCAAAGATTATTCCTATGGGCACTCCATGCAAGCATACTATCTCTCTTATGTATATTCTTGCCAACTTATTCGTGGAGTACGTCATGTTGATTGGAAGGAAATGAGATATCTTTGTCAATCGGTCGACTACGACCCAAATAGCATCATATCCTGTAGATGTTCTTGGTAGTCCACACACAAAATCCATCGTAATTTGATATCATTTCTATTCGGGTATCAACAAAGGTTTCAAGAGTCCTCCTAGGCTTTGATGTTCCACCTTCACTTATTGGCATGTGGGACATTTCATCACGAAATCGGCTATGTCTCTTTTCATACTGTTCCACCAATAGTAACTTTTAAGGTCTTGATATGTCTTAGTTCCTCTTGGATGCATTGCATATCTCGAATGGTGTGCTTCATTCATGATTTCCTTCATCATTTCATCATCATCTGGAACACATAATCTACCTTTTATTCTCACAACCTCATCTTCATCTATGGTGAAATCCTTATATTTTCCTTCTTGTACCTCTCCTTTAATTTTTTGAATTGCCTCATCTTACCGTTGGGCTTCCTTAATCCTTTCTACTAAGGTGGGTTCCATGACTAAGCTAGCAATTTCCACTTCTACACTTTGCCCTATGAACTCGATATTCATCTTCTCAAATTCCTTTATTAGCTCCTTCTTATCAGTGAGCAAGTAGCTACTTCTCCATGATTCTTCCTACTTAGGGCATCTGCAACAGCGTTTACTCTTCCTGGGCAATAGTTTATTCCAAGGTCATAATCCTTGATGAGTTCCAACCATCTCCGTTGCCGCATATTCAATTCCTTTTGTGTGAATAGATACTTGAGACTCTTATGATCGATGTAGATCTCGCATCTTTTCCCATATAGGTAATGTCTCCATGACTTGAGCGCAAACACAACGGTGGCTAACTCCAGATCATGGGTGGGCTAATTTTGTTCATGAGGCCTAAGTTATCTCGAGGCATAAGCAATCACCTTTCCATCTTACATCAACATACACTCGAGACCATTTCTAGAGACATCACTATGCACCATATAAGGTTTCTCGGGGTCGGGTAGAACCAAAATTGAGGAGGAGACAAGTCTTTTCTTTAGTTCCTGAAAACTTTGTTCTCTCTTATCCGTCCAAATGAACTTTTCTTCCTTCTAAATCATTTGTGTTAGGGGTTTGGCTATGGTAGAGAAATTCTTCACAAACTTCCTATAATATCCAGCCAATCCGAGAAAACTTCTCACTTCAGTAATAGTCTTAGGTTGTCTCTAACCCATTACTGCCTTGATTTTCTCGGGGTCTATCGATATACCTTCTCCAGATATGACATGTCCTAGGAAAGATATCTTATCCAATTAGAAATCACACTTAGACCGCTTGGCATACAACTTATGCTCACGCAAAGTCTGTAATGCCATTCTTAAGTGTTCTTCATGTTGTTCTCGTATCTTGGAGTAGAGCAGAATATCGTTTATAAAGACTATCACATACTTATCTAGTAAAGGTTTATATACTTGGTTCATGAGATCCATAAAAGTGTTGGTGCATTGGTTTAACCGAAAGGCATCACCAAAACTCGTAATGTCCATATTGATGTGTTTATTATAAGCCAAAATGACCCCCCAATGGAAAGAACACGAAAAATCCTATGAAATTGACTATTTATTTGCTAAAAACGGATAAGAAATGAATTAGATATTGCAAAAACAAAAATTGGAACTTGCTATCAGTTTACACGGATAGAGCGAGCTGTCTTACATTTTTCGCCCCCTTAATGATCATTTAATGAAAATAACCTTATCAATGGATTGTACACGGAAAATACTATGAAAACGACTGTTTATTAGTAAAAAACGGACTAGAAATGAGTTAGATATCATCAAAACAAGTTGACTACGGTTATCATGATTCACTTGAAACCTATGCATGTGTTTCATAAATTTAAAAATTGTACAAGTCTCTTTTCTCAAAAATAATTTACTAGTAGAAAGTACTCGAAGAGTACTATCAAATCGACTATTTATACAGTGAAATCGGACTTAAAACGAATAAGAAATTGTAAACTAGAAAATCACTCAGTTTTCATTCTTAATAAACCAATATTAATGTTACTGTTATTCCTATTAATCTAATTATGATTATTGTTATTATTATTACTACTGTTTATAGTATTCCGTATTATTGATATTTTCATCAAGAATCATTAGAATTATCAATACTATTATTATTTACATTAATGTCACTATATTTATACTATCATCAATACTATTACTATTTTTGTCACTAATATTATTATTTACTAATAGTATGAAAATTGTTGTTGTTATTATACTTGTATTTATTACTAATATTGATATTAACATTTCAAAAAAATATTATTGATAATATTATATTAATAAACTTAACTTGTTTTGCAATAAAAATAAAATTGAAATATAATAAAAATTTGATATATCTAAACTCCATAGACATACGATTTTATAATTTTTGAAAGATATAGATACTACAACATACTCTTAAATAAATAAAAATACCAACTTGAGAGACAGATAAGGTTGACATGCAAAGAATTAATAAAAAAAATCTTCTACTAAAAGTAGGACTTAAGAAAAAGACAAACCCCTTAAATAAAAATATAGATAGCAATTAAAACCAAGAGAAGTAAAATAAAAACAAATAACAGATAAATATTCTCTACTATAGGGATTAAAACCTTAATAAAAACTGTGTCAAATACCGATACAGAGTAATTAGGCACCTATAAGGATTCAATTAAATTATTGAACAACGCAATAATTAATATAATGGGCTAAGTTTAAAATCCAGCGATTAGGATCAGCGCCTTTAATTCTAGAAAGACTTCTCTTACAGAAATAGTCTAATAATGAATCTTTGTTATTTCCTTTCATAGGAAAATAGATCAATTCCCGAACTTCCGGTAGTTTATACAACAATTTAACAAGGACTACAGGTGAGTTACCTGTCTTTATCACATTGTTTGTGCTTGTAGTATAGTTGCATTTGGAATAATATATATTCAATTGATATGCATGCGGGATTGGGGATAATGCATGATGCGTAGTGTATGATTGAATGATAAATTACCATAATATAAGTGACAATCCTATGGTATGATCAAAATTGTATGAAGCATGTTGATGATTGTCTAAATAATGTGATCGCCTTAAACTTGATTATCAACTACTGATACTATAAAATGAAACGGATATGCATTGCATGATTTGCATAAACTGCATTTGGAGATGTGGTAGCCTACTACGTGTTAGTACTTCGGCTATCTGGTAATGCTTGGTTTTTCTAGGCAAGAGGCTATTAGTTCTACGCAAAATTACCTTTGTTCCGTCAGTTCCATGGGAACTAACTGGAAATGAAGGACGCCACCCATGGTATCACTGTGAAATGACTAACACTCAGTGGAGTTTCTAAGGCTTAAAACAAGGAATTGAGTGCCTAAAGTATACTACAATGAGGATCGTAACTTTCCTGTATACTTAGTTTCTCCGGGATAGGTGGGCCATAGTATCGAGTTCCTTCAATCCCGATGAGAGGGCGTAAATCTTCATCCTGCTTTGGATTCTAGATCATCCAAGCTTGTAATGTGCATATGATTGATTGTTGCATTGCATATAATTGATAATTATACTTGTTTGTTATTGGTTGATGTGTGGTTTGGTTAGGTTACTCACTAAGCCTATGGTTCGCTCACCCCCCAATAGTTTTTATGTAGGATTAATACTAGCTGGGATTAGGCTAGGAATGTGTGAAGAGAGCTTCTCCAACGAACTTTATTGAAGATAGAGATATAGGAGATTGTAAACTTAGAATGTAAATTAGATAAATTTTGAATTTTGAAAGTTGTAGTTTGAAACCCATTTTCGCTATTTGGTAGAGGATACTGATTCTCTGCGATCTTGGTAGAAATTGGAAAATCGGATTCCATAGTTGAAATACTGTAATATATTATATCATTTATATGATAAACATTTATAAATAAATAGAGTCTTGTACACTCGACTTACAAGACGGCTCTCATGTTACGGGTGCACACGTGATATGATAGCTTTAGATTAATCCTACTAGGCCCCCATATTTTGAGGCATAACACTCGAGGCATGACACTGCCAACCTTTCCTATACGGAAATTGAAAGGGTTTTTCATATTTTCTTTATAATCTATGCATCCCTCTTCTCCAAAACTCATTCCTAAGTTTAGAAACCTATCAAAACTCTCCCTGTTTATGATCTTAACATCATAGGAGATCAAGGTGAGTTGATCCTCTTCTTTTCCTTAGAGATTTACAAGAGATAATCTTTCCCTAAATTTTTCTTTTCGGTTTCGAATGGTGAATTAGAGAGAAACCCTGAGTCTTGTTGGTGAGTTGAATTCTGTGATAAGAGGAGATTAACATTTCAAAATTCTAGGTATGTATGAATTCTTCTATATTTGTGATGATGTAAAAGAGATATTTTATGAATTTGTTTGCATTAAATTAAAGGGAGACATTTTTTGGAGGAGTTTGGAGAAACTCTAATCTTTTGGAGATATTGAGATTACAATCAAAGCTATGCATGAATTTAGGAATATTAATTCTTTTGAGATTAGGATTTTGGTGGTGATGGAACTATGGATGTTTTTATGGAAACATATTTTTGATGGATTTTTGTTTATGATAAGGTGATTTTGTGAGATTAGGGTTTATGTTCCTAAATCAATTCAACTATGACCTTACCTTGCTTATAGGTTTAGAAATTATAAATTGGCATAATATTATCAGGCCTTAAAAATCTCGTTTGCTAAATGTCTATGGTTGGGTCTAGTAGATTGGGAGGACCATTACTACTAGAACGACGCCTTGATAATCTATGTGTAAGGTTGTTCCGAGTGGACTCGTGCATCGAAATGATTCCGGTAATCTAGGAGTAGTATGATTACAAAACTCCGGTGTGTGGATGTTTCCAACACCAATATATGTATACATTATCCATTTTCAATATTGTTTGTTTTTACAAAGTCATGAGTACTTCAGGTTTGGGATGAACTGCAAATAGTTCTAAACTATGCTGCTTGACTGGCCAATTAAAGATAATAACTTGTATTTGTTACAAATTAAAATGCATGCGAATTTGTATGTTATCTACTCATGTGCATGTGTTTGTGGTATGGTATATTGGTCCTTTGTGCTCATTCATTTATTTATTTATTTATTTATTTTTTAGGAATAGGTGAAGATCCATTAGTTTCTTATCTGTTAGGCTATGACATTTATGTGGATTATAGGAAGGACGATAGTAGACCTGACTTTCCTACTAAATCTTAGATATATTGGATTTAAGGAAACTTGAGTTGAAGATTGTTATCAGTTTTAGTTAGTTTTATGAATTCTGAAAATTTATGAGTTTTCCTTTTTATGTTTTGAGTTTGTTTTAAGTTGCTTTTGGTTTATGCCAACTAGGTTTTATTGAAGATTGTTATATAAGATGTTTTAAACAGGTACCCTTTTATTTGAGAGTTTGAAGTTATATGGTTTATAATTTGTAGATTAGTGAATTAATAGCCTTAGCATGTGTTTCTTAAGTGGAGGCATGTGGTAGATTGTAATGCCTTCAGTTTAGAGCGTTAAAATGTCATTTCAGTATTTTCCAACAGATACAACTACTCATAAATTTATTATATATATTTATCATTTTACTTCTATCTTTATTTTTCTTTTCTCATTCTTTCACTTCTCTTTTTACCCAATTTCTTTCATATTTTTTCTCTCTTTCTCACTTTCTTTCTACAATTTTATTTCTACATCTCTCTCTCTCTTCCCATATTTATCTTTGTTTTCCTTTATTGTCTTTCGCAATGTGCTTTCTATTCCAGTGGTTTATTCATCAATGGTATGTTCATTTTTCAATTTCATCTATTGAATTTTTATTTTGTTTATATTCCTCTAAGAAAGAGACTATGCATAATAATAATACCATCTTTATATTAAAAAGAAATCCTTTTATATATTTAAAAGGATTGCTCTCTTATTTATTTATTTCTTTCAACTCTCTCTCTCTAATTTCCTTCTAAAGAGAGACAAAATTATAATTTGTTATACATTCTCTCTCTATAATATTGATGATCTTAATAAGTCAATTTGATTTCAAATTTAACTTTATATATAAACATATATACATACATACATAAATATATATATATAGAGAGAGAGAGAGAGAGAGAAATGTAAATTTTGAAAACTTCATTTTTTAACAGACTTTATTTTTTTTTTCCACTTACATATATTTTTCATGTGAAATCTTCATTGCAAAATTTTTTTATTCATTACACTAAATCCTCGTAATAATTGTACAAGAAAATATTACAATTTTTAAATTCTCACTTTTATGTTATGTTTTTATAAATGGCATAATGTTGTCAAATAACCCCCATCACGCCCCGAAGGGTATCCTAAACATGGCAGTCCGCCGTACACAATATTAAAGCCTAGGAATGACCGCCTCAGTCATGCAAAGGCTTCCATACTATGTACAAGGCGTCTAACACATAGAGGAGACACATTGGAGAGATACATTTATATTGATACACTTGAGTAACAATGTAAAGGAAATACAATTCACTATACTGTAGATACAAATCACTATACTTCATATACGAATCACTATACTTCAGAATACAAATCATTAAACTTCAATTACATTCATCTACAAACTTCCCTACATAAACTGTTACAAGGCAAATCATAAAACTAGTTGATAACTTCAAACATTCTTATTCTTTGCCGAAATCCCGAAGTCATTCTCGAGTCCAGCCATCTCGATCCCCACTTAGCATTCTTGAGATAACCTGTTCATTCAAACATCTATCAGGGTATACGCTATACTAGCTTAGTGAGAATTCTCTTAATTCCGTACCATAACAAGCAAGTTATAATCAACCATATGTTATTCATGAACAAACACGTGAGCAAATAATTATGTATGGGTATCCGGAACCCACACACAGAACCGATTTACGCCCTCCGTATCTTGGGTTAGGAATGGTATTGAAGTCTACACGATCGCTACTAGTCCCAAGCCCTCGGCTCATAGCACTCGACTCGGCTTGGCTCACCCATGGAATACATCCCCATGCGCCTTAGTTCCCATGAATGAGCTCTGGCATCGGCCTCGTTATCCAAAGGAGTCATCAACGGACCATATCGATCGACCTGCATAGGAGTAGCGCGCAACCAAATGCCATATGTCCGATATAATGCATAACCAATTTAATTTTTGCTTAGGTCAAAATATCCATACATTCTTTAGAGTGACCAACCAATATCATACACATAACATAAATAATATGAACAGTGCAGTTATCCAATCGAATCGTGGTTTCGATATGCTTTAGTATTCTTTGGCATACATTCATCACAGTCTCATCATATATCCCATCCCCATTCATATCGATTTTTATCTTATTCCTATAATTCTAATGTAACTAGCTACAAGCACAAACAAGGTAACAAAATACGAAGAAAACTCACTCAGCCATTGGATCACCAATCTTTTAGTAAAAGTAATTCGGTGATAGGGAATCGTCGATTTCGGAATCACCTAAAAAAGAAGAAATACTCTAATAAGTATTTCAACTCAAACTAATTCAAACGATCTTATACAAACTATCAATTTCGCAATTCTCGTCCTAAGCGGGAATTCCAACTTAAAACGGCCATAACTTGGTCATTTTAACTCGGAATTTCACAAATTATATATCGATTTCTATCTACTTTGAAAGATCTATCTATTTCTAATATTATATTTAAGTTTTGAAAACTTTGAAGCTTCGAAAAGGTTGGATCAGATTAGGACAGTAGCAAATTTCAATTCCAAAAAATAGTTTTGTAAATGTTTGTAATGTTCCTACTATATAGATTAGCTATACATCCAATATGAATGATTTCCTAACATGAATGACATGAGAGGAGCTTAATGCATGATCTTGATGATTCTTGCTAAAAGAAAATTTTATAACTTTTTATTTTGCAAGACCATAATAACAACTACTTATGAAAAATCTAGTTTTCTAACTTTGATCATTTCCATTTGTTTTGGATTTATTACTTAAAAAAATATAATTATTTTTGTTAAAATTGAGTCTTCATTATATCTATTACTTATGACCTTCATTTCTAAATAAAAATTTCCATTTTGCACTTTGTAAACATGTTTTTAAGTGGGTTGATTCAAAAATCCGAATTTTGTAAAAATTAGTTTTTGAGTGATTCCTTTAAGTAAAAATCATTTGATATTTAGAAAATTAGAGCTCAACCATACATAACCACTAAGGGCTTTACTTTTTCATAAAAATTTGCATTTTACACTTTGCAAAGATGTTTTCAAATATGATTTACTCAAAAATTCGAATTTTTAGAAATCCACTTTTTGAATGATTCCTTTGGGAAAAACTTGTTTAATGCATTAAAATTTAAGACTTTATGGTACCTATTACTTAAAGACTCCATTCATTACATAAAACTTTCATTTTGAGCTTGGATAATAGGTGTTCTCATGGCCTTCATTCAAAATTACGAATTTCATCAATTGACTACTAACTCAAAATTTTCCATCTTGATTCTACTTTTTGTTTTACACATTAATCTCATCAATTCTCATTTCAACTTGTAAAAATTACTACTTAATGATACCTATTACCTATACCCTTCATTTTTCACATAAAACATGAGTTTTGAAGTTGATAAATGGGTTTTAAAAGTTGGTCTTGGTTGAGATCTGAATTTACAAAATTTATTTATGGGCATATCTTTTGATAAAATCTATCTAAACTTATGAAAATCCATTCCTTACATATCATGTCTTAAGAGCTTTTCATATATTGAATAAAAATTTCACTTTTGAGTTGGAAAACATGTTTTAAAAATATGCCTTGGCCAAAATCCGAAAATAGAACTTTGTTTTGAAAATTAATCTTTGAAAATCATCTTTGAACCATTTAAAATGAAGTCTTGATGCTATATATACATTAAGCCTTCATTATCTCAAGTAAAAATTTCATTTTGGCACTTGAAAAGTGGTTTTTAAATGGAGGTCTTGCCTAAATACGAATTTCATCATTTTTGTTTAAGTTCAAAACCAAGATCTACACCTAATATGAACATAAATCTAAAAGAAACCATGATAGTAAACTATGAACTCATAGATCTAAACTTTACTTATCAAAATCTTTCATTTATGTTATCTATACCCTAAGCCCTTCATTTTAAATGAAAAATACACATTTTGAAGTTGAAAAATAACTTTTCTAAATATGGTTCATTTTTCATCCGAATTTTCAAAAATGATTTTTATTGAAAATAAAATAGATCTTGAGTTTTCTACAACTTTCCTACTATCATCATGCTATTACAAGTTGTTCATGAACATAAAACAATGTCTAATGTATTTTATGAACTCAAAACACTAGATCTAGTTTACTACACTAGTTTTGAATGCATGAACACATGTGAATGAGGAATATATGCATAAATCATAAGCAATAACAAAAATAATAACTCAAATAACAAATCTATGGCATAAACGAAAATCAAAGCTAAAAAGTTAGATCTACAAAATATAACTACTTTAAGCAAGAAAATAATAATGATATAAGATAATAATCATAAAGAAGAGGAGTGTTTCATTTTGGCATCATCATCCTTAGCTTTTAAGCTTATGGAATGTCATTTGATGCATGAAACTCTCA
The DNA here is from genome assembly GCA_024138025.1 of Combretum micranthum. Classification (NCBI taxonomy): domain Eukaryota; kingdom Viridiplantae; phylum Streptophyta; class Magnoliopsida; order Myrtales; family Combretaceae; genus Combretum; species Combretum micranthum. Next base: position 131,094 of record JAMXBD010000183.1, read on the forward strand.
TTATACTTTACCTATATCACCTATGGAAGCTTTGAGAAGAAAGTTTACTTAAAAATCTTCAAATAATATGTGTGGGAGCTCATGGAAGAAGAAGGAGGTAGCTTGTATTCTTGAAGAAACAAGAACAATAAGAAGAAGAAAAGAGAGGAAAAAGAGAGAGAAAAAGGCTAAGGAATAAAAAAGGAAAGAAGGAGTAAATGAAAGAGAGAGAGAAAATGAGTGTATTAATGAATGAAAGAAGAAAAAAAATAAAACAAGGCAGCCAAGGTGGAGCATGCTGCACGTGAATTAGTAAGAGGAGAGAGAGGAATTTGTTTGAAATTTAACTTAAAATTGAATTGTGTAATAAATGTATAATGTAGCTTCTTTAGAGAGGAGTAGAATATATTTATTTTAGTCAACATACGAGTAATTAAAGGACAATGGCAGCCATAAAGAAGGGAAAAATTTGCCATAAAGTGTGGGACAAAGTGTAGAAAGATTGAAGTGAAAAGGAAGTGATATGTATAAGGTGTACTTGAAAGTATGGGTTATAAGAATACTTTCTTAATAAAATAAAATAAAATTAGAAAATTTATTCCAAATATTTGTAGTAGATTTTTCATATTTAAAATTAAATAATTATTTGAATTATTTTAGTATTTTAATAAATATGTTAACGGTATGATCAAAATACGCGAATATGGGTTATAAATGATATTTTTATAACCCGAAAAATTTTAAAAAATTATTTTATAAAAATAAAAATATTTTTAAAATATTTTTCAATTATTAAATTAATTTATTTTATTTTTAGTATCGGGTCTTAAACAGAATCTGATCTCGTAAAAGCCCGAACCAACTAAATTTTAGAAAAACAAAATTTTCTATAATATATAAAATATTTGCGTAAAAATATAAGGCTTTATAATAATAATAAAATTGTGTAATGAAATAAAAGTGAATAGTGCAAAAAGATTAATTAATTACCGGTAGTAATGAAAATACGATAAAAAGGTTATAACTGTAACTTTTATAACCCGAAAAATTATATAACTGATATATTTGAAAATCTTATGAAATTACAAGTCTAACGGTATTAAAGGTATATTTTTTATATCTCGAGCCCCAGGACTCGCTTTTTGAAGTCTGTATCCGAACGGGTTCGAAATAGGTCAAAAATTTACCAATCTGATATTTTTAAACAAACTTATATTACTACAAGCTATTCTACATATTTAAACTACACCTCGGCCTCTAGGGTTAAGGGCACTAGATTGCCGGACTTAAGCTATTGTAATTCACTTAGGGTTTCCGGGCGATTTTTCCGGTTTAGATCTTTGCCAATTTGGAAACCGATATATTATGTTTATACAACATATTTTATTTGGAAATTTATCTTAAATTTTATTTTTGTAAGTATTTAATATCTTTTAACGTTTTTGGAATTCTTGAATTGAGTTTTATTTCCGAAGGTTAATCATTATTTACTTTTTAATAATTTGTTTTTGGGCTTTATATTACCCGATTTTATAAGTCGGAGTTAAATAGGAAATTTTTTGTACGTCGTGGTTTTAAATTTGAAGACTGTTGAGTTCTTATTTTATTTTGAAGGATTTTCATTTTCTCAAGATTAAGAAATTTCTGGATTCGTTCGTGATTTAGGACTTGTTGAAATTCGGTTTTAATTTGGAGTGATTTTTAGGGTTTATTTTCGAAGTTCATCTTGGAATTATTTACTGAAATTTTCCGGGGCTTACAACCCCCTTTTAGATCAAATTATCTATACACTCTTTCGTATTCTTTTTTAATTTTTATTTTTAATATCATTTTAGTATACAAGATAAATAAAATTTGCGTACAAAACTCTGAATTTGTAAATAATTTCATCATAGAAACCAGTTTTTAAAGTGTTTATTATGCTTAAACTAATTGCATCTACCTTTTCAAGAAATTTCGAAAGGCATTATGCTAATTGTTAAAGAGACATGTCTTTTGATATGAATGTAATTTTTGGAATAATTGTTTCTTCTATATAATTGATGTAATATGATATAATCTCGAATCATGGTGTTTCAATAGTCATTTTTAAATGACATTGTTTTATTAAAAAATTGACATATGAAATATTGATATATATAGATTATATGAAAAGATATAATAATGATTGTGTTGTATTTATCATGTTATAATTCTTTTTAGTTTTATACATCTTTAACATATTATAATATTTGTATATTATTAATAATGTTATTTAATTACTCATTATGTTTTATTTTATAACTTGCGCCTTTTTATTAATTATAGTTAATTAATTTTATTTAATTTTTTATAGTGGTTAAAAAAAATTATAGTGGTTAAAGGAATTGTGACTTTTAAGTTTTATATAAAAGAGTTGTTATGTTTGCATAATGTGGCATTAAATGATATAACTCTTGATATATAATATTACATTTCCATAAATTAAAATATTACAAGTTTTTTTCACATAATATTAGATATAATATATAACATAATTGATATATAATATAATTTAAATCATTACATATAGTGCCAACACATAATATATAATGAAATAATAACATACATACAATATTATAATTAATTTATCTACTTACATCATTAAAGTATTAATTATGGAAATCTTTTAAAAAATTTTAATATTTCTCTTAATATTCTATTCACAAAAGTAAATTTATACATAGTGTGAGATTTTATTATCTTTATGAAATAGCCTAATTATCTTACATAAATAATTTAATATATACAAGTTGATTTAATTGAATTATCAAGCTTTATTGAGTGTTTAATTAATGAGAATATGATATTGTTGTACAAAAATTTTGGTAAATAATTAGTTATTGAAAGTGATGTGTTAGTATGAATTAGAAATTGTAGTTTATGGCATTATTTGAGTGAGAATATGTATATATTTGAGTTGCTTAAAATATACTTATTATATATAAATATGGTTAATAAGTTATATATGTTAAAAATAAATATAATGAGTTACTGCAAATTAATATTTGAGTTTGTAGTGTTTGTTTTGTTTTGTTTAAGTTATTTTCAAGTCTTATTATAGCATATTTTAAAGCCCAAGTATTAGTAACTTTAACTCCAAAAATCAAGCCTATAGAATCAAATTTTGGCCCAAAGCCCACTCTATTCCTCTTAAAAAATCTGCTCAAAAGTCAAAACTAAAAGGGATAAACATAACTCAAATTTTACAAATTTGACAAGCTAAAAATAGACCCTAAAATTTGTCGGATTTTCAAGCTCCATTTCTTCACCTTTCTTGATCAAATTTCCTTGCTTAAATCACCATGAAATCTCTTCTACTCACCATCTACAAGTTAGGGTAAGTCTAGTATACTTTTATGGTTAGTTGTTTCTCTGTTTTCATGCAAGAATGATTCTTAGTTTTAATGGGACTGTATGATCTAAATATGATTTTAATGATTTCCATATGTTTGGTATGTAGTAGTAGTGATATTATTCGGTTTATAGGAGTTGGTGAGTTCTTGAAGTGTGTCGTTTAAGTAAGGGGAAGAGTTGGAGTTGTTTTGAAGTTGTATGATAGATGTGGATTATAGAAGTGGTTTGAAGTTGTTTGATGTGAATGAGGATGGTGTTGTTTGGAGTATATGATGGATTTTATATGACCTTTTATTGAGTTTTAGTTGTATTAGAACATGTAAAATGATGGAAATGAAGTATAAAAAACAAGGGATTTTTTTTTCAAAATCTGTTAAAAATTTTGTTCCAAGGTGCACAGGCCATGCAGGCACTGGTGCTAAACCATGTACGAGCGTGACAAAGCTCGTGAAAGCTTCTGGATGGTTTTCCCTGTGCACAGCCACAAGCATGAGCTGTGCAGCAGGTCATGCTGGGAATAGACTATATCTTCTCGTTTCCTTTGGTTAGCACGGCTACAAGCACGGGTCGTGCTCCAAACCATGCTAGGCCCCATTTCTCTATAACAAAAAATTAATTTAAAATAAAGGTATATGTTATATAACTGCAAGGACCTACTATCACCCCTATAATTAAGGTTGTCCAAAAAGAAGTGTTTGAGGAATTATTTGTCTAATTCCACATAATTAACATAATTAAAACCATAATTTTTCAAAACTTTTAATAAAACATAACTACACCTTCAACATATTTTACAAGAGAAATAAATCCAAGTCATACATAGTTAAGTACATATATATATACAACCAAAGGCTTCTTACAAGCCTTAACAAAATTACAAATATATCCAACTAGAATTTTAAATACAACCACAAAAACTATTGTAACTAGTCTATTACAAAATATGGATTCCATCAAGTCTAAGGTCATCTCTAATCCTCTAAATTATCAAGAAAATCCTCGAAATCGGTTTCATACCCCATAGTAGTATAAAACTCGTCGGATTCATCACCTGAAATGGTTAAAATATGAGCCAAAGGCCTAGTACACAAGTAACGAATACAAATGAGAAGTGAGTCACACGTTCTTAAGCTAAATGCGAAATGCAACAACTAATTATTTATTATTCAATCTTTAATTAGCCATACAACAAGGGAATATTCAAACTCTGGGCAATAGGGATTTTTTGGGGAACCTGAGTAACAATCACGACGCTCAAGGGGTTGATATAAGTAGCTCGGATACTCATACCATCCTAGATAAATTTATCCATAATGATTAAGTAATCTCATCTAGGGTTTCTAGCCGTTTCTCGACTTTACTTAACTCGATTTATAATATCATTTAATTCAAGTGTTCCCATAAATATTGAATTAAATCATATTATATCCTTTCAAGAATAAGAAAATGTTATGCCGATATCAAATTCCCCATCGATTATCCGCTGAACCACTTATGAAAGTCATATCAAAATGACAAAGGTGGTCTAAGCGCCTAAAATTACCATGCCCCTAATCTGAGCAGAGTTACCACTTTCCGAACCAGATTCAACGGTATAAAAGACACTTAACAAATAATTATTAAATTTCTTAATTTAGAGTAACTTTAAATAATTCTTATCCTAGCAAAGAAACAAACAAGTTACTGCGTATCTGTATTAGCTCGGGAATTAATGGGCGTAGCCGAGCGAGGATCAAAAGCTTTTTAATCAAATTATTACAATTTAACACTTAGTTCAAGCACTAATCAACCAGTTTCAAGCATAATTAATCAAAGAAATTCAAATAAATTATTATAAAGTCATAACATAGCATTTAAACATAATATAATTGCTAGTTATGTGCCCTAGGCCATATGGATTCTTTATCATTTGTATGTTTGTTACAAGTCATTTTAATTATCAAAGTTATTTTTGGCCTATTTACTTGGTAATGTTATTCCTTGAATATTTAGTTATACCTTATGTCATTAAAGTATGTGACTTTAATAGTAGAACCATAAGCTGAATTATAACTTTATTCTAAATTATCCCTAGTCACTCATTATGTGGATGATAATGAATTAAGACTAGTATGATTGCTGTATGATGATCAAGTTTTACTGATCATGGATATGGGATATTAATTCAGCACATAGATACAAACAGGAGTGTATTGTATTGGATTGACCAATTATAAGAATACTGTATGGATCAATGCAATAAGTATTCTTTTTTTTTACAATGTTGTTTGAGTCCTTTGACCTAATGGCACCATGGATTCCTATATAACAGTTTTCATGTTTTGATTCATCTCTTCATCATCTTTAATCGGATGATTGCAAGAATAAACTTGGGCATGCAATATGTTATATAGAGGAATGTGAGTGTTAGTGAAGGGATTTGTTCATCTCATTAATTTGAGAGAGATATCTATCGGGCCTCTTGATGAGTAAGACTGAGAAATGCATGGTCTGCTCGAATGAATTGATAAAGAGTTATCAATATCATTTGTTTAAGTCAGTCAAACTCTAGATTCAAGAAATAAGTAATTAGACAATATAAGAGTGTTTTGATCCACACCTTATGTTTGATTATAAGATATCGTGTAACAAAAGGACTGAATGACTAACTGTTAGTAGGTAAAGTCGGATCATCTATCTTCAGTAAAATTGGGTAGACATAATGTCTTGCTAGAGACCAATTATGTCTTATAGTCCTAAAAAAATGTTTAATAGCTACTACCAATTTTAGTGAACCTACAGGGTCACACATAAAGAATGAATAAGATGGATCTTTGATAATCGTATTGGGAATTGATTAATTATTTATTTGTCGATTTTAATTAGATTAAAATTAACAAATAAATAAATTAAGATAATAAGGATATATATGTCTTTCTACACAAACCCTAATTTGTTCAGGGTAATTTGAAAAGACATAACCCTTATATATATCAGGGTAATTTGAAAAGACATAACCCTTATATATCAGGGTAATATGAAGGGACATAACCCTTCTATATATTCTCTTTCTAGGTTAATTTTTATTATCTAACGCTGGCCGTCATTTTAGAAAAGAAAAATTCGTAACCTAGAAAGAAAGAGAGAGGGATTCCCAAAGGTCGAAATTTTTCGACGTGCTAGCACACACGAAGATCCAATTCATTCGCGTGGATACCGGTAGAGGGAGTTGGTATAATCTGCATCTCCTTGATCCCATCATCAAAACCAAAAGGTACACGATTCCCTTTTATTTCTGATTTAATTGAAATGCTTGGATCCGATTGGGAATTTAAAAAAAAAAAAAAAAAAAACGATTTTCCGCTGCACGATTCAGATTTGGATCGTAAATTCCCAACAATAATATCATACAATACTCAACAAATATTCAATTAATCATATATCAAGCTTTGGGAAATATTAGAGAAAGTTTTTGAAAAAGAAAATTGCAGGAGACACGCCGGCCTTCAACACCGACGCGTTGAACCGGTGCACTATGCACTAAAATTCAAAGTTTGCCATCATTAGCAGCATTCAAAAATTATGCCGGTGGCCTTAAGTCGGTGTACACTACAACTCCAAATTTCCAAAAAAATTTCCGAGAGTTCCACAGGGTTGGTTCACGCCCGTGGATACCTCTAACACCAATAACGTTTCCAGGTAAGCCGACAGCTTTGGATCCTACGCCGGCAGCTTTAAGCCCAGCGTTAAAAATTATGATTCTGTTCACATTCCATACTGCCTCTAAGCCGGGGGCGTTGGAACCCTAATGGCCGGCGTAAGCTTTGAAAAATCAACATTGGCTAATTTTCCTTTCGAAAGCAGCGTTTTAAGCGGCTTTAAGAAAATGGGTTCTGATCACATTTAACACCACCTCTACGCTGGTGGCGTTGAAGTACCAGATTCCAACATACACTCAAAAACAAACCTATTCGAAAATGTTTTACTTCCCCTATTTTCTTTACAAAATCTACTCATTTCAAAAATGCTCCAAACTTATTCTAAGCTTCCCAAAACTTATTATATGTTCTAAACATCATTCAAACAACATAAACTCCACTTTTAATCATCAAACACTAATTACACTTCAATTACTCAACTTAACTTCACTACTCACCAACACTCCTTACAACTTCCTTAACACTCATCCAAGTTCACAAAATAACAAAACTCAACCTAACATATATCAATGCATAAAATCAATCAACTCAAATAACATTAACTCATTCTACCATAAGTTTTACATTTAAAGCACAAGAAAGGAAATAGAACAAAGAGATTATGTTTGTATTAACTTACATGAAAAGGCTTTGGCTTGGTGAGATTATTGATTCCAAGAGCTTGATTTGGGTTTTTGGTTTAAGGCTTATGATTGAAGAAAAAGGAAAAGAGAAAGAAAAGAAAAGAAGGAAATTCGTATGAAAATTAGGGCTACCAAAAAAGACAATATTTGATCAAATTTGAGGCTTGTAATTATCCAAAGTTTGACTTTAGGGGTATATTTGACTTAGGCTTAATTTGGCTTAATTTGGCTTAATTTGGAGTGCATTTGAGTTTAATTTGGGCTTGAAAAATAGGTTTAAATTTTGTAAAATTCTATTAACAATTCCTTAAGCAATTCAAAAGTTAGTTTGATAAATTTTAAACACAACACACACATATTAATTCATAAAAGACACAAACATTAATTTCACTATGCACACATTAATATACATAAAACAATAATATTAATTTCATTGCATATACACACATACAAAATGACACATATTCAACACATGCATTAATTATATTATTCATACACATATACCTCATTTCAAAATCATATATAATTTCAATAGCACATTTATAAAATATAAATTGTGAAAATGTATGGCTATTTCAATAACTATTAAATGAAGGATTTGAATTTAGTTTTATTCAAGTTTTATCTTTGAATCGAGAATTTAGTACTTGCTTAAAGTTAATATTTTACTTTCTATGAATTGAATTCCTTTATTTAGATAATTCACCTTAGTTGAAAGAGTCTACAGGTCTTTTACCAAATATTCTAGGTACACAGTAACTTTGATTATTGTTTGTTTAGGATAAACATAATTTAAATCAATTCTAATCAAAGAGAAATTATAAGTTGTTTGAATTGATTGTGTTTTTCGTCGTTTATTCTGGTCTGGGAAGCGGCAGCCTTATCCGAGGGGATACGATGGTTAGGTGTTTAAGCCACTTCTATCATGGTGCCATGACTTTATAAGTGGCTCAGTAGGTAATTGATAGGGAGAATAGTATTATGGTGTAACATTTACTTATTCTTAAAAAGAAATAATATGATTTAGTTCACGTTTATGGGATCGATTGAACTAAGTGATATTATGAATTAAGTTAAGTAAAGTTGATTAACGGCTATCCAACCCAAATGAAATTACTTTTCTCTTAATTGTTATATCATCCAGGTGATATAGGTATTCGAGCTGTCTATATCAACCCCCTGAGCATTGTGTCATTACTCAAGACCTCCAGATTCTCAGTGGCTTGTATCCGGAGTTTGAATACTCCTCTGTTGCTTGACAAATTTAATTAATAGATAAGAAAATGGATAGTTAATGCATTGCATTTAGTCTAAGAGTGCTTGTCACTACATATTATTTTGTTACTTGTGTACTAGGCCTTTGGCTCATGATCTTCTCTTACAGGTGCAGATGACAATGAGTTTTATACTCAGTTGGGATATGGAACCATTTTTAGGACTATTTGGATGATTTGATAGATAGGAATCCACCCTTGATGATGGAAGACCTTATATGTAATAGATTAGGAGGAATGTTTTGGAACAATGTAATTATGGTAGATATTTGGATAAACTTATATGTATTTTGATATAAGTTGATCTCAAATATAAGTTTTGTAATCTTAAGTATATAAATATATTCATTAATGTCCTTTGTCTTAATGTTATGAAGGACAACAAGGTTTTGTAATATTATATAATATGTTTTCCTTAGCGAAATGCTTTTGGATTGGCTTTTATTACAAGTTTGAACAAACAAGTTATATAGACTCTTCCTTTACAAATAGCCTTACATGTAATATTGTGTATTACATGTGGTTAGGAACTGGATTTGTATGTTTTAAATAAATAGCGAATATGGGTCCTTACACTTTATTATTATTACCTTTTCAATCTTACTATTGTACTTTTCTTTTCTTCTTTTATTGATATATTTATATTATTAATTTTTCATACACAAATTGAATCATATATCTAATTTTATTAGAAACTTTTTTATTGTTGTACCTTTTTGTTCTAATTTTCTATAACTATGCCTTTTCATTCTAATTATCTTACCTTTTTATCTTAAATGTTATCTGTTTGAAAATTTTTAATAGTTAACCATTATACTTTTTTTGTCCAAGCACCTCCTTAAAAATTCATAATAGTTGTTGAAGCTCACCAACAAATATATCATTTTTTTTTTTAACCATTATATCTTTTGGTTTTAACTATTTTAAAAATATTGTTTTTTCATTCATTCTAATATCCTATTATTATATATTTTCATTCTAATTATTGTACCCTTTTTTTTATTTCAAGTGTCACCAATTTGAATATTTTTAATAGTTTTTTTTCTTTTTTAATGGGATAATATTTCTAATAGCTAACCATTGTACCTTTTGGTTTCAATAACCTCTTTAAAAATTGCTAATAGTTGTTGTAGTTCATGAGCAAGTATATCATACTTTTTCATTTTAATTGTTGTACCTTTTGTTTTAACCATTTTAAAAATATTGTTAGTTTAGAAATTTCTAATAATTGTTAATTAGTTGTATTCTATTTATTCATAAACTATAAATATTTATTTGCGCATTGCAGTAGCTCCGAACTAGTTTAGAATAGTTTAGAACTTGTCCTGATTCTTCCCCAAAATTTAGTTGTTGTCAAAACACGAAATTTCAATCTTGAATTATATATAGCTTTTTCTATACATATTCTTAGAAGCGCCAATCGTCATCTGATAAATCATATTTACAGCATATATAGCATCCCATCTTCTTCCAAACACGGTGTCGTGTCCCCAATCACGCAAACAAGTGGAATTCTCTCTCAGCTGGACCAACAATCAATGTCCAAATTCTCGGCCCCAAAATTATTTTGGCCATAAGAAGCGGGCAAGCTCTCTTTTTCGAAGGCTCCTCGATTCCATAAATGATAGAGACAGTGGAATTCGGAAACGCAACTACTTCGTACAAGGTCTTGAGAAGAATGATTTGGCTAGAATATGATATGTTCAAGTTTAATGACGGACTTCAAAATGGTAAGTGGAGGACGATATTCGTCTAAAATATGGACAAAGAGGATACGAATCTGGCGAGCGGTACGAATTACTCGGTCGTGGTTTATTAATCTATATTATTGAGTCACGATTGGAGTTGTGAATGGTGCATAAAATCAAAATCTATAAAAATACGAACGTAAAACTATTGTTTATCTTTTATATTTAGATCAATCAACAATCACTGTCAAAATTTCTTTTATCCATATCACTTGTGCATCACAATGTTTGGTTCGTTTTGGGTCACAACATTTAAAAAAGTTCATTTTAAGTCATAATGTTTGGAGATAAATTTGTTTTAGGTCACAATGTTTGGAAAAATAATTTAATCTAGATCACCGTGGACACTTGTCAATAGAAGAAGGGTGACACGTGTCAACAAGAGGTGACATGTGTCAATAGAAGAAGATAACACATGTCCACCATGACTCGAATTGAATCATTTTTCCAAATGTTGTGATCCAAAATGAACTTATCCCCAAACGTTGTGACTCACTGGTATAATTTACTCTTTGTATATCTATCAAAACTCAAATTCTACAAGTAGCTTCCTCCATTATATATAGGTTATCATTGGATTGTCAGATTTTTATCTATATTGTATTTATATTTGTGAAGAAGAAGAAACTAAAACATACAGTTCATCCTTCCATTGTTGAAGCAGAGGAACACAGAAATGAGCGGGAAAAGAAAGATGATTTTATTATTGAAAAACTTAATCTAAAAATAACAGAAGCCTATACTATATATATACAAGATATCCTAACAGAAAAGGATGTACACCAATCAACACAGGACACGTGGACCAATCAAATAAGATACATCTTAAACATATCAACATCCCCCCTCAAGTTGGTGCTGTACGAAGGCCCAACTTGAATAAAACATGAGACAAAGATCCAACAGAGGAAAGCTTGGTAAAAATGTCAGCAAGCTGGTCCTCAGAAGCAACATAAGATAAATGGAGAAAACCACGAATGATCAAATCACGAACAAAGTGAACATCAATGTCGATATGTTTTGTGCGTCCATGAAGGCAAGGATTTCTAGCAATGAGAATGGTAGACTTGTTGTCACAAGAAACAGAAATGGGCAAAGAACAGTGAACACGAAGGTCACGAAGAATAAAAGAAGTCCACAACAACTCTTTAGATAACGCAGCAAGGCTGCGATATTCTCTTCAGTGGTGGAAGTACTAATGGTGGACTGCTTCTTGGACTTCCAAGTGACTAAAGCATCACCAAGGAATATACAAAATCTTGATAACGACTTCCGATCAAAAGAAGACGATCCCCAATCAGCATCGCAAAAAGCTTTAATGGCCAAAGAATTTGAAGAAGGATAATAAAGACCAACATCTATAGATCCTTTAAGATATTTCAGTAAATGTAATGCGGCGATAATGAGGAAGGCGAGGTTGAGAAAGAAACTGACTGAGCTTGTTGACAGAGAAGGCTATATCAGGTCGGGTCAAAGTGAGATATAACAACCGACCAATAATGCGATGAAAACTAGTAGGATCTTCCAAGAGAGGACCATCATCTCGAAGCAAAGAACCAGTAGGTAATGGCAAAGAAACTAGTTTACAACCAGTTAAACCAACTTCAGTAAGCAAATCTACTATAAACTTGCGCTGATGGATCAACATTCCAGACGGAACAGAACAAATCTCTATTCCCAGAAAAAAATCGAGCAAGACCTAAGTCTTTAATGGTAAAAGCTTGATCCAATTCTACCTTTAAAGTATGAATAGCAGAAGTATTATTCCCTGTCACAAGCATGTCATCCACATATAATAGAACAACAACAAAGCCGTCTGAAACCAAACCGAGTAAACAAAGAATGATCACTAGATAACTGAACAAAACCTTTCTTTATCAGAAATGTAGATATCTCTTTATTCCATTGCCATGATGCTTGTTTAAGCCCATAGAGTGATCTTTTAAGACGACAAACTTGATTAGAATGAACTTTAGTATAACTTGGTGGTGGCAACATGTATATCTCTTCATCCAAAAAACCATGAAGAAAAGCATTGTTGATGTCAAGCTGATGTAAAGGCCAACAAGAAGCAGCTGCAACAGCTAAAACAGTGCTCAACTTTGCAACCGGAGAAAAAGTATCGTGATAATCCACACCTTCTACCTATGTGTATCCCTTAGCCACCAGCCGTGCTTTATAACGTTCAATTGAGCCATCAGGGCAATACTTGATCTTGTAAACCCACTTACATCCTATTGGACGCTTTCCTGCTGGTAATTCAACAATATCCCAAGTATCATTGAGTTTTAAAGCCTCAAGTTCTCTATTCATGGCCAACACCCAATCTTCATGCTTAATAGCTTGTTCATATGTAACTGGTTCATTAGAATTGAGAACTAGATCCATAGATTCAACAAACTCAGGTGGATAATTAGAAAAACTATTAGAGAAAACAAAGGATAAGAACAAGTAGTATGAGAATTAGATGTAATGGATGAAACAACAGAGGAAGGTGAATGATGCACATAAGATTGTAACCATTGTGGTGAACGTCGAATGCGAGAAGATCTGCGAACAGGAGGCTGATGCAAAGAATCAGACACTGAAGGGATAGAATGTGTATCAGAAGGTGTATCTGAATGTGTATAAGGTAAAGTGTTTGGCCAAACATCGTCACTAGGAAGACTGGGAGAAGGTAAACATTGCGAAGAAACAGGTGAAACACCAGTATTTGAAGTTTGGAAAGGAAAACATTCTTCACGAAAAATCACATCACGACTAACTATAATCTTTTTATTAACAAGATCATAGAGTTTGTATGCTTTATGTCAAAAATATCCAATGAATGCACAACGAATTCCTTTAGAATCAAATTTATCCACTTTTGATGTATGATCAACAGCAAAGGCAAGACAACCTATCACACGCAAATGATCATAAGTTGGAGATTTATGGAAAAGAAGCTCATAAGGAGATTTCCATTTCAATTTTTCCATAGGCATGATATTGATCAAATATGCAGCAGACAAAATACACTCTCCCCAGAAGGATTTAGGTAAATGACCTTGAAGTCTTAAAGCTTTAGCTGTTTCAACAATATGCCTATGCTTTCGCTCAACACCACCATTTTGTTGGGGCATATAAGTATATGTCTTTTGATGTATAATGCCAAGTTCATGTAATAAAGATTGGCATGAATGTGACACAAATTCACTCCCATTATCAGAACGCATGACTTTGGGAACTTTCCCAAATTGATTCTTGATTAGTTTAAAGAACATATCAAGAAAACTTACAGCTTGAGACTTAAAACTCATGAGATATACCCAAGTGCATGAGCTATAATCATCCAAGATAGAAAGAAAATATCTTTCTCTGTTATAGAGCTAATAGAATACGGACCCCAAATGTCAACATGGACTAAATCAAAGGCAGCAACAGAATGAGACATAGAATTAGAAAAAGGAAGTCTATGAATTTTAGATTGAATACAAACATCACAATCTAAACGAGAAACACGAAAATCTGAACAACAAGACAAATGTTGCATCTTTGATAAGGATGCATGACCAAGACGTTTATGTAACAAAAACATTTCAGATTTGACATTATTGGTTGCAGTAAAAACTGAACGACAAGAATCTGAATTAGAAGAAACAAAAGCATCAGCCTTGAGCAAATAGAGACCACTCAATTCTTTGCCTTGAGCAACAATTTGGTTCTTAGTTGGGTCCTGAAACAGAAATGACAAACAATCAACTTTGGCAAAAAGTTTACTGTCTTTAAGAAGTTTGTGAACAGATAATAAATTGTGAGAGAAATCAGGTACAAGAAGGACCTTTTGAAGGGTAATGAAGGAATTTATATGTGTTGATCCACAAAGTTGTACACTTTTCATGGATCCATCGGGCAACCGAATATTAATAGGATGTGGCAAAGTGTGTATATCAAAAAGAATAGAATGAAAGGGAGTTATATAATCCGTGGCTTCGGAATCAATTATCCAAGTTCCAGTCACATTACAAACCGCATTAAAGCAAAAAGAATTCAAAGAAGTACCTGTGAAGCTAAAATTATTCATTGCAGCAGCCTCATGTTTCTCACCACTTTGTTTATCATTGAGCAACTTCAAGACTTCATTGCAAAGATTATGCACCACCTGTGGATCCATGCTTGAAAAAGAACCAGAATTGGAACCTCCTGCATGTACACGATGACAATCTGCAGAAGGAAAATCCAATGGTGTAGATATATTTCGTGAAAAACTACTAGCATTAGTATTAGCATCCACAAAATTCAGAGTATTCTTAGACATTTTGGAACCAGCAGTATTCCCAATTCTTTTTCCTTTATACCATTCAGGATATCCCACTAATTGAAAGCAATTTTCAACGTTATGTCCCTCATTTCTACAATGCTTGCAAAACATCCTTTTTCCTTTTCTTTTATCAAAAGACGCTTATAATTTGATGAATGATTCATCCTTGCCATCTGATATGCTGAAGCTTCAACATCCGTAGATATTCCAGATGTTATCATCCTTTGCCTTTCAACTTGTTGCACTAGATAATATGCCTTACTCACTGTTGGTAAAGGATCCATAGCAAGAATTTGATTCCTAACCATCTCATAATTCTCATTTAATCCATGAGAAATTGAATTAATCTTGTTTCTGACTCAAATACTTGGATTCTCTCCTTAAGACGACAAGTACAATAATCAACACGTCCACAAGAACATACAGGATAAGCATGTAATTCTTGAAGTTCATCGCAGCACTTTTTCATCCTATTGTAATACATTGCAACAGATTGATTCAACTGTTTTAAATTACTAATTTCGTGTTGGATCTGGAAAATCAAAGGTCCATTGGTCCGTATTGTTCCATAACCTCATTCCACAAGTCTAAGGAAGATGAAGTGAAAACATAATTCTAAGCTATCTCCTTTTCCATTGAATTCAAGATCCATATTCTCACCATATAATCAGCCCTTTCCCACAATTTCAGATCAGGCGAATTCAAATTAGGTTTAGGTAAGCTCCCATTGATAAAACCAAGCTTCATCTTTGCTCCCAATCCTATTTTAATAGATCTTGCCCAAGCCAAGTAATTCAAGCCATTAAACAAGATATTTCCTATAGACATGTTCGGATTGTCTGATCCCGAAAGATATAAGGGATTGTTAAAATTCGAATCAACAGGAAAATTGTTGTTTGGATCCATCAGATTATTCATATCCACTACGAATTAAGAAATCAAACTAAAGATCAAAGGAATAGATCTCACCAGCTCTGATACCATGTGAAGAAGAAGAAACTAAAACATACAGCTCATCCCTCCATTGTTGAAGCAGAGGAACACAGAAATGAGCGGGAAAAGAAAGATGATTTTATTGAAAAACTTAATCTAAAAATAACAGAAGCCTATACTATATATACAAGATATCCTAACAGAAAAGGATGTACACCAATCAACACAGGACACGTGGACCAATCAAATAAAATACATCTTAAACATATCAACAATATTTGATATTCATCTGTAACTTATTTATCTCAAATCTGTATCATATTTGTTCAGTCAGTTTATGAGTAAAACTGTCAATTTTTCATTGGTATTTGTTTATTGATAAATATTTATTTGAAAACGATAAAAATATGTTACCAAAATAACTAGAATATGATAAAACAAATATACTTTAATCCATATACCTGTCTTCTTAGAAATGTTAACAAAAAGTCCAATGTTGGAAGAATAATAACACCCTTTAAGTAATCGTTGGCAACAAACACCATATGTTAAGAGCTTCTTTTAAATGAAATTACCCAAATTTTCTCCAATTTAATATATCCATGTCGTATTTTATATGAAAATATATTCTCTAAAAATTAACCCCTTAATATATCATCACGTATGATCAATAGCATTAAAATCTTTTTAAAAAGAAAAGATGGCATCATAATATATAGTATTATATTTAAAGAATCTAACTAATCCTAGCAATTAATTTATAATGTAAGGAAACTTTTGAAAAAGTGACTTTTTGATGCAGTGAATAATGATTCAATTAATGTTTTTTCAATTTCTTTTAATAAACTTTAATTAAATATTTAATTACTTTCTATTAATTATCATTCAAAATCTTTTGAATGTCATTTAATGTTTTTAAGAGAGTATTCTTTTTTAGTCCTTTTCTTTTTTTTTTTTTGGCATTTTTCTATATAAATTGTATACCTTAGGCCAAAGAAGTCAATCAATTATTGTTAGAAATAAAGAATTTACACCATCTTGTTCTTTTTTCCCAAATTTTCGAATTATTGTTTTTGTTTATTTGAATTTGGATGTCAATTGTCTAGGTATTCACAGAATTAATAGATAATTGAAAATCCATTTCCACGTATTCTAAGAATCAACAAAACTATGATATTTCCTTTTAAATCTTTTGTTGTATTAGTTGGTATTAAAGCTGCGTTAACTCTTAGATTAGTAATAGCACCTCACAGATAGACCAATGAATGTTGTATGGTTGTTGAGATCTACAATTGTGACAATTTGGATTGCAGAATTGGGCAGTTGATCAACGAACAGCTGGATGCAGCGATGGAATGACGATTAGATGTTGTAGTAGATCACATTGAGAGGTTAGATACGCTTATGAATAATCATAATCAAAACATCAACCCAATTTTTTAGGAAGATCAAAGATATGGGGAAACTGGGATGAAAATGGAGAGAAAGACACTTTGGTTTTCTTCCTATGAAAACCCAATTTTTTAAGAATGAAGAAGATGATGATATTCTTAAGATTGATGATGAACCAGTCTTTTATATTTATGATGATGAAGGGGAGGATGTTTTTAAAGCAATTGGAGATGATGAGTAAACTTTTTATGTACCATAAATGTTAATTATCTTGAACAATATGAGACTAGAGATGGCAAAGAAAATTTGCTTGTGAGTGGGTCATGTATGACACCTAGAGCTGTTGAAGATGATCAGCTAAGAAATAACATTTTTTAGTCCATTTGCACCACTTTGGGAAAGGTGAAAAAAAGTTCAAGGAGTGTGTAAAACGGACCAATGGTCAATCACAATGGGTCGACTAGCCATGTTTAATTGATTTGTCTAAGGCCTATGTAATTAATTCCAAATGGATCTTACGTGACACAGTAAAAATTTCAAGGTGAATTTGTAATGATGCAATTAATGATGATTCAATTAATATTTTTTCAATACCTTTTAATAGGCTTTAATTGGATATTTCATTACTTTCCATTAATGTAGATTTCTAGTTCTTATTTAAAAGAATATCTTTTGAATGCCATTTAATGTCTTTAATAGGGATTTGTTTTTTTAGTCCTCCTTTTTTTTTTTTTGGTAAATTTTATTTTTCTATATCAGTTGTATGTCTTAAATCAAAGAAGTCAATCAATTATTATTAGAAATATAGAATTTGAGGCTCTTTTTTCATAAATTTTCAAATTATTGCCTTTGTTTATTCGAATTTGGATACAAATTGTCTAGGTATTTACAAAATCAATAAGTTATTAAAGATCACTTTCTAGGTATTATGAAAATCATGAAAAGTGGTAGTGATCTTTTTATTTATTTATTTTTTTCCTTTCTTTTGCTGGATTAGTTTTAGAGGATCAGATTATTTCAAGAGTCGGAATCAGTACAATATATACATTGGACCTTTTTGAACTCATGGCCAAGTGAAACGCGAGCCTATGGACAACATGTAATGTTGGGATGGGTCGTCATATCTCTTTGGCTCAGCAATTAACGTATCAGAATAGGCATTTTAGAGAACGCGTGGTTTTAAAGTTATTGAGCACCAAAACAATGAGATCTAAAATTAGTTGAGTCAATACAATAAAATAGAATATTCAATAAGCATATATATCGTTGACATGATCATTCATACATATATTTTTTGCTTCTTCGTATGTTTATAAGCTGTCATGTGAACATGAGCTTTTCCTTATACGGTCATAGAATCCGGGTATGATGGGTCAACGGCGAAAAGCAGTGACTAATAAATTAAAGAAACCAAGAAAAAAAGAAAAAGAAAAGGAGGAAGAAGAAGCAGATCGGAAGTTGCCTTGATGATATTCTAAGTAATAATTATTATTATTATAATGTTTCATGCATGATCCTCATTGGATTTGCGATAATATTAAAAAAAAATCCTCCAATTAAATTCTTACTAAATTTTCTTCGCACCTTCCACCATTATCAAACTTTATCAATTAAACTATTAAAATCCAACTACCAGCTCACATTAATGATATCATATGGTCATTTCGCAATCGTTTTTGTTGGATAATTAAGCTCAACTTTGCAAGCATATTCATGTGAAAGATTATATCCATATTAACATAAGAGAATGATATATTCGTCTCTTTATATTCTCAGTCAATTATACTTTCAATAATGCACTTTGAAACTATAGATGATTGAATTTGATTATAAATGTTTTAAGTCTAATTTTTATTTAGATTTAACTCTTTGTGCTAATGTGATAGGGCTTAAATAGATTAAGCCCAATTGTCTTGAGATGATCAAGGGAGAATTGACATGGTAGTCTTGAAGTAGGGCTCGTTGGAATTAACCAGTCAAATTCCTACCTTTCTCAAATTTACTCACACATTATAAATGAAGTTTTAATGGGTCTGAGTTCATAAGGAAGCTCATATTTATATCCATTATGAAAGGGACTCATTTTAGTAGTTGGTCATCTATCTTATCTAGGGACAACATCAATGACCAGATCTCTATAAATACCTCTAGTCTCTACCTCATTTGGATGAGTCGTGCTGCCGGATTTCCATTTTAGTGAATCAAACACTTGGTTTACTCAACAACGCACATGATCCCGTAGTATTTAGTGAGGTTGATACTTTCTAGCTCCCTTATCTGTCATAAGTATGTTAGATCCTATTGAGACTGCCTACTTCTCCTCCCTATACGATTCTCTCTTGATCGCTCCCTACGTATTGTTTTCCTAGGTCACGTGTAGCGCGATAGTCATGTAGTATGCACGTAGTCATCGTATCCAGAATCAAACCCATGTAGAAACAAAAGAAGAATTTGTTCTCTTGTTATTTTTTGAGAGGAAAATAAATATCAAGCTCACGTGCTTTTTTTTCCCACAGATTCCAGGAAATGCTTGTCTCTTAATATTCAAAGTATGATTAAATCTAAGGATACTATCTGAAAAACTATCAAAATTTTCGAAAGATCTTAAATTTCTATAGTTATGTATTTAAAACCCTTTAATGTTAGCACAAGAGATTTTTTTTTCCAATTCAATTAATGTCAATGTTTTGTGTAATAGCATACTATTTTTATTATTTTTGTGACCAATGTATTATCTTATTTGACCTTATCAATTGATACATTATTAACTACTAAGCTTTCAATTGTTAGATGTTGATAGATCATCATCTATACAACAATAAAAGTTTACATAAATGGTAAATTATACTATAAAGTATCAACTCTTGGAAGTAAGTTTATTTGAGTTATTAACATTTTCAATGGTTAAAAAGAAAGAATTAACATTTCATAAAATTCATTTAAAGTATTAATATTTAGATTAATTTTTCTTAATGGATAATTATAGATATCTTATTCAAACAATTGATTCCTTTTTTTTTTTTTTTACTACATAAAACGTTATAAATGAATTTACCCTAAATGTTAAAACCTCTTTTAAATTACTAGAAATTTGATATCTTAAATGATCTTAACCAAATATTGATACATTTTAACCTAATTTACCCATTATTTATGTAAAAAGACACATCATGCTATTCTATTGAAGTAAAAGATTTTTAATTCTAAAATTTTTTAATACACGTATAGTGCTTTAAAAATTTGGTGTCTTGTGATAAACTTTGCAAGATTAAAACTTATATTTTATATATGAAGACTTTTTATAGGGACTTTGATTTCAAGTGAAATGAAGTAGGTTCAATTGTCTTTCCATTAATTATAAATATATAATTTTTGAAAAAAAAAAGAAAATAAAACATATTTAATGTATTTTGTAACAGATTTATTTTATAGCTATATTAAGAAGGACATAGGAATGAGAAGATTAAACGAGCCATGCGAATATAGAAAAATATTCACTGGCTAGTACAGACCAATATACGTGATAAATAACTATCAATTATATTTTAATACATAATAATGATATAGCTATTATATATATATATATATATATATATTACCCAATTGATGTTTGATACATAATTATATTTT
Organism: Combretum micranthum; assembly: GCA_024138025.1. Lineage (NCBI taxonomy): Eukaryota > Viridiplantae > Streptophyta > Magnoliopsida > Myrtales > Combretaceae > Combretum > Combretum micranthum. The sequence goes on from JAMXBD010000183.1 coordinate 152,046, forward strand.
GTTATTGACCCAATCAATAATACATTGACATAGCCATTAAACGTTTTCCCTAAGCAAAAGTTATTATAATCTTAGCACTTAATATATTTACCGTAACTGCCTCTCAATAAATGCAATCTTCAATATGACAACTACATGGCCAGTCATAGTATTTAATTTATACCCATACTGAAAAATTGATTTAATGGTGGAAATGGTGCAAACGTGAGCGATAAAAGATGCCCATATGCTCCAACTACGCGTTTCGTTCATCACCAAACGTATATTAATTATTAGACCATCCAAAAGACCATCAACTATTTATAAAGCCATCTTCAAGACCTTTCTCAACTTCTCTTCTTTGAACGAAGAAACAGTCTTAATTTTGCACAAAGTGATGGAACCAACCAAAAACCAAATAGAACAACAACAAATACCAAAATCCCAAGTGTGGGATTGCGGTAGCATGCTCTATGATTCGTTCGAGCTCAAGTCATTCAAGCTCCAGCTAGACTCGGCTATAGCATCGGCGGGTAGAACCATGTCGATGCCTCATCTACCGGATCGACGCGTGATCCCTGCACCACAAGAGGATCATGAGGATGATCACCAGCCTCCAACAAACCGGGCATCGAAAAAAACTTCTTCTAAAATATCAAGGTCATTGCAGAAATTTGTACGCTCCATATTTATTAGGCCAAAGCCGAATAATAATAATAATAATTCTTCGAATAACACGTACTACGGCGTTGAAGAGGCGAAGAAAGGAGTGTATGTTCTTCGTGATAAGTTCGGTTCGCTCACTACTATTCCTGAAGTGCCAGAGATTGATCCTCATGGTGGATTCTCTCCGGAAATCAATGGTTTTGTGAGGAAAACGAGGTCGGAGAGGTTCACGTCTATCTCCATAGGTATTCCAAAGTAGTTTAAGGTTTAGTATAATATATTGCTTATGCTATTCCATACATCGTTTGTGTATATATTATTGATGTTGAAGAACATATATTTTTTCCTTTCGTTTTGGGGCTTATACCTTGAGTTATGCTTAAATATTTCTCTGTTTTTCGCTTTTTAATCCAAAGATATGCGATATGCTTAAATTTTGGTGCGAAGTTTTTGAAATTCTGCTATTGTATCTGAATAGAATTTTCTTTGTGGTATTTTCTCAACGCGTTGTCTCCAGGTTACCATATTACCCATAAATTTATCAAATGCAAAATTTTAGTCAGTAATCACTTAAGCAACCCACATTAAATCATACGTATAAAAGTATCGAATGAAAAAATTATAGTTAGTTATATTTTTGTATGCATATCTAAAGGGATCATCCCAATTCCCAAATATGGTGATTTGAAATCTGCACTCAATTACTTATTTTGATTCCACGCAGTGAATAGGGTCAGGTGTTAACTGGGACATTCATAAAGGCTATAATTGATTATGAAATAACGTAGGTGAAGGGCATTAATCACTTATTGCAGCGATTTTATATTCTCAGTCTAAAGAAATAAAGTTTTATTCCATTTCGTCCTGATAGGGTATACTATATTGGTATCATTTTGATATTATTTTCAAATCAAATCGATACTAAAACGATACTGATATGATACCAATAAGAAATTAACAATTTTATTTATAAACTAACCAAACTGATACAAATATGATACAAATAAAAATCTGAAAATCGATACAAGGCAAAGATATATTAGTGCATTATAGCTAGGTAAAATTGAAGCTCGATAAGATCTATCTAAGGTCAAAATTTAAATGTCAAACTCTTTGATAAGGTGTATTCTGCTGATTGATTTGCTTCCCCTCCAAATATGAGATCATTTCATTGAGATATTTTACCGTGTTCTTAATCTTCTTGGCCTTGTAGAGAACATGTTATCTTGAATGACAAACATCCTTGACCCATCGATTGACAAAAATAAATCAAAATTTGCTAGCATTTGAGTCCTATGGATATAGTCCATAGAATATATTAATGAAATCTTATATGATATATATGGAAGAAAAAAGATATAAAATATAAAGAATATGTCCATGGATAAGTGGCGGCCACGTAAAAAAAAAAAAAAAAAAAAAAACAATAAACAAGATGATTTTCTCTCTGTGTGCGTTTTGGTTCGGTTGACCTCAGGACAGCGTAGTAAAATAGAAAATGAAAAATGAGAAGAAGTTAAGGCGGTGACGGTGGTAATAGGCTCCATGAGTCAAATCGTAATTTAGAGCTGTTGTATTATTTGCCTTCTTATTCGAAACCACAAAACTTAAATTCGTTCAACGATTTCTGATCCGGACAGCTTATTGAATCCTTTTGAGAATTTGCGTTTCCATTATTTGCCAATCATTCTTAAGCTACTTAAATTAAAGAGACGTTTTTGCGTTTTTACGAATTAATTAGCTTTGAGATTTTGTTAATATCCATTGTATTCGGTGAAGTAATCTGCTATTATATCTAGTGAAGAAAAATATTATAATTCATTATTCGTTAATACTAGAAATTTTTGCATTGCTGTCCTATTATATTTTTTCCTTATTGAGATTTTTCTTATTAAATCCTAGTGTTCTTTATTATATATAATATAATAATTAATTTATTATATGCTTTTAGGCAAGAGGAAATATATCTTGTCATTGTAGAACATTATTTTTTACTTAACAAATGGTATCTAAGTCATGTTTGAAATATATATATATATATATATATATATATCTTGTTTTGCAAGCATAGCAGAATAATTGGATGCTATGATGAAATTAAATTATTCAATTTAAAAGTTGATGACTAATAATCTTTTATATTAAAAAAAAATTATACGTGTGTTTAGACAAAGGTGAAGACAAATGATAAATTTAATGAAGATTGAGCAACTATGCAAAATTGTTAGTTATATCTAATAATGAGTTCTTCATAGTGTATATCATCATATTACTTTGGAAATTAGAGGATATGTTCTACAGAAGAAATTAGAGTCAATGTTTGATAGGCAAATTGTTTTGAATAAAACCTTTTTTATTAGGAAAGTTGTGAATTTGAAGTTTAGGGATGAATCCAATATGACAAAGTACTTAAATGATTTTTATGGTCTTGTGAATCAATTATTTGCTATGTGGTGCCTGATGATAAGATGTAGGCACTATTATTAAGGAGTTTACTACCTGACAGTCACTTGTGGTATTAGTTAGTAATTATGTGCTAGAAGGAATGTTCATTGTTGCAATCGTGAAAGACTGCTTGATAAATGAGGAAGTTAGAAGAAAAGAACTTGGTATAGGTTTTCAGGCTTGGGCACTAGTTATTGATAGACAAGAAAGATGTGGTGGAAGCAAGACCATTAGTTTATCTTATAAATTTAATAAATTCGACAACGGTAGGAGAAGATCCAATCATGACAAAGAAACATTAAATGATACCATTGTGACAACTTAGCCATTAAAAGAAAGAATGTAAAATTAGTGAAAGAAAGCAAGCTAAAGGTAAAAGTAATGAAAAAAGTGAAGACATGATTGTTGTAGCAATAGCTGATGAAGTTGTTGTTGCTTGATATAACGATTATGTTAGTCTTGCATGTCATGATTGTGACAAGGTTATCGACTTCGGTGTCTCCTTCCACATGACATTACATGGTGAATTCTTCTTAACTTGCCTTGTGATTATGGCAATGTTAGGATAATAGTGCTCCACCTTAAGCATGAACAATTTTAGACTTTTGATGAGCCATTAGACCTAAATGGACATTTTATGACTTAATGTAGTTATCAATCTCCTTAGCTATTATAGATTCAGTTTTATAAACAAAAGTTCCACAACTGAGAGTTTGAAAGATTTATTTGATAAACATTAGATTGAAAATTTTCAATTATGATCTTGAACTTTGCTTAGTCTTACTTTAGTGTAAGTGTGTGATAAAGTCATCACACCTAAGATTGTTGAGCATGAAAGCCTAGGTGGTATTAAATCTTAGGTTATAGGAATCTATTTAGATGATATCATTACTTTTTCTCCTTGCCTAAGTCAACTTGCTACCTCACACTCACCAACTTGAGAAGCTTTCTTCTAATCCTCATCTCAAAACATCAAATGAAGCAAACCCATATTAATGTAATTGCTTAAGAGCCTAGAATTTAACTTAAACTTATCATAGGACCTAAACACTCACCTTAGTGAATCCTTAATCTTTAAGAGCTACAACTCCCTCAAATGTTTAAGTTTCATCATATATATTTCCTAAGTTAATTAAGAGATTGGACTAGATAATACCTCAATACTAAGGTTGAAGCTCTAATACCATCATTAGGGTTTAGATTTTAAGATACCTTAACTTAGTTTTAGCTTGAGGATCAGTTTATCAAAAGAAAATGAAAGAGAGCTTAAAGAAGAGAGAGATGATAGTGAATGCTTAATGAGCGAGGAAAAAGGGTAGTAAGTAGTAATATTGTTAGACTCAGCTTAGACCATTAACTCAAACATGTGAAGCGGTTAAAGAATTGAACTAGAATCATTAGAAAAATGAAAATATAAGTCATTTTTCAATTATGAAACACAAATAAATCTAAAATAATATAAGATAGTGTAAAATTACCCATTAATGATATAGTCAACATTGGACAAGCATTTTACTTTGGTATTTAATGGTATCATACATGGAAAAATGGTCACAATGTAAAATAGAATTTAATTCTTTAATATACCAAAATTAATATATTGATGAGCTGTGCCGTGCTAGGCTTAAAATGAGTCAAGCTCGAGTAACTCACAAGTAGCTTAACTTATTTGTAACCTAGCTTAATTGTAGCCTTACTTAAGGTTTTATAGCTAAAATTGGTTTTTTTAATGGATTGACTTGTTCTCATGTCTAGTCTCATTTAAAATCACCATGAATCAACCAAGTTAGTTCGATTTAGGTTTGACAACATTACTGGGCATATCATAGGATTTTAGGATTTTTCTTGAGATTGTGCCATATAGTCAATCTTAAGGGTTTTAGTTACATTATTCTTCCAATTGTGAACCCTATTGCTTATTTTTATAGTTTATGTATTAAAAATCATCTTTAGTACTAAACTACCCTTATATAAATAAATATATATTTTTTAATCTATCAATTTTTGTTCCTATCATTAGGGTAAAATCATAATTAAAAAGAATATTTTTAGCATAGTTTGACCTCTATTTGACTTCACATGCTATATTTGACTTAGGGTTAATGTTGTGAATGGTATTTGAGTTTTGGCAAATATGTAATGAGATGTCTAAACTTTGAGGTTGATCAATTTAGTCTCTAGAAGAACTTTTTATGCGCACCAACAATACCTCATTGATATTGGTTAGCATACATGAAAAAAAAAAATTTAGATTTCAAATTTATCAATTTTAAAGTTAAGGTACTAAGTTGTCGATTTTAAAGTTCAAGTATCAAATTACATATTTTGCCAAAGTTTAAGTACTATTCATGATATTCATTCTATGACTTATTTTAAACATATGTGATAACCTAGATCATTTCATAGGGTCTCAACAAAGGTATTTAGGGTATGTTTGGATTGTCTAATTTTTATTTGTATTTTATTTATATATGATCTATTTAATATATTTATCAGTACAATGTCTGTTATTCATTTGTATCTATTTCTTGATGAACATTTATTTGGAAATGATAAAATTAAGATGCCAAAACAACTAGAAAAAAGAAGATACAAACAAAGCCTTAAACTATCAATCATATGCCAATAACATTATAGGCCAGTGGCACAACTTATCTCTCAAGTATGATGAATTAGGTTCAAATAAAAATTACTCAAATACTAATAACATAAAATTATTTATCAAAATATCGACACAAAATTATATCTTTATCGTGTGATTCATAAATTAGCATATAAATTTCATCTTAAAGATGCAATTCATTAACAAATATGAAATACTTATTAAAGATATAATTCACGTACAAAATAAGTAAATCCCTCTTTCAAGATGCGATTTATCTTAAAAAAACATGAAACGCCCTTTGAATATGTGATTTAGCACCGTATGACTTTTGGCTGAATCGCACTTTCAAAGGCGTTTCATGTGTAAATGTAAGTACCCAACCTACTTAATTCTAATATTAAGTAAATCAAGTCCCTAACTACCTCTAATATTTTCATATTACATGTAAGGTTGTCCTAAATCTAACTATTTATGTGAATTATTTGTTTAAAACCACTAAACTTCATATAAAGACTTTTCACAAAAAGATTACTCCCATGAATAATCTATACACAGATAAAACATTTACAAGAAAAATATTTGCAAACTTTGTGTCTAATAAATGACACAACAAAACGTACATATTGTCTCAAACTAACAAAAAATTAAACCTTGAAATCTCTTTTACAACATAAGGCTTAACTAACAAGCCTTCTAACACAATACAAAATACATTTCCTTTAATAAAATCTCTTAAACAAAAACTTACTTGAAAAGCCACAAGCAAAACCTGGGTTCCTATCCGTCCCATTCTTCTAGGAATTTCTCCCAGTTACTCCCATAACCCAAATCATTATAGCAATCACAATCACCTGAGAAGTAGCAAAAGTGAGCCAAAGGCTCAGTGGTACACAGTAACAAAACCAAAAGCGATATGGTAACCAAACTTAATCTAGTGCAATGTAACAAGTCATACATCATTATCTTTACGTATAATTTATTAAACAAAACAACACTGGAGTATTCAAACTTTGAGACAAACAAGGATATGAAAGGTCTTGAGTAACATTAGTCTCCTAGGGGGTTGACATAAGTAGCCCAAATACTTATACCTCCTATAAAACTTTCTAAAAGAAAAAGCAATCTCATTTAGGGCTCCTAGCCATTACTCAACTCCACTTAACTTAATCCATAACATCATCTAATTCAACTGTTTCCATGAACACTTCAACTAAATCATATTATTTCATTTTAAGAATAAGTGAATGTTACACCGTTACCAAATACCCTATTGATTACCCGCTGAGCCACTAATAAAAGTCATTGCATCATGACAGGTGGCCTAAGCGCTTATACTAACGTGTCATTGCATCATGAAATTAAAAAGATAATGTCGCTCCTCAGACTAGATACAATGTGAAAATTACAATCAAAACAAACATTACTTGAGTCATCTTGAATTAGGTTAAGTTAGAATATGCCTAACCTAGTAGACAATCAAACAAGTCACTGTATATCTGTGTTATGCAGAGAATCAATAGAGGTACTCAAAGAAGTAGGAGTTTCTATCACTGTAACAAAGAAAATCAACTCAATTAACATTTATACTTAGTATTATGCATAAAACATAACTAAATCTAAGTTTAGCACTCATGGAATTTCAAATAAATATAACATAAAGTCATAACATATCATTCATACATCTAACAAACTCATAAAAATCCATAAAATCATCACAAAGCAATTTGACAAGCTAAAAGAAATATTTGATGAAGTTTTGAAAATGGAAAACTTCAGGAGTCACGCCGGCATTCAACACCGACATTGTTGAACTTTAACGCCAGCTATTATGAAGCCTATGCTGGTGGTGTTAGAGGCAGCTTTAGAATTTTGGTCTTTGATCATCTTCAACATTGGCTATTCTAAAGCCTACGCCGGCGATGTTAGAGGTAGCGTTAAAATTTTGGCCTCTGATCATCTTCAACATCGGCGGCGTTGAAGTGTCAGATGCTGGCATATACTACATAACATTTTTTTTGAAAATGCAAAAATCCCCTGTTTTAAACTTCGAAAATTTACAACTTTAAACATATCTTAATCCTTCTTCAACACATTTTCATCATCAAACTTCATCTCAAATATATTTTATCAACTCATAACATATATAAACTTCATGTTCATCATATTTAACACATCAACACCAACTCAATACATCTCAACCAATAAATCAAAACCAACACTTTATATATCATCTCTACCAATTCAAGCACAACCAAACACTTTTATTATAAAACCGACTTCTCATAGTCACTTACTCACTTCATTTTGAACTCACCAAGCACATTTTTATGCTCATAACATTATTTAACCCAACTAGCAACAATTCACTTCATCAACACAACATAATTCATGCATAAACACTTCTTTCTCATCATCAACTTCATCAATACTCCTTATTTTAAATCCCAAATATCTCTATATTTCAAGTTATATGTTTAGCACATACTACAAGTCCTTAAATGATCAATATACTGCTCAAACCATTATCAAAATATAGAACTTGTCCTTACTAATATTTAGCATAAAACTCATTCTCACAAGAAAACTTGACTACAAATATACATGTAACAAACAAACACACATACTTTAAGAGGCTTTATGTTCATGAGAAGCACTTGAACCTAATGGCTTGTTCTTACTAAGTGTTTGGAGTGTGTTGCTTGAAGAGACAAAAGAAGAAAACTTGATGAGAAATATGGGAAATTCGTGTGGATTTTTGAGCTGCCTTAGAAAGGGTTTTTAAAAGCAAAAATAAAGCTTATAATTATCTTAAAGTTTGACTTTAGTGCAGCCTAAACATGGGCTTCAATTTGCATGGATTTGGGCTCATTTTGAGCTTTAAAATGGGGCAAAAATTTTCTGCTATGTGTAGGAACTTTCAAAGGCTTTTTTGGCAAATATTAGATATTACACACACACACTAACACATATACAATACTAGCATCAATAAAATTTTCACTAATATGTTATTGACTCTAATTTATACTAACACAAACACATATTCACACAAGCATTAATTATATTGCTCATACATACATATCTAATACTCAAGATACATTAACTTAAACACATTTAACATATTACTAAATGATCTACTCCAATATTAATATTACAACACATGCGTTTTATCAATTAATCATGCTCATAAAATTTAATAATTAAAACAAATAAAATATATACATGAAAATTAAATTAAAATTAGAGTTGGATCATTTCAGTAAATTTATGAAACACTTGCTTGATATGAGATTTTGCATTGGTATTTGTGTAATTATTTTTTGTATATTTTGTATTTGTAATTTTTTACAACAAAGTTAGTAGACATCTGTTTCATTATACTATAAGAATTATTTGAAAATTTGAGTAGGCAATAAGAATATAAGCATATAATGAATCTTATATAGTATGAGTTAGAGGATCCAGGGTGGGTAGGATATGAAATCTTACTTATACCCTATCCTGTAATATACATAATATGAAATTTTATACCCATAATCTATCTTGTATCACCTTATACCACCTTGTATCTTGTACGGTTGTACCTTAAAAAACTCATAAGGTAAAGGATACTCTATGGGATCTGTAACTTTTTTTTTTTTAAATTTCAAGTTATATGTACTTTTTATGTAATATGCAAAACTATATTATTTTTATATATTTATTATATACCTGCTAAAGAAATTTATAAATTTTTTTATCATCACAAGCTCTAAACTATGCAGAATTTTTTGTGTTAAAGTCAAAATCTTTAGCAAATACATGTAGAATTTGATTAAGTGATATCAATAAAATTGTAGAATATTTAAAATATTCTAAAATAAAAAAATTTGGTGGCTCTTCTATATTATTTAACTAAATAGTAAACAACACTTCTAAATAACATATAATTTTGTGTACATACAATTGAAATTCTTTTAAAATAAAAATTAATGTTAATTACATAATAAAATAGTAAGTATAACTTTTTCTAGAAAAAAAGTTTTAAAAGGAAGCCTACTTAAATGATACTTTCAAACAAAAGTGATTGTAAGACAAAAATGGAGTATTATTAATAATAAGTTATTTATAAAAATTATTTTTTTAATTTTAATATACAAGTTTTAGGATAATTGTAGTACAGGGTAATGGTAGCATTATGTAGGGTGGGTAAAAAAAAAAAAAAACCAATTGAACCAAACCAATCCATAACTGAACCAAACTAGACAAAAAATATGGTTTTTTTTTTTTTTTTTTTACAATTAGGTCTAAAAATTTTCCAATCCGAATAAATTCGTAAATTTATGGTTTGGTTTAGAAGGTAAACCAAACCAATTCATTAAACTGAACCAAACTGTTTTAGAAAAATATAATAACATTTTACATGTAAGTTATAACTATATATTATTTTTTATGATGATTGATTATATCATATATGTTCATATGATATTTACTATTAGGTGAATATTGATTAAAATCAACTTGGTCATTTTTAAATTTGTTTTTTAGGCTCATGATATATATATATATATATATGTATATTTATTGATGATAACCTATAATTTTTTTAATATTTTTTAACTTTATAAAGTATGAAATTTATTTATTTTTTTATAACTCTTATCATATATTAATTGTTAATGTATTTTGTTAGCGAATCATTTTATTTGTTGATGAATTTTGTCGATAGGTGATTTTTTATTTTTGTAAATTTATTGGTAGATGATTGGCTTGATGATTTTATTAAAATTAAAAATTATAAATTATTATGTATTGATTAGTGAATGTATTTTATTGGTAGATAATTGAATTTATAAAGAACTATATATTAAAAATATAATGAATTCATAAAGTATCTTATCGTGGTTTATAATGTAAACTTTGCAAAGTGATATGAATATTTAAGTATTTATACAAATGTAAAAAAATTAGAATAAAAAAAATTTTTAGTTAGAATTTTAATTTAATCTGTAATATAATTCAAACCAAACCGTTATCTCATGATTTATAAAATTTATAATCCGAATCAAATCGTTACTTAAGAGCTTGGTTTTGAATGAAAAAAAAACTTAAACCATAAATTATGATTTTGTTTAATTTAAAAAAAAATCAAACCAAATCGATCAATTACTACCCCTAGCTTTATGGTATTTTGAAATTGTATCCTATAGGTTTTAAAAATCTCATATTCGTATCCTATGTTGTGAGAAAAGCATAATAACTAAACCACACACTACCTTGTGTCCTCAATATTCATCTGCCTAGTCAAAAAGGGTAGTTGTACACAAAGTTACCTACTCACCCTAATATAGCATGCATATAAAGTTTATTTTGACTTTTTTAATTATCAAAAGATTGCATATATAACATAATGGAATAGGTGTGTTTTTTATTTCTATTGACCATCAAACTGCATTTCCTGCTTTTGCTATCTGAAACAGTCACAAAATAAACTTATTTCCTCGATTTTTATTTTGTTTTTCAAAAGCAGTTAAAACCCCTAGAACATAGGAAGAGAGGTTTTAGAGCTCTGCAATTGAAAATAAGGAAGAAATAGCCAAGCACAATGGAGAAATCGCTGTTAAAGCTAGACAACGCCACGACGTGCACTTCCTGGAACTACTCTGCTCAAAGGCTGGCAGCCGGTTCTTCTGACGGAACCCTCTCTATCTTTGATTCTCGCGATCCTGCATCCTCTTCCTTTACCTGTTCTTCCAAGACCAAGGTTCCTTCCTTTACTCTCGCGCTCTCTATAAAATTTATATGTATATAATGTGTTTAGTTAGAAAGTTAGTTAGTGCCATGGAGCGATTGGAAAGGAGGAATTCTTTAAAATCTGTACGTTTGATTTCGAAAGGTTTTTGAAAGGTTTGTTTTTGTATACTAAAAATAAGTGGGAAAGTAATGGTTCTGATGTAGTGGTAGTTCGGAGTAGAGAGTGGTTTGGAAGGAGAAATAGAGGAATTTTGGGAAATTATGAGAAGAGATGGAACTCAGAGTTGGTGAGGAGCAGGTGAAAATTAGGGTAAACAATTAACAACCAAAAGAAAAAAAGGGTAAATGATAAGATGAAAATGGTGGCAATTTTATTGCAAATTTCTATCGTGGTTTCAGCATGGGAAGTATGGATGATTTGTGGGTTAAAACTCACAGAGTCTGAAATGAAAACAAATGCTAAATTGTAAACCAAAATTAATGGTTACATGGGGCTGTGGTCGTATGCATTTATGTTCAATTTGTGGTCTAATCAGCTTAAGATATTGTTTTAGTGATTAAGGTGCATGATTAATTGGACAAGTTGCACAAACTGTCTGGTTCAAATCCATTACACCCTCCACTATTGTGCAATCTGGATTTAACCCATGCATAATCTTATAGGGTGGTTTTATACATGGAGATTTCTGGTCGAAAACTTTAGGGCATGTTTAGTTGACTTTATAAGGATACAACAGAAAAATCATCCTCTACTTTAGGCCTATTCTTGTTTGGTTGGCCGAATAGCTATTCCATAAAAATACTGTTTTTATGAAATGAGGAAATGCAATCCTTTATAGAGCTAAAAGAATAGCTGTTCTTTAATCTTTTTCAACATATTTCTATATCTACCCTTAAGAACTTAGAGGAACTGTAATGCATAATTTTTATTTTTCTGTTATATTCCTTAAGCTACAATTCTGTTCTTACCTTAAACTATTTCTCAAATCAAACTTACTGTTAGTGTTGTATGATTGCTAAACCTTTTAAACTTCATGATTTGGTTCATTGTTTTAATGTAGCATGCCAGGAGGATTAGAAGTAAAACATGCACACAAAGATGAAAATTTTAAAGAACCCATGATTGAAGAGGCAATTTCAAAAAACTTAAGCTTGAATGTTGTAAGCTAGTATTAATATATGGATGCTTGACAGAACTTATAACCAAAATCATATAAAAGAACAATTGCAGCATGATCTTATTATTTGGGTTTTCTTTATAATTTAAGGGTCCAATAGAGTTCAAATCCAAACAATGGCATGCCTTTAATATTGTGCAATCTGGATTTAACCAATGCATGGGCCTTATAGGGTGGTTTTATGTTTTTTGCCTGGATAAGTTGGTCTAAAACCTCTAGTGTTGTCTGATTGCTCAACCTTTCAAACTTTATGATCTGGTCCATTGTTTCGATGTGTTGTACCATCACATAAAAGTACAAGGATATACCACCGAGACGAAAATTTAAGTAAGATTGCAAAGGCAATTTTTAAAAGGCTTAAGATTGAACTATAAACTAATATAAACTGTGGGCCTTTGAGTGAGTTTATCACTAAAATCAAATGAAAAACCAATTGTGGCTATGCTTTGATACGACTTGTAACAATTTGAAACTATTCATACTGAGATATTATCCGCTTTGGTATTTTATACTGAACGATTTGACCTTTGTGTCGACTGTATCCTAGGAGGTTATCCATTTGTGGGTGCTATTCACCGAGTATACTTAAACCTTAGAGTTTTGACGAACGCCAAGCTAATATCGAAAGGTCTCTTGATGATTAGAGTTCACCACATCCTATTTGTGAGGTATCTCAATGTGGATTTGCTTTATAAGTGAAGGCTCTTATAGATCAATCTTTCACAGATATTAGCTGATCTTCTGTTAGCTTTACCCATCTCATAGCTGATTGGTCCATGTTATGGTGGCTGTTTCCACATGCTGCTTTTTTAAATTTTTTTTAAATAAATGACATGCTTTATGATCTTTATTTGTGTTTGATGATAATGTTCTTTTTATCTAAATTATTATTTTTCTTTTACCCCATTGGTTAATGTGAAACAAACATTTCATGTCTATTTCTGTATTGAAATCTTATTTATAGGTACATGACTCTGGTATTGTTAAAGTAACTTGGGTTCCTCCAGAATTTGGTGATGCAGTGGCTTGCATTTTTGAGGATGGGACTTTCTCATTGTGGGAAGAGATTGCTGAAGGTAGATAATGTAGACAGTATGGAAACATACTAATGAATATCCCCCCACCAAAAAAAAGTAAAAAAAATAAAAAAAATAATCATTTGCAGGTGAAATGATGAAGTTGAAAGCAAGTTGACGTAGTTTAATACAATCAGATAATACATAAAAATATTGATTTTATCAACTCACGAAAAAAATACAAGAATAAGGTTAGTTGATGGACCAAGAAGAGTAAGTCTGGGGATCAACTGATATCGAGAAAAGGGATCTCTTATTCTGTCAACAATTCTTTCCAAAAAATTATCCATCTGATTGATTATTCATAAAGGCAATTCATGGTTGAGGGGCTTATTAGGAATAGGAAGAAATAACCGAATCGAGTTCAGAGATTTACCTAGTTCGGGTTATGAACCAAGAAAGGTTTTTTTTTTATCTTCGAAACCCATTAGAATGAAAGAGAGCCATGTACGAGAAATCAAATTATACATAAATGATCGAATCCTCGAACGCACTGAAAAAAAAAAAAAAAAACCCTATTTTGTTTACCTTTCACTAGGATTTGCTTGAAGTTACATGCTTGAAAAATCTTTCACATTAATTTGGAACAACTACACAGATATAGCTATTAACGTGGCATCTAGAATGGCCTCCTTAATTAACATCATCTTCTCCCATGTAGATTCTCTTTCTCTTAAGTGGAAACTGTGTATATCCTTCAAAAGTGGTTCGACCAAAGCATTGGATCTTCAATTCGGTGGCTCTTCTACAAGTTTGAAGATGGTCAGTCTTGCTAGAAATATCTAACTGTGTGAGGAATAATATTCCAGTGCTTGATTTCTCTTTTTATGTTGCCATTTATCATCAAGACTTTGTTGTGATGATTTCTTGCTGATGTTATTCGATGCATTAGCTGGCTGGAGCGAGTCACCTGCTGATTCACATATGTGCAAAAATATTATACCTTTGACATTTTCAATTCTGTTATATTTCTCATGATTTGGCTTCTAAATCGTTTGACACATTTGATTCTGTTGTTACTTTCTTGCGATTCTGGTTCTAAATCCTTTTTTTACACAAACTAGCAGGTCTGAGCAATTGTTAACTGGAAAAATTGCTTTCGAGTTTAACTTAGGTTCTTTCCAGAGTCCATATGTCAAATAATGTTTTTCACTTCTTCTGCCTGATATCCCATTTGCCAAATACGTATGCACTCCTGCTGCATCTAAAGGTGCCCTAGTGTTTAGGCAATATAAAGTTTCTACTTCCATCTGTCATCTAGAGCTTGAGTCTTATTATCATAATCCCATCATGTCTCAAATTACTAAAAGAATCAAATAAAAAGTATTCAATTATTCTGTGGAATGAGCAGGCAAATGTAGAGTTTAATTATTGGTTTCTATGCAAGTTGCTGAATCCTGCCTCTTGTCTATTTACTCATTATTGTTGTAGGGATTGTGGTTGGGTTATATTACACATATTTGTTCCGCAGACTGAAATAACTCATAATTCTGGTTTATGTTGGGCTTCTTTTCTTCAATTAGATGTGATGGTCAACATCTTCCCAGCATTTTTTTTTAAACCTTGCTTTATCATTTCATTCAATGACAGGCTAATACATTTGTCAATCCCACAAAATGCAATGTCTTCATATTTGGGGCTTAATACATAATCTATATCCTTATAAGCAAGACGGCCTTTTTTTTTCCTCTCATTCCTTTCCCTCCATACATAATTACAAGCCAAAAAAATAAAAAAGGGTTGTTTTATAGCATCTCTGCATCCATACAACATCATCATCTATTTCTGGAAGAAAACTGATCCTCAAGATGCATGCAATGTGTTTTTTGCTTTTCTGATATTCTTTAAGTCTCATTGACCATTACTTCTGGTGTGTATAAAGATGATATCATTTGAACATAGCAGTGAGAAAAAGTGTTACCTGGCTTGGTTCATGGGCTTCTTTTTGTAGGTTGTTGCATATACAGATGGTCATGTAAAAGTCTATGAGCTATCAAATCCCTTAGAGTTGAATAGTTGGCAACTACAGGTGAAAATTTATATGATCCTGCTTTATACTTGAATTTTTGATATGTAATGTTTTGTCCTTTATGTCAGCAAAAGGTTTTAGGTAAAAGGGAAAATATAAGACAATTTTTGCAGGTTCTCCCTTTTTTTGTGGTGGTTATGGTTGTATTTAATGCATGTAATTTGGATAACTGCATGATAGTTTGTAGTTATTAGCCATTGCCATTTTGCTACTCATCTACTTTCCCCATCTTCTTTCCAGCTTCTCTCAACCTTTACATTTGTCAGGCTTTCGTCATGTGAATTTGATATCCAATCCATGGACTATAAATGATAAATAAAGTAGAATATGAACATCACTTGAAGCTATATCAAGGTTTGCACGA
Organism: Combretum micranthum; assembly: GCA_024138025.1. Classification (NCBI taxonomy): domain Eukaryota; kingdom Viridiplantae; phylum Streptophyta; class Magnoliopsida; order Myrtales; family Combretaceae; genus Combretum; species Combretum micranthum. Next base: position 168,118 of record JAMXBD010000183.1, read on the forward strand.
AAATGCCCAAGTTGGTACTTGAACTTTGATGAAAAGATTAATCAGGTATCTGAACTTTAAAAAGCTTAATTTTATACCTAATTGAACATTTCGTACTCTTAAACACTATCTCACTTAACATTCCCCTTTCATTGTCTCTTTAAGTAATGGATATGTGTCAAACAATGATCTAACGTGTTAAGTAAGGTAGTATTTAGGGAGACGAAAAATTTAATTGGATATTAAATTGAACTTTTTAAAATTTAGATACTTAATTGACCTTTTCATCAAAGTTTGGATACCAAATTGGGTGTTCCTCCTTATATTATACATGGCATGATTTATCATTTTTAATGAACCAAATCTATTATGGCCCAAAAGAAAGAAAAAAAAAAAAAGAAGAAAAAGGGAAAAAAATATCGTCTATGGCTCTATGCTTATCTTTTTTTCCTAGGTTAGTGCATCCTCATACATCTGGTTGAGTTTGAATGCTGTTTTATTTCAGTATTTTCATTTTATTTAAATCTGGATGAAGGGCAGGTTTTTAGCTTGTAATAAATATATTCTTTGCATTGTAGAGCAAATTGAAGATAACATTGTATTTTTCCTTCCTTAGGCTGAATTTCAAAATGTTAGTGATTCAGTTTCCACATTTGGGAAGGCAGTATGTTCTTCTGCATCAGTCTCTTGGAATCCTTTTCGAGGTCAAGGCCCTGAATCAAGCTTTGTTTTGGGTTATTGTTCAGACACTTCCCAGCTTAATTCCTCTAAAGTAGGTGCAACTGTTTTGTTCTTTGTTATTGTATGGTATTGGCTATATCTTTACTGTTATTAGAGCTTGATTCTTTTAAGGGATTGGTCTGTGTTGGTACATATATTTAGAAATTTGAAGTCATGTTGTACTATGTGCATTCATACATGTAGCCGTTAATTCTTGGAAATTAATTATCTCTGATTGAATATAACCTTATATGCAAAGATTTAGCTCCTTCAGATACACCAGCTTCTGGTGGAGAAGATCTGTCTTTTCTTTCCTTGGCCTCAACATTCGAAATAGTTGTGTGTGTGCTGCTTATGTGGTAGAGTATTTTAGCTAAACATAATCCTTCATTTTTGTGATGAGGCGCGAACTAGATGTCAATTGAATTTGTTAAGTTAATGTCCTCATCCACTGTCGAAAGCATTTGTCTCCTGTGTTTTGCTTTATCGAATACTGATAAATAGTTAGAAATGATAGACTTTCTTTGCTCAATGCCATATTGGAATAGCATTTTTTTTTCTTTTAATTTTTTATTGTGCAAGTAAGATGGGGTTATGTTTGAATCCTAGACCTGTAACTAAGAGCACAATTACTCTACAAATGGAGCATAAGGCTAGTGCTGGAGAGGGGAAATGTGATAGAAACTTGGGAAATTGTACATAGATTGTATTGAATAAAAAATGATTACACATTGTAATCTGATGGAATTAGGGTTAAAACAAATGTACACAAATTAGAGCTAAAACAAATGTGCCACAGAGCAAACTGCTTCTGCACAGAGTTAAGGCTCCTTGGCACTAAATGACAGCCTTATCTCTCATTACTCCTCTCACCTATATAGAATACAATACTATTTTTCTATGAATATGCTACATGGCAACACCCCATTGGCCTCCTTGACCACTATATTATTACTAATGTTGACTATACCATTATTCGACAATGCCACCTGCTTAGATTTTGCCTTGTCCTTAAGTCAAGCTACTTAAATTGATGGCTTGAGCTAGCCACCATTCACCATGAATGGGCAGCTGGTACTTAGATATATCAAAAACCAGTGACAACACAAATATCAAACCTCCTCCATCAAAAACAATCCCATAAACAATAAAATGGATTTCTGACCTATCCTCTTCTATGCAGATTGTACCTTCATACATCACCTCAAAAGCTTTCGGGTGCCCCACAACATAATGTTCCTTTGTCAATTCATCATTCTTAAGCTCGATTTTTGTAAATATCTTCTCAACTCTTTCCAACAAAATGTACAATAGTTTCAGCAACAATTTTGGGCTCATTATGAGGTATCCTTTGAGTAAATCGATTGGGTATATGCAAACCGAATTCATCCTCTCAAGCTGCATTATGCTTTCACCATGAGTTGTTTCAGTATGTTACTGGTTGACAATTGTTCCTCCATGTGTGTGCGTGACATCAAATTTGTGTTGTTGCTATTGGTGCTTACAAATTCTTTGACTTCCTCAAAACTCACCCATGGTATTAGACATTTTCTTCTCCAAGACTCCAACTCTTCTCTCCAGATTTGTCATTCCAACAACCAGTCTAAGGTAGGTTTCCTTTTTTTTTTTTTTTTTTTAAATGTTGTTACATATATATATATTTATATATACACACATACATACATGCTAGCGGTTGATGCACTGTGATGTGTGTGCAGAAATAAAATAAAACTGTTAAGTGTAGTAAATTATGTACAAAATTAATGAATGGAAGATTTGAAAGGAGAGAGAAGAACCATGAAAATCAGTGTTTAATGCAGGAAAAAAAAATAAAAAAGATGAAAAAGTACATTCTAAGGAGAGAGAAAAAGTTGATAACTACCCACCTCACTTTAGAAAATAGGATATGAGAAGTTACAAATAGGAGCAGTTATTTTTTAAAATGTAGGATATGAGAAGTTACAGATAGGAGTAGTTATATTGTGGTTGTTTTGGAATTAATATTGAATTTCAGGGTGAGTAATGTAAAATCATAAATAAAAAATATATAAGAACACTTAAGACACCAAAACATGCCCCTCTTGCTTTAATAATATAGATAGATATAATATAAAGAGGAAAGAGAAATCTGGGGCATTGGTTTGGGGTTCACTCATACCTCCATGTTTCTGGTGATGGGTATGACAAAAATAGAACAGGTTAGAAGAATGGGTGATGCTGATTAACAGTGGGGGGATAAGTTTGGGGTTTGCCACTGTGTTTAGGGTTTTGGGGTGTTTGTAGTGGTGATGGTGGGTTTCAGGCTTGGGTGGTGTGGTGGTTTGGGGTGTTTGTAGGCTGTCATTTTTATGTTTAGGGTTTTGGGGTTGGTAGGCTGTCATTTTTATGTTTTTCTCTCATTACTCCTCTCACCTATATATATGACTATTCTTCTATGCATATGCCACATGGCAACACCTCATTAATTTTCTTGACCACTATATTATTGCTTGTATTAACTATACTGATGCTTTTATAAATTTCTAATACCTAACAAAATGAGTAAGGATAACATATTGATTCTAAATCTTTTCTGCATAATGTATGTTTGAGCAGAAAAAGGCTCTATATTTTACACAATCTTTTTATCAATGGCAGGTATGGGAATTTGATCAGGCTCATCAAAGATGGCTTCCTGTAGCAGAGTTGGCATTGCCAGAGGATAGGGGCGATCAAGTTTATGCAGTTGGATGGGCACCAAATATTGGGAGGTACTGTATTACTTATTTTATTTTAGCTGTAATTTTGACTCTCTGTAAAAGCAACCTTATCTTCCTGCATCTGCTTCTTTTCTTTTCATTTGTTCTTCCTTTAGTTAATAAATACCAATTTCTGTCTGCATTCTTGAAATGGGGGAGGAGGTTATTTACATTTATGATTGTTTTTAAAGTAAAACTTACATCTAATTCGTATTTCTGTGTACATTAGCTCACATCCATAGTGTTCTATCCCATCTGATGGTTGTGGATTCATTTAATATTCAGGCCATACGAAATAATAGCTGTTGCAACAGAAAAAGGGATTGGAATATGGCATATTGGAATGAATCCCAACATAGATGGAAGACTCTCAGTGGAGAAGGTTGCATCGCTTTCTGGTCATGTGGGACAGGTATGCTCTTCATGTTTCATCTTATACAGTTAGATCTATTTAAATTCTGCTTGTTTGTTGGTGACCATTGAGCTGAAATTTGAAAATACAGTGTCATTTCATTAGTGGTTTGTGTTTGTACGTGGTGATGAACATGATTTTAACATGTAATGCACAGTAGATAAATTTACAGATCTCAACTCTAAAGCCATATAAAATACAAAATTTTCCTAAAATATCACAAATGTCATATAAAATGTTTCTAATATATGATCAACCACCGTTGATTTTTTTATTAACTTAAAATATCCATTGAAACTTATTAATAGATGACTAAAGATTAGTAAAAAAGTTTAATTACCATTCAAAGTGTACCATTTGATCAGATATTTTATTAGGTGAAAACATGGCATAGATGTTGCTTTGGTCATTTTGTAGTATAGCAATTGATTTCAACGTTTTTTCTGTTAATATTGGTAGCACAAGTCAGATGATATACATGTTAAGAGTACTGCTTTTACACCTATTTGATATGAAAACTAACTGAATACAAAACAGCAGCCATAACTGGCCGATTATAGGATATGTTGAACAGAATGGTCTTTTTGTTACATGCTATTGACTAATGGCTACTACAGTGAATGATAGATTATCAGATATCTGACAGTGACATATTTCTGAGATGTAGTTATTCTAATAGGAAACATTAAAGAATCAGTGGAAATTAATAATTGAAGGTAAACAATGAAAATGGGAAAGGAATTTAAGCAAATCATGATGAATGTTGCCAAATTTATACAAAAATTCATCAAACATATGATGAAAGTAAATTGATTTACCTTTTTGTTGCCCATACCAATTTTTGATGTTTATACGTAAAATCGTTATCCACCTGGAAACGTGATACACCTAAGAAAAGGAAAAATGGAAATGTTTCTTTATGTTGTTAAGTAATGGAAATAAAAGCTTAGGCTTGTCGATCAGTTGGTAGTGGGTCCAAATTGAAGATAGTGTCAAAGCAAACTATGCATGACAAATAAACAACTTTCAATATTTGATAATGTATTTGAAGTAAGCTCAACATATGATGAAAATGACTCCATTGAAACTACATGTTTTACTTCATTGAGCTAAAACCCAAACCCCTCTCGTGTGTCTTCCTCTATCCTTGCCTTCCCTCCCTGCGCTGAGCCCTTTCAACCCTTTAAATCTGTTAATTCGGATTAACCCTAACCCTATCCTGACCTCTCTTGAGTCAACTGTTCAAGCTATGGTAAAAGCTACTAAAGAGGCAATGAGAGAGGAGCAGTTTCTTCTATTGTCTGTCCTCGTCTTTTTGGCTCTCCTTATCACCCTTTTTCTTTTGCTCAAGTGGTTGCTGGTTTGAACCATTCTATTCCTAACTTGTTCTTTCTCTAGCGTATGTCCCTCCTTCCAAAGAGGATGGTAGGATTGTTGTGAAGCCCCTTTGCTGTATCCATAGTGAGAGAAAATATAGGAAACACCCTGGTTGATTATTTCTTGGGAAGAATCCACCTTTCTTGACTGTACAAATGATATCTAGATGATTATGCCTAAGCAAAGGGCTCTTAAAAGTTTTAACTAATGGTCAAATTACTATTTCTTTAGGTCTTTGACTTAATTTCCACTCATCAAATCCTATATTAACCATGGTTCATGGCTAACCAATATCTGGTTTTAGAAAAACGAATAGTAGGGATGCAGTAACAAAGGTAGATTATTGTAAAGTGCCTTTGTGGGTTAAACTTTGGTGAGTTCCTATGGATTTCTTCATAGAGATGGGATAGGTTATGTATCTGGTTCTTTGGAAGAGCCATTATAAGCAGAGATATAGTAACAGCTACAAATGAAATAACTAAATATGTGCAAGCATCTGTTGAGATGGATATATATGATAGTTTTCTACAGGATTTTGTTATGGTGTGTATCAATGGAAGAAGGGTTGTTAACATGGAATATGGGTTGATTCCACCTCATTGCTTCGAGTGTCAATTGTTTGGACATGAAGAAGCTGCCTGGACTAATGCCGTTGAAGGTGTTGAAAATGAGATAGCTAGAGTTGAAAGAATGCCTATAGACAAGGGTGACCAGAGTGGAATTGTTACCCAAGAAGGGTTAACCTCGAAGAAGACAAGGGAACATAATGCTTCTGTGAGTGGAAAAGGAAAAGCCAAAGCTGTTGAAGTTTGTATGCATAGCATCAGTAATTCAGTGGAATCTTATATTGGGGTAAGCTTTGTTACATCTGCAGAGGAGAAGTTGGTAGAACTGAAATAGTAAATTCTGAGGTGTTAGGTGATTGTTCTGCTCCTGCTATTTCCTTCTTTTCATCCTTGAACTGTTCTTTAGTGCCTGAGACATAGATTTTGTGACCTCTTGATGAAGTTATGAGTCAATTTATGTGATTCCTCTTTTCGAACCATTGGAGCCCCCTTGGATCCCTGTGAAGAGAAAGAAGTTCGAAAAAAAAGAAACACCTTGGGGCCATGGAGCCCCTTAAAGAGTGATTTTCTTTAGTTGCTTGCCATCCCACTTTTAGTTGCTATGAAGGTAGTTGCATGGAATGTTAAGGGCCTAAATAGCCCCTTTGAAGTTTGAAAAGCAAGAGAGTTTTATGATGAAAATAACATATCTTTCTGGGTTTTGGAGACTAAGGTGAGATCTGAATCTGAAAATGTAGCAACTGTTTGGAATCAAATCTATTCTAACTGGAGTTTGGAAGCTCATGCAAAAAGAGTTCGGGTCAGTTGGAACCTTAGAGTTTGGGATGTTCACTGTATACAATCTTCTAGTCAACTGATTTATTGCCATTGCAGATTCTTAGATGATAATCGTGAATTTTGGGCAACTTTTGTTAATTAGTCTAATTCAGAGGATGAAAGAAGACTATTTGGGGTGATCTTACTAGTTTGAAGCAATCCTTTGTGGGACGTTGTTTCATATTTGGTGATCGCAAGACAAAGACTCTTTGCCATGGACAGACTGAAGGATTAGGGCATTATCAATATTAATACTAGCCCTTTGTGTAAAAATAAGGAAGTGAATCATACTCGTCTCTTCAGCTGTGATGTCACAAAGGAAATATGGTCGATTGTTCAAAATACTCTAGGACAGTGGGATTAAGATCTCTTTATGAAGAAAACTCATGTATCTTTGGGCACTCTCAGTTTTTCGTTTGTTGTGGCGGAAAGCAGCAGCAGCTGTTTTCTATTTCACTTGAAAGGAAAGAAATGAACGTAGACTCTGATATCATCCTGCAGCTCCAAACTCTATAGCTAGAAGAGTTTTATGGTGTATTAGTTCACCATAATAGTCTCTCAACTTCCTTCTGTTTGAGCAATTTTGTTCTGTTTTCCAGTTCTGTAAATAGGGATAGCAATCCTCCTCCTCCTCTTCTTCTTCTTTTTTTGAAATATATTTATTATTTATTAATTTTTTTATCATATCTGTGTACATGGGTTTTTACCCTTTTATTAACGAATAGAGGGGGGACAAATCTCACTTTTACCAAAATTATAGGATGGAAGACTTTACCAAAAATAAATAAATAAATAAATTTAGAGAAAATGTGAAAAAAAAAAAAGTCATCTCATAAGCTACTTGAAGGGGTAAAAAACGTCTACCATTTTTGAAGTAAAAAAAAAAAAAAAAAAAAATTTACATAGGTACACATTAGAGGAAAAAAAATTCCTAAATTACCGTCGCCATCATGCATGTTGAAGATGTGATACAAACATTTGCATAAGTATTTCATTTTAACATGTGATATAATGATATACTCCGACAAACTTTAGAAAATAGCTATATCGCATGTTGGTCATGCAATACACATTGAATAATTTTATGTATATTGCATGCTCAAAAAAAAAAGAAAATATTGCATGTTGGTTATGGGATATAGTGATTTTTATCCAAATTATATTTATGTAATTTTTTTTCAATGATGGTTAAACCTTAAATAACTCCTACTTGAAGTACTGTAATGTATGAATTTCGCATTCATAACCCTAAAAGCTTAAATTTAGCTTACCTTATCAATAAGTTAAAGGTGAGCAAGTTGTCATGTTGCTTCTACTAGTGGGCCTGATACTATTGATTTTCAACCTTGAGTTATATAAGTTATTAGTTTCCATTGTGGATGTTATGCGATATAGTGATGGTAATTATGTGATTATTTTCATCCAAATTGTATTTATGTATCTTTTTAAAATGATAGTTGAACATGAAATAATTTCCTAAAATATTGCATGTTAGTTATGCGATACAGTGATGACAATTATGTAAATATTTTTGTCCAAATTGTATTTATGTGATTTTTTTTTTTTAAATGATGGTTAAATATGAAATATTCTCCTACTTGAAGTAATGTAATGTTTGAATTTCACATTCATAACCTTAAAAGCTTAAATTTAGCCTAGCTTATTAACAAGTTAAAGGTGAGCAAGTTGCCATGTTGATTCTAACGGTGGACCTGATACTGTTGATTGTCAACCTAGAGTTATATAGGTTATTAGTTTTCATTGTGGGATGTTATCTGAGTGGTACTGGACGAACTTTGGTTCGACAATATTTGTTTCTAATAAGCACTATTCAATTATTTGAATATCTAGGTGTGGCAAATGGAATGGGATATGAGCGGGATGACCTTAGCGACTACTGGAAGTGATGGAGCAGTGAAGTTGTGGCAGTCTAATTTAAACGGTGTTTGGCAGGGACAGGCCACATTTCAATCTACCTAAAATATGGTCGTTTCATGAACAACCACCCCCACACCCAACGGGGAAAAAGAAGAAAAAAAAAAAAAAGTGGTCATTTTACCATAAATTTGTTTCAATCTCCATTGTTCCTATTTGTTGGTGCAAGATTCGGAGAAAATGTACGTGGTATTTCCTCATCCTGTGGCTGAATCCTGGAATTAAATCCACTAATTTACCGTCCCGACAGGAAGAGAAGAAAAACGCAAAACTTTAAGAAAAATATGATTTACTCAGAACTCTGTAAGTTGTTTTTTTCTTCGTTTTTACTTAAGTGACTTTGCACATGGATGGTGTGTGAACTGACGTGGTTTATTGGACTTAATAGCCATTGTTTTGACTTACTAGTTGCTATCCCATGTGGAGGAGATTTCGGTGGATTAGCAGGACTCTTCCTTCGAGCTGTTGTCTGGACAAAAAGCAATGTTTCTGTACCCAGCAGCTAAACCTAGACCCTTGCTTGGGTTGGGTTTGACCTGGGACCTAACCCAATCCTTTTACGGCAGGCTAGGACTTTACCTGGACCCATGGCCTCGAAACTTCCTAGAGTCTAGATAGGTCTAGTTGGGTTTGTATTTGAGCCTAAGTGAAAAAAATGAAAAAAGAAAAAAGAAGAAGCCAGGCAAACTTGGTGTACTCACTCATTATAGTTTGGTGTAAAGAACTGCTTTTCTTCGAGTTAAGGTTGATAAAGTATCTACTTTATATGTTAGTATTATGCATATTTATTTATATACAACACATTCAATATCGGTTATAGTTAGTATTATGATATTGTAAAATACTTTAGAAGATAAAAAGAAAATTACAATGCAAAAAATAGTCTCACATTATTAAAAAAATGAATTTTGATTTTAGTAAAAGTTTATTTAAATTAATTATATATGATTTTAAGTAATGTTTATTTGTGTTGTTGATAATAATATATTAAATATTATGAATAAGTAATAAAATTTACTATTTATATGAAATAATTTAAATATTAATAATTATATATATTTAATATTTATTTTTTAGTTTTTTTAATGAAACTAGGTGGAATTATCGATTTTATCGGTTCTAGGCCAAAGAATCGTCTATAAACCGTAAAATCGGTGATTCCATAGCTAGTTCTGAAACCGGTCAACCAGTTCAGTTTCGGTTCTAGAACCGTTGGTGATAGTTTTAGTTTGGTTCTCGATTCGGAACCGAATCATGCCTATGTCTAATACCATGCGATAGTCTCTTCTCAATAAGGTTTGTTAGAGATTAAAATCTTGATGTCAAGAGATTCTTCAAATCAGCTACATCTTACATAATCTAGGGAGTTAGTTGTACCAAATTTGCCCATCTAAACTTGTAATGCCAGCTATCAATTTCAACATGTGAAGAATCATGTATTGTCCAATATGACAGCTTACAACTCTATGAGACTCATGTATTGTTGGGTATGACAGCTTCCAACTCTATGAGACTACCTTCAAAGCTAACAACATTGTGCATGAACTAATAAGGGTGAGTGTTACATTTGGTATCAAAATTTAAATTTTGAAAGTATTGATTTATTACGTAAACTTTATCCATTTTTATTGTTAATTATTTAAACTTTGTCAAATTTTACAATTAACAATTTAAACTTTACTCATTTGTACAATTAATTATCTCATTTAAGTACTATATATGAACTCAAAAAGTTCATAAGTAGTAAATTGACTCTTTAAATTTTAGATAGCTAATTGTATAAATTGATAAAATTTAGATACTAAATGTGATATTTACCAAACTAATAATAGTAACAATTTAGCATCAATATTTCAGTAGCAATAACGAATCAGCTCTCTAGTTCAACAATGGTTTAGTGCCAATTGCCTTTGTCTCTAGCTTTGTAACAATAACCAAGTATTAATAGCAACACCTTCGAAGCAGTAGAAGCTACCTAACCCTAGACCATTACACGCAATCAACAACAATAGTATTTGCATCCAGGTAAACTCGTTATTTGCACAAAGGTTTATCAATTGTTGCTTATAATTTTCACATGCAGTAAATACAGTTCCATCATGGCGTTTCTACTAATGCTAACTTTTGGATGGCTCTAAGAGATGTGCATCAAGTGGAACTTTGATGCTTTCGATCCATTGTATGATGGAACAACCATATGCTTTAAAAGTTAGAAATTCTAAACATTTAGCTCCACATGGGTTGGGAACTGGCCTAAAACGGAACCAACCACTTAGATTCAGGGTCCATAAATATTAGATTCAAAATTGAACCTGTCATTCACATGTGCAAGGTGGGTCTTGGACTCGTAGGGTCCACGAATCAGGTCTAAGACCACAACTTAAGTGGTTTCTGTTTTTTTGTTTTTTTGGTTATTTCAAAATATATTACAAATAAAGAATAAATTACCTTCTTAAGTGTGATTTTTCAATCAAATCATTACAATCGCAAAAAAAAGGTAATATAAAATTCTTCAAAATACTAGGATTAGCCTACTAGATAGTGCTAAAGATAGTCTTTTTTCCTAAGTTTTTATTTAACCTTTCAAAGCAAACTTTTATCGGTAAGCTGAAATTTGATTATCTTATCCAAAAGTTTACTCATTATTGCATGCTCTCCAAGAATTCAGTTTGATAAAATTCTATTGTTGATAGGAAGAGAATTAATTATAGATATACATACACATAAAAGTAAACCCATGTACTTTATCTTGGGATGAATTATTATACCAACTTTCTCTCTCACACAAAAGCATATATCTCTTTTTGCGTGAAGTTTTGAAATTTGATAGGAAGGGATGGTTGAAAAGGGGGATTGGTATAATAAGATTCATCCCGAGACAGTCCCGCCAGCACACTATCCCTTTTTTGGGGAGGATGAAATTGTAAGAATGCTGCTTACCAAGCCCAGTCTCTGCGACATCAAGAACATTACATGAAGGATGAGAATACCTCTCGGAACGGAATATGATAGAGAATAGGGGATTCAATACGTCTTAAGATGTTGGCCGCTTTTTCTTTATGAATCCACATCAGGGGATCTCTCTTTTGTAGACAAAGAAATGTTGAATCTTTCTGTGGATTCATAATAATGAATATCAATTACATAACATGCAAACACCTTTATAATTATTATTATGTATAATATAAAGAATAGAAAAGATAGGCGAAGCAGCCAATATTGATCCTTATCCTTTCCTTACGGGGATGTTTAGCTAATGATGGTTTTTTTCTTACTAGGGGACCAACGAGAGTTCCCGCATTGAATAATATACATGCTATGGGTCTAACAATAACCAAGTAAGGAGTCGCGAAGAGCACTCTTGGTTTTGTTGTTAAAAAAAGATCTTCCACGCGGAGGGACTTGCCTTCTTCCTTCCATTCAGATGAACAGCTATTGGATGGACGGCCTTGCTTTCGAAAAAGAGAATTTGTTCCCTCTTCTGTGTGATTGATAGGATGACGCAAAAAGCCATGAAACTTCTTTTGTAATCTTTAATGAAGCTTCATTGCGAGCTATTTTTATCATCTTTTCAATATTCATTATTATTTTTTATGTTCAAAGTCGGTTGAACTCGTTGGGTCTAGACCCGCTTATCATGGTGTCGGTCTTGGCTTGGACTTGAATTTTGCTGGGATCTAGATTGTATTTGCGGCCATGGTATTAAATGTTGTGTGGTTGGCTCACCTGAAGTACTGGGAGCCTTGGATGTTGTAGAAGTAGTTAGGTATGTAAAAAGATAAATATCGTAAATGGTATATAAATTTTGGTAAAACATATAATTAGGTAACTTAAATTTAAAATTGATCAATTTAATACCTAAATATTAAAATTTAATAATTTAGTATTTGAAATTATATTTTATGTACACTAACCAATATCACAGGGGTATTGTTAGAGTATACAGAAAAAAATTCTTCTATATACTAAATTAATCAATTTTAAAATTCAGGTATTAAATTAACCGATTTTAAAGTTTAAGTATTTAATTGCATATTTTGTTAAAGTTTAACTACCATTTGCGACATTAATCCATATGCAAAACAAAAAGGCTGAGATAATTTTGTTGAATTGGATTGTGTTATAGTTTTGACTACTATTTCTTTGCCCATACATTGGCTTTAGAGTTTTACTTACTATCATCTTAAGTTGTGTAGAGGGCTAAAGTTAATTTATGGGCTTCAAGCTCAGTTGTACTTAATTTTGACTTTTTGAGCTAAGGAGATAGGATCAAAGAGTCATTCTCACATGATTCGGGATGATTAAGGATAATTTAGCATGGTGGGTTTGGAATAGGGTTTAACCTTTCTCAACAAGGTTCATGCCTTATCTTAGCACTATGATTTGTCATTGTTATTTGATAGACAACACTGGCAGCCAAAATCTATAAATATCTTTAGTTCCTTTTTAATTAGATAAGCTGAAATTTTGAGCAAACGCAATTGTGTGGCCATATTTCTATCTCAAAACATTAAACACCCGGTTTCATTAAATATAGTAGGATCCAATGGTTTACATCTCACTTGTTAGTGTCACACGTGCATTTTAGCCAGTTAAGATCACCCACTCTTCTTCCATATCCACTTCTCTTATTCATTCCCTGACTTACTATTACATGCCGCTCTTCTCAAATTACTTATAGTGGAATACTCAGATTGTATACACATGTCCATGTCCATTTGGACCTACACACAGACACACACAGACACACACACACACATTGAAAGCCTTGCTGCCTATTTTCAATAGAGCTAGTCTTAGTTTGATAAGCAACAAACAAACATAGTAGCTGATTGAGTAATTAACACACTAACTTGAAGATGTGTCTTATAGGTTAAGTTTTTAAACCCTTATCTTAGAATCAAGTCCTTTATTTGATTCTTGTCATGTTAATATCCCTCCTATTTGTGATGAACTAATTGATGTGTTAAATTCTTTTCACATGTAATGGCACCCCTTTTATAAGGAAAAAGCAAAAAAGAATGCCAACCTTCTTCAATTAATTCTTCAACCTTACCTATTTAAGATTAGCTTAGAGTGGAGCAAGGTTTATGATTTCAAACAATTCTTATGTATATAGTTTCCTCATAGAATTATGGCTTTCTTGTCAACAAATTTATATGTTGTAGAGTAGTGTGGTGTTGAAATGATAAGTTAAAGAGCTGTGTAATAAACTTGAAATGTATTTGATAAACTAAGCTATATAAAACTTTAGTTTGATATGGGAAATCTAGACAAGGTGGATACTAAATATGTGATGAAGATGTAGAGATATAGTCAGAGAAAAGTGATAGATCAATGGGTTTGATAGACTCCACAAACTACACTATAGTGGATGTTGCATTTGTTGTGAAAAAGTTACGAGAAAGGAGCAAATGATAGAAATGCTTGTTTATAAAAAGTGCTGTGGCCACAACAGAAGTTAGCTATTTTGATCCTATCCTTTTGGTAATAAGTTACATGTTATGTACCTATAATAAATTATATAACAAAAACTGTGGACTTGTTGGTTAAGATAAGCATGTTATATAATTGAGAATGGGGTTATAACAATAACTTAAGTTAAGACCAGATGTAATTCAACAGATTCATTGATAAAAGCATTGTAAAAAAATAAAGGAAAAGAGATCCATTGAAATGAGTCCAAAACCTAACTCAGTTAATTGTAATGGGAACCTTATTTTTCTTTTTTTAATGGTAGACTGCCACTATAGAAGTTTAGGGTAGCAACAAGCTATAATTAATTGTGAATTAATTACTTAGAAAATTATGGGATGAGATATTGAAATATCTCTTAACGATCAATAGAGTATTGGAAGTTTGAATTTGTTTCTAATATAATCCACCTAATTGAATATAGAAGTGGAAGCAAGAGTCGATGGATAGATTTCTTGTAATATTCATGAACTAGGATGATGCAAGGCTATAAATACGTTAACGAGAAATCCACTTACTTTTCTAAGTTAGTAAAAAAATGTGCAGTTTTTTCCGGCTATAGCACAAAGCATGAATGTTCAAGTAGAAAGCCACTTAACACCTTCTTGCAACTTTAAGAGACTTGCACTTACAAATGATTCAAACTTACAAATACTGCTCTTTTTGTGTTTTCAAAATTTGGAAGATATTTATATAATTTGTAATCTAGTGGAGGAATGTTATATATACATATATATATATATATATATATATATATATACCCCTTTATGTAAATGGAATCAAATAATATAATATATGACTTAAAGAAAATTAGAAACTAACTAAAGTATGAATTTCTAATTAAGTTCAAGTCGAATAAGAGAAAGAAAATTTGGTTTTTCTGAATAGATATGTTGCTGTGCCAAATTTGAACCTTTTGTATCTTTTGGTTACTATTAATTATGATGGATAGTGATTATACCAATTCTTCAAACCATTGTCCTTTAGGTAATTTAAGTCGTGACGTTTCAGGACTGGTTTTGATTATCTTATAACTACTCTTAAACATGATAAAGATTAAAAAAAAAAATAGTTTGAGCAATTAGGACTCTTCAGAGAGTGATAACTCCTAAAATGAGTAAAAAACCATGAAGTATATATTTGTTATTTTAAGCAGAAACTTTCACGCAAATTTTCACACATTCATTTCTTCAAATTTCTCTCTCAACTATACACAATTAATTTTCTAAATATGCTACAAACTTGCATGGTCATCAATAATAAAAATTTGCTACTTCTGTTCTTGATAAATACTTAGGAAAGAGTGACGAATTTTTTAGCAAATATTATGTGGGACTTGTACGACTCTTTTATAAAAACGTTTATCACGTACTTCCTAGTGTCCCATCTTCCCTCGATTTTCTAAAATTTTTTCAACATCTGCTGCCACTTTACGTCCGTGAGCACATCATTGGCTAGGTAAATAGTTTCCTCAAAGTTAGAATTATGAGTTTTGAACCATCAATTTTATCCTTTGGGGGCAAATGGGTCCTTTGTGAGGATAATTTTGTCCATGGGATAACTATCTAAATGACATAGAAGGGGGAAAAAAAGGTAAATAAAAGACACGACCTCAAATTCAAAAGAGGACTAAACAATTGATTCTCAAGAGGCTAGATGCCTAGATGACCCACTTAGATTACAAATGAGTAGCTGTAACAATAGTATAAGTTACAAACATCAACACTAGCAAGAATTAGATCTGAAATAAGTATGTTACTTCATACGTATAAGATTAATTAGTAAAAGTGAAAAGAATAAAAATTACAATTTTAGCTACTTGAAGAAGATGGTAAAATAAAATTTAAGAATTAGAATTATCTATCTATTTATCGAGACAAACATATATGTAATGCCGACACAATTTATTCGTTTATTATAGATGTTGATGAATGTTCATAAATATATTAAATAAGATGTTGATCGGTTAATTATGTGAGATGGATTTTTTCTTTTCATTTTTTTCAAGTGAATGTACGAAGGCAGTGATGTTTGTTAAAATCCTCAACTAATTGTATTGGAACTTTTTACTACCCTCACAACACTTTACCAATATATATGTATAAAATTCTAGAAACACAACCACTTGTAGAACATTACATACTGGAAATTACATTGTTATGGGACTTAGTAATTGAACAGAAAGCATATGAAAGCAAACGACACTATTTTCCCTTATTATAATTGTTTAAAAATATTAAGATAAAAGAGAACATTTGTTTATCGTATTGCCATATGCTTCAACTATGCATGTGGATATATATATATATATATATGTATGTATGTAAATGTCATGAATGGTACCCGGATTTTGATAAAATATATAATTTGCTACTTAAACTTTGAAACCGATCAATTTAATTCTTAAAAGAACTTTTTATGCATGCCAATAGTATTTTTATCAATTTTTTTTTATGTTCTAAATTGATCAATTTCAAAGTTTTTCATGTACTAAATTGATTAGTTTTGAAGTTTAGATACTAAATTGTATATTTTGCTAAAGTTTAGATACTATTTATGGCATTATCCCTATTTATATTTATACATGAAAAATATAATTTAATCATAATGTGCAAATTCTGAACAAAAGGTTGAATAAGAAAATTATAAAAATGTGTAATCGACCTAGCTTTGATGATTGATATGGGCTCCTATGAGATTGATAATCTTATAAGGAAATAACAACTAATTAAAACTTCTTCAAACTATTTTCAATATATTATTAGCAGTAGAGATCGTATGCAAAAATGTTTAATCTATCGCTTTTACTAAAAAACTACTTCACAAGGCGTGGTGGTGTCACGCCCCGAGGGTATTCTAATAATGATAATCAAGAACCATTCAATCACCATTATTAGTTTACCTTCTAGGAATGACATGATTCTAAAAACAGGATCTTTTAGTTGCTTGGATGGAATAAACAAACATATATAAGATGTAAATTAGTAAACAACTATTACAAACTACAATATTACAGATCATATGCTTCATAATTCCTTACAACCTTAACTGATGATTCTAATGCACATTAAATGCATCAAAAGACTACTACAGATATAGATGTTCTAATCCTATACCACTTTAAACTTTTGGCTTCTAATCTCTTACCGGGACCATGCTCCTGCTAGTAATGAGCCAGGGGCGCAACGTAAACCTGAAAGGACTGTAGGAGTGTGAGCTAAAACACAAACTCAGTGAATAACCAGAACTTATTACATATAACATACAAGTTATTTAACAATCATATGAAATGCATCTATCATACAAATGAACATTTCAAGCTTGGATAACCCGGAATCCAAACAGGATGAAGATTTACGCCCTCCCATCGGGGTTGAAGGATCACAATCTATGGTCCACCTACCCAGGAGAGACTTAAGCCATACAAGAAATAATAATATTTAATTTAATTATCTCTTTAAGTTTATCATGTTTCTTTATTCATTTCATGGTTTAGCTTTAGAAACTCCACTAAGTGTTAGTTATTCCCATGTAATACCATAAGCGGCGTCATTCGTTTACCATGTAGTTCCTATGGTATTAACAGAACAAAAGTAATCTTGCAATTAACTAATAGCTCTCTGGCCTAGATAATTCAAGCATTACCAGAGATCCGAGAAACTAACACGTAGTAGGCTACCACTTACTCAATGCTTTTTATGCATAGTATGTAATGCATGATTATTTTCCATTATGGTACCAGTAGTTTTTAATCAGTTTGGGGGTGATTAAGTAATACAGACACTCAATTAGATACTACATACATTATCAAGATACATGCAATTGTGTTATCACTTATTTTAGAGTGATATGGCAATCAATGGAATACAATACACAACTTTCATATTTCAAACAGATCATCAATTTTCATTATCTTTTTATTTAAGGTTCACTACTAATACAAGCACAATCAATGTAATAAGACTGAGTCACTCACCTGCCCATCCTAGTTAATCGTAGTAATCTTCAGGTAGGTCCTCCCAATACCCGAGTCACCTATTGAGATAAATATTATAAATATTAAAATTCCAGACTATAATAATTTGGTTTCTATGAATATTTAAATGTCCTAATGGTTGGTTGGGTCTCTGTTTTATTCTTAGCTAATTCGAAATAGCTCTAAGTTCTACATCCTTGTACTCACAGTTTTATTGTATTGATTCTGGTTGGATATGTGAATCTATCAATTGGGTATTTGGAAAGTTAATAATCTTCGTTTATTCATTTTTATTGTCCAAGAATATTAGTTTTCTTTTAAATTATTTAATAAATTTTTCTTATAGAGTATAGATGTTCCTATACTCGCAAATTTGGAGTATTTAAATTCCATTGTTATCTATTTATATATAAATATTCTAGTATATACTTAGTATTCACTAACTCATAATTTATACATATACATACTCACTAATAAAAGAATTTATTAACTTAATTATAACTATTTTCGAAATTATTTTTCTCTTTTTGAAAATCATAAAAACATTAATAATTATCATCAATAATAGTACCAAAATAATTATAATATCAATAATACTAATAACAATACTGATAACAACAACAACAACAACAAACAACAACAACAAGAATAATAATAATAATAATAATAATAATAATAATAATAATAATAATAATAATAATAATAATAAAAATTTTCGAAAATAGATTAGATAGAATAATTATATTCCATCACTTTAAGAATTATATCAATTGTCTTATACTTTAATTAATATTATTACTAAAGTAATTTTAGTCTTATATTCATATTACTTCAAAAAAATAATATTTTCGAAAATTTTAACAAAATTCTTTTAATAATATTAAGATTATTAATAATTATAATTAAAAACTTATTATGCGGAAATTACTTAATTAAGTAATTATATTTCAAAAAAAAAATTTCTTTTTAAATTAATAATAATAGATTAAGTATTAAAACATCCTATATTTAATAAAGTCAGAAAAATAATTTTATCTTTAAATTTACATAAATAAATAATTAGTTTCGGATTTAATATTATTATACTATAATACTATTATTACTATTCCAGAAAAATAATTAAATGCAGGAAAAATATTAAAAATTCCAGAATCACTTATATTAATATTTATTATATAATTATATTTATTTAGTTTCGTTTTTCTTTTCTTCTTTTTTCTTTTTTTTTTTTTAAATTGGCCGAGAGCAACACGGGTTGTACACGCCCGTGTACCCAGCCGGTGCTCATCCGGGAGCACTGTTCATCGTCTTCCCCGATGAGCCGCGGTCAATTCCGACGAATCCCGATGTCAAAACGTCGGGATTTTGGATCCAAATGACTCCTATGGACCTCATTAGCTTAAATATCCAAGAATAATAACATAAAAACAACATGCTATCCATGATTTTGAATCATCAAACTCGGCTAGGGTTTAGGAAAATTGTCACGCCCCAACGGGTACCCTAAACGTGGCAGTCCGCCACACTCAATATTAAAGCTTAAGTATGACAACCTTAGTCATTTCCAAAAGCTTTTATATTAAGTGTAAGGCTTACTTTCACAATTTTAGAGGACCATATATGGAATAATGAAGCTTAAGGAGATATAAAAACATATTAAGAAAAGAAGAATCACAATAATTATTTGTCCATGGCATAAACTGTGCATACTTAGGAACAATTTCTTAAATTACTAAGCTATTATATAAATATTTGCATGCTAATACTATGATGTACTTTATCCAGAGTTCTAATATTCAAAAGGGATTACCTGCCCACATGGTCCACGTGGCCTTAGCCATAAGTACGGGAACTGCAAAAGGTAGCTATCGGGGTATAAGCTAATAGGCTTAGTGAGAACTATTTCCATAAATAACTTCTTGTAACAAGATTCAAACAAGTTGGTTAATCACACATATGTAATGCATCAAACACGTGGGCAAACAATCATATAGCTTTCCGGGAACTATATGTTGAATGGATTTACGCCCTCCATTCGGGGTTTGGTGATACTCAAAACAAGTAGATTTGATGATAGAAAATTTAAGCTTGCGAGCACACATCGCCAAGCATTCAATAAAAACTTTTATACTTGCGAGCACTCATCGCCAAGTATTCCGAACCTACTTGATTTGACCTTGCTTTCGGATCAACCGCCAAGCATATTCCATTAAGCCGCCAAGCAATCGCTTTCGTCGATCTTCCGCCAAGTGTTGCTTTCGACATGAGCCTACTATCCTTCTCACCCAAGGATAATATCCCAACCATGTAATGTGACTCACTTCGTGGTATGCATGAGTTCATTAATTTATAAAGTCATAACATAATTATTTTCAACTTTATGGTGATCAAGGAATTTCACACAAATCAATATTAAACTAAAACAATCACTTAGAACAATTCGGGCTTCGATATTCTTAGAATCCTTTCAAGGAATTATTTTACATGCATATCGGTTTATCTTTTCTTAACTCTAGTGCAACTAATTTACAAGCACAACAAGTGTAGCATTTAATGGAAATAAACTCACGATGCCATTGTCGTCTATTCCTCTAAGCGGATGAGTCGTTCACACACTCCACTAAATCGTAATAGTTCTCGGGGTGAAGAAATCCTTCCTCGGGGTCACCTAACCAAAGAAAATACCCATAATGAGTTTTTCTTGAAGATCTTCTTGAATTTTGACAAAACAATGTCAAAGAACGTTAAAGTTCGTATGGAAGAATGTTCCAACTTAAAATGGCCATAACTTGGTCATTTTAACTCGGAATCGCGCATATAATATACCGATTTCTATCTACTCGAAAAGATCTACCCATTTCTAAAATTATTTCCCACAAACAAAGCCATATAGGCTCCGAAAAACTGGTGACAAAATTCACCACGGATTTTCAAGTAAAAACAACTTTGGTTCAAGAAATCAAAATTTGTTTGATAAATACTTAGTTATCTATATAGTTGAAAAATTCTCTTTTTATAACTATATAACTCATATTTAAGCATGCTCAAGTGTTTGTTGTCCAAATTATTTTTCTTAAGTAAAACAATGTCGGTTTGAAGCTTTTCGGAAATTGTTTTTGTGAATTTCTTTGAAATGAATACCTTGTTTTTTTATTTTCTAAAAACGTTTTATGTTGGTTTTATTTATCTTTTTCTAAGTGACTTTTGAAAATAAAATTTTCTACTTTCTAAGTTACACTAATAATATTTTTGAAGTTTTCTAGAAAATATGCTTTTCCTTATTTTCTTGTGTAAATTCCTTTGTTTACTTGTTTTGGCAAAAATCTTTACTTGATATTTCTCATTCTTTTTCTCATGTCTCCATTTCCAAAAACAATTACTCATGCATGAAAATTTGTTTCTTATAAAAACAAAGTGGAACAATTAAGGACTTTTTGTAGAAAAACTAATTTCTATAATCTTATTAACTTTTTCTTGTAACTTTGAAAAGTGAAAATTTTATTCTTTTCAAACCATAAATTTTCTTTGCCTATTTAGTTTGCAAAGGTCTTTCCATCTTATTTTCTTTCTTATGAAAAGAACCATTTTAACAAAAACATTTCCTTTTGAAAAACAAGGTGGAATAATAAGTATCTTTGTAAAGCAAAAGTAGTTTATAAAATTATTGTGAGTTCTCTTTTTGGTAACATGGAAAGAAATGAGTTTGTTTTGTGTTGATTTTATACTTTACATAAACTTATTCCTAAGTGACAAAAAGCCTTCTTTTATTTAATTTTCTTTAGAAAGTAAAACTTTTGGACAACAATCTAAATGAACATGATTATGAGGATAATAATAAACAAAGTAACATAAAGCATAAATAATAAAATCAAGTATTGGAGTCTTAGCTTTTTCAAGGCTCCCGGGACTAAAAATAAACTAGTCCCATAAAGAAATAAAATGAAAGAAGAAAAACTTGTTTTGACTTGATTAGGACAAGTCTAAGACTAGAGACTAGTCTTATAAACAACTTGAAATAAATAAATTGCATTGAAGTAAATAAATTGCATGAAAGGTAAATAAATTGCAAGATTATGAGCTTATATGCTCTAAAGAATATGTATATAGTTATTTAGATATAGTAGATAGTTATGAACATAAAAGAAATATAAAGAACATAAAGGAAATATAAGGAACATAAAGGAACATAAAGAAATTGATATTATGAACAAAAACAAAGTATGAATCTAATGTTGCTTTCTTAACCTTCATGGTTTTAGAAAACATACACTAAGCTCATACTAAGTAGATGAACATGGAGACTTCTTGAAGAACTTTTACCTAAAGGAGATGAGCCTAAAGAGAACTTCTTGAAGAGCTTCTTGGAGAGAAATTCTAGAGAGATTTTGAGAGAGTAATTTTAGTATAGAAGTGGTGTGAAAGAAGTGAAAGAGGAGGGGGGTATTTATAGGAAAATGGAGGATTTTTGGTGATAAAATAAATGCAAATTAAAACAAATTGAGGGAGGAGAGAGAGGGTGTAGCGCGGCCATTGTGAGAGGGGGGGAGTGTGATTTAATTTTTTGATTTTGTTAAATAAAAGATGTAATTGTAAGATAGATGTGATATAAAGTTATGGGAAAGGTAAAAAGTTAAGATAATAGGTTATGTAGAGTGTAAGAGTAGGTGTAAGAAAAAGTAGAGATAAAAGAATAGTGTAGAATAGTAATGAATAGTGTAATGTAAAGTAGATATGACAATTAAAGTACCGGTAGTAAGAAAATACGCGTATAATAGCTATATCTGTTATTTTTACTTACCGAAAAATTATGAAATTGATATTTTTGGAAAACTTATATTTTTACGAGTCTAACGGTATATTCGGAATATTTTTACTAGTCCGGGCTTCCGGACACGTTTTTCGAGAACTGCGTCCGATCGGGTTCGAAGGACACCCGAATTTCGCGAAACTGAAACTTTTATAAAACCTATGGTTATTACGGTCTATTTGAGCTTCTTAACCCAACTTCGTTTTTCCGGGCCAAAGAAAACGGCAATGCCGGACTTAGATTGATACGGTAAACTAGGGTTTTGTTGACCTTTAGGGTTTCGTTTGACTTCCGGTTAGGGTTTTGTGCTAAACCGATTCCGAAAATTTAGGGGTTTACAAAAATTACCTTTGTTGTGACCTCTCGATGAAATTCGAAGTTCCTAGTGGCCTTGGTTAGTTTCCTAAGATGTCTAAGGGTCAGTCTCAATCCATAAAACTGAAAGAAAATTCGCGGAATAAGATCACTTACCTCAAGCTCTTTTTTCATGCGTTTTTCCAGGTTTTTGTTCGAAATTTCGAACTGGATGGATATGAGCGTTTAAAATTCGTTTTCTGGGTTGGTTCGAATCCTAGTAAGCTATAGTTTTATTCTGGAAAGTTTGGGAAAGTTTGGAGTTCGTTTGCATATATATATATATATATATAACGTAGTGCAATTTCCGGCCGCGTTTCTTCCTCAAATCTGAAGCGAATTGCTCTTGTTTGTTGTCCATTTGATCCTTTGTTTGATTGTCATTAAGGCAGGAGTGAGTTGTCCATTTTAGATTGGCTTAGGAGAGGATTGGGATTGACTTTTATACAAATTATTGAAGAAATTCTGCTCACATCCTTCAAGAGAATCACAGCCCTCCAAAACAAGTGGAAACCGTCTCCAGCAAGTTGAAGATATATATATATATATATATTAATTATATAGTAATTAGATAATATTTAGTTAAGTTTTCGGTAGTTTATTACACTATTAGGGTATATTTTCGCTTATATATGTAAATATATATATACAAAGGTCTTTGATGGATCCTACAAGATGTTTAGTTTAACAAAAAGTACAAATTTAAGTTGTAATAGTACGTATCTAATTGTTTAAGAAAAATTTATCTTACGCGATTTAGGTTTTATAAGCTTTTCGGGTCAATTTTTGTTTTAGGCTCCAAGGGCTTTAGAAAACCCTAATTCGAATATTAGTATGATTCAATTCTGTATTGGAGGTCTAAATCTCAAGTTATACATCAGTTGATGTTTTTATTGGGTATTTATAATCCTAATAGTTTATCTTAAGATCACAATTTTCTAACTAAAACCTATTGAGTCATTTATGTAATATTACTACTAATATAAGCTATACTAGTTATATATATTAGATTTGGGTACTCACTATGAAATCTTATCAATGCAGTTTATTACTGACTAGAACTCTCAAATTTTAGGGTTTCAATCCAAATATAGGTTCATTACTATACCTTGTTTCAATTCCCGGTCTCTATTGAATACTAAGGTAATCACTTAATATCCATATTTAGGTTTTTCCTATATAATCTGTCTGTTTGACAATGATTCGGGTTTAGGATTTGAAGTTTCCTTTGATCACAACCTGAATTATTAACTCGGAATATGAAATCTTGTTTTTGGAATCAATTGGGGTCAAAGAAGTCCTTTTGTAAAGTTTATAAGTCCCAACCGTTCAAATTGAAAGTATCTATCTAACTAAAGTTTCTAATTAACTCCTAGGGTTACTAGTCAACTTATAATTTCTAATCTAGGGTCGTATCGTATAGTGGAAGTTTTCGAGGTTTACAGGTGGGTGGGAAAGATAGATTTCTCTATAGTACTAGTGGATCTATTATAAATTAGGTAAATTACACTATAATGTATTAATGTTTGAGGACAAGTTTATTTAAGATATTAATTTTTAAGTGGTTAAAAGGAGGAATTAACGTTTCATAAAGTGAATCAAATGAGGTATTTTGCAAATTTCATTTAAGATATCAACAATTCAATTAGTTTTCAATTAATTTTCCTATATTTTCATTAATGGTTTATTTGACTCACTTTGCAAAACGTAAATATATTTTTTTAATGTTGATACCTTAAATGAATTTATGACGAAACATTAATTATTTTTTTTTTGACAACTTGAAACGTTGATATATTGAATGAACGTACGCCAAACATTGATTCATTTTAATTTAATTTACATATTATAAATTTATTATTTTTGAAGTAACATAAAAAAGTATAACATAAAAAATAAATTTGGCGAGGAAAATGATATTATGTAAAAAAAAAAAAAAAAAGAGAAAAACAAAGGCAAATGGAAAGTAATGGTTTGGTCAATGATTTTTTTCCTTTTTTTTTTCAACTTTTGATTTTTACCATAAATAGCTTATTCCCTACAACTCTGAAAACTTTGAATAGAAAATCATACCATAAGTAGAGAAGAGAAAAAAAAATTATAAACCTGCTACTGTTCCTTAGTAACTCAATTGTAGAGCAGTCGACTCTTAATTGACTGGTTATAGGTTCAAATCCTACTTGGAGAGAAATGTTAATTATCGCTTTTTTGATCTAGCGACCCTTTTACTTCTCCTTTGTTTCTAAACTACCATAATCATAAGACATCAAAAATGGGAATTTTTGGTAAAACTTAATTCCCATAAACTAAGCAATAAATTCACTTAATTAAAGCTAAATTGACACCTAACCTACTGTTGATGGTCTAACATGGACCATAGCCCCTCCAAGCCAAGTCTAGCTAATTAGCCTTTTGAATTAGCATGTTGGGCTGAGGCTCAATCCATACCAACAAAAACCTGAAGTCCCACTAAGGCACCTATTACTTTCGTTCGACTCCTTCAATAGCTAGTCGACATTGTGCTCGATATATCTCCATATGCTCTCTTTACATGAAACAAAATCTTAACTAACTATACGATCTTTTTAGTTCTTATTTCAAATTTGTCTTCTATCTTCACAGAATCATCTCCACACAGTCTTAGCCCATTTTTGATGCTTTAGCTATTTCTGCACAAAAATTATAGAGATATGAGCTAATCTACAACTTAGTGAATAACAAACCCAAACCACACATCAAACAATTATCAAACAAATATATTTAACAATCATATGCAATACAACACTAAACCATATGAAATGCATAGTTTGGATGATTGTAATCTAAACCAATGGAGATTTACACCCTCTCTTGGAGGTTGAAGGACCAACTCAAGTCATTCACGCCTAGGAGAAATTGAGAACTAAGGAAGAGGGAATCTCCTTAACTCATAGTTGTTTGCATATATATATATATATATATATATATATATAATAGATAACCTCAACTTCACTTTAGAAAGAACTAAGGAAGGAGGATTTCTTTTGAAATTCATTTGTTATTCATATATACATATTACTGACATAGCCTCTGCTTCACCTTAAAATCTCATAAACGCCCTAAGTACTAGCATCTCCTAGGCTAATACCCACGCATGCGACGTCTTTCAGTGCCTTTTTAGTTCCTAGGATACAGATAACCCTATGGCATCCAATTGGAGAAATAGATCCACTAACAACTGAAGACCACCACATAATTGAGATGCTAGCACGTGACGTGAACACCATGCTAATGGAAGTACGTTGTCATGCTATGCATGATTTTTTAATTAACTAGTCAGATAATATTAATTCTATTTAATTAAAATGACTGATCAATTAATAAACATTCATCAACAACATAACAACTCAATTATTGCAATCAATGTGTGATCACTTTTATTTTAGTAAGTTATCAACAAGGACAATCACCAGACAACAAACAAGTTCCCAATCCCAACACATAGTTGATTATGTTTATATTAATACATGTGGAACTACATTACAAGTACAAACAAAGTGATAAGATCGTTGTTACCCACCTGTTATCCAAGCTAAGTCACACGAAATTCTAGGAAATTCCAAAAGTTATTTTGATCCTGCCTTGAAGAAGAAATAATGAATACTCATAACTTTTCCTAATATACATTTCATTACATTTTAGTATTCAATTTTACTTTAATTCATTATTTTACATTTGATTGAAGTATAGACTTATTTTAAAACCTATTTGATCATAGATTAAATATGAACCCTACCATGGTTGTGGAAACCACCTTACCAAGATGCGGATAGTTTTCCATTATCTGTCAAATTATTTCTTTTCCTTTGTTTATAAGTCATTTACCACAAAACATCATTATTCTTTATTATTCATATAGGTATCTTAATAAGCTATTGGATCATACGAGAAAGTCATTTTAGTTAACACACATTTGAAATAACATATTCCTTTTACTAAACATGATCTAACCCATCATATTACAATATACTATCTCCAAGCCATTTACAAGTTTTAAATCTATTTTAACTTAACTTATCCAAATTGATTAAACTTAACTAATCTAATTCATTTTAGTTTACTAAAGTTCATTAGTTCAAGTTGAGCTCAGATATATTAGTAGTTCATTTTATATCTAAGATTGATGTCAACTTAAGTTTATATTAACTTAATCTTAGCCAAGTTGATTAGAATTATTCATTTAATGTTGTAACTAAGTCATATTCAATTATCTTACTATGTCATTATCATATACCTATTAAGTTCTTAGTTAGTCTAATTCATTTTAATTTATTATGGTGCATTAAAACATATTGAACTTATGTTAATTAACTAAGTTCATTTTACAAACTTAAGTCTATATTAAATCAAAATAGTTAATAAACTTATTAAATCATTTAATCCATTCCTAATTATTTAAGTATTAACATATTATATCCCATAACATTTATCTATTTCATGTTATCTTTCTTTCTTTTCCTTTTTTATATGAATAGCACTAGGGATTAGATCACGCCCATGATGACGACCATGATCTAGATCACTGGCCTTGTCATGCTTGTGATCAAAGATCACTCCCTTGATCACGACCATGATCTAGGTCGTGATATAGATTATGGGTAAGGTCACATTTGTGATCATTCTTTATATTTTGATAAGAGGAGATCACGGTCCTTATTACGCCTGTGATCACCCTTCAATGTATTTTTCGCTTTGATAATGGGCCGTATCACCCCGTGATGCATAGGAGGACCAATATATGTTTTTCCCTTGTATTTTTACCCTAACTTTATTGGTTTGTGTAAACATCCTACTTTAGATAAAATATCACAAAAACAACATAAATAATTATATAAATAGCTTATAACACCTATATACGTATTATTACTTCATTTTTCATCAAATCATGTTATTAATCTTGTAATCTATACATGTATATGTTAACCTAGGTTTTTACTTATCTATTCTTATACCAGTTGTTTACAAATGTTATCACATACTCTACATATAACTAACACTATCTTACTTACTATACTCATGCATATACAACAAAAAAAAAAAAAAAAATCAAAAAAGAAAGCAACTCACTTACTTGATTAGAAGGCAAAAACTACTTAATGTTCTTTGTTACTCGTCTTTTCCTGTTGTTGAAGCTACTCTAAACTTGTTTTCTTATCTCCTATTTTGTTATCCATATTCTCTTTCTCTTTTAATCTTCTTAAACTTTGAGATTTTGAGGTTAGAATACTAGAAAATAAAGAAAATTGAAGAGAACAAGAAGAAGAAGATGATAGAACCGAATAAGAAAGAAAAAGAACGTAAGAAGAAAGAATGGGCAGCCCAAAAAGTCAAAAGGAAAAAGATATATTGTCACGCCCCATAGGGGTATCCTAAACGTAACAGTCCGCTACATGCCATATAAGACCCTTGAATTACTATCCAAATCTTTCGAGGGTCTTGTATAGATGTAAGGTGTCCCTTTACGACAATAGAATACTCAATTTAATGGAGTTAAGAAGTTTAGTGCGGCATTCAATAGCATTAGATAATAAATCAAAACACATAAACAAAAGTTACAAAGTCTAAGTGGCATTCCCTCGCAAAAGAATATTTAAAGGTTCATTACAGTCATCCAGAGTCTTTTGGTTTCCTGTGGAAGTCTAAACAAAGTTGAATACGACTTCTATAGGAAACACCTAGCTCCTGTACCCGAGCTGTAGCCTGCCTTGGCTTAAGCCAAATAAACTCATGCTGCAACAAAAAAAAAAAAAAAAAACTATAGAGGCGTAAGCTATACTAGCTTAGTGAGTAAAAACTTCCATATTGCAATTAAAACATATGATACAAGCAAGTGATTAATCAGACAAATGGTATGCATCAAACACGTGAATTCAATAAATATATGACCAGCCGAAAATCATATGTGGATGGATTTGCGCCCTCCATCCCGGGTTAGCAGATTAATGAATCCTATGGTACGATGCCGTTTAGGCTCACGGTCAACCAACTCATATATTTGTTTTATGGATCACGATTAACTAACTCATATTCGTTTTATAGATCACGAAAAACCAACAAATGCTAATGCTCCATCCCCATCGTGTTATGAATGAGTTCAAGTTCATCTTCAATTTCGAATAATCAATTATACCGGTTCATTTAAGTGATCAAACAATATCCGCAGACAATCAATCCTAGCTCAACTATACAAGCAATGATTTATCATCCGGCTTCGATATTCCTTAAATTCAACTTCACATAACAACAGCAGACAAATATAATTCCCATTCAACCCCATCATGCATATTCATTTTATCTTTGCTAAGTAACTAGTGCAGCTATCATTACAATCACAAGCAATAATTGAAATTAGAAGTGATACTTACTCGGCCATGGTACGCCGGTCTTTTAATAGTAGTAATCGGGTGGTAGGGATTCGTCGGTCTCGGGATCACCTAACAAAGAAGAATACCCTAATGAGTATTTCATCACTTAACTAATCCAAACTATGTATCAAAACTAATACAAATCGTGATTCTCGCTATTTGTGGAAGTTCCGACTTAAAATGGCCATAACTTGGTCATTTTAACTCAGAATTTCACAAATTTTATGTCGATTTCTATATACTTCGAAAGATCTACCTAATTCTAATATCATTCCCAAGTTTTGAAAACATTTAGGTCACGGAGCAGAGGGATAAGATCCCATCAGTAACCATTCCCTTTCCGAAAAATAGTTTTGCACTCTTTTCTTTTTTTAAATGTATCTAGTTGATGATTCAAGTATATATGAAGTATGAATGATTTCTATCATGAATAACATGTGATGAGTTTGATGTATGCATGATCTTGATGATTTTTGGTAGAAGAAACTTTCAAACTCCTTAATTTTGCAAGACTCCAACAATAACTACTTGAAAATCCAATTTCTAATTTTGACACCACACTAGTGTTTTGGATTTCATTCTTAGGAATTTCTAGCTATCTTAATTAAAAATGAGTCTTCATCACCTATACTACCCAAGACCTTTATTTCTATATAAAAATTTACATTTTTCACTTTGCACATATGTTTTCAAATAGGCTTTACTCAAAAATCCGAATTTAAGAAAATCAATTTTTTTTTTGAATGATTCCTTTGAGAAAACTTATGTAATGCATTAAAATTTAAGACTTTACTATATCCACTACCTAAGGATTTCATTTAACATATAAAATATTTATTTTGAGCTTGAATAATAGGTGTTTACATAGGCATCATCCAAAGTTACGAATTTTACAAGTTGACTACTAACTCAAAATTTTCCATCTTGATTCTATTCTTCTTTTACACATTACCCTCATCCAAACTCATTTCAAATTATAAAAATCATTACTTAATGATATTTATTACTTATACCCTTCATTTTTCATATAAAACATGAGTTTCAAAGTTGATACAAGGGTTTTCAAAATAGGGCTTTGAAGTCATACGAATTTTCTTTTGAACATTTCTAACAGAAACCTTTTTTTTTTTTAAGTTCCTTGTCTTATCTACATAAAGATCTACCAACTATCACATTTATATACACAAGACTAAATCTTTATGAGCATTAATGCATGAAAACACAAAATATTTATATGAACATG
Organism: Combretum micranthum; assembly: GCA_024138025.1. Lineage (NCBI taxonomy): Eukaryota > Viridiplantae > Streptophyta > Magnoliopsida > Myrtales > Combretaceae > Combretum > Combretum micranthum. The sequence continues at coordinate 198,920 of JAMXBD010000183.1, forward strand.
AATGTCAAGTATATATGAGTGTCTAAGTGCTAGATCTACTACTTATAATGCATGAAAATGAGTTAAAGAGTATGACATATATTTTTCATGCAAGATCTTACATACATGCATGAACATTATAATATCTCAACAAAAGCTCATCAAACACAAGATCCACTCTTGTGATGGCTTGATATTCATGTATTAGCATTTTCTTATCTCTAACACTTGCTTATGGAGATTTAAGTGAAAACACACATGAATAATCTTGCCATTACAAGATTATGTAGTAATAAGGCTCAAGAATCATCACCTAAAGAAGGATTTGATGAAGATATGAAGAAGAAATGAGCTTGATGTGTGTGTGTGTGTGTGGGTGTGAGTGTCACGGCAATGAGGAAGAAGAGGAGAGGATTTTGCTTTGTGTAAAAATTTTGAAAGAGTAGAAATGAGGAGAGAGAGTGTAAATGAGTATATATATTAAATAAATTAGGATTTGTTGTATTATAAAAAGGAGAAAATAAAACAAATTGAGGGGAAAAAGGAGGGGGTGCGCCAACCACAAGGAGTGAGAGAGAGGGAGTGATTTAATTTTATTTGAAATTGTAATTTATGCAATAAAATGTATTAAATGTAATAATTTAGTAAGAAACAAAAATTTCTTGGAAAAGAAAATATAATGAGTAGTTGTAAGGATGTAAGACTAGGGCATGGGCAGTGTGTACTATAGGTTGTACTTGTGAATAGTGATAAATAGTAGACAAGACATCTACTTTACCAGTGGTAAAGAAAATACGAGAAAAGGCTATAGTTGTAATTTTTATAGCCCGAAAAATTATAAAACTTATATTTTTGAAATCCTTATAAAATTTCAGTTCTAAAGAGTATTTTGGAATATTTTTCTGAGTTTCTAGTCCCAAGGCTCGTTTTTCCGTAATAGGGCTCGGGAAGGCCTGTAATAGAAAATTTTTCGAAATTAAAACTTTCTATGGTTTGAAATATACTTTAAAACAATATTTCACATTAAATTATTTCATAAAATTTCTTTTGATATGAAACCGAAGGAAAGCCGGATCTAGGGTTTCTAAGCTTCTCTCATAAGGCTTGAACTAATCCAGTTTAGGGTTTCGCTTCCGGTTCCGAAGTTTACTCGACTACTGGGAAAACCGGGGTTTACATATATAAAGATAAAGGTTAATAGATATTTATTAGTGAGGGATTAGGGCTTAAATATTTCAGATCAATATCTTAAGTATAAAAAATAATTAGAAAATAATTTGATGATTTATAAAATAGAAATTAGTAACTTGATTTAAAAATCTAGTTTAAGAGTTTAATCTACACAAAATTGATATTCATTTCGAGTTTGGACTTAAAAATTGATGTTTATAAACAAACATATTAGTTCAAAATTTATGGGGATTAAGAAAATAAGATTTAGGTTAAAAAGGCTAATTTAGTACATTTTATAATTTTAGATAAATGAACTTAAGAAATTTGGGTCTTTTATAAATTGAAAGAAGAAGGTTCAAATTGATGGTTTTAAAGAATTAGATGACTCTATTTATGAAACAAACTAAAGTTTAGAGTTTACAAATTCACTAAACATTGAAATTGAATCTTTACAAGGGTTTTGTGATTTGAATTTAAAAGAAAAGAAGTTCAATTTGAAATTTAAAAGTTCACTAAACATTGAAATTGAATTTTTACAAGGGTTTTGAGATTTGAATTTGAAAGAAAAGAAGTTCAGTTTGAAATTTACAAAAGATGGTAAAATTTGATTTATTGAAAGAGGTTGCTAAGCAAATGGGCAACTTTAAAAGAATATATTTCAATTTTGATGGTTGAAAAGAATTAGAAAATTTGAGCCATGAAATGGATAGTTAAAACTAATAGATAATTGGAAATGAATATTTGAAATCTCAATTTCAATTAGATCTATTTATTAATTTGATTATGTGAATCTATCTAGTTATATTTTTAGTTTAATTTACTTGATTTAATTAAACTATCTAAATTTAATATCTAAATTAAGTTCTAATCAAAGTTCATAATTATTCATCTATTATACTAATCAATTAAGCTAGTTTTAACTTAAATAAATAAATGTTTTAACCATCTATTGGTAGTTAGCATTTTATATTAACTTTAAATCTTTGTAATTCAGAAGTTTTTACTTGTTTAAGGGTTTATTCTTTCACCTATGCTTTTGTTCTCTTATTGTAATTATTTTAAGTTAAATTTTTATATTTTATTTCACTTCCATTGCAATTTCAAATTATTTGATAATTTGTTATATGTATGGGGTTTGTCTATGGCATATATATTTATTATTAAGTTTACTTGATGTTTCTCGCTATTCTTGTTATTGACTCGATATTATTTTGCAATTGTCTCCAAGTTCCATATTTTTTATTGCATGTATTATATGATTATATTGTATTGATTTGGTGTTCCTTGTCATTTTAGGTTTTATGAACTTTTGAGACTTAGGATATTTAAATTTAGCATCATTTCTTTATAATTATTTATTTATTCGTCTTTTATTTCTCTAATTATAAGGAATATTATATTTTATAATTTTTACCAATATCATTATTTAGTCAAAGTTAAGATCAAGGTATCTAATTTTCGTTTAGTTATGTGTATGTGTGTGTGTGTGTGTGTATATATCAAATTTTGTTCTTTGATATTTATAGAATATTACCGATAAGTTGTGGAAAATTGTGTCTTGAAATTTTGTTTATAACAATTCAAATTTTTATATGATAATGAAGTTGTTTGTATTTTAATATTCTTAGATTGTAAAAAATTAGAAGTGTTTCTTGTGACTTTTTTTAAAATATTTTCAAAAACTTTACATTATTTACTTAATGATTATTATGTTTGAGTTATACAATTTTAGGTGATTACAGTCCTAATTATTAATATTTAAACTCTATCTATCACGCCCTAATAGGTATCCTAAATGTGACAACTCGTCGCACACAATATTAAAACTTAAGAGTGACTACCTCAGTCACTTGGAAGCTTTCATATGGTACAAGGCGTACATTCACAACAAAAGGAGACCAGTGGAGCTATGCATTTTAAGATATTGGCAGTTGAACATACAAAATAGTACTTAATATAATTCATCAAAATATAAAATTCTACAACTTTTATGGGGCATGCCCTGATAAGTCTCCATAATAACAAAGTCTTACTAAGGCAAATAACTAAAGCTAGAAGATTTTAGAAGAAATCTAATCTAAGACTTCAAAACAGAATTCCTCCAAAAGCTTTCCAAAACATAGATTCTACCCGGATGATCAAGGTGGTCTCCGGTTCAAAATAAAGATCCCACAACATCAAAAGTCTATTAGGGAATAAGCATAACTAGCTTAGTAAGATAATCCTTACGCAAAAGTACTCATAAAAAGCATTCAAATAATTTCATTAAACAAGCATATGAAATGCAAGCAACCATATGATAAAACCATACATACGACTATCCGATTTTATATGTAGGATGGATTTACCCCTTCATCGGTGGTTAGGAAATGATTTGAATTGGGCCCCAATAGACCTCTTTGAAAGTTTGTGCACGTCATGGGGTTCTAATGAATCATACTACTAGTCCTCGGGCTTTCTTTCCTCAAAGTGATCGATTCGGCTCGGATACACCTTGAGGCTATATTCCTTGAATGTCCTAATTCCTCAAGAGGTAGCTAGGCAGCTTATCTTTTTGGTTTCACGCTGAGGAGTAGTAGCAAAAATGCGAAATGATATTCTAAGTGATATGCATGGGCAATTTGGTTTAAGGGAATTTCCAATCCAACATTAATTCATTTAAGGCGATCAACCAATATTTGCACACATAGCAATATACATAGAGACAATTATAACAATTAATAAATCGAGCTGCGATATTCTTATTGTTTATTGATCACACATAGCAATTGACATACATAATGTAAAACCCCTGAAAATTTTCATAATTCATAGAAATAATCCTGGAAGTCTTACACCAAAATCGAAACCCCAAAAAATCGACCTAAGTTAAAACCAAATTCGAAATAAGGTTAAACATGAGAATTCTTAATCTTGAGAAAAAGAGAACCCTCAAAACAAAATAGAAAATCCAATTTACGGTTGAATCAACTTTCGTACACCAAAATCAAATTATCTATCTAATTCCTAGCACGCAAATCAAGAGACTTATCCAAATAACGCTCGATAATGAAATATTAATACCTTAAATCTTCGGTAAATTTAGAACCAAAAGTTTTAATTTTCACCAAAAGTCAAACTGAGTCAACTCATAACCTCAGACTCGATTAGACGATCCCGAGAACTAAAAACTATTAAATAATCACAAATAAAATGAGATAAACCATAGATATCGAATTAAAAATATAATACCGACAAAACCCCAAAATTTTATAATCTGGCGAATAACTCAGTAAAAACTGAAAGTTAAATCGGAACCCTAAAAGCCAACAAAGCTTACAACAAACCCTAGTGTTTAAGATCCGGCAATCCCGCGCTCTTAAACCCTAAAAAATGAAATGAAAATAATTATTGATAATAGTTCGTAATAATATAGGAAAGCTTAAAAATATCAGATTCGCGTATTTTCTAATGTCCTTCAGATCCGAACGGGATCAGTTTTCAAAAATCATGCCCTGGTACACCGGGTCGCAAAAATATTCTGTTAATACCAATAGACTCGTAAAAATATAAAGAATCCAAAAATATCAGTTTTATAATTTTTCGGTAGTTAAAAATTACATATATCGCATTTATACGCGTATTTTTATTACTACCGGTATTTTATTTGTCTAGTTTACTATTCATAGTACTTTTTACTATTCATTATTATTCCTCTATCTCTACTTTTTTTACTACCTATTCTTACACCTACATACCGATTTCTTACAATTTTCTTTTCCCATAAAAATTTTACACCACATATTACTAAACTTCTCTTACACTTTTCTTCTAAAATTAATTTTTAATCAAATTCTCTCTCCTCCCCCTTCATTTCCGTCCATCCCTCTCTCTCTTCCCTCTCCAATTAATTTTTTTCAATTAATTTAATTACATCTAATTTTCACTCCAAAATTCTATAAATACCCCTTCCTCCTTCATTCTTTCATACAACTCATTTCACTACCAAAACTCTTCCAAAATCTCTGTACAAATCCTCTCTCCAAAATTTCTCTCTAACAAAACTCTCTTAAACCAATTCTTTACAAAAAATCCTTCTTCATACACAAACTATCTACCACATATCACTACCCACATAATACCTATTCATCTACCATCTTTATACCACATAAACACTTTAGGTAAACTTCTTCTAACCATTTATTTACCCATATCATGTAACTTAACATGACTATGGTGTTGTTTGAAACTTATATGAGTAGTAAAAGCAATAACATGTTCATGTTCTGTTTTTTTACATGAAATTCAACTTTTATTATGCTGTTATTATGTTCATATATATGTTGATTTTATTGTTGTTATTATGCTAATTTCTTATTCATATTTAACTAAATATATTTATGTATTTATATATAATCTTTAGAGCATATAAGCTCACTTGTTATTTATTTAATTTCATGCTTTGCAATTTATTTATTTCATGCTCTTTTAAGACTAGTCTTTTAGTCTAGACTTGTCTATATCAAGTCAAAACAATCTTTTCTTTATTTTCGTTATTCTTTTTGGGACTAGTCTATTCTTAGTCCCGGGATGCCTTGATGAAGCTAAGGCTCCAAATACTTGACCGAGATACCTTGAGGGAGCTAAGGTTCCCAATACTTGATATTTTTATTATCTTGCTTATTATTCATTTCTAGTATTTTCTCATATCTTTATTATTTTACATGGTTATAATACTTGCATCCACATAATGATATTGTCTCAACTAAATTTGAAAGTAGAATTTTACTTTATTAAAGGAGCTTGAAAATAAATTTTCTATTATGTGACTTGTCATTAAATAATGGAGTTGTTATCAACAATATAGAAATAGAGTAATACATGTTTTCTTAAAGTTTTCTCAAATAACAAAGATAGCTTTACCAAGAAAACATAAATAAACACTTTCTTTTTATAATATGGTAACCTAAGTTTTAGTAAAATAATTTGTTAATTTTCAAAATTTTCATAAAAAGCTTAAGATTAAACTCTTTTCAACTCCATAACAAACCAAGAAGCAAACTAATTTTTAAAGTTAAGATAAAAATCAACCTATAAAGTTATAAACCCACTTAGGAAAATAATGATTTTCAAGTTTCTAACAAAGGAACTTATTTTCAAAGAATACAAATATGATAAGATTGAAAACAAAGGATTTATTAATAAAGAGGATTCTTTTCAAATAAAATTTGTTGAGGAAATGAAATACCAAGTTTTAGAAAACAAGAACTTATATTTTAAACAAGAAATATAAAAAGAAAATATTCATTTTCTAAAACCATTCTAAATGCAAGTTATAAATAGGTTATTAACAACTTAATAGACTTTTGATAACCTTGATCTTTTATCACTAGAAGTTGAAATTATAAAAGACCAAAGTTAAAGGAAAATTTGCTTGTTTTGGAAAAAGGAATGAGGAAAATAAAATAAAAATATACTAATTTATAATAACCTAGGAAAATATAAATTTTCTTGAAAATACTTGAAAAGGAAATTTGTCAAGTTAAGTTTTAACACTTCAAAATGAATTTTTTATGGAATAAATTATAGAGACACTACCATTAGAATTTTTGCATATAAAGTGAGCTTATCTATATACTAAAGGGATTTATCAATCATATATATATATATATATATATCTATCTATATTTTTTATTAAAGGATTTTGAATGAAGGTGAGTTGGAAAATCGTTTCGCAAAATCAAGAAATATTCGTTTTAAATCTGTACCCTACGGTGTCGAACCTAAACGACCTTATATGACAAAAATAACCTTATAAATGGATAGATCTTTTCGAATAGGTAGAAAACGGTATATTATATGCGAAATTCCGAGTTAAAATGAGCAAGTTATGGCCATTTTTAATTGGAATTTCATTTTATAAGATTTTGACGAACATAGTGAAATAGAATTAGGAAGTTTAAGTAGAATTTCTACGAAATACTCATCCTAGGTATTTCTTTTATCTAGGTGACGAACGATACGAGGTTACCTTTCTTGAGGATTGCTACGACTAAGAAGATTGCGAAATGGACGAGTGAGTTATTTCTCTTAATTTTGTTACCTTGCTTGTGCTTGTAAAGTAGTGGCATTAGTATACTAAGAAAAGATAAAAATGGATATGTATGGGGAATTCGAAGATATGTATATATGTGATTTTATGCTTATGTGTGAAATGAGAATTAAGAATATCGTAACTTTAAATTGCCTATTTAAGTGTTTTGTTTACTTACTTATATGATTGCTTATTGCTTGCCAAATTGATTGATAGCCCCTTATAAACCTTAATAAGGTTTGGCTTAAGAAACATAAAATACTCATGCATAGCATCCATCGAGTCGCATCTCTTTTGGAAGACCGCTGCTCCCACGTGTAGAGTTGGATTGGCTGTTATCGTGGTGGGTCACGGGCCATGTTCCTTCCTAGAGAATCTAAATCGCCAGGCGAATGCGACTCTAGGTTCAAAGCTAAGCCAACTGAACGTTTTGGGTGGGGACCTAGGGACTAGTAGTAGAAGGTCGAGGATCTTCATCAATAATTGCCTAATTTTTGATACGGAGGGGTAAATCCGTTCTATATATGGTTTCTGGATAACTATATATATTTGTGTAATCACGTGGTTACTGCATTGTATGCATAGCATATGTGTGAAAATTTAAATGAACTTGTTTGAAACCATGGTGCGAATGATAGAGAATACCTCACTAAGCTAGTTGTAAACTTATACTCCCATAGATTTTGTTGAAACAGGTATACCCGTGGAATCGAAGATCATGACATTAAGGAAGTCATGGAATGATGTTAAACTTTTATGAAGGCAATGGAACATAAGATGAAGTTATTTTGTAAGGTTCCTTATATGTAATGTATGCTATGCTAGCGTTTTGGGAATTTCAAAGAAGTGTATTTATTTTTACTTGAAGACAATAGAGGTATATGCCCCTAAGAATTGTAATTTACAATGTTTATGTTTTATGATAAGTATTCTCCTTGCCTTGTTACTTATTTATTATCAATGTAAATTGCGCTACTTCGATGTGTTTCCTTGGTTGTGATGTACGCCTTGTACATGATATAGAAGCCTCTGTGTGACTGAGGTAGTTATTTTTAGGCTTTGTATTATGTACGGCAAACTGCTATGTTTATGGTACCCCTCGGGGTGTGACACATAGCTCTCATGATAACCCACATGCATATCAATTTTTATCTTTTCCTAATATCTAGTGCTCTATTCTACAAGTACATGCGTGAATACATAAACATAAAGGAAGCTCACTCGGCCATGTTGATTTCTATCATTCAAATTAATCATCAGAAAAGAGAAGATCTTGGTCCTCAACACTAAACAAAAGAAATATCCAAAATGAGTATTTCATCCAAGTTCTACTTAAATTTTCTAACTCAATCTTATTAGGTTGTCAAAATTCGTATTAATGGAAATTCGTATTTAAAATAGCCACAAATTGCTCATTTTAACTCGGAATTTCGCATATTATATACCGTTTTCTACCTACTGGAAAAGATCTATTTATGTCTAAGGTTATTTCTATCAAAAGAAGCCATTTGGGTCATGGAATGGTGAGGTACAAAACTGTTACAAAAATCCCAGCTTTCAAAACATAACTTTTCAAGCTTTTCCCCATCAAAAAATTCTTATACAAAAATATAGATATTTGTATAGTTGAAAAATCATTTGAATATATATATATATATATATATATATACATATACTCATATTGTATGTATGAATTTAGTGTTGTTGTCTCACCAATGATTTTTATAAATAATGTGTTTTACAAGTTGGAAAATGTTAAGACTTGAAAATTCACTTTAGCTTATTGGAAAATTTTTTGAATTATTATAAGTGAGTATTTCCTTCTTTTAACTTCATTTCTTAATCTTTGAAAATAATTAAATTTTCTAAAAATAATTTTATTCATTTTAAGATTCCTACAACTTCATTTTTAGTGATTGAAAAAAGTAGTTTTTCTAAGTATTTCTTGTTAAGACTAAAATTCCTTAAAGTAGTCATGTTTATATGTTCTTAATTTTCCTAAAGTTAGTTTCACTTTAAATAAATAAGAATAATATTCTTTCAAGTTACTTACTAATTTTATTTTCTAAGTAAGACTTATCTTTAAAAGGTTGTTCTTTGATGATTTTGTTAAACTTGTCTAAACCTTAGTGTTTTAGAATGTTGGTGGAAAACTTCAATAAATGAGTTTAAGAAAAACCTTTGTTCAACAATGATTTGGCAATACTAAGTTTTAAAGAGACTTTCTTATTTCATGGGTTTGAAGAGAGAGTATGCAATAATTCTACTTTATGTATTCTTTGATAAAATCACATGTACTATTATTCCTAAAAACTTGTGATGAACTTATCTAAGTTTTGGAAAAGATTTATGAAGATAAAACTTTAAGTTTTTGTGGAAAAATCATTTCTTAAGTAACAAGAATTTATTTATTATTTATTTTTTTTAAAGAGAGTTCCTATTTTTCTTAAGAAAACTCCTTTTATTTTTGTTGAGACAATATCAACATGTTCATGCATAATTATGAATATGCAGATATAATAAATATGATAATATCATAATAAGATAAGATATATATAAGAATAAATAAGAGCATAATAATTAGGTCAACTACTGGGAGCCTTAGCTTCATCAAGACAACCCGATCAAGTATTGGGAGCCTTAGCTTCATCAAGGCTTCCCGGTACTAAGAATAGACTAGTCCCAAAAAGAAAAAGAAAAAAGAAAGAAAGAAAAAGCATAATAATAAAATGTTAGGTTAGTGAGCACTTAGGATCTAGTAAATATATATACATAATATCATATAGAAGTTAGATTACAGCAAATACTAATAATAACAACAAAAACAACAACAACAACATAATAATAATAAAAATAATAACATAATGGAGATTTAAACATGAACAAGAACAAATCATGAATAAATTGTTGCTTCCTTAACTCTCATGAGTCTAGAAAACATATACTAAGCTCATGCTAAGTTACATGAACATGATGAGTAAATATAAGAAGTTTACATAAGATTGTTAATGGTGTGTCTAGAAATTCTCTTAAAGAGAAATAGTTGGTTTATGGAGATGGAAAAGAAGAGAATATTTGAGATGGAATTTGTGAAGAGAGGGTTTGAGAAATGATTTTGTAAACTCCCAAATTTTTGGAATCGGTTTAGTTTAAAACCCTAAACCAGAAGTCAACCGGATTTCCAAAGTCAACAAAATCCTAGTTTTCCGTAACCGCTTAAGTCCGGCTTTGCCGTTTTCTTTGGTCCTAGAAAACGAAGTTGAAATAATTCGCTAGAATAGTTCGTAATAACTATAGGTTATATAAAAATATCAGTTTTGCGAATTTCGGGTCGGACACAGTTCTTAAAAAACGTGTTTCGGGGCCCGGAATAGTAAAAATATTCCAAATATACCGTTAGACTCGTAAGAATATAAGATTTCCAAAAATATCAGTTTTGTAATTTTTCGATGAGTAAAATAAAAATAACAGATATAGCTATTATACGCGTATTTTCTTACTACCGGTACTTTATTAGTCATATCTACTTTACATTACACTATTCATTACTATTCTACACTATTCTTTTATCTCTACGTTTTCTTACACCTACTCTTACACACTCCATAATCTATAATTCTTACTTTTTACCTTTCCCATAACTTTATTTCACATCTACTTTATTTATTATTTCATTTAATCCACAAAATACAAAAAAATAAAATCACTCCCCCTCTTACTACACTATGGCCGGTACCCCTATGCACCATCTTCCCTCATTTTGTTTCAATTTTTCATTTATTTTAATCATACAAAATCCCTCTACATTTTCCTATAAATACCCCCCTCTTTCACTTCTTTCACACATTCATTACCCACAAATTCTCTACTAAATCTCTCTCAAATTCTCCTCTCAAAACTCTCTCAAAATACAATCCCAAAACTCTCTCAAAATAATTCCACAACAACTTCTACAACAAAAACCCATAACCACATACTACTACCAAAATCTTCTTTAGGTAACTATCTTATATTATTTTTTTCTTCTTTATGTCATATAACTTTGTATGACCATAGTGTGAGTTTCCAAAGACTACAAGTTATGGAAGCTACATTATGTTCGTGTATTGTTTCTTGTCCATGAAAAATCTATTTATGTTCATGTTATTATTTTTGTTCATATTATATGTTATAACTAAGTATTATTATTATTATTAATATATATAACATACATATTCTTTAGAGCATATAAGCTCACTTGCAATTTATTTATTTTATGCAACGTAATTTATTTATTTATTCCATTGCAATTTATTTAATTATTCCTTGTTATTTTAAGACTAGTCTCTAGTCTTAGACTTGTCCTCATCAAGTCAAAACAAGTTTTTCTTTCTTTCATTTTATTTTTATTTTGGGACTAGTCTACTTCTTAGTCCTAGGAGCCTTGAAAAAGCTAAGACTCCAATACTTGACTTTATTATTTATGTTATTTTTGTTTACTATTATTCTCATAAATCATGTTCATTTAGATTGTTGTCCAAAAATTTCAATTTCTAAAAATAATTAAACAAAAGAAGATTTTGTCACTTAGAAATAAGTTTATGTAAAGTATAAAATCTATGAGTTAACAAAAATAAACTCATCCCCTTTCAAGTTACAAAAAGAACTTACTATAATTTTAGAAACTTCTACTTTGAAAAGCTACTTAAAACCTTTATTATTCCACTTTGTTTTTCAAAAGAAAATAATTGATTGTTACAATAATGATTTTATGAAAAAGATAAACAAGATGAAAGGCTAAAGAATTTTCAAATAAAGACCTTTATAAACAAATAGGCAAAGAGAATTGTATAGGAAAAATAAATAGGAAAAGTGGTACTAATATAAGAGAACTTAGAAAATAGAAAATTGTATTTTCAAAAAGTTACTTGGGAAACATAATAAAACCAACATGAAGTATTTTTGAAAGAACAAAAGGAAACAAGATATTCGTTTCAAGAAATTTACAAAATCAATTTTTGTAAACTATATTTCTAACAACTTTAAACCAACATTGTTTTACTCAAGAAATATAATTGGACAACAAAACACCTGGGCATGCTTAAATATGAGTTATATAGTTATAAAAGAGAATTTTTCCACTATATAGATAACTAAGTATTTATCAAACAAATTTTGATTTCTTGAACCAAAGTTGTTTTGTGTTGAAAAAAATCTGTGATGAACTTTGTCATCACTGTTTCGGGGCCTCAATGGTTTAGTTTGACAAAAATAGTTTTAGAAATGGATAGATCTTTTTGAGTAGGTAGAAATCGGTATATTATATGCGTAATTCCGAGTTAAAATGACCAAGTTATGGTCATTTTAAATTGGAACTTTCTTTTATACGAACTTTAACGTTCTTTTGACATTGTTTTGTCAAAATTCAAGAAATTCATCAATGAATACTCATTGTGGGTATTTTCTTTGGCTAGGTGACCCCGAGGAAGGATTCCTTTACCCCAAAAAATATTTCGATTAAGTGGAGTGTGTGAACGACTCATCCACATAGAGGAATAGTTGACATGGCATCGTGAGTTTATTTCCGTTAAATGTTATACCTGTTTGCTTGTAATTTAGTCGCATTAGAGTTAGGAAACAGAAAATGGATATGTATGTTAATTAATTCTTTGGAAGAATCCTAAGAATATCGAAGCCGGAATTGATTTAAAATGCTTGTTTTAGTATAACACTTGCTTTTCCACCTTAAACTTGATAATAATAATGTTATGACATTATAAATAATTGGATTCATGCATACCACGAAGTGAGTCATATTGCATTTTGGGTTATTATCCTTCGGTGAGAAGGGTAGTAAGCTCATGTCGAAAGCAACACTTGGCGGAAGATCCGAAAGCGATTGCTTGGCGGCTTAAGGGAAATGCTTGGCGGAAAATCCGAAAGCAAGGTCAACTCAAGTAGATTTGGAATGCTTGGCGATGAGTGCTCGCGAGCATAAAACTTTTTGACTAAAACTACTTGATTTGAGGTTAAGTATCATCAAACCCCGAATGGAGGGCGCAAATCCATTTAACATATAGTTCCCGGAAAATATATGCCTTGTTTGCCCACGTGTATGTTGCATCCCATTTGTTTGCTTAATTAACTTGTTTGAAACCTTGTTACAAGAAGTTATTTATGGAAATAATTCTCACTAAGCCTGTTAGCTTATACCCTCATAGATATTTTTTGCAGTTTCCCTATTTATGGTTAAGGCCACGAGGACCCTGCGGGCAAGTAATTTCTTTTTGGATAAAAGAAATTTTAGATGAAGTGTAGTATTGATGTACAAAGATTCTTGTAATAGTAATCATGGGAAATATCCCTAAGTTGTAAAGATCATTGTTATAATTGAATGATTATTATGATTCCTCTTTTCTTAATGTGTTATTTATATCTTCTTAAGCTTCATAATTCCATATATGGTCCTCTAAAGTTGTGAAAGCACGCCTTACACTTAATATAAAAGCTTTTGGAATGGCTAAGGTTGTCATACTTAAACCTTAATGTTGAGTGTGGCAGATTATCACATTTAGGGTACCCTTTGGGGCGTGATAGATTTTGCAAGAGTTTTGTTAAGGTAAGAAAGCGTGGGAAAGAATGAAGGATGGAGGGAGAATTTATAGAGTTTTGGAGTGGGAATTAGAGGTAATTGAAATAATTGAAAAGAAATAAATTAAGAGTAATGAGAGAGAGAGTGTGGACGGCAACAAGAGGAAAAGGAGAGAGAAATTGATTAAATTTGTTGTTTTGTAATGAAAAATAATTAAAAGTAAGATATGATGTATGTAAGGTTTTATGAGAAAAGTAAATGCAAGAAATAGATATGATAGAGTGTAAGAATAGGTTGAAAGAAAAAGTAGAGATAGTGAAATAGTACTATGAATAGTAGACTAGATAATTAAATACCGATAGTAAAGAAAATACGCGTAAACAGCCTATATTTGATATTTTTAGCTACCAAAAAATTTTAAAACTTATATTTTTGAAATCTTTGTATTTTTACGAGTCTAATGGTATTGTCAGAGTATTTTCACTATTTGGTATACCGAGGCATGGTTTTTGAAAACTGATCCTGTTCGGATCCAAAACACATTAAAAATTAACGAATCTGATATTGTAAACCCTTAAAGTTTTGTGATCAATTAAGCTTAAACGCTAATTAGAAAGTCAACTGGAATCCAAAAGTCAATAAAACCCTAGTCTTTTACAACTGTTCAAATCCGGCATTTCTTTTTAAGTAACCCTAAGAAAGTAAGTAAGAGTTTAGTATGTAGAATAGTTCGTAATAACTTGAGAAAGCTTAAAAATATCAGATTAGTTAAACCACGATTCGTTTTGAACACAACTGGACACAGTTTTCGAAAAGTATGTCCTGGGGCTCAGATTAGTAAAAATATTTCGAATATACCGTTAGATTCGTAAAAATATAAGGTTTTCAAAAATATCAATTTCATAATTTTTCGGTAACTAAAAATATCAGATATCACAATTAAATGCGTATTTCTTACTATCGATATTTAAATTGTCATGTCTACTTTACATTACACTATTTTCTACTATTCTATACATTCATCTATCTCTACTTTTCCTTATAACCTACTCTTACAAACCATACCTCTATTTCTTATAATTTTCATTTCCAATACAACTTCACATTTTTCATATCTTACTTTTAATTAACAAAATACAAAAAAAATAAAATTTTTCTCTTCCTACACGACATGAGTTGCACCGGCCACTCCCCTTCCTCTCCTCTATTTGTTTTATTTTTCATTTATTTAATTAACACAAATTTCCTCTCATATTTTCTTATAAATACCCCCTTCCTTCCACTTCTTTCACACCTTCTATACACAAAAATTACTCTCTCAAATTCCCTACAAAAATTCTCTCCCAAAGCTCTCTCAAGTTTAGTTCTCTTACGTAATAATTTTTAAGTTTTCCTTATGTTCATTTACTTAGTATGAGCTTAGTGTGTGTTTTCTAAACCATGAAGGTTAAAGAAAGCAACAATGGGTTCATACTTTGTTTTTGTTCATGAATCAAATTTCTTTTGTTGCTTTTATATATATAATTATCTAAATATATCTATGTAGCTATATATATTTTTTAGAGCATATAAGCTCATTTGTTTTGCAATTTATTTACTTTTATGTTGTTTTTAAGACTAATATTTCTAGTCTTAAACTTGTCTTCATCAAGTCAAAACATTTTTTTTTTTTATGGGACTAGTCTTTTCTTAGTTCGGGGATACCTTGATGAAGCTAAGGTTCCAATACTTGATTTATTTCTTTACTAGCTCATTTCTTTAAGTTATTATGTTTCCTTATGTTTTCATAACTTATGATTTATATTCATGCATGAACGTAATGATTTTTGTCTCAATAAATAAATAAGGATTAGTTTTTTTAAATAGAAATTTTCCTTTAAAACTAAAAGTAGGAAGTAATTTTCATAAAAACTAAGGATTTATCTTAACAACTTTTCTAAGGAATGTAGGGGAGTTCATAGGAATTTTTACAAACATACATAACATAGAAAGAACTTCTTGAGTAAACAAAAGTTTTACTAAAACTTCACTTTTTCATCAAGTACTAGTTTGACAAAAAGAAATTCTTTTCATGAAAATAGAATAATCTTAAGAAACAAGGAAATTTTTTTTCTATGAGTATAGAATTGTTATTGTTTTCAAAAAGTATTAGAAACTAAGGAAATAAAATCATTCTTTGAAAATTTAAAGGACTAAGGAAATGAAATTTACTCATTTAAAATAACATAAGATATTTTCAAAGCAAAATAAAAGAAATTTTCAAAAGTTCTCACTTTTCCAAAATCTTTAAAAGACTTTACTTTTTCATGGTTTGAGACATCTTCATTAATTTCGTACATTTTATATGAGTCAATAAATATATGTAAATACATTTCAAATGTTTTACAAACTATTATAATATATATCTCTTTAAAATGAGCTTTTGTTAAAAGAAGAAATTTAAGCTTTGTGAAAATTCGTGGTAAATCTGGTCACCACTATTTCGGAACCTAAATGACTTACTTTGATGAAAATAGTTTTAGAAATAGATAGATATTTTCGAGTAGGTAGAAAACGGTATATAATATGCGAAATTCCGAGTTAAAATGAGCAAGTTATGGCCATTTTAAGTTGGAATTTCCTCCAATCCGATTTTACCGTGATTTTAAGATAGATTTAGAATTTTCAAAAAAATAGAAATTCTATGGAAGACTCATTGTGGGTATTTCATCTTGTTTAGGTGAAGAAGGAACCGAGATCACTTTCCTGGAAGACTACTTCAATTAGGAGCTACCGACATGGAGTGAGTTAATCCTTTACTAAGTTATATTTCCTTGTTTGTGCTTGTAAGTAGTAGCACTAGAAAATAAGGAAAAGATAAATGAAAAATTTTTGTGTGATTTGGAGTAATGATTGGTTGAATATAAATTAAGATTATCGAAAGAGGAATTGATGAATAATTTACGATTTCTTGCAATGATATGATGAATATTGATTTGATCACCTTTAACTTGAACTTAACAATGATGGAATAAACTTATTGAAAAAGATTCATGCATATCATATTTGTGAGTCACATTTATTTCACTACTATTCCTCGTGTGGGAAAACGAGGAAGTTGTAGTGGTAGTTAGTAGGAGCTAGAAAGTCTACATGGGTTAACAGGAGCCGGAAAGTCTACAGGGCGAGTAGGAGCCAGCAAATCTGCGAATATTGATGGTCGTATGGGCTTGTAACCTACCAACCCCCGATATGGAGGGCGTAAAATCCATGCTACACAAGATTTCCGGTGAATCTTGTGTATTTTGTTTGGTCATGTGATTGGTGCATTCTTATATGATTGCTTGAATACTTGTTTGATATATGGAAATGTTTTGTAGGTGGGAATTATCTCACTAAGCTAGATTTGCTTATACCTCTATAGCTTTTTGTTATAGTATGATTATCTATGGTTGGCACCAAGGAATCCTGTATGCCAGGTATGAGCCAAGCTACTAGGAGTTTTTAGGTGAAGTTATATGTATTTAGTTTTGAACATAGACTTCTAAGAAAATCTCTATAGTAGGCTTATGATATAGTTATATATACCTTGTTAATAGTTTAGTAAATCAAGACTATTTGAGATCGGGGAATGTAGACCTAGGAACCGCCCCGTCGATGACGGTTTCGAACCGTCCAAGGACCAGTCGGAACCAGCGTGTCTAAGCGGTTAGGCGTGGCGGAACCGGCGGTTCCAACCGGGTCCAGAATCGCTCTTCCAGAACCGGAACCGGCGGTTCCAACCCGCACCTCAGAATACTCCCATGTAAATTACAAAAATTAATAGATGGAAATCCTATTATAGTTTTATTATTGTCTTTGGTAATAATAATTTCATTGCACTTTCGTTCATAAAAAATAGAGGTGGTTAGTGATTTACCGAAACATTTGGCAAAAGTGAGCTCGACGACACGGCAAGGAGGAAGGCAAGCAGCATCTGTTGCTCATCATTGTTTATTTATGCATGATCAACGAAACATAATTAATGTGGATTGAGTAATTAATAACAAATTTGGTTTGCGAATGCTCGTATCTCATAGATCTATTTGCATATAATATTCACATAGCCATTATATAGTTTTCTCTACTAGATATACGTTTGTTTATAAAATTGCATGTTCTCATTGAAATTGTTTAAGTTCGCACGAAAATCATTTTAATCGCTTAGCTTAAAAAAAATTTTTAATTTCACATTTTTCAAAATCAAGAATTGTATTAGAATCTTTTTCAAAAAAAAAAAAAAAAGAACTTTTGAATTTAGGAATGCTAGGATTTTTCATTAATAAAATATAATTGATTAAAAACGTAAACCTGATTTTGGGGGGGGGGGGGGGGGGGGGGCGGGTTGTTTTCTTCATTTTTCCAAAAAAAAAAAAAGGTTCATGTGGAACCGAAACCTAGAACCGGCGGTTCCTTGGACCCGTGAACCTTCTCGACTCTGGCGGTTCCGGTTCCACGAAATGTAGAACCGTGAACCGGTGGTTCCTGTTGGGGTCCGAAACCGACCTGAACCGTGCCGATGTCTAGGGGAATGCCCCCAAGAAGATGTAAGAGTTTATTATCTAAATGAATATTCCATGTTTATTTATATAAGTTCTTGTATGCTTTTATTATCTACTTAAATGTAATAACCCTGTGAGTTTCTTACTATCTTGGAAGCACGCCTTGCATGTGATATCAAAGCTTCCGCATGACTAAGGTTGTCATTCATTAGCTTTAATATTATATGCGGCGGACTACCACATTTAGGATACCCTTCGGGGCGTGACAAATATTTTTAAGCTATCCTATATTATTACGAACTATTATCCACAATTATCTTAACTTCGTTATTTAGGAGTTAAGAACACGGGATTTTCGAATCTAGATTCACTAGACTAATCATAGAACTAGGTTAATTTTAGGGTTTCGGTTCGATTTTCGGTTCTTAGGGTTTACTTATATTTACCAAAAAATCTAAGGGCTTACACTACCAAATTAGAATTAGTGACAACTAGTATGCTAATTATTGAGATAAATGATAAAGAGAATACTAATAGTTAGATCTAATAAAGAGGAGAATGACTTTCTCATTCTTAGACAACACCATTTGTGGGAGGAACAACGTTGCAAGCAGGGGGGGAAAGGGAAAAACATAATAACCAAATAAATTAGAGATTTTAAATGCAATATATGCTTACTTTTACTAATAATATAAAATAATAAGAGAGTTTAGAAAGAGGTGAATATAAAGGAAATGATATATTTATCATTTTATGTTTTGTAGTGAATTTTGCTTCATGTTTTTGTTTTCAAATCTAAAACAATGAGGCATCTAACTCGATTTAACTACTTTGAGAAAAGTAAAAAAATTCAAAGTACATAACTTCTATTCATTTACATGTCAACCGCCTAAGAAGAAATAGGTCTTTTAAATTTTTTTTATTGTAATTAGGCGACTAGGTGTAACCCAAGGGTAGTCAAATCATAAATATATATAAAACTAACATTAAATTTGTATTTCTTCTGTCTTTTCTTATTATAATAAAGAAAAAGGAATGTTTTTAGAAAACTTCAATTTTAAATTATTATTATGTTTACTAAATTGACCTTATTAGTAAAGGAAAAAATGATAGAAATTATGATTATAAAATATGTAAATAAATTGAAAAATGAGACTAAAAAAATTTATATTTTATATATTTGAAATGTGGAGTCCAATAAAGTTGGGTATTTGCTTAATATTAAATGACAAAATAGGAAAAATATCAAAGTTAGTACACGAACTTTGCTATTCCATTTAGGGAACCTCTATAGTTTTGTCAACAAATTGTCTAGTCAATTATCTGGACATTAAAATAAATATAATAATTGATATATTAAGTATATTAGTGATGCAATCGCAGTTGAGTATTGGTATGAATTGTTGAAAATCATGACTGGACTATAGAATTTTTCTTCAATGTAATACATGAACTTTAAAATGATTATTTTGCTAGCCATTTTGTGTGGTTATCTGTATTACATTTTCTAATATTTAAAAATATTAGTTTTAATCCCAAACTCAAACTAAACATCAAGTTTTGACAAAGTTAAATTCTAAAACTAGATTTTCATTGCTAGCCAATAATTTTTTTTGTTATAAATCCTAAAATCATTTCCTACTTATTTTTTTATAATTAAGAGAATCATTTGGTAAGTTTAAACACCAATCTTTTACCCATAATTATCCTTAACCTTATCCTTTATATCTTTTTTTTTCCTTTGACTTTTGGGATGGCTACCTTTTTTTTTCCTTCTTTCTCTCGCTCTTTCCTTAGTTTCCACCGATTCTTTTCTTTCTCTTCCACCTGTCCTTCATTTTCATTCTTTCCTCAAATTTCCACTTCAAAATCTCAAGTGTAAGAGTAGATTAAAAGAGAAATTGAAGATAGAAACAAGATGAAAGGAGTAGATCAAGCTTGAAGGAGTTATATTACAAAAAAGAAGTGGTAGTGAAGAAGTTGTCATGCTTGAGTTTTTCTTAAAAACAAGTAAGTTCTTCTTTTATTTGTTTGATGACTGTTTGTACTTGTATATGATGATCTAGAGCTAGATAGAAAATGGGTTTGTGATAAAATTAGTGATGGAGGAAGATTTGTGCATAGAAGTTGAAAACCTAAGTAGATTATGTATATATGAAGTTGAGATTTGATTGTGTAGTTGGATATGTTTTGATGAAGTGAAGTGGAATTAGAAGTGTTAGAAGTTGTGTTTATGTGTTGTATGTTGCATATATGATGTTATAGTTGAGGTTGGATGTGTTAATTATGGGTTAAAGATGTAAAAATGAGGAAAGAAATTTGTAACAGGGAGTTACAGGGGTAGCACAAGCGTGCACAAAGCCGTGCAGTGTGTGTTAAGGACAAATTTTGGCTTTTGGGAAAAATTTTGGGTCTATACGATTGTGTGCATGGGTGTGCAGGAGCCCATGCTGAATTTTTTCAAGGGAAAAACTCGAATCTAATCATTTTTTTAAGGTCAGCATGCCTCGAGCACGGCTAGAAGGTCGTTCAGACTTCCCTGTTTCGTAGTCCCACTGTAATTTGATCATAATGTTTTCATACGAACTCGGATTGAGGTGATTCAAATTGTGTTGAGAAGCTTAAAAAGATATATACAAATTTGATGTTTTAAGTTTTTACAAATTATAAAAGTATATAGGGCAAATTTTTAATTCTTTCCAGCTACTATGTTTTTTAAACAAAGTTGAAAACTTGCTTTTCTAGTTTGGTTAAGTATTAAATGAATCTTTTTGAGTTAAAATAAAATCGATAAATGATAATTGATGTGTTATACTTGTTGAATGATATAATCAAGCATGAATTTAGTGAATTTATAGATTTAATAGATAATTTGATTATATATAGAGTTGGATATAAAATGAACTTAAGTAATAATCTATGTTCAACTTGGCTTAGTAAACTTGAATGAACTAAAATGAATTAGTTGATTAAGTTTAATCAAAATAACTTAGTAATTGGATTAAATGAATATTCTAATCAATTTGATTACGATTAAGTTAAAATGGGTTAATAGCTAATAATTGAATTAGAATGATATGTTGGGATAACCATAATTTATATGGGAAATATGTTGTTTCAAATATGTGTTTGCTTAGGAAATGAATTCTTTGTTGATGTTTTTGTAATAAAAGATTGTAAATAAAGAGAAAAGAAATACTTTGGTAACCCCAAGAGAGAGCGTAAATCTCCATTGGTTTGGAGTCCGTCATCCAAACTATGCATATCATAGGATGAATGTGCATTATATATGTTTGTTAAATAAAAATTTGCTTGACACTTGTTTGTAGTGTGACTTGGTTTTGTCATCCACTGAGCTATGGTTGAACCCTCACCCTACATTTTGGTGCATGAATAGCTGAAGCTTCAGGTATGGGATAAGTCTGAGTGAAAGGGAAACTTTGAATATAGAAGACGGGTTTGATATGAGAAACATATATATAGTATATTTATGTTCAATTTTTGTAAAAAGAGTTTAGACTATGGATTAGATTTGTGATGTTGTGTTTCAAGTTTGTAAAACGTAGATGATTTATTCTATTTTATTATTTGGTAGGGGATACCGATTCTTTGCAATTCTGGTGGACTGTAGGAAATCGGATTTCCTTTATTTATCACAAATGTAATATCATATGAGATGTTCATAAAGTAATTATTAATGTAGAGCCTTGCAAACTTTGACTTGCAAGACGGTTCTCAAATTACTGGTGCACACGTATGATAACTTCAGGTTATCCTTCTGGGCCTGTTTTTAGGCTGTGACAACATCTCACTTGAACAAATGAGAGATGCTAGGTTTAAAATCACCCTTCCTTCGTTGTGATGTCTAAAAAATTGTAATATTACTATTTTGTATTATCATCCATTTTCTCCTATGCCACTAGACTAAATTATGATCCATACATATATATATATATATAATATCATTATACATAATTTATATTTTTTATATACTTTATAAGTTATATGTATGCATTTACAAACATTATATGTCACGCCCCAAGGGGTATCCTAAACGTAACAGTCCGCCACACTCAATATTAAAGCTTAAGTGTGACAACCTTAGCCACTCCCAAAAGCTTTGATATTAAGTGTAAGCATGCTCTCTCAAATTTGGAGGACCATATAAGGAATTATGAAGCTCAAGAAGCTTAAGAAGATATAATAACATGTTAAAGAAAAGAGGATTCATAATATTCATTTACTTATAACAATGATCTTTACAAACTTAGGGACATTTCCTAATTCACTAATCTATTACAAGAAATTTGTACATCTTTTCCAATACTAAACTTCATTTAAAATTTTCTTTATCCAAAAAGGAATTACCCGACTACAGGGTCCTCGTGGCCTCAACCACAAATAAGGGAACTGCAAAAGATATCTATAGGGGTATAAGCTGACAGGCTTAGTGAGAACTATTTCCATAAATAACTTCTTGTAACAAAATTTCAAACAAGTTGTTTAATCAAGCAAATGGAATGCAACATACACATGGGCAAACGAGACATATAGTTTTCCGGGAACTATATATTGAATTGATTTGCGCCCTCCATTCGGGATTTGGTGATACATAACCTCAAACAAGTGGTTTTAGTAAAAAGATTTATGCTTCCGACCAATATCGTCAAGCATATGAAGTCTACTTGAATTGAGCCTTTCTTTCGGATCTTCCGCTAAGCGTTTCCTTAATGCTGCCAAGCAATCGCTTTCGGACACTCCGCCAAGTGTTGCTTTCGACATGAGCTTACTATCCTTCTCACCCAAGGATAATAACCCAAATGCAATGTGACTTACTTCATGATATGCATGAATCCATTTATTTATGATATCATAACATTATTATTATCAAATTCAAGGCGATCAAAGAATCTCATATAAAGCAAGTGTTATACTACAACAAACATTTAAATCAATTCCGGCCTCACTATTCTTAGGATTCTTTTAAGGAATTATTTTACACACAAACTGCATGACCGTGCTTGGGCAAGGGCAAAACTCAGCACTATGTTTTTTGTCTTTTCCTCTGTTCCTTGGCTTCTACATGGTCGTGTATGAGTAAGGACACACATCTCTTTGTTCTCTAATTCGTTCTCCACCTCCAATATGGTCATGCACAAGGTAGTAAATGTACAAATATTTAACTTTTGATCAAAACATTTTCAAATTTGCCTTAATTTCGCTTAATTTATCTTGAACTCTTCCAATTAAGCTCTATAAGCACTAAAATTAATAATTCACAAATGTGTATATACTTTATTATTAAATCACAAGAAATGAATAACAAATATATCCAAATAAGCACTAATGTCACGTTTGGTACTGTAAAGACTCGGACTTACCCCAATGTTTAAAATAAGTGAATCTAGATCTCCAACCACATATAACCTGCAGTGTTATATGTAAGGTTTATTACCAAGATCAATTCAGATATTTGTTTACCTAAATGATTATAAGAACAAAATTTAAAAACTATCAATTCTTAAAACTTTTTTTTTAGAAAACATGACATTTACATTTATGATATATATCCACTACAAACATATATACATATAGATAATACAGACAAAGGCTTATCAACAAGCCATAAACAAAATACATAAGTTTAACAAAAACTAACATAACTATTACATAGATTCCAAGAAAACTTCAAACTAGTTTATTACAAAAGGTTTCCATCAAGCCAAGGTCATACTCTTAGTCTTCCCGATCATCTAGGAAATCCTCAAAATCCGTTTTGTACCCTTACTGGTGTTGAATTCATCATTAGCATCGACACCTGAAATATATGCAATATGAGCCAAAGGCTCAGTACGTAAGTAACGAAAACAAAGACGAGTGGCATATAAACTTATACTATATGCAAATGCAACAACATCAAGTTATTAGAGAATCTTTAGTTAGTTAAACAATACTGAAATATTCAAACTTTGGAGAACTAGGATATCTAGGGGTCCTGAGTAATGATCTCAATGCTCAGGGGGTTGATATAAGTTGTTCGGAGACTATATCTCCTAGATGATATATCCATGAATGAAAAAATAGCTTCCTCTAGGGGTTTCAACTGTTTCACAACTTTACTTTACTTATTCCATAATATCACCTAATTCAAGTGTTCCCCCAAACATTGAAAATCATATCATTTCTCCTTAAGAATAAGCAAATGTTATACCGATACCAATAACCCCATCAACCACCCGTCGTACCACTTATAAAAGTCTTATCATAAAGATAAGGATAACTTAAGCACCAAAACTACAGTGCCTTCAATTTTGAGCAAGGTGCGCTCTCTGAACCAAATTCAACGGCATAATAGACAATCAATTCAAACAACTTAAGTTTTATCTCAAATTAACGTAAATTTAATCACATCTATCCTAGGTAAGGAATCAAACACATTACTACGTACTTAAAAGAGATCGAGGATCAAAGTAGTATTCAACTGAGGATCTATCACTGTTACAAGATATTTCAACTTATATCAACAACCTTAACTCTATTCCATGTGTGTTTGTGTGTGTATATATATATATTATATATATGTAGCTCTAGGTTAATGGATCATAAAATTCAAATAAATATTCATACAAAGTCTTAACTCAATATTTATACATCAAACACAAACTTATAAATCATCAAAAGGTCAAATGTCAAGCTTGGAAAGATGTTTGAAGAAGTTTATAAAATGGAAAAACAGTAGGGGATACGCCGGCCTCCAATGCCGACGGCGTTTAGGCGATGTAGTATGCACCAAATTTTCTACAGCTGCCAACGCTGGCAGTGCTAAGCCAAATGCCAGCAGTGTTATGGTCTACATTAGCGACATTGAGCTGGTGTAGACTGTAAAACAAATTTATCCAAAAAATCCAAGAGTTCCACAGGGGCGATCTATGCCCATGAATACCCCTAACATTGGCAGTGTTACTATGTACGTCGACAGTGTTGACCTCTACACTGACGGCATGAAGGCGGTGTACATTGCAGCACATATTTTAAAAAAATTGCGAACCTCCTCTTTTTTGAGGACATGAAAAATTTTCATTTCTAAACTTCTTTCAAACACATTTCTATCATCAAACCTCAACTTTTATGTATTCTAACCTCTGTTAACATACACAATCTTCACTTCAAACTTATCAAACACCCATATCTACCATTTCAAACATAATTCCTCATTCAACCCTTCACTTTGCAAAAGTCAACTACTCAAAACCATCTCAACCTTACTCATTCCCAACTTCATTTACTCCAACACCACTTGTCACTTACTTAGCACAAATAACACCTTATAAACTATCAAGATATTCATTCAAGACATAACTAAGACATGTAAATCATCAAAACTCATTTTAACATAAAACTCATATTCTAGCAAAATTTCAAACTAACAAATATACACTTAACATAACAAATTCATACCTTAAGAAACTTGAGCTTGGTTTTATGGTCCTTCCATAAGAAAATGATGGTTTTACTTGAGAAAAATTTAGGTGATATTTGGACTTGTTGAATGTGAGTTTTGGAGGATGAAAATGGAGTTTTTCTCTTCTCTAATGAGTTGTTTTGGATGGTTTGATTCACACGAATTTGGCAAAAGTTGAACTTGATATTTATCCACTTTATTGACTTTTAGGGGTGTTACAACAAGGCTTTAATTTGCATGGGCTTAGGCTTATTTTTGGGCTAACAAATCAATGAGTTTGGGCTTATTTTTGTCCAGAAATTTTTGCTATGTTTGGTTATTGTATTAAACATATTTAACTTGTTTTAAACCAATATTCACACACTTTATTACACTTACAAATTCATAGACACAATATTTATTCATACTAAGATATTTCAATATTCAAATATATTAATATAACAAATATGCCATATACTAACATAAATTACATATATCATACTCAAGTGCATTAGTACACAAGTTTAAAACATAAATTTGGGAATTATAGCTATTTCAGGTACGCAGGAATAATTTCAAATGGAGCGGAATGGGTTTAGGAATGATAAATCTATTTCTATATTTGGAAGATTACATGGAATGGACTGGCTAAAAAGTATAATTATCAACAATGTTCTTAGTAATAAATGCAAAATATGAATACTTGATAGGATAAAAAAGTAATTACACTACATATAATTAATAAGGGTGGAATGAAATCGCAAACTAGAATCGTTGATTCCATGGAATCGCGATTCCGAATTCTAAAATGCTTCCAAATATTGGGAATGGGAATGAAGTCGGAATCGTGATTTCATTCTGGTTCATTCCAGAGTACCAAACGTGCCACAAGAATAAGGGTCTTTTGACACTTATTACTTACATACATTATAAACTCCTGAAAACTCGAAACCAGTACATTTTATTTTTGCTCTTCACCATAAAACAATAACATATAACATTTCCGAAAACAATTCACTTCACCCACTCTAAATTCTTTTGGAAAATAATATCATTTTCTATATACAAAATCTTATGAGAAGAAGAAGAAAACCACCAACTATATATTAAATCGGATGGTGGCACTAGTAAGAAAATAAGAAAACTATAACAAAAACTGCTCAAGCAAAGGTAATTCATGCTCAAATAAAATGTTAACTTAGAATTAAGAAATTGAAATTCAATTTTGCATGTGAGTAAATATGTGTAGACACCCCATTTTTGCCCATAAAGTAATAATAGTAGTAACATATGTAATAATTATTATTGTAAAGTAAAAAAAAAAAATGATAAATAGAATACATATACAAAAATATAAAATACGATTTAAATATAAAAAGAAAAAAATAAAAATATATATATAATAAATAAACTATATATACAAAAATGATTAAAAAATTAAAAAAAAATCACACTTTTTGCCTCTATCAATTTGAGTGACCACAAGACTGAGGCACAGGCCAACGGCTTGTCAATTATGCATGCACACTCATTCACACGAGCAAGTCTGGGGTTTGAATTGTGCGAAAGGCAGAATTTTTTTTTTTTTAGTTTGCTGCTACACGACACGCTAGCGCATTGCTGCGTGTGTTTGACACACTTCTCATCTTCTTCCCCTAGACACCAATTTTTTCTTCATGAGATAGCCATTTGAAGCTCGATTTTGACTATTTTTTTAATCCTTTTTCATCAAATTGATGGAGGGGATTTGAAGTAGGAATGAGATATTATAAGTTTGGATGAAAAATTGGTCTTAAAACTATCGATTTGGCATTCAATTTTTTATCTAAAATTCACAAAACATCTATTTTTACGCACAAAGAAAAACTTTTGAAATTCAAATATGACCTACCTCAACTTCTAAAAATCCTTGTCTGAACTCCTTCTCTTCCTCCAGAAGTTCACTAAAGCTCAGAGTTTGTGAAACATGTTCTAGAACTCGAATTCGCGTACGTACCACCTACCTATTTCTCGAACACAACCCACCTAATTCAACCCTTAAACAGTATAAAAAGGGATCAAGTTTGTTGTTCATAACATCCACAACCATAAATTCCATTCAGAAACAATAAAAAACACTTTTAAAGCATCTAATTAAGCTTTGAACTCCTAGGGTTCGGTTTTGATTTTTTTTATTACTCTTCATAAAGATAAAATCAAAGTAAATTAAGGCTACAGTAGGATTCATGGGAGGTGAAAGCTTTAGCTAGTAGCTTTTCCTTCATCCTAAAGCCTTCGATCGATCACAACCAACAACCACAACCGACCATTGCTTGTAGGAGCTCTAACCACTAGCTTTATCCAATTTCGAATCGAATCACCGCCACTTGACAACTCGTTGTCCTCCAAAGCCTTCGTTTGACACGACAAAAACTACCTAACCCAGAACTGCTCGATCGCCGCCTGTAAGTTTTGCCGGCCGCTTGCTGTAACTTAAGGTCAACCCGAAATTCGACCCAAACCCAAATTCAACTCGAAAACCCGATCCAAATCCCCTATGATTTGACCCATGCCCCTAAAACTAGGCAAGATCGTTCCTATTTTATTTTTATTTAAAGGTTAAAGGACAAAGAAAATAAAAAGAGAAAATGACAAAAGAAAACAAAAAAAAGGAGATAAAATAAAGTAAAAATAAAAATATTGATTTTATCAAAGTAATAAAATCTAAAATATATATGCATGTAGTGTGGTCATATTAATATATATACGTATATATAAATAATAAAAAATATAAAAATATAAAAAATCCTTTTCACACATAGGAAACCTATTTTTCAAAATAAAAAATCAACTTTGTAGCTTGTAGGGTTGTAAGCAAAAAAATTTTAGAAAAATTGAAGAATTAAAGAACTTAAATAGAAAATAGTTCCAAAAAAAAAAAAACCTAACACATTAAAGTTTTTCTTAAAAGAACTACATGTTGTCTGATCCTGATTAGCAGGTATGTAAGCATCTCCGAAGTGACAAAAAAATAATTTTTTTTTTGTAAATATTTAATTGATTCGTCATTTATTGTAAATATTGTTTAGATTTGTAAACTTTAATGATAAATTGTAAATATCATAGTTTATATATTAGTAAATTTTTTTTTTAGCATTAAAGGATAAAATTTTAATTTATGAATTTTAAGTGGTAATCATATGGTTTTAATAGGGTAGCCCTTGAATCCAATAATCTTTGGTTTAACAAAATTGGTTTTAAATAAGATTTTTCACAGACTAGTGGCTAAGTTAAGACCAACTAACCCATTGATCCTAACATATAATTTTTTTTTTCAATTTTGATCGGGTGGCGACTCCTATAAATTTTTTGAAAAGCAAATTTCCATTTAGTTCCTAGTCGAGGGTTAGTAACAAATGGGTTAGGATTTGGTATAGATTGAACTGTAAGGAATGAAACCAGAATGAAAAATCTAGGCTCGACAGTTGGTGACTCCACTAAGGACGCCTATTTTTTTTTGGAGGGATAGCCACTTGAAATTCTTAAATTTAAAGTTTATCCTTTTTTTTGCTCATTATTGTATATTAATTGTATAATTATTAATTTGTAAATAGTTGTACTAATCTTTTTCTTTAAGTGAAGCAGATAAAAAAGAAAATTCTATAAATGGCCCTGACTAAGGCAAATGTTATCTTTGGGGGGAATTTATGAAAAATGTGTGCTAGATATGGTCAAAACTAGGCCGTCTTAGGACCCTAAGTATGAGGGTCACTAGTAAGATCTGAAGGCTATGGCACTTCCACCTTCTGGTTCACGAAATAACCTCCTGCTCTGGTTTGATATTAATCCGTGATCCATTAAACTGGGGAACCTTTAGAACCCACTAAATTGCATTCATAAGCATGGGCAGCAAATAAAAAATAGCGGGGCATACCTTAAAAAGAGTCACATTTTTTTTAAGAAAAAAAAGTTTTCGAAATCCCTCCTATGTGAATATATCAACTTAAATTTTCTTCGAATAAAGTTGTAACTCAAATGATTTTTTTTTTTCTAAATTGCCTTATTATGAATTAGTTGAGAACCTTCATATCTGCATCCGTGTGGTTTGCATGTGTAACGTATATATATTGTGCATATTGTTTATTGTTAATATAATTCTTTTTATTTGTCCTTGTGAAATAGTATATATCTTTTTTAAAAATAGAAGAAGAAAAACTACATAATTATCATTATTCTTGTAATTTAAAAAAAAAAAGAGAGAAAAAAATGAAATGGCTCATAATAACATTTCATGAACTTGTCAGGAAGATGTCACGGGATCCGCAAGAAGTGATGTGACTTGTTCACATCTTAAGGATCCCTGATTCACACCTTCGTCTGTCTGAGATGAAGCCTTCCTTTGGGAGGAAAAAGGCTTGAGCAACTGAAAAGAAAGTCTGGACTTTGTTAGAAGGTAGCAAATATTATTAGATTGTTTAGATTAGATGGAGTCCTTGACAAATGAAATGGCAGAAATACTAAATCAGCTGACTATGGGATCTTTTCCTCTCTCCCAAAAGCCTTCTTTGCCAAAGTGAACTTGACATCTTGTGATTGTGGAAAAAATGAAATAAGAAATAGTATTTTGACATATTTAAATATTATTAAATAAAAATGAAGGATAAGTTCATGTTGATTCTAATGAGCCATTTTATTTTTCCTTGTTTTTAGAATAAGTAAATATTTCCTTGCCTAAGTTAGTTTTTCTTGTAATATAGCATTTCTTTTAAAAAAAAGGATTTTTTTTTTTAGATTTGTAGATATTCTATAGGATAATAATAATGCTTATATATATAAGACGTATAGTAAAGCTGTAAATATCCTTAAATTGTATATAATCCAATCATCCATTATATTAATTCCTCTTCTAGATAGTTATGGGTCCTTTTCAATTAGAACCACCTTTGTCATAGGTATTCTTTTCCCTTAGGCTTGGGTTCTTCATTCTTCATTTGCAAATATTTCTTAAAAAAAAAATTTGAAATAAAATTTCAATTTGTGAAATAAAGCTTAGCTAAAAAAATAAAAAGTAAAAAGCGGATAATTTGCTGACAAGGATGGATCTTTACAAGACTTTGAAATTGTTTTTAAGCAAGCTTAGCTAATCCTTTAAGTACATCCAAAATGGCTAACAACTCTAAAAACAATGTTAGCCTTGATTCAATTGCTAAGCAGAAAATCCAATATTTTGAGCAAATAGCGATCAAAATGGCTGGACAAATGCAAATGCTCACCTAAAGCATTGAATTGTTGAAAAATCTCCAACCACCATCCAAAGGACATTTCAGAATTCAAAAGAAGGCCAATGGTTAGCCCATTGAAGAAAAAGAAGCACACTACGTGCCCCCAAACGTCTAAGCGTAACCTTAATGAATTAAAGAAGGAGTTAAAGGTTCAGAGCAAGGAAATGTAAAAGAGGCTTGTTCTTCATTTTACTAAAAAATTAAAGCATTTGAGAAAGTTGATGGTTTTGATCAAGCTAAGATCACAAGCCTGCCTATGGTTCAAGATGGCACTTTTCCTGAAAAGTTCAAGATGTCAGATTTTGAGAAGTACGATGAATAGGTTCCCCCAAACTGCACATTAGGCTCTATGTGAGGGAGATGAGCCAATACACCCAGTATCAGTAGCTAATGATTCAGACTTTCCAGGACAGCCCCATTGGACTAGCATTGACCTAGTATGCCTAACTACACCCAAGTGAGGTTGCTACCTAGGACAAGTTAGCCAGGGCATTGTACAACCAATATAAGTTCAATATTGAAGTCTCCCCATCCATGTGGGGCCTTAGCAACACGAAAAAGAAGGAGGACAAGACCTTTAAGGAATATGCTCAACAATGGAGGGCATTGGTAGCTATAGTTACTACTACACCTTAAACACAGGCCTATATAGATAATCTGAAGTTATCATATCACATGTGCACTTATAATATAAAAACCATCTTGTAAGTCAAAGTTTGCAAGACTCTACATTAAAAATTGCTTTGTAAACATTTAATATGAAATTACATTTGTGATAAATAAAGGAAATCCAATTTCCTATATTCTACTAGAACCTTAGAGAATTGGTATTCCCAACCAAATAGTAAAGTAGAATAAATTATCTACGTTTTGCAAACTTTAAATTACAACATTACAATTCAACCATACGATATGCACAATTTGGATGACCGGAAACAAATCATGCTGCAAACAAATATAAAACAAGTTTTATTTAACATACATACATAGTGTACACTCAACCATACGATATGCATAATTTGGATGACTAGAATCCAAACCAATAGAGATTTACGCTCTCTCTTAGGAGTTGAAGGACTAGTAAGACCATTCACACTTAAGAGAATTGTGAACAAACGAAGGGGGGGCATACTCATCCTTGAGCGTTTAACTCATATCTTTCTTAACACAAAAATCATTTCTTTTATACCACAGATATAACCGTCAATTGCCCATTGGATATAGCCAAGAAGGGAGGATTTCATTTTGAAATACTTTTTATTGAAAAATAACCTCTAACTTCCCATTAGACTTAGCTAAGAAGGGAGGATTTTCTTTAAAATCCATTTTATGGAAACATAGTCTCTAACTACTCCTTAAACAAGACTAAAGAGTGAGGACTTCCTTTTGAACTCATTTTGTGCATATATTAAAATATTAACTCTATCAACCAACCCTCCACTTCCCTTAGAACCACAAACCTCCTTAAGTATTAATCCCTAAAGCCGACTCCAACATGGCGACGTCCTTCGATGCCTGCTTAGTTCTCATGAAACTGACAAACCGATTAGTAGCCTCAAGCAGACCCACTGGTCCTAACAAGTACTACTATAAAATCAGAATATTAATACATGATGTTAACCCTTACTTATACAAGAATGATGTTATGCAATCCATGTCCAATTCATTTAGGGTCAATAAGATTTATATCTTATTAGTTAATGATCATACAAGTTTCAAACACTCGATAATGCATAAATCACAATTATCACCACACAAATGTTATCACTCAATTCAACCACCAAACAACAAACAAGTTCCCAAACCCTATGTATGTTCACTTTTTATTTGCATTAACTCAAATGAAACTACATTACAAACACAAGTAAGGTGATGAAATTATTGTTACCCACATGTCCTCCAATCCAAGTCATAATAATTCTCTAGGATTACCAAGGCATCATCCCTAACAACTATCCAATCATCGATATGATATCAACACCAAATCATCATCATCCTTCATATAAAATCCAAATTGGAATAGAAAGTTGGTTAGAGACTAATTAAAAGAATATATAACAAAAGCAAACATCCATCTAAGAACTTGAATTCATATTAAGATCCTATTTGGTCAAACACAAAGTAAGAACCCTGCCATGGTTGCGAAATTCACCTCGCCAAGATACGGACAGTTCTCCATTGTCTGTTAAAGTATTTCTTTTCTCTTTTTTTAAAGTCTTTTATTGCAAAAACATCATCGAAATATTCACATACGAAACACTCATTTCATAACCATCTTACACTTTTAACAACATATCTTCCATATCACTTTAAGTCCAACATATTACAATTACATACAAGTCACTTACTTATCGAATTTATGTTGATCTAACTTAACCATCTAATTCATTTTATTTTAGTGAAGTTCATTAGATCAACTAACTTTAGTTATATTACTATTTCATTTCATTTCTAAGAATCATGATAACTTAAGTCCATTAACTAATTCATTTGATATGCCTAAACCATATTAAGTCTCATTTGGTTATTAAATTAGATTAAGCTAAGTGAGATTCAGATTTGTTAACTAAGTTTATTTTATGTCTAAGAAGTCTAAACTTGTAGTATTAACTCCTTACTCTACTGGTCTTGAAGAATTCATGAATTATTAAGCTTAACTACTTATATACAACTAATAAAACAAATCTATCTTAAACTTTGTTTTTTCTAGAATTTCCTAAAACTTAAAACATAATAATTAGAATTCTTTCTAGGATTTTCATAACATTTAGAATCACTTTAATCCGAGTTTGGATAACGAAATTATGATAAAATCAAGTTAACTTGACAAGAAAAAGAAGAATAAAGAGGATTTGGGTCAATACAGGCCGTGCTAAGGGTAGTGGTAATCACCACATCCCATATCAAGGAGTGTGTGAATGTAGCAGGAGGGCAGAGGCCACCACGCCCCTTGCCATACCTCGTGGTGATCCAGAAGTGGGTACAGTAGCTGCTACACCCCCTACCACCACCCGCGAGGAGGGGCGTATTAGCCCAAAATGCGTCCTCTGTTTTTCTTTCGCTTCTTCAAGCTACTTTTCTACATATTTTATCCATCAAACACCATCCACAACATCATATCAACTCATCAACATAACTTATAACACTTCTATATCCATCATTACATCTTATTTTCTCAATTCATTTCTTCAATCATCTAATCTATCCATGAACACACATACGTATATATATAATTAGGTCTTTAATGTTCAAGTTCATACACCACTTGTTTACAAGTTTCATCTTAAGTTTTACCTATAACTAGCATTGTCACGCCCCAAAGGGTACCCAAAACGTGATAGGTCATCACACTCGATATTTAAACTTAAGTATGACAACCTTAGTCATCCCATAAGTTTACATACCGGGTGTAAGGTGTACTTGCACAATTTTTAGGATCACACTTTGAATCGAATAGTCTTCAGAAGGCATGAAATAGCATTAAGAATAGAAATCACAACAAGATAAATAAGTTAAGTCTTTACAAAAGTCAAGGGGGCATACCCCGCCAAAATAATAGAAGTCTATCCAGTCTAAATCCATCTTACAAACATTAAATTTTCTGTTAAAGAGATTTTCCTAGAAGTCCACGCCCATAACTAGGTCCCGACTTCTTCAAAAGCTCTCTAATCCAAAAAGATAAATCTGTGAAAAGTGTTCTTTCGAAACAACCCAAAAATGGGAATACTACAACAAAAACTATCGGGGTGTAAGCTTACGAGCTTAGTGAGATTCATTTCCAAATATTTAATACTCAACAACAGTATATAACAGACAAGTTATTAACAACCATATGAAATGCATAAGAAAATGAGTATACAAGCATATGACTTTTCGAGAGCCATATGTGAATGAATTTACGCCCTCTATTCGGGGTTGGGGCGGTCCATAAGTCATGCAACTAGAATTCCAATCTTGAGTGGGGTGGTCCATAATTCATGCAACCATAATCCCGATCTCTTTCTCTTGGTTATATAACCTCTGTTGTTTTATTGTGGTAGTTTTAAGTGCCTAATCCACTTCTGTTAACTTAAGTGATCTCGCATCCTTAATGTTAACACGGGCCCCTTCGCCTCCGCTAATATACTTTTGTTCCACGAAAGGTATATTAGCTAATGCAATGTGACTCACTACGTGATATGATGTATAGTTTATTCATATAATCGTGGCATGTTAATTATGTAGGTTAAGTGCGATCATAGAGAATTTCAGACAATCCAAGTCTATACTAGCTCATACAATGATTTTTCAACAAGCTTCATCTCGATATACTTATCATTCATTCAACTAAGATTAGATCACAACTCATCATAGTTTTATCTTTTCCTAATTCTAATGCCACTATGGTTACAAGCACATACATGAGCATAACTATTTAAGAAATGAACTTACTCGGCCATGGAGAGAAATCTACTAGTCGTAGTAGTCCTCGAGGAGTGGAAATCTGTCCTCCGAATTACCTAAGTACAAGGAATACCCAAAATGAGTATTTCTTATAAAGTTCTAATAAACTTAATAATTCTATTTACTAAGTTTGTCAATTTTCGCCTAAGTTAAAGTCCTAACTAAAAATGGTCATATCTAACTCATTTTAACTTAAAATTGAGCATATTTTCAAGTTTTGAAAATGTTTGGGTCATGAAATATTCTGATCAGTTCTGATCCGTAGTAATTTTCAATTCCGAAAAATAGTTTTGTGAATATTTGTAATGTTTCTAGAATATAGATCAACTATACATGCAATATTGATGATTTCCTATCATGAATGGCATGTTATGAACTTGGTGTATGCATGTTCTTGACAATATTTAATAAAAGGAATTTTTAGAAACTTTTTATTTGTAAGTCTCCATGACTATTTACTTTTAAGAAAACTAGTTTCTTGACTTTGATCATTTCCATTTGTTTTGGATTTATTTCTTAAGAAGATCTAATTATCCTTATTCAAATTGAGTCTTCATTATATCTATTACTTAGGGTCTTCATTTCTACAAAAAAAATTCCCATTTTATGCTTTGGAAACATGTTTTCAAATAGGGATTATTCCAAAATCCGAATTTTTGAAAATTTAGTTTTTTGAATGATTTCTTTGAGAAAACCTTGTTTAATACATCAAATTTTAAGGCTCTATTATACCTATTCCTTAAAAACTTCATTTATTAAATAAAACTTTTCATTTTGAGTTGAAAAATAGGTGTTTTCATGGCATTACTCCAAAATTACAAATTTCTTAAGTTAACTAGCAACTCAAAATATCCTATCTAATTTCACTCTTTATTTTGCATATTCCACTTAGCAAATCTCATTTCAACTCACAAAAATCATTACTTAATGATATCTATTACCTATACTCTCCATTTTTCATACAAAACATAAGTTTTTGAGTTGATAAAAGGGTTTTTAATACATGGTTTTGAAGTCATCCGAATTTTCATTTGAACATCCCAACAAAAATTTTTCCTTTTT
Organism: Combretum micranthum; assembly: GCA_024138025.1. Classification (NCBI taxonomy): domain Eukaryota; kingdom Viridiplantae; phylum Streptophyta; class Magnoliopsida; order Myrtales; family Combretaceae; genus Combretum; species Combretum micranthum. The sequence goes on from JAMXBD010000183.1 coordinate 235,443, forward strand.
AAGTTCCTTACCTCATCTAACTAAAGATCTACTAACTGCAACATTTATATACATAAGATGAAACCTTTATGATCATTAATGCATTAATACACCAAATATTCACAAGATCATGAATGTCAAGTATGGTATGAGCATCTAAAAGCTAGATCTACTACTTAAGATACATGAAATGGAGTTGAAAACATGAACATGAATTTTTATGCAAGATCTCTACTTTTACTCTACTATTACATGCATGAATATGAAGATCATTAGATGAAAACTCATTTAAATACAAGATCTACTCTTGTGATAGCTTAACATTCATGTAGTAGTATTTTCTTATCTCTAGCAAGTGCTCATGGGGAGTTAAACATGAAAATAGTCATGAATAATCTTGCCATTACAATATTTAGTGTATGAAAGTTTAAGATCCATCACCTAAAGCTTGAATCAAGAGGAAAATGAGGAAGAAAAATGGACTTGTGTGAGTGTGTGTGCGCGCTATGGAAGTCACAGCTAAGAGAGGAAAATAGAGAGGGTTTGTGAGTTTTTAAAAAGTGAAAAATGAATGAAAGAGAGAGAGAAGGCATAAAAGATATTATATAGTAAGTAAAGTAGGGTTTGTCTTAATTATAATAAGGAAGAAAATAAACCAATTTAAGGCAATAAAGGGGGAGGGGTGTGACTGGTTGGGAGGAGAGGAGATGGGGAGTGAGTTTAATTTACTTTGTTTTGTAATTTATGTAATAATGTATCTTAAATTGTAATAATTCTTTAAAAGACAAATTCTTCTTGGAAAAGAAAATGTAATGGAGTGTTTGTAAGGATGTAAGAGTAGGGAGTGGCTTGTGAGTGTAGTAGGTTGTACTTATGAATAGTAATGAATAATAAAAAAGACAATTACTTTACCAGTAGTAAAGAAAATATGAGAAAAAGGCTATATCTGTAATTTTTCTACCACGAAAAATTACAAAAATTATATTTTTGAAATCCTCATTAAATTTCGGTTCTAAATAGTACTTCGGAATATTTTTTGAATTCTGAGTTTCGGGGCTCACTTTTCCATAATGGATCTCGGGAAGGTCTGGAATAGAAATTTCTTTGAAAACAAATCTTTTTATGGTTTGAATTATACTTTAGAACAATATTCCACATTAATTTGTTTTACAAAAGTTCTTTTAGTTTGAAATCAAAGAAAAGCCATATCCCAAGGTTTCTAGGTTTCTCTCTCAAGCTTAAGCTAATCCGGTTTAGGGTTTTTGTTTCCAGTTTCTGAAGTTCACTCGGTTACTAGGAAAAATGGGGTTTACAAGCATTAAATCATCATATATAAGCATTCCTAACAAATAAAATGAAGAAACGACATCATACTTATATGTTTAAGAAATATCTACTATATGTTCTTGCTACTTCTACCACTTCCTCCACTCTTGAAGCTTTTACTAACATACTTTCCACCTTTTATCTTCATTCTATCTTATAAACCTCTTAAGATTGAGATTTGATGGTAGAATCAAGAAAGAAGAAGAGAAGAAGAAAATGAAAGAGAAAGAAATGTAAAAGAGAAGGAAAGGAGGAAGAAAAGAAAGGAGAATGGTAGCAAGAGGAGAGAGAATAGGATTAAATAAGATAAAGCCAAAATTAATTAAAGATATTTATAGTTAATGTAAAGACCCGACCTACTAATCCTATGATTAAGTAAGTCAAGTCCCCAACCACATATAATATTTTCATATCATACGTAAGGTTGTCCTAAATCTAACAATTTATGTGAATTGTTTGTTTAAAACCACTACAAATTGATACAAGACTTTTTACAAAAGGATTACTCACCTGAGTAATCTATTCATATAGAACATTTGAGGAAATAATTTACAACTTGGTGTCAAGCTCATGACACAAGAAAACTTACATAAGTTTTTTTTTTTTTAACAAAATAGGAAAATTAGACTTTAAGTCTTTATATACAAACAAGGCTTAACTAACAAGCCTCTATTCAGAATACAAAATACATATTTAAACCAAACAACTTGTTCAAAAACTTTCTTCCTTGCTATCTTGTACTCGGTTCCTAGTCGCCCCACTCATCCATAAATTTTTCCCAAACCGACCCATAGCCCATATCATCATAATAGTCATTATTACCTGAAAAATAGCAACAGTGAGCCAAAGGCCCAGTACACAGCAACAACATCCAAAAGCGTAGTGACAATCATACCTAGACTAATGTAATGCAACACTAATGTTTCATTTATCTTTCTTTAGTATTCATTGATCAAATCATCATTGGAGTTTTCATACTCCGGGACAAGCCATGGGATTCTAGGGATCCTGAGTAACGCTCACGATGCTCAGGGAGTTGATATAGATAGCCTGAATACCTATATCTCCTAGATAACGTTACACTGAAAAGAATAATCTTATATAGGTTATAAAGCCGTTACTCAACTTCACTGAACTCAATCCATAATATAAGTTAATTCACATGCTCCTATAAACATTGAATTAAATTATACTACTTCTTTTCAAGAATAAGTAAATGTTACTCAGTTACTACATTTCCTATCGATTATCCGCCGAGCCTAGTCATTGCTTCATGACTATTGGCCTAAGCACCTACACTAACATATCATTGCATCATGATAAGTCACCGCTCCTCGAACCGGATTCAATGGTGAAAACACAAGCAATTCAAGCAATACTTAAGTCATTTAGAGCTTATATCAAATTTAAATATGCCTATCCTAACAACCATACAAGCAAGTTACTGCGTACCTGTGCTAGCTCGGGAATTAATAGAGGCAGCCGAGTGAGGATCAATCACTGTTCAATGAGATTATCACAATATCACACTTAGTTTAATCATTAAATATCTAGTTGCAAATATAATTAATCAAAGAAATTCAAATAAATTAATACAATGTCATAATAGAGTATTTAAACATCCTATTATATCGTAGAACACTTAATAAATATTTAATTGATCATATATTAAGCTTTGAAAAATTTTGAAGAAAGTTTTTGAAAATGAAAAGTGCAGGGGATATGCCGACCTTCAATGCCAGCGGCTTTGAACCGGTGTGCAATACACGAAGTTCAACACTTGCCAACACTAATAGCGTTCAAGGATACGCCGGTAGTCTTCAGTCTACGCCAGCAGCTTTGAGCCGGTGTAGAGTACAACTCCAAATTCCCAAAAATTTTCGAGAGTTACACGGGATTGATCCACACACGTGAATACCCCCAACACGGCAGCGTATCCGTGTACGCCGACAGCTTTGGACCCTATGTCGGCGGCCTTCAGTCCGGCATTAAAAATTATGATTCTGTTCTAGTTCCACACCGCCTCTAAGCCGGTGGCTTTGGAACCCCAGTAACCGGCATACAATTTGAAAAATAAACATTGGCAAGCTTTTCTAACAAAAGCCGGCAACGTTTCAAGCGGCTTTAAAAAATTTGATTCTGTTCACTTCCAACACCGCCTCTACGCCGACGGCATTGAAGTGCCAGATGCTGGCGTACGCTCAAAATTAAGCCTATATGAAAATTTTTTGTTTCCCCTGTTTTTTTTTTTAAATTTACACTTCCAAAATTCCCTTAAACTCATTCTAAGTTTCCTAAAGCTTGTTATATGATCAATATAATATTCAAACAACATAAACTTCATCTTTAAACATCAAACACTCCACCATCCACATCATTCACTAATCATACTTCAAACCTTAAATCCACAACACTCGTCATCTAGCCATTCAACCACATGTGTTTCCAACACTTCTAAACTCATAACTACACATATACTAACTTCACTATTCCCATAACACTTCTCATACAACAATCACAACATAAGAATCATCAAATACAAATCCAAGTTCAACCCTGTCCTCAAGAACTTCACCTCAAAATCACAACACTTAAACACAAACAGTGAGCTTTAGGCATTGGTTTAATGATTCTTGAGCAAGCTTTTGGGTAGAAATGATGAAAAATGAAGTGCTTAACTAATACTACCATGAGAGGGCTTTTGAGAGGAAGAAGAGAGTGTTTTGAGCTTTGAAGAGGGTTTTCTTTGCTCTGAAAATTTTTGGCCGAAAATTGCATTATTTGGGTTGATAAATCCTTACTTTGACTTTTGAGGCATTTAGGATAAGGAGTTAATGGCTTTATCCTTTGGTTAATTAATGAAGTTGTCTTAAGGCATTATGGTAGTTTAAAAGCTTGAATCATATGCATGCATTTATCTACATATTTTAAACACATTTCAAACATAATTCATACATGTTAATGAAATTTAAATTTTATGAACTAAATATTTTAATAAATTCTAGAGTATTTCAGTATTTTAAACAACAATAAAACACATAACTTATCATAAAAATAAATCATATTCAAAACATATTAAAAGCATGTATAAATTCAATAACACATATAAAATATAAATTGAGAATTTCATGGTTATTTCAGTTAAGGACCTTGATTTAAACCTTTCAGTTCATTATCTTAAGCATTAATGACAATTAGGAGAAAATTTTAGAATATAAATAAATAAAATCAATAACTTGACTTATGAACCAAGTTTAGATATTTAGCTGAGTTTAGACTTAGAAACTGATATTTTTAAATAAGCAGGTAATCTCAAAATCGATGAAAATCGAAAGTATAGAAGTTAGATTACAGAGACTACCTTTGAATATTTTAGAAAATTTTAGATCATTTGTAGATCAAGACAAATGGATAGTCAAATTAAAATTAGTTGACAAAATAATGAAATTTGGCTTGATGGGAAAACAATCAAAGTGAATAAGCAATTTGAAAGAAACAGAGTTCAAATTTGTTAACTAAAAGAGATTTAAGAAATTTGGCTCATGGAATGGATAATTGAAATAGAAAGAAGGTTGAAAAGGAGTATTTGAAATCTCAATTTCAATTAAGTCTATTTACTAATTGATTACATCAATCTATACACGTATAAACTATAATTCAAGCTATCTAAACTCAGTTATTAAATTACACTCTTAACAACTTTAGGATTAATTATCCATTGGTAGTTGACATTATATTAGTTTTAGTTATCATCATTCGAAAGCTTTTAATGGTTTTAAGATTTTATTCTTTTACTCACTCTTTCATTGTTTTATTCTAATTAATTTAGATTTAGATTTGTTATTGTTTTTACTTTCATTGTAATTGTGAATAATTTAATAATCTATTATTTATTGGGTTAATATTTTATATTTCTATATTCATTATCCAATCTGTTTAATATTTCTTGTTAAGTTATGCTTTCTTGCTATATTAATTTGGGGTTTGTTATAATATCTTTATTTCCATAAAACGTCTTAAAATCTAAGACATATAAATTTTAGTACCATTCTTTTATAATTATTTATTTACTCATCTTTCATTTATTTACATACATATATTTTAATTTCACCCTTATTACTTTTGTAGAATTTTATTTTGAAATAATATTTCAAAATTTTTAAACGATCACTAAATTATTTAAATTTTAATATTTTTAGATCGCAAGAAGTTAGGAATGTCTTCTATGACTTTTCTTAATTTTCTTAAAACTTTTTCAATGATTTTATATTATTTTCTTAATGATTATTATTTTTGAATTGTATGAATTTGGGTTATTACAGTTGCCATACCTATTCTAGAGAAGGATCTGGTATTTACTTTCATAAATACCCTAGAAGAGCCCTTTTTTTCCCGTCTTATTGGATATGCCACAGAAAATTTCTTTGAAATAGTAGAGGTAGGGGGCTGAATTGAAAATACCCTTATTTCTGGCAAACTTCAAATTCACAAAGAGGCTGATAGAGAGCTTATCGTGAAAGAAGTCATAGTCAACATGGTGAGCAAAGGAAACTACAACGAGTATACATAGGCATCCAAGAGGAAATTCACTCAAATCCCTATCCTTCTATTCAAGTTTTCTATAAATTGAGAGAGGACCACTTGTTACACCTTAAAGAGCTAGTACCAGGGTATAAGCCACAAAGATATGACCTTGATGTGCAATGTGAATACTATATGGGTCATCGATGGCATGATACTAATGATTGTTGGGAATTAAAGAATAAAATTTAGGATTTGATTTACTCAAAGGTGGTTTAATTGCAATTCCTGGATAGTCCAACACCCAACTTCAACAACATCAATATATTTCATACACAAGATGTTGGTGATACATCATATCAAAGAATCTATTTACATGAGAAGGATTAAACTTTAGGCATCCAAAGGGAAGGGGCACATGAGAATTTACAACAAAGACTGGCAACAATGGTGGGAATGCTTGAAAACCTAGAGTGGGTTATGAAATAAGTGTTAGACAAACTCCAACATTTGGACCTTACTGCTAGCCAAGTACCATCTCATGAGAATCAAGAGGAGTCTTCGGGCTATAAAACTGAGAACAGGCCAAGACAAGAGACAAAGCCTCTAACTTAAAAACCATTAGGCTAAAACAAATAAGTTTACTTAACACAATGAAGGCGTTTCACACAATTTAAGGTTCAGATGGTCCAAAATTTTAACCAGATAAGAGATTGGAAAATGATAACGTATGAAATCCCAAAAGAAGGGTACAAGCCAAAGAACTGTATTCCTAATGCCCAATGCGAGTACCATAGGGTCAGATGGGTCATTCTACAAAAAGTTGTTAGAGATTAAAGAACAAAGTCTAAGATTTGATTGATGCTTAGCTTATCCAATATAGGTGCCTGGAACCTACCGAGCCAACCAGCAGCAATAATTTTGTCCTAACTCCTATAAGGATTTCTAGCAGGTCCTCTTCAAGCATCGAGAGTTTACCATTATCATCTGGTTAGGTAGCATATCGTCTACAACAGTTAAATTATTAGTCAATATCAATATGGGTAAGCATTTTGTAAGGGATCAGTAAAGGAAAAAAAAAAAAAAAGAGGATTGATAATGGTGCATATCCTTGTATTAAATAAATCCTCTTATCTTTTTTAGGATAATTTGAAATATTTGATTACTCAAGGGGTAATTTGAATGAATATTTGTTTACGGATATTTTATTGCTTGAAAGTTTTAGGATGAAAAGAGGCAACTAAATACCAAGCACTAACTGTTAAACACTTGAAAGTTAAGTGATATTAAGGTGTCTTATAAGGCTCATTCCTTAAAAGAGGTCCATTTTGGACTTGGTACATAGGTCAAAATGATACTAGACATTCATTTCGATAACTTAAATACACTTACCCTTTGTTAACATCGTTGGGCCTTTTTAAAGAAGTAATTTCTAAAAGTGAAACCCTATTAAGAACTACCCCACAATGTGGCATATACTAGGTAAGGTTTGTTAATCAAGAGAAATAGAATAACTAATTTATGCTTGCCATAGTTGCATCAAGTCAAAAGTGAAATTTTGTTATTAATGATTTAAATCTTTTTGAATTGAAAAGACACAAAGCATACCCAAAGCCTACACTTTGAAGCAAAAATAAAAAAATATATAAATGATATAAAAAATCAATTTAAAAAAAAAAGAAATGGTGGAGGAAAAAATAAAAGAGAAGGAAAGAAAAGCTAAATCAAAGTGTTTGAGCTCAAAAATAAGGAGAATGGACATTCTTCAAAATCCAAATAGACTTACTCATCTCCATTACATCCAAGAATTACAACTCCACTTACTACTCTCTCTTAATCATTAAGAGTAAATTATACTTAATGAAAGTTACTTTTGAAACTGTGCAAGCCTAATTTAGTTATTTTAGAAAGGTTCTTCACTTGTAAAACCCGAAGAGGTATGGATATAAAATTTTTCTAAACATCTGTACATGATAACCCTTCTATTATAAGCCAATGACCAAAAGTCTAAGTTACAACCTAAGAAAAGACCGATGGATTAACCAAGATGTATCATTTACAAATTGGACTATAATTTTTGGAATCTAAGCCATGTGCAAAAACAAGCCAAAGAGAGTGTGAGGAAGTCCTCTTTGATTAAATACATCAAGCATAAAAATATCCAATTCAAGATCAAGGAAATGATAAGAAGGATAAGAATTCATATGCCCCGAAATTAGAAAGTCGAATATCCTAAAGATTAGAGATAACAGTCTCTAAAAGTGGGATGAGGCCACTAAAGATTGATCTTCAAAGAAAGAAGTGAATGGGTGAACAATAAGGGAGAGCTATTGCTTATTTGCAATTTTGGGGAGTGAAGAAGATTCTTTACTTGTTAGCAAATTATTTCAAAAGGATTTTCTATTTGAAAAAAAAAATAAAATTCAAGACTCTTTTTTTTTTAAAAAAAAAAGAAAAAATTTTCAAGATTTAACTAATACTCTTCAAAAATTAAGAGATCGTAGTCCATTCGATTCTTTAGAAAGAAAAAGACTGAATTCTAACGTAGTCTTTAGGAGGAAAAAAGACCGAAGTCCATCCAAGTATTTAAGAAGAAAAAAAGACCAAAGTCTACCCAGAGAGTCTTTAAGAAAAAGACCAAAGTCCATCCGAATCTCTTTAGGAAGAAAAAAAGATCGAAGTCTATCAAAGTCTTTAGGAAGAAAAAGATTGAAGTCCATCTGAGTCTTTAGGCAAGAAAAAAGACCGAAGTCCATCTGAGTCTTTAGGAAGAAAAAAGACCGAAGTCCATCCGAATCTTTTAGGAAGAAAAAAGACCGAAGTCCATCTGAGTCTTTAAGAAGAAAAAGACCGAAGTCTATTTGAGTCTTTAGGAAGAAAAAAAGACCGAAGTCATCCTAGTCTTTAAGAAAAAGATCGAAGTCTATCCAAGTCTCTTTAAGAAAAGAAAAAGACCGAAGTCCATCCAAGTCTTTAGGAAGAAAAAGATTAAAGTCTACCCAAGTCTTTAAGGAAAAAGAAGATTGAAGTCCACTTGAGTCTTTAAAAAGGAAAATATCGAGGTCTATCGAGTCTTTAAGAAGAAAAAGATCGAAGCCTATCCGAGTTTTTAAGATTGAAGAGAAACCCACAATAGAGAGTGGAAACCTAAGAAAATTGTCCCTCATTTCTTTAGTCACGTTCTCAGGACAACTCTAGTGGTTTAGCATAGATATAGGAGGAGTTTAACCTTTCATGATATAGTAACTTTGCCGAAAGTTGTTACCATATCTCTATTAGCTAAGGTTCACGATCGCAAGACCATTGCTATCTGAATCGAGTTTTTCCCAATGAACCAAGAACTCTAAATTCTAGGTAGATGCCTTTAAGGGTAAAAAATTGGGCATCTCTTTGTCTTTATGGCAATGTTTCACCCAAACGTAGCCACAAAGAGAGGGCAGCTGAAGTAATAAGGGTAGTAACATATGTCACATCCCGATGGTACCCTAGTAGTAGCAAATAAGCCACACTTGAATACTATCACTAGATGACCTTCGAGAGTGACATATTTTTCAAATAACAGGATGTTTTAGTTGCTTTGATAAGAAAGAATAAATACATGTAAGACATAAATTAGTAAACAACTGTCATCACAAGTAATAGGTATTATAAAGATATTACAGACCACATAATTCTCTTGGAAATCCTAAAACATAATAAATAATCCATAAACTAACTAATCTATACTAGGAATAATAGAAAGCAACATATCCCGATTTGACCTATGAGCTTCTTGCTCCTAAGCTCTTACCAAGGCCATACTCCTGGATGTAACTAGCTACGGTTGTAGAGTAAACCTGAAATGTCTTTAGGAGTGTGAGCAAAACCACGAGCTCAGTGATTAACTAGACATATTATACATCAAAAAAGTTTATTAACAAATTATATGTAATGCAATCACTCAAACATATGCTTAAATACAAGCTTGGATGATCTAGAATCCAAATAGAAAAAAGATTTACGTCCTCTTTTTAGGGTTAAAGAACAATTACTTTATGACCCACCTGCTTAGAAGAGACTAAGTTTACAGGAAAATCAACGATTTCTCGTTTTAGGGTTATCACTTTGAGCTTAATGATGTTTTTAATTGGCCATTTCTTGTATCAATCCTTAGAAACTCCCTAAGTATTAATCATTTCAAAGCAATAATACGGGCAATGTTTTTTGTTGCCACTTAGTTCCCATAGAATTGATGGAACAAAGATAACCTTGGAAGAATAAACACTTTAAAAAAACCAAGCATTAATAGAGAATCGAAATATTAATAGGTAGCAGGGTGTCATCCATTTGTATAAGCAATAATGCAGTACATGCAATGCATGACCATGTTATTTAATAAGTCAATAATTCTTATTCAGTTTCAAGGTGGTCATACATTACACACAATAATCATCATATTATTTCATATCATCATGCTATAGTATTATCACTTTTTTTTTTTTTTATCATAGATTAATAAACAAACAATCAGATCACAACACATCTAAAAAATAACACCATAACAATCATATTATTATCTTTGCATTACATATTCAAATAATTACAAGCATAAATAGTAATATAACTGAGTTACTCACCTATTCATACTGACTAGTCGTAATAATAAGCCGAAAGTCCTCTATAGTATCAAAGTCATATAGATGAAAAAAAATATTCATCAGTAAGGCATGAATTATATAACTAAACTCCTATGAGTATCTAAGTGTTCTATATTGGTATTTGGTTTTGTTTCCATTACTATATTGGTCCTTTGATGGTCTTATGATAATAAATTATTATTTAATATTTATTTCATTTTGCTTGTTTTGATCTTGTTTGATATTATATACGTTTATCTAGTATTCGAAAAATTGATATTTAATAAGCTTATATTTTTATAGTTATTATTACTATTTTTATATTATTCTTTATCTAACCCATTATAGTAACTCATATTTGTTTACTATTGTTTAGTGTCATCGTGTTTCTCTTAATCTACTTTATATAATTATTTTGTCATTTTTGAAAGTCACAATATTCATAAATTTAGCTATTTAGATTTCCATTCTTATATATTTGTCTATAGTAAACAAGTATTTAACAATTATAGTTGCTAATAACACTAATATTTTCTTATAGCTATTGGGGTTTAATAATTTCCAAATATTAAACCTTTTCTTATTATTATTATTAATATTATTATTATTATATTATTATTATTATTATTTTGTATTTATTTATTTACTTGGTAAAATCTGTTTTGGTATATATAATATATGTTTATTATTATTTATTTACATATATATATATATATATTATGTTCGTGTAAAACAAACTTCATGCAGGGAATTAAGCTTGTACGCCAGATCCAACGCCGCTGGCATTGATACCCAGATCCCGGTGTTCTTAAGTTTTACATGTTATTTTGTATCAGGATATGCTGGCTTGTAGGCCGCCAGCTTAACCTCGTATGCCGGCTTCTATGCTTTCGGCGTATAATTCAAACTTACCGGCGTTCGTTCAAATTGCATAAAAATAAATTTTACGTAGCTTATGTTCCAATGTAAGCCGTCTCAACACTGCCAGCCTAATCGTGTACGCCACCAGTGTTGAGTGTGTACATTGTCAGTGTAAGGGCAGTGTTGACATTGTTCATCTTCTTCTTCGATTTTCTTCCATTCGAAACTAAATTTTTCTTTAACATATGTGTATCATACTTGTATTAAAGCTTATCCTAAGTGTTTTTCTACACTTTACATGTATTATACGTGATATATCAGTACATATTACTTCTCTAAATCATTACTTAACCTAGTTCTAACTTCTATAAAGATAATAGCATATATATAAGGGTTAGGGTTGAGTATTACCTTGTTTGAGCTGATAGGAATGAGTTGAACTCTCTCTTAGATCTGGATTCGAACCTAGGGTTTACAATAATATTGTTTAAGCTAGAGTTCTAACATATAACTAACTAAAAATAAATTTATACTTCCCTTTCCTTTGTTTCTTTCCTTGTATTAAGATGTTTGAACTATGTAATGGAGTTGTGTTTGTTGTGTATTTTGTGAAGTTTTGTTAGACAAATTTAGTTGGTTTGTTGGCTAATGTTTTGGTATAATTTAAGAGCTTTGGTTTGTTATTCATTAAGAGTTATATATATATATATATATATATAGATAAGGAAGAAAGAGGCAGCTGCAACTTGGGTCCACAAGAGGAATTCTCCACCGAATTTAGCTTTGTTTGCATGCATCCTTCATGCATTAATTGAATAGGTTGAGTTGGGAGCTTTCCATTGGTTTGTAAATGATTTGTCTTGACTTTTATTTACTTTACTTGACTAAGTTGCTATGTAATTTTGGCTAGGAAAGGTTAAGGAATTTTCAGCCACATATTTGTCCAATTTGCACCAAAAATTACATAAACTATTATATAATAATATTTAGTTAGTTAATCATCTTAGTTTTACGATAGTTTAATAAGTTAATAGGTGCAAATATGACAATTATTCAAGATTTTTATCTTCAAAAATTTATATAAAGTTCTATGAATTTTCTAGATCATTATTGTGTTCAATTTTAGATTGAAAATTTACGCGATAAATTATTTTTAGAGTTTTATCTCACTCGAATAACTTAATAGGTCAATTTTTGTTTTAGGCTCTAGTTGTCCAAATATTTATTTGGAGACTATAATAAGTGTTATAGATCTGTTTGTGTTTTTTATTATGTATTTATAATTTTAACGGTTCATCCATAAATTATCGTTTTCTAACTGTAAGCTTAGTAGGTTATTTACTCTTTATCGTATTTAAAATCTTAACTAAATTATTCTTATATCTTGGGTTTTCGATACCCACTATAAAAGCTTATTAGTAGTATTTAATACTATCTATAAATCTTTGTTATTGGGTTTAAAACTATATATAGGAACATTACTACTTATAGGTCTATTCTAAAGTTTTTGTTGAGTCCTATATTAACATTCTATTTTCTAGTTTTATATTTTCATCTATTTCTATTTGTATGAAAAATCTCGAGTTTACAACACATGTAATAATAATTATTATAAAGTAAAAAAAAATGATAAATAGAATATGTATACAAAAATATAAAATACGGTTCAAAATATAAAAAAAGAAAAATATATATAATAAATAAACTATATTCAAAAATGATTCGAAAATAAAAAATAAAAAATTATATTTTTGGCCTCGGTCTAAGTCACTTAAATATTATTTGAGTGACCACAAGACCGAGGAACAGGCCAACAGCCTGTCTATTATGCGCGCGCGCGCACACACGCACACAAAAAAGTGAGTCTGGGGTTCAAATCTTGCAAGAGGCAGAATTTTTTTTTTTTTTTAGTTTGATATGTGCATGACACGTGCTAGCACGTTGCCTCATGTGTTTGGCATTTGCATCATCTTCCTCCCCTAGACATCGTTTTTTTCTTCACGAGACAACCTTTTGAAGCTTGATTTTGACCCATTGTTTATCCATTTTTCATCAAATTGATGGAAGGAATTTGAAGTAGGCATGTGATATTACAAGTTTGGATAAGAAAATAGCTTTGAAACTATTGATTTGGCATTCAATTTTTTATCTAAAGTTCGCGAAAATTTTGTTTTTATGCGCGAAGACAAACTTTTGAAATTCAAATCCGACCTTCTTCAACTTCTAGAAATCCTTATCTGAACTCATTGTCATCTTTCCAAAAGTTTATTAAGCTCGGAGTTCGTGGAATACGTTCTAGAGCTTGAATTTGCGTGCATATCACTTACCCATTTCTCGAACATGACCTATGTAATTCGACCCTTAAACAGTATAAATATGGGTCGAGTTTCCTTTCATGACATCCACAACCATAAATTCCATTTAAAAACAATCAAATACACTTCTAAAGCTTCAAATTAAGCTCCTAAGGTTTTGTTTCGAATTTTTTTTTCCGATTACTCTTCATAGAGATTAAATCAAGAAAATTAAAGCTACAATAAGATTCAAGGAGGTAAAAGCTTTAGATAGTAGCTTCCCCTTCATCCTAAAGCCTCCGATTGATAATAATCGCAACCACCATCGACTGCTGCTTATAGGAGCTCCAACCACCAGCTTTCAGCCAATTCAAAACGAAGCACCACTACTTGTAAACCTCCAAATTTTCGGAATCGGTTTAGCATAAAACCCTAAACCGGAAGTCAAACGGAACCCTAAAAGTCAACAAAACCCTAGTTTACCGTATCAAACTAAATCCGGCATTGCCGTTTTCTTTGGCCATAGAAAATGAAGTTGGGATAATCAGCTAGAATAGTTCGTAATAACCATAGGTTTTATAAAAATTTCAGTTTCGCGAAATTCGGGTGACCTTCGAACCCGAACGGACACAGTTCTTGAAAAACGTGTTCGGAAGCCCGGAATAGTAAAAATATTCCGAATACACCGTTAGACTCGTAAAAATATAAGTTTTCCAAAAATAACAGATATAGCTATTATACGCGTATTTTCTTACTATCGGTACTTTAATTATCATATCTACTTTACATTACACTATTCATTACTATTTTACACTATTATCTTATCTCTACTTTTTCTTACACCTATTCTTACACTCTACAAAACCTATAATCTTAATTTTTTACCTTTCCCATAACTTTATATCACATCTACCTTACATATACATCTTTTATTTCTTCAAAAAGTCAAAATAAAACAATTACCCCTCCCCCATGCATGGCCGGCCCCCCCCCCCCCCCCCCCCCCCCCCCCCCCCCCCCCTCCCCCAATGCTCTCAATTTGTTTTAATTTTTCTTTATTTAATCACACAAAAATCACTCCTCAATTTTTATAAATACCCCCCTTCTCTTTCACTTCTTTCACACCACTTCTACACTAAAATTACTCTCTCAAAATCTCTCAAGAATTTCTCTCCAGAAGTTCTTTCAAGAAGTCCTCTTTAGCTCATCTCCTTTAGGTAAAAAGTTCTTCAAGAAGTTTCCATGTTCATCTACTTAGTATGAATTTAATGGTGTTTTCTAAAACCATGAAGGTTAAGAAAGCAACAATAGGTTCATACTTTGTTTTTGTTCATAATCATAATTCCTTATGTTCATGTTTCTTTATATTCATTTATGTTTCTCATATGATTATTTATGTTTCTTTTATGTTCATAACTATCTACTATATATATAGCTATATATACTATTTAGAGCATATAAGCTCATAATCTTGCAATTTATTTATCTTTTCATACAATTTATTTACTTCAATGCATTTTATTTCTTCCAAGTTGTTTTTAAGACTAGTCTCTAGTCTTAGACTTGTCCTCATCAAGTCAAAACAAGCTTTTCTTTCTTTCATTTTATCTTATGGGACTAGTTTACTTCTTAGTCCCGGGAGCCTTGAAAAAGCTAAGACTCCAATACTGACTTTATTATGCTTTATGTTATTTTGTTATTATTATTCTCATAATCAGTTTATTTAGATTGTTGTCCATAATTTTATTTAAACAAAAAGAAAATTTGTCACTTAGAATAAGTTTATGTAAAGTATAAAATCTATAAAGCAACACAAAATAAACTCATTCCTTTCATGTTACAAAAAGAACTTACTATAATTTTTAAAACTACTTTTACTTTAAAAAGCCACTTAAATCCTTTATCCCACCTTGTTTTTTCAAAAGAAAATATTTTGTTGACAAAAATAGTTCTTTTCATAAGAAAGAAAATAATGGATGACTAAGAAATTTTTAATAAAGACCTTTGCAAACAAATAGGCAAAGAAAATTTATGGTTTGAAAATAATAAAGTTATTTCTTTCAAGTTACAAAGGAAATTAATAGATTATAGAAATTAGTTTTCTACAAAAAGTCCTTAATTGTTCCATATTGTTTTTATGAAAAAACAAATTTTCATGCATGGATGATTATTTTGAAAATATGAGACATGAGAAAAAGAATGAAAAATATCGAGTAAGGATTTTTGCAAAACAAGTAAACAAAGAATTTACATAAGAAAAATGAAGAATAGCATAATTCCTAAAAACTTCAAATATAGTATTAATGTAACTTAGAAAGTAAAAATTTTCTTTTCAAAGGTCACTTAAAAAAGATAAATAAAACCACATAAAATGTTTTAAAAATAAAAAAACAAGTATTCATTCAAAGAAATTTACAAAAACAATTTCCGAAAAGCTTCAAACCAACATTGTTTTACCTAAGAAAAATAAATTGGACAACAAGACACTTGAGCATGCTTAAATATGAGTCATATAGTTATAAAAAAGAGAATTTTTCAACTAATAGATAACTAAGTATTTATCAAACAAATTTTGATTTCTGAACCGAATTTTTTTACTTGGAAATCCGTGAATTTTGTCACTACTTTTTCAGAGCCTATATGGCATTGTTTTGGATATAATTTTGGAAATGGGTATATCTTTTCGAGTAGGTAAAATCGGTATATTATATGCGATTCCGAGTTAAAATGACCAAGTTATGGCCATTTTAAGTTGAACATTCTTTATACGAACTTTGATGTTCTTTTGACAATGTTTTTGTCAAAATTCAAGAAAATTCATCAAGAAAACTCATTATGGGTATTCTCTTTGTTAGGTGACCCCGAGGAAGGATTTCTTCACCCCGAGAATTATTACGATTAAGTGGAGTGTGTGAACGACTCATCCCTTAGAAATAGACGACAATGCATCGTGAGTTTATTTCCATTAAATGCTATACTTGTTGTCCTGTTAAATTAGTTGCACTAGAGTTAAGAAAAGATAACCGATATGTATGTAAAATAATTCATTGAAAGAATCCTAAGAATATCGAAGCCAGAATTGTTCTAAGTGATTGTTTTAGTTTAATATTGATTTGTGTGAAATTCCTTGATCGCCATAAAGTGAAAATAATTATGTTATGACTTTAAATAAATTAATGACTCAAGCATACCACGAATGATCACATTGCATGTTGGGTTATTATCCTTGGGTGAGAAGGATAGTAAGCTCATGTCGAAAGCAACACTTGGCGGGAGATCCGAAAGCGATTGCTTGGCGCTTAATGGAATATGCTTGGCGGTAGATCCAAAAGCAAGGCAATCAAGTAGATTCGGAATGCTCGATGATGTGTGCTCGTGAGCAAGAAAACATTTTTATTTAAAACTACTTGAATTGAGGTTGTATCACCAAATCCCGAATGGAGGGCTAAATCCATTCAACATATAGTTCCCGGAAAACTATATGCTTGTTTGCCCACGTGCTTGTGCATTACATTTGTTTGATTAAATCAACTTGTTTGAATCTTGTTACAAGAAGTTATTTATGGAAATAGTTCTCACTAAGCCTATTAGCTTATACCCCGATAGATATCTTTTGCAGTTTCCTTACTTATGGTTAAGGCCACGTGGACCATGCGGGCAGGTAATCTCTCTTGAACATTAGAAACTTGGGTAAAGCGTAGCATAGTATTAGCATGCAAATATTTATATAATAGATTAGTAATTTAGGGAGTTGTCCCTAAGTTTGTAAAGTCTTTGCCATGAATGAATAATTATTGTGAATCCTCTTTTCTTAATATGTTTCTATATCTCCTTAAGCTTCATAATTCCATATATGGTCCTCTAAAATTGTGAAAGTACGCCTTACACTTAATATAAAAGCTTTTGGGAATGGCTAAGGTTGTCATACTTAAGCTTTAATATTGAGTGTGGCGGACTGTCACGTTTAGGGTACCCATGGGGCGTGACACTACTAAACTACTCATCGTCCTTCAAAGCCTTTGTCTGACATGCCAAAACCACCTAGAACTGCTCGATCGCTGCTAATAAGCTCCATTGGTTGCTTGCTACTACATAAACCAAGTTCAACCCGAATCCAACTCGAACCCAAATTCATCTTGAAAACCTGATCCAAATCCCCCAGGATTTGACTTACGCTCCCAAAAGCAAGTTAGTCCGGTTTTTATTTTATTTTATTTTTATTTAAAGGTTAAAGGAAATAGAAAAAAAAAGAGAAAATGAGAAATAAAACAAAAAAGAGAGATAAAATAAAAATAAAAAATATGATTTTGTCAAAGTAATAAAATCTAAAATACATTTGCATGTATTATGGTCATATTAATATATACATAGATATGAAAATAAAACTATAAAAAATTATATATATAATCTTTTTGACATATAAAAAAACCTATTTTTCAAAATGAAATCAACTTGGTAGCCTATAGTTATATATAAAAAAGAATTTTACAAAAATTGAACAATTAAAGAACTTAAATGGAAAATAGTTCCAAAAAAAAAAAAAAAAAGCCAACACACTAAAGTTTTTCTGAAAAGAACTACATGTTGTTTGATCTCAATTAGCGGGTACGTAGGCATCTTCGGAGTGATATAAAAAATGAAAAACCTTTCCTTTATTTTTTCGTAATTATTGAATTGATTCATTGTTTATTGTAAATATTATTTAGATTTGTACACTTTAATGATAAAATTGTAAATATCATAGTATGTATGTTAGTAAATTTTTTTTTAGAATTAAAGGTTAAAATTTTAATTTATGAATATTAAGTGGTAATCATATGGTTTTAATAAGGTAGCCTCAAATCCAAAAATCTCTTTTTTAGCAAAGTTGGTTTTAAATCAATTTTTTTTGCAGACTAGTGGCTAAGTTAGGATCAACCAACTATTGAACCTAACTTGTGAATTTTTTCCTTTTGATTTGAGGTGGCAACTCCTATAAATTTTTCAAAAAGCGAATTTCTTTTAGTCCTAGCTGAGGGTCTGTAACAAATGAGTTAGGGTTTGGTATATATCGAACTAAAAGAAATGAAACAAAATAAAAAAAAAAATATAGGCTCAACAATATGTTTTTGTTCTAGGAAAGAAAGAAGAAATATAATGATTTATGTTCTTTAGCAATACTTAGAAAATTTGGTACGTTTAATAGAAGAAAACATAAGGATCATGTTAGTTCAAGTTAAATCATAGGTTAAATGTCATTATGTAAACGTTAATTATGTTTTATGAAGTAAAACTTAATTAAAGGAACAATTAGAATTAAGTAAACTTATAACATTGTTTCGATCATTAATAAGAATAAAGATATTCTATGACAAGTATATGTAATTTAAATCACACACAACATATATTCATGAGTGAAAATGGAATCAAGGAGGAAAATAAAAGCTTATAAAACCTAGGCTCTTATAATGAAAGTTTCAGCTTATAAGAAAGCTTAAGAAATTTTTTACTTGTATTGATAAAAAGAACATATTTGATCATTTGATCAATAAGAAGATTGAATATGTAATTAAATTTTAGTATATCACCCTATATACAAATATAAGGTTAGGATCACACATAGAAATAAGATTCGACACATAAACTTGATATGATTTAGGTATTATATGGATAAAAGATAATTTAGCTTTGAATCTATTAGATAAACTCAATAAGAAGCCTATATAGATATATGTAGATTTTGACACATATAATAATAATAATAATAATAATAATAATAATAATAATAATAAAATAATGAAGCTGCTAAAACAAATCTTAAGTAATTTTATTAAAATCAAGATGATATAAATTGTGATTAAGAAATTAGACTTAAGAAATAATCCCGAAACCCTAAGTATGAAATTCAAAACTTAAATGACTATAAGGAAATCAAGAGAAATACAATGAAAATAAATATAAATATGTGTGGTTCAACTAAAAACTAGAGTAATGAACTTAAATTAAGTTTACTCACTAAAGCTTGATGAAATATAACTAAAACAAAGAAATGAACTTGAAATGAGAACTGAACACACAAAATAAGAAAGTTAGGCATCATTGTGATACCTTTAGGACCCCTAAAGTAACATAGGAAAATATACCAAAATAAAAAATGATTAGTTTAACTTGATAATTGAAAACTACATTTGATAAGCTTTTCAATGCTTATTCATGAGCTAAAATCTGAGTTAAAATGAGTAAAATATGCCCAATTTAAAATTATGTGATTAAAATTGATATTTGAAAACATTTAAAATACTTTTCTTAAGAAAATTAGGTTTATAAGAACTTTATAGCTTCAAGAAACATAACCTTTACAAGCTGCAAAATGACTTAATATATGTTAATGTTGGATTAAGAATACTAAAATTTGAGTTTAAGATAAAAAAAAAAAAACATAATAGGTTTCATTCTATGAATAATAGTGTACTGATGAGTATCTGTTGTCACGACCATAATAGGGGCCTATTAGGATTTATCTAAAGCTATCATACCACGTGTGCACCAGTAATATGAGAACCATCTTGCAAGTCAGAGTTTACAAGACTATCATATTTATTTACATTATAAATATATATATATATATATATAAGATATTTATCTAAATTCATTATGGATTTCGATTTTTGCATAATCTATGAGGATCGCAGAGAATCTGTATCCCCCATCAAATAATGAAAATAGGTTTCAATTAATTAAATCATAACATTTACTTGTTTATACAAACTATCAAATTTTGTATGCTAAGTTTATCATAACAGACGTTTCTAACTTTAGTAAGGTCTATTGGAGAAGCACTCTTCACACATTCTTAATCCGATCCCAGCTAATGTTATACCTGCATAAAAACTGTTGGGAAGTGAGTGAACCACGAGCTCAGTGAGATAAGTTGACCAAACCATACATCAACCAATAACAAACAAGTATGATTATCAATCATATGCAATGTAACAATCAATCATATGTACATTATAAGCTTGGAAGAT
The DNA here is from genome assembly GCA_024138025.1 of Combretum micranthum. Classification (NCBI taxonomy): domain Eukaryota; kingdom Viridiplantae; phylum Streptophyta; class Magnoliopsida; order Myrtales; family Combretaceae; genus Combretum; species Combretum micranthum. Next base: position 256,047 of record JAMXBD010000183.1, read on the forward strand.
CTAGAATCTAAAGCAGGATGGAGATTTACGCCCTCTTATTAGGGTTGAAGGAACACAATACTATGGCCCACCTACCCAGGAGAGACTAAGTACATAGGAAAGCCACAATCCTCATTGTTGTTATCTCTTTATACTTTCAGCACTCAATCCCTATTTTAAGCCTTAGAAACTCCACTGACTATTAGTCATTTCATAGCGATACCATGGGCGGCGTCCTTCATTACCAGTTAGTTTCCATGGAACCGATGGAACAAAGGTAATCTTGCGTAGAACTTATAGCCTCTTACCTAGAAAAACCAAGCATTACCAGAGAACCGAAATACTAACACATAATAGGCTACCACATACACAAATGCAGTTTATGCAAATCATGCAATGCATATCCATTTCATTTATAGTACCGGTAGTCGTTAATCAAGTTTAAGGCAATCATATGATTTACAGACAAATATCAACATGCGTCATACAATATTTATGATACACTTATATTATGATAATTTGTCATTCAATCATACACCATGCATCATGCATTATCCCTAATCCTGTATACATATCAATTGAATATATATTATTCCAAATGCAGCTATACTACAAGCATAAACAATGTGATAAAGTCAAATAACTCATCTGTGATCCTCGCTAAACTATCGGAATATGCTACTGGAAGTCCAGAAATTGATCTATTTTCTTATGAAAGGAAATAACAGAGATTCATTATTGGATTGTTTCTATAAGAGAAGTATTCCTAGAATGAAAGGCGTTGATCTCAATCGCCGATATTAGACTAAGCCCGTTATATTAATTATTGCGTCGTTCAATAATTTAATTGAATCCTTATAGGTGCTTAGTTATTTTGTATTGGTATTTGATATAGTTTTATTATTTGAATAAGGCTTTTTAAGGTTTTAACTCCTATAGTAAAGAATATTTTTTTCTGTCATTTGTTTTCATTTTGCTTTTTTTCTTTTGTCTTAATTACTATCTATATTTTTATTTAAGGGGTTTTTCTTTTCCTTAAGTCCTACTGCTTTTAGTAGAAAATTTTTATTTATTAATTCTTTGCTTGTCAACCTTATCTGTCTCTTAAATTAGTATTTTTTTATTTATTTAAGGGTATGTTCTAGTATTTATACTTTTCAAAAATTATTTTAATAAAATTGTTTGTTTATGAAGTTTAATTATATCAAATTTTTATTGTACTTCATTTTTATTTTTATTGCAAAACAAACTAAGTTTAATAATATAATATTATCAGTAATATTATTTTTGAAATGTTAATATCAATATTAGTAATAAATACGAGTATAATAATAATAACAATTTTCAGACTTTTAGTAAATAATAATGTTAGTGACAAAATTAATAATAGTATTGATGATAATATAAATATATTGACCTTAAAGTAAATAATAACAACATTAATAATTCTAATGAATCTTGGTGAAAATATCAATAATATTGAATACTATAGTCCGTAGTAATAATAATAGTAATAATCATAATCATATTAATAGGAATAATAGTAACATTAATATTGGTTTAAAGAGAAAACTAAGTGAATTTCTATTTTGTGATTTCTTATTCGTTTTAAATCAGATTTCACTGCATAAATAGTCGATTTGATAGTACTCTTCGAGTATTTTCTAGTAGTGGGATTATTTTCAAGAAAAGAGACTTGTACAATTTTTAAATTTATGAAACACATGCATAGGTTTCAAGTGAGCCCTGATAACTGTAGTCAAAACTTGTTTTGATAATATCTGACTCATTTCTAGTCCTTTTTTGACGAATAAATAGTCGTTTTCTTAGGATTTTTCGAGTACAATCTATTAATGGTGTTTTTTTTATTAAACAAGATCTTCAAGATGATGAAAAATATGAGAATAGCTCTATGACGCATGAAATTCTGATAGCAGTATTTGAAATTTTGTTTTTATGATATCTAATCCATTTCTTATCCATTTTTAAAAAATGAATAGTCGATTTCATAAGATTTTTCATGTTCTTTCCATTGGTGGGGTCATCTTTGGCTTGTAACAAACACATCAATACAGTTTATTTGATCTTTTTAACACTTTTCTTTATTTGATTTCTTTTTGGTTATGAATTTCATAAAGTTTAGAGTTCTAAATTTTCAAGTTTATGTTTCTATAGTCCTAAATAACAATGTATCATTAATACAACATTTGTTCAACTATGTAACTTAAAACCATCATCTAATCCTCTTATCTATTTCTTTAACTCACTCATAATTTGTAAAATTATCAATATGTATAGTTTTTATGAATTGTTCATAATATTTTTCTTGTAATGTAAAGCTCCTAATAATGCTTTTAAAGCTTGTTTTATTAAGTTTTATGTTCATATAAGGTCTTAGGATCATTAGACATTAATTTAAATTAGTTTAGATGAAAGTTGAGTATGGTTTTGGCTTATTTCTTCCTAGATTCGAATTTACTATTCCTAAGTTTATAACATTTCTAAGTTGTTATTCTTCTAGCCATCAACATTCAAGCATTTCTAATACAACAAAACTCATCTACTTGAATTCATCAATGGAATAATTATTTCTCCCAATCACATAACTTTCCTCCAATGCTAGACATTTCAACCTAATGTCTACACATACATGTAGCAAAAATGTGTTGATAGTTTAGGAGTTATCTTGGCTTGAAGTAGAAAAGGATTCCTAACACCCTTTCTTAGTAAGAATCAAACCTATATCAAAGGTTAGATGATAAGTTTTTAACCATAAAAGAAGTTACTAATTCTAACCAAGACTTTTACCTTGTTGAGCTTAGGTTCCAACTTGAATTTATGGTAAACCAAGGCTACTTAACTTGGTTTTTGATGTTGTTTGGGTTAGCTAAACTGGGGTTTTGATTGTAGTTGATAAGGATTGATGTTTAGATAATGCTATAAGGTAAAAACAAGGGATACACTTTTATTTTGAAGTGTTTAAACAAGGTTGAACAAGTAAGCAAGGAAGATGAATACATGAAATTCGTGGTGGCTGTTTGGGGCAAATTTTTGGATTATGTTTGGGGAGATTTTGAGTTAGTTTTGTAGCTAAATTATGCCTATATGTATGTACTAAATTGGGCTAGGATTAAGACACAAAAGAGGTGTTTTGGACTTGATAAATACAAGTTCTAGCTATTGTTCTCTGGTGGGAATTTTATGCGAATTTGAGGATTATTTTTTATGAATTTGTACAAAATTGTGGTTGTTTTTTAGGAGCATTAATTGTGTTTGTTTGCTAGTTAATCAAGGCCATTTATGGGTGTAGTTTTGAGGCTCAAGTTGCACAAAATCGGTTGAAAAACGTGTGAAAACAAAGGCAAGAATCTAAGTGTTTGTTGCTGTTTTGTGTGTTGTTTTTTCCAAGTTGATTTGCATGGGTTTGATCAGATTTCTCTTGTTATTTTCTATCCAATAATTGGTGTTTGAAGTGTACATTTAGAGGCTTTTAATTGGTGCTCATTTATTCAAAAAAAAAAAAAAAAAAAAACTCAACCAAGCCTTTGAAGTTTTTCGCAAAACAGAGCTGCAATTGGTGTGTGGGTGCTGTTTCACGGTAGAATGTTGTCCATTTTGATCCATTTGCAGCTGAAACACAAGTTAAATTTGAGTTGAAATTTTTTGTATTAAATGTTGATCACATTGGAGTGTTTTAATTGAGTTAAATGTCATTTTCAAGTTGAATTTGGGAGCTCAAATTGGACGTGATGTGCATCCGAGAAGTCCCCTATTTTACGTGAAGAATTCTGCACCCAATTCTTCAGTTTCCAACGTGATGAATTCCAGCGGCCTTGGTTTTCCTTTTTTTTTTTTTTTAATTTGTTTATTCTTTGCTTCACATAAGGAACTAAAATATTTTAACAAACATCACCTTATGCATGTTTTTTGTAACCGTTATGTGGGACTTTTATTAAAGAAAAATTATCTAAGCTTCTATAAAATTCTTAGATTGTTCATATATTCAAAGTTTACACGATTAATTTTTTAGTATCTTAACTTACGCGATTAAATTTTTTAAGTTCAATAAATTAAATTAGGAACTAAGTCTTAATGAATTTAGAATTCTTTTACAAGTATAACAGCGGGTCTTAGAATTTTTATTTCAAATTTAGATTAGTAATTATTGATCGGTATTGGTATCTATTATGTATTTATAATCCTAGTAATTCATCTTTAGATTATGGTTTTGTACCAATAAGTTCTGTTAATAGACTATATCTTATTGGTTTTGAAATTTAGAGTTACTTCTAATTATATCTTGAATTATCAGTTCAAGATACAAAATTTCGTTTTTAGTATCTATTAAGGTCAAGAAAATTTTTATTCGGGTTTTTCAAACTAGGAATGAGTTTATTACAATTCATAATCTATTCTAAGATTTTTATTGAATCATATATTTGATATTAGTTTCACATTTGCTAATTTGTTCATTTTTTAGTTACGAAAATTATTGAAGGTTACATTGGCAACTCGGGATTTTAATTTCTAAAATCTCTAAATTTTTTAATTAGATTATTAGTTTAATCTAAATATTTATTTAAGATCTAGATTCTTAGATATCAATCTATTTGCGATCTTATCATATCTTTTGTAATTCTAATAATTTATCTTTAGTCTATATTTTTAACACTTGTAGGTTCTAAAAGATTAATTGTCTTTTATTGTAATTTAAATTTAAGGTTAGCTATGATTTCTTGTTGGACTATTGATCCTTTTACCAAATATTATATTTTACTGTATATGAGTTATTTATACTAATTGTTAATAACAACATATTTTTGTCTAGTGCTACTTAATAGTGTTAACATATTAAAATAGTTTGAACATCATTATTTCATTATTTAACAAGTGTAGGATTTATTTTCTAAGTATTGAACTTAAGGAAAAAGAACTCAGGAATTTATATTAACAATTAGTTTATCGTTGTTTATAAATTATTTGAGATCATAGAAGTTACAGTTTGTATTTCGAAATTTTTATTGGTAAAGATTCTAATCTTTCAATTATAATCAAATTTGTTCACACTTTAACATTTTTAAATCGAGAAAAATTTGGAGCGATTTTTACTACTTGTTCCAAATATTCTATATCATTATATATTACATTTTTAGTATTTGTTAAAATTAGATTATGTAAAATTAGGAGGATTACATCATTTATCAAAATTCTCAGGGGATACACATCAGTCTGTGGGTTTTCTTGTAGATTTCTATGACAATTAAGTAAGGATAGACATGTGAGTTCTCTATGATTATTACATTGTTTTGTGTACGTAGCTTAGTGCACTAAATATAAAGATAACAAATTGATATGTATGTTGGGATTTAGGGTTGCTTGTGGTTGAATTGCTGGAGTTTGCTAAAATGTGATATTCACATTGAGCACAATTATATTGTTTACATTAGTTATATTAATTTAAGTGTCTATGACAAATGATTTGATAACATAAAAATGAATTTTAAATTATTTGGCCTTGAATTATTATATTAATCATGCATATCATGCATCTTGCATATTTTAAATAGCTAGTATCACGTTAAGTGGACGGACTGGCATGGTTGATTCCGTGAGTCTATTTTTACTATGGAGGAACTAAGTCATTTAGGGAAATGGCCTTATGGGTAGAATCATGCAAGGGGCTTTGCTTAGAGTTTTGTATACTCGGGAATTGTTTTTGAAGTTGTTTTTGAAAAATAAGAGAGATCTCACTTTCATTAAATATCATATGAAATACCTGAGGTTGCATGATAACCTGGAACTGATGGGTTCGCGTTGGGTCATGGCAACCATGCACGCTTTCCTAACCTGAGTCATGAGGCCGTAAATCTATACCACGTATGATCTAACCGGTTGATCGCATATGTTTGCTCATGTAGTTGTTACATTGCATTTATTTGTCATTAACTATTCGATAACCATGCTTGAGAGTGCAATATGAGGGAATTTCACTCAGCTGGATATAGCTGACTCCCTTATAGTTTTTTTTGGAAGTAACTCAAAGCTGGGAATGGGAGAGGATTCGAGTGCAGAGTGTATCCAATTTCAAGATCCATAAAATAGGTAGAAGATTAGAAAATATTTAGAAGATTATAACATGATAGGTTAAACCTAGTTTGAGAGATGAAACCTGAAACTGGAATTTTCATTAATCAAACCTACTCAATATATCTTTTAGACTTAGGTTTACCTTGTCTTATCTTTTGATAGGGTATTTGATTTTCCATGGTCCTTATGATTTGTTGAAGTATTGGTATCCAAAACTATTTTGACAATAAATATGTATATGTTTAACATGGTAGGAAAATAATTAATTAAAATCTTGCAAACTCAACTTGCAAGACAATCCTCATATTACAGATGTACACGTGATATGATGATTTTAGGGCAATCCTACTAGGCTTCCTATTAGGGTTGTGATAGAAGTAATAAAAAAGACTACCTAACAAGGTGGATTTAACTATTCCCCTTATACTAAAAACTAAGTTTATTACGCCAAAAAAAAAAAAAAAAATAAACTTATATTTCAATGCTTACTTTGTATAAATTTCTATTATAGGAAAATCTACTCTAATTGTAGATATTGATTTTATTATTATTATATTTTTTTACTTGTAAGTTCATTATAGATTTATACATGACTTTCTGATCCATAAATGGGTCAGTACAAGAAACAAGACCAATATAAATAAGTTGGGTTGAAGGTCTGAACTTTCATTTATGATTAATCAAAATATGTTGTCTCATTGGTTGAACCTTTTCAAATATGAACCCATCTAGATATAGATTCAAGACACGCTATGATAGACCCCTAATATAGTTCGGTTCGGACCACACTCACAACCCTAACCTACTGACTTCTCCAACACGCTCTCCACTTACTCAGATAGCTCTCTAACCCTAATTTCTATTTTCTCTCTTTCTCTCGTGTATGTGCCTCTCTTTCTCTCGTGTATGAAACCTTAACTCTAGATGTTTGTATTTGTGTAGGTGTTGAACATGAGGAACTGGGATACTTGGTTGTTCGAGTCACCAAGAAACTCCTTTAGACACTTTGTCTAATTTTGGGAAGTAAACAGCTGTGTTCCCTTTTATTATATCTTTGTATTTATACATTTTCTTATATGCCAGCTATCTAGTGGCTTTGTTATTTCTGTTTTGCACCTATTACAAATCTGTTACATATATCTAACTGAACGTATACAAGTAAATCTATTTACAAGTGTGAATCTGTTACATGAACTGATTATTCAGATTATTTAGTTATAATCCTTGAGCCACCTTGGTTTCCTTCGATTCCTTCCTATTTGGGTTGTATCAGATGTCTCCCCCTATTGAAATAGCACCTTGTCCTCAAGGTGAAATTGTGGGTAAAGTTGTTTGAACAGATTAAGATCCTCCCAACTGGTGTCTTGTTGTGGTAGTCCCAACCACTGTACTAAAATCTGTCGGACATGGTGACCATGTCTCAAAAGAACCCTAGAATCCAAAATACGTAGAGGTTCTAAAATAGGGTTATTGTGAAAAACCCTAGGTGGTAACTCCAGACTTGGTAGTACTGATCCATAGGCTGGTTTAAGACAAGAGACATGAAAAGTGTTGTGGATCCTAGAACCTTCCGGTAGTTGCAAAGTATATGCAACTTGACCAATTCGCTTAGAGATCCTATATGGACCGTAACACTTCTTGGATAATTTGTGATAATCCCCTGCTAATGATGCCTGTCTGTAGGGCTGAAGCTTTACAAAAACCATGTCTCCTTCTGCAAAAACGACATCAGTGCGATGTTTGTCAATCTGAGCCTTCATCCTCTGTTGAGCTGATAGTAGATGAGTTTTAAGAAGGGATAAAATCTCATCTCTAGTCTTTAGCTCATAATCAATAGCTTCTAGCTTTGAACTGCCCCTCAAATACATTGGAATAGTGGGTGGACTTCTGCCACAGACAGCTTCAAATGGTGTAGTCCCTGCTCCTTCGTGATAAGATACATTATAGGCAAATTCTGCCCAAGCCAAATAAGAGACCCAATCCTGTGGTCTATCCATAGCATAACTCCTGAGGTACTGTTGCAGTACCCTATTCAAGGCTTCGGTCTGGCTATCCGTTTGAGGATGGTCAGCACTACTCATGAAGAGTTTTGTGCCACTTAAACGAAATAATTCTTGCCAAAATTTACTCATGAAAATACTATCTCTATCACTGACAATGCTCCGAGGAAAACCATGTAACTTGACCACTAATTGTAAAAACAATTGAGCCACCTTTGTTGTAGTAAAATGAGAGTCAAGTGGACCAACATGACAGTATTTGGAAAGTCTGTCCACTATGACTAACATAACCGTATACCCCTGAGATTTTGGAAGACCAATAACAAAATCCATGGATAAGTCTTCCCAAATCAACTCAGGTAAAGGTAAAGGTTGGAGTAAACCAGCTGGACTATGAGTACTATACTTAGTTTGTTGACAAGTTAAGCAGCCTTGAACAAACAATTCCACATCTGCTTAACCCCAGGCCAAAAAAATTGAGCCAATATTCTTTTATATGTCTTCTTGACCCCGAAATGACTGCTGTAGGAATACTATGGAATTCCTCTAATAAGTGAATTAGCGAAGATGTAGGAACCAGAAATAATTGATGATCCTTGAAAATTAAATCATTGAACCATCTGAGATTCCATTTTAGAGGATGACCAGCATGCAAGTCAGTAATAATCTTTATAAATGCTGGTAAAGTCGTGTATTCCTATTTCATTGTCAACAAAAGTGAAGTGTGGCATGGAGAAAGCAAGATAACTAAACTCATGTTGTCTTGATAGAGCATCTACCACCAATTCTCCTTCCCAGCCTTGTACTCAATGGAGTAATCATATCCAAGTAACTTGGTCAAATATTTGTGTTGCTCAGGAGTCTAAATTACTTGAGTGAGTAATTCTTTTAGACTTCTATGATCTGTTTTGATAGTGAAATGTGACCCCAGCAAATACTGCCTCCACTTTCTGACTGCTTCCACTACTACATACAGTTCACGTACATAAGCTGATGCTTTGACTAAATGAGTAGGTAATTTCTTACTAAAGAAAGCAATAGGTTTACTCTCTTGCAGTAATACAGCTCCAATACCAGTACCCGATGCATCTAACTCAATGACAAATTGTTTGGTGAAATCTGGTAAGACCAAAATAGAAGCCTGTTTTAAAGCTTGTTTGAGTGCAATAAAAGCCTGTAGAGTAGTGCTATCCCACTTAAAACTGTCCTTCTTCAACCAGTTAGTCAAAGGACTTGCTATAGAAGCAAAAGACTTAATAAATCTTCTATAGTATCCTGTCAATCCTAAGAAAGCTCTGAGTTGTTTCAGTGATGTTGGCTCTGGCCAATTTTCGATAGCCCCCAATTTCTCTGGGTCAGGGGACACCCCTGTCGCATGCACCACATGTCTCAAATACTCTATAGATCTCTGTCCAAAGACACATTTGAATTTTTTTTAAAAACATGGTATTTTCAGCAAGAATTGACAATACCTTATCCAAATGTGTAAGATGTAATTCAAGAGTCTCACTATATATAAGAATGTCATCAAAGATGACTATAACAAATCTTCTTAAGTGAGGCTTGAAAATTTTATTCATAATAGATTAGAAAGTGGCTGAAGCATTGCTAAGACCGAAAGGCATAACCAAAAATTCGTAGTGGCCCTCGTGAGTTCTAAATGTTGTCTTCTCAACATCAGAAGGATACATTCGAATCTGATGATATCCTGCCCTTAAATCCAGCTTGGAAAATATAGTGGCTCCCTTTAATTCATCCAATAGCTCATCAATTGTTGGAATTGGAAATTCATCTTTGACAGTAGCTTCATTCAAAGCTTTGTAATCTACACAAAATCTCCAACTACCATCTTTTTTCTTCACCAAAGGAACAGGAGAAGAAAAAGGTGATGTGCTGTTCTGAATAATGCCCCGCTCCGGCATCTCTTGGACTTGTTTCTCAATTTCTGCCTTTTGAAAATGAGGATATCGGTATGGTTTCACATTGATAGCTGAGATTCCTTCCTTCAAATGGATTCTATGTTGCACTGTTCGTAATGGAGGCAATGATGAAGGTGGCTCGAATATATGATTGTATTTGCCCAACACTTGCTCGACAAGTGTGTTGTTGGTGAATTGATGTGATGTACTATCCACCTGAGCCACTAAAAAAAAATATGAAGCCACTGAATCATGTTTAAGTAATCTTCGGAGTTGATTGAAAGAAATCGGACCCCCCAAACTAGATTTTGATTCATGTAACACCACTGAGTGTCCTTGGTGCAAAAATTGCATCGTGAGGGTACTATATTCAATGGTGACAGGACCTAGTGTCTCTAACCAGTCCACACCCAATACCACTTCGGAGCCTTGTATAGGTAATACATATAGATTGACCAGAAACTCCAACCCTTGAATGTGCAACATAACATCCTTACACACACTATCACAATAAAGCTTTTGTCCATTGCCAATAACCACCGAAAATTTAGTAGTAGGTTGAATGGGTAACCCCACTTGACTTGCAATCTTAGTCTGAATAAAATTGTGAGTACTACCCGAATCAACCAATACCATTAGTAGTTTCTGATTAATTTGGCCAGAAAAACGTAAAGTTCTAGGAACATGAAGTCCATTGAGAGCATGATAACTAATTGCACAAGAATCATCTTCATGCATTGCATATTCAACATCAGATGCATCAACAGAATCATTATCTTCATGAATAGGGTCAGATGAGGACATTAATATGAGAAATTTGGCTTTACATTTATGGTTCCTATGAAATTTTTCATCACAATTAAAACATAATCCTTTCTTTCTTCGAGCTTGCATTTCTTTAGATGTCAATTGTTTAATAGGAAGTGAATGATGGTTTGTGTGTTGAAACATTAGAAGTAAAAGGTTTAGAAATTGAAGAGTACCAGAAGTGGAAGAAGATTGTGGGGACTGAAAATGATATGGCTTGTACTGCTTGATTTGATCATTTTTGTCTTCGTGCATTCAGCTCTAACCATATGGCTTCAATCATATCTTTTGGACAAGCTAATTGTAATTCTCTTTTGATAGCAGGTTTTAATCCAGAAATGAAACAACTGAGAGAAGAAAAGCATCTGATAAGCCTTCAGTTTTGTTGACTAGGGGCTTCAAATTGTGATTGATACAATGCTACAGTAGTAGTTGTACTCTTGGATAATAATCCATGTGCATCTTCATAAGGAGATGGGCCAAATCTGTAAGTCAATGCTTCTTCTGTAAATTTCTTCCATGAACTTAATTGCTAATTGCAGAACATCCATTTATACCATTCACGAGCATCCCCCTCTAGCGCAAAAAAACAAATAGTAATGAGTTGTTCCTCTTGAACTTCATGGAATTCGAAATTTGTTGAAATAACCATGAAATTTCCAATTTATATTCTATATGTGTGTTAATAAATTTATACATACTTTTGATATGTATTGAATATGATTTTTTTTCATGATGAATTATGTGTTTTATTATTGTGTTAAAATATTGAAATATTCTAGAATTTATTAAATATTTAGTTCATAAAATTTTAATTGTATTCATATGTGTAATTTATGATTTGAATGTGTTGAATTAAGTGGAGGAATGCATGTAACTAAGTCCTTATGTAGCAGAATTTTTTAGGCAAAAAATAAAGCTATTAAACACTCATTAAGGCCTTAAGACAATGTCATTAAGTAACAAAAGGTTAAGTCATTAATTGCCTTAATTACAAATGCCTCAAAAGTCAAACAAGTAGATAATATCTACTCTTCAAACTTAAATTTTCGGGCAAAATTTCAGACCTTAGCCAAACCCTTTCTCTAAGCTTCAAAACACCTCTTAACCCTCTCAAAAGCTCCTCCAAGGTGGCATAAGATTAAGCCCTTCATTTTCCATCACTTTTACCACCAAAAGATTGCTAGAGGACCATTAAACTAAAGCCTAAAGTTCTATTGGTGAGTTTGTCTTTCATGTCTTAATCTTATGCATATATGTGATTTCTTGATAATAGGGTACTTATGCTAAATATGAGAAATGATGTGTTCTATATGTTAATGGTAGTTTAAGTAGTATATTAAGGCTACAAGAACTTATAGTATATGTTTTATGTGTAGCAAGAAGTATGGGTGTTGTTGAATTTGGGAAGAAGATAATTTGGGTAGTTGAAGTGTGGATTTGGAGTTTGAAGTATGATAAGTATTAGAAGTGTTTGAAGTGTTGTATGAAGTTTGCATAAGGTTTAGGACATGTTAGGAGTTGAGAAAAGTTGTTTTTTTTCAAGTTTAAAGTGTTAAAGTTTGAAAAATTTCGTATAACTATCACTACACCTGTCAAAACACCCCTGTTGCCAAGGGTGTAGTGCTCTCGGATCAAAAATTTCATTTCCCCTGAGTTGAAACGGCCTCCAAAACACCCGTTGCCAAGGGTGTAGTGTCCAAAACACCCCTGTTGCCAAGGGTGTAGTGCTCTCGGATCAAAAATTTCATTTCCCTGAGTCAAAACGGCCTTCAAAAACCCCGTTGCCAAGGGTGTAGCGCTCGCGGATTTCTTCCCTGACGCGACACTGTTTTGTAAATTGATCATAACTTTTTCATACGAACTCCGATTTGAGTGATTCAAATTGCGTTAGAAAGCTTAAAAAGAGATCTACAACTTTGTGTTTTGAGTTTTTACAAAATAAAAACTTATCAAGGCCGAATTTTCGTTTCTTTCCAGCTGATACATTTTCCAAACAAAGTTAAAAACTTGTTTTTGTTTGTTTTATGTGTATTTGCTTTAACAAATGGATCTTTTAGACTAAAATGAGATAGATATATGATAATTGATGTGTTATGATGATCGAGTAATATAATTAAGCATGATTTAAGGATATTTGTATGATTTAATAAATTATTGATTATCTTTACTTGTTTTAGGATCTTGTGATAACTTATTTGAATGTATTTGTATGGTTATGTATGAGATTAGTTGAAATGAGTTTAAACTAAGTGTGAATTGTGATAATTCTTGTTGAACAGTTATTGATCCTCGCTTGGCCACCCCCATTAATTCCCAAGCTAATACAGGTACGCAGTAACTTGCTTGTATGCTTGTTAGGATAGGCATACTTAAATTTGATATAAGTTCTAAATGACTTAAGTATTGCTTGAATTGCTTGTGTTTTCACCGTTAAATCCGGTTCGAGGAGCGGTAACTTATCATGATGCAATGATAGGTTAGTGTAGACGCTTAGGCCAATAGTCATGATGCAATGACTAGGCTCGGCGGATAATCGATAGGAATGTATAACTGAGCAACATTTACTTACTCTTGAGAGGAAATAATATAATCTAATTCAATGTTTATGGGAGCATGTGAATTGCTTTATATTATGGATTGAGTTAAGTGAAGCTGAGTAACGGCTATATAACCTGGATGAGATTATTATTTGCAATGTAACGTTATCTAGGAGATATAGGTATTCGGGCTACCTATATCAACCCCCTGAGCGTTGTGAGCATTACTCAGGACCCCCAGATATCCTCAGCTTGTCCCGGAGTTTGAATACTCCAGTGTTGATTTGTTTAAGAAATATTAAAGAAAGATAAATGAAGCAATTGTTTTTGCATTGCATTAGTATAGGTGTGTATGGCTTCGCTTTTGTTTGTGTTGCTGTGTACTGGGCCTCTGGCTCACTTTTGCTATTTTCAGGTGTTGATGATGATTGTTATGATGATATGGGATTCGGGTCAGATTGGGAGAAGTTTATGGACGAGTGGGATGAGTAGGACCCTGTGGCGAGAAGTTTTTGAAGAAAGTTTTATTTCATGTGTTCGTTTAACAAATGTATTTTGTATTTTGGAATAGAGGCTTGTTAGTTAAGCCTGGGTTGTATTAAAAGACTTAAAGTCTATTTTCTTCATTTTGTAAGACTTATGTATATTTTGTTGTGTCCTATGCTGGACACAAGGATGTAAATATTTCCTTAAACTATTTTATGTAAATAGATTACTCAAGTGAGTAATCCTTTTGTAAAAGCTTTTATAACAAGTTTTAGTAGTTTTAAACAAACAATTCACATAACTGTAGATTAGGACAACCTTCCATATAATACGAAAGTACTATATGTGGTTGGGAACTTAACTTGCTAAGTCTTAAGGATTAGCCAGGTCGGGTCTTTACAATTGTTCTACCTAAAACAGCCCCCAAAACATCTGTTCCAGTAAACTTGGGAATTTCTAACTTGATCCCCTTGAGTAAAGAATCAGATAATGCAGATCCATGTTTGGAAGATGATGAATCATTCTGATTCTGATGCCCTGAAGAATTGCATCAACATTGTGACCGACTTCTAACTTTTCAATACGCGATGTAAGCAATCCTAGACTTTCTTGAATTGCAATCAATGATTGTTTAACAAATCTGATCTTGATGAGTAGCACTACGAAGTTCTGGAGCCATAACAATGGATGTTGAAGATCAGATACGAGAGCACCAAATAGACCCCTAATATAGTTTGGTTCGGACCACACTCACAACCCTAACCTACTGTTCTCCAACACGCTTTCCACTTACTCAGATAGTTCTCTAACCCTAATTTCTATTTTCTCTCTTTCTCTCGTGCATGTGCCTCTCTTTCTCTCGTGTATGAAACCTTAACTCTAGATGTTTGTATCTGTGCAGGTGTTGAACATGAGGAACTGGGATACTTGGTTGTTCGAGTCACCAAGAAACTCCTTTAGACACTTTGTCTAATTTTGGGAAGTAACCAGCTATGTTCCCTTTCATTATATCTTTGTATTTATACATTTTCTGTTATGCCAGCTGTCTAGTGGCTTTGTTATTTCTGTTTTGCACCTATTACAAATCTGTTACATGTATCTAATTGAACGTATACAAGTAAATCTGTTTACAAGTGTGAATTTGTTACATGAACTGATTATTCAATTATTTAGTAATAATCCTTGAGCTACCTTGGTTTCTTCGATTCCTTCCTGTTTGGGTTGTATCACGCTACTATAACAAGAATTACTAATGAAGTTTCAAGAGGGTAAAACAGAGAGAGAGAGAGGGGGGGGGGGGGGGGGGGTAGGAAGGGTGGATGAAGGGTATGTTTTATAAAAAGGGGGAAAAAACAAAGATTAACTTTTAAAATGATTTAACAAGGAATCAACATTTTAAATGAGTGATAAATAAATAAAGAAATAATATTCTTATTTCACACCACTTTTTTTTTAATATCAATTCATTTTTAATAACTTATAATATTGATACTTTATTAAACTTACTTTTTATAATATTTCCCTAATTTTATAGTTTTTTTTTTGTCAAACTAAAATATTTAATTATTAATAATATTGTTTTATAAAATTAATTATTATAAACCTTGATATTTAGAAACTCTTAATAACTGGCTTTTGAATAGAGTTAACAGAATGGCTCAAATAACGAGCAGCAACAGCAAAGTAGGGAAAAGAATATATGTTTTCCTGTCACAGCTAACACTTCAAAAATCTCTTGAGATTTCACCATTATCGCGAGAAAAACGATAAACTATAAAATTAAACCGAAAAAATATGGTTAATTTTGGTTTCGATTTAAGATTACGAATTTTATTTTTTTAGCTTAGTTTATAACTAACAAAAATTGATAGTTAATAGTTATCTAGTTCAATATTTATAAGTATATTATATATAATACATATTTAATTAATTTTTTTGAAATATATATATGTATGGACAAAGATAAAACCCTAAAATCTATTGTAATTTGAGACATATTGTAATTGAAACTTTTATGTTTTAATTATTATGTTGTTGTATTGTAATTTGGATTAAGAAGAAGACATCAAGTTTTAATTTGTGTAATATTGTATTGGGCATACATTATTTATTTGTTGGTTTTGTAGATATTTGATTTGTTTATTTACAATTTTTGAATGTAATTATAAAATAAAATGGTTTAAATTTTTATAGTTATAACTAAAAATACGGATAAAAACATTTTAAATGAGTGATAAATAAATAAAGAAATAATATTTCTTATTTGCACCACTTTTTTTTAATATCAATTCATTTTTAATAACTTATAATATTGATACTTTACTTTTTATAATATTTCCCCTAATTTTATAGTTTTTTTTGTCATAACTAAAAATATTTAATTATTAATAATATTGTTTATAAAATTAATTATTATAAACCTTGATATTTAGAAACTCTAATAACAGGCTTTTGAATAGAGTTAACGAATGGCTCAAATAACGAGCAGCAACAGCAAAGTAGGGAAAAGAATATATATTTTCCTGTCACAGCTAACACTTCAAAAATCTCTTGAGATTTCACCATTATCGCGAGAAAAACTGATAAACTATACTATAAAATTAATCCGAAAAAATATGGTTAATTTTGGTTTCGATTTAAGATTGTGAATTTTATTTTTTTCAGTTTAGTTTATAACTATCAAAAATTGATAGTTAATAGTTATCTAGTTCAATATTATAAGTATATTATATATAATATATATTTAAATTTTTTTGAAATATATATATGTATGGACAAAGATAAAACCCTAAAATCATTATAATTTGAGACATATTGTAATTGAAACCTTTATGTTTTAATTATTATGTGTTGTGTTGTAATTTGGATTAAGAAGAAACATCAAGTTTTAATTTGTGTAATATTGTATTAGGCATACATTATTTATTTGTTGGTTTTGTAGATATTTGATTTGTTTATTTACAATTTTTCAATGTAATTATAAAATAAAATGGTTTAAATTTTTATAGTTATAACTAAAAATACGGATAAAAACATTTTAAATGAGTGATAAATAAATAAAGAAATAATATTTCTTATTTGCACCACTTTTTTTTAATATCAATTCATTTTTAATAACTTATAACATTGATACTTTATTTAAACTTACTTTTTATAATATTTCCCCTAATTTTATAGTTTTTTTGTCATAACTAAAAATATTTAATTATTAATAATATTGTTTTATAAAATTAATTATTATAAACCTTGATATTTAGAAACTCTTAATAACAGGCTTTTGAATAGAGTTAACGGAATGGCTCAAATAACGAGCAGCAACAGCAAAGTAGGGAAAAGAATATATATTTTCCTGCCACAGCTAACACTTCAAAAATCTCTTGAGATTTCACCATTATCGCAGAAAAACTGATAAACTATAAAATTAATTCGAAAAAATATGGTTAATTTTGGTTTCTATTTAAGGTTACGAATTTTTTTTTTTTTTAGTTTAGTTTATAACTACCAAAAATTGATAATTAATAGTTATCTAGTTCAATATTTATAAGTATATTATATATAATATATATTTAATTAATTTTTTTGAAATATAATATGTATGGACAAAGATAAAACCCTAAAATATTGTAATTTGAGACATATTGTAATTGAAACTTTTATATTTTAATTATTATGTTGTTGTGTTGTAATTTGGATTAAGAAGAAGACATCAAGTTTTAATTTGTGTAATATTGTATTGGGCAAACATTATTTATTTGTTGGTTTTGTAGATATTTGATTTGTTATTTACAATTTTTGAATGTAATTATAAAATAAAATGGTTTAAATTTTTATAGTTATAACTAAAAATACGGATAAAAACATATTTTGCTTAGCCATTATATTCAATGGTTAAAAATCGAAAAAAAAAAAAATATTAACTAAAAAAATAGTTAATCATTAATAATTGACCGGTTTAGATTTATGATATTAAAAATCTTATTATTTTAGTTTGGTTTAAAAATTGGGGTCATAGACTAGTTAACTGAACCTAACATAACCTTGAGAATATATTTACTTAGGAAAAGGATTCAAACATTTGTGGAGGAAATTGAGGGAAAGTTTTAGGTCCAAAAAAGGAATTTTAGAATTTTAATAGTTACCATATAATTTCCTTTTCATTTCGGCTCTTCATAATTACTATTTATAAGAAATTCTATATTTCAGCCATTATCTAACGATTCATACTATACTCAATCGTGATCGAATTACTAAAATATTTAGTATTTCTATTACTATATTTATTTTAATAGTTAGATGGTTGAGTAGATGGTTCCATCGATGAAGCTATAGAAGCTTCCTACTATCTATATAAAAAATATCAAACTTGTTATTTTTGTTTGACTTATAAATTTCCCGCGTAAGTCACAGAAGCTATACAAATAATGGAACTTTTATAGTTGCAGGACTATTTAGCACATAATCTTATCATTAAATACTAAAATGGATCAATTATAAATCTTTTAAATCCGAGCAATTGAATTAGTTACGGACTATTCCCATTATAACATGAACATGACAAGTAAAACTTTTCCAGCACAGTTGAATAGACATTTAAGCCCACTTTCCATTTTATTGCCAAATTCGACCCTGGAAGAGACGTGGATGTCTAATGGTCACCCGTTCTTTATATTTCGTTGCATCCGCATATAACTAAACTCGACATAGTGATAAATGCAATAGTACTAATATGTTTCATGTAGTCAGGGTGGACGTAGAATTATAAGATTAGGTTAATTTTAAAATTATTTATTAATATTTATTTATTATATAATTATATTACATTTTATATATTTATAAGAATTTTATAATGATTTAATGTGATATTTTTTAAAACTTCATGAAAAAAATCATTTGAATAATAATTAAGAGTATTTAGTGCATTTCATAAGAAATGATTATATGTCACTTAAAAATTAATTATTAATAAAAATATAGAGTTAATATATATATAAATTTTTCTTTTAATAAAATTAAATTATAAATATATTTAGATAGGATATTTATTCAATACTTTATGTTTATTTTCCTACCATTATATAGAGAAAAAATAATATTACAAATCAAATTATAAATAAATATGTAATGAGATTACTTTTATAAAAAGATCATAAAATATATGTAGATAGGATAATTATTTAATAATTCATGTACATTTGAATAACATTAATTGAAAGAAAAAAAAGTTACTAAATCAAATTATATGATTAATGTGCAATAATTCAATTGTAATATGGATAATAATAATTATTACATTGTGATATAATTTGAATATTAAATAGTTATTAACGTGAATTTATTTAATTTGATAATTTTATGATAAAAAAATTTAATATTATTAGTTATAATGAAATAAAAGTTAAAAAAAAAACACATACACATATAGAGAGAATATATAAGAGAGGGAAAGTAGTTAGTGTAATAAATACATGCTGAAAAAAATAAAAAAAGTGCTCCTACAAATATTTGAACCCATAACTTAATGAATATAAAAGTAGATACTTAACTATTACATCACACTTAATTTTATATCATGATTTTTTCTTTATAATATATTACATATTTTTTTTCTTTTTAAAAAATATTTTTTCCAAATTTGAAGCCGGGCCTGTCGATCCCTTTGATCCACGTCTGTATGTATTAATTAGCCGTATATAAATATTAATGAAATTTTTTGGTCCGAAGTACGTACCAATGTTTGGGCCAAAACAAAAAAGAGGTACCAATGAAAACACGTGTCAGCAACTTTTACCTGTACTAAAACAGTACGCTGGCTGGCGAAGGCCACAAATATGTATGCTGGGTGGTGACTTCCAGAAACGACTAATCACAAATGGAGAGAGCTCAAACCAAGGTTTGCGTCACGGGTGGCTCTGGATTCATTGCTTCTTGGCTCATTAAGAAATTGCTAGAGAAGGGCTACACTGTTCATGCAACCCTTCGAAACCTCGGTCTTAGTTTTTCTTTCTTGTATATTCGTATGTGCTACCGTGTCTATTTAATGGTTATGTTTGCAAGTATATTTACTTTGGCGTGCTGATCCAATAAAGTGCAGAAGATGAATCGAAAGTTGGGTTGCTTAAATCACTCCCTTACGCAGATACCAACTTGGTGTTGTTCCAAGCCGATATACGGAACCCCGTGGATTTTGAAGCAGCAATTAGTGGATGCGATTATGTGTTTCATGTTGCCCATCCAATGCTTTCTTCATCACTTCAACCTCAGTCAGTATCTTCTATGAGCTTGATACAAGGTTTTCAATGACCTTTAATATTAATTGTGCTCTAATAAGACTTACGTTGTGTTGGCAGTGGAGAAATCAATGGAGAGTCATAGAAGTGGAAGGGAATTAATGGAAATATGGTGTTTAGATAATAAAAAAATGAAAGCGGAAAGTGGTAGAAATTAAGAGAAATCAAAATAATTTTTTACTCTTTCAATATCATTTGTTTCTTGGAATGGAAATGGGGTAAAATTATAAAAATCCCCATAAAAGAAAAGGCAATGAAGTAAAACATGAAAAGGAAGGGGTTATTGGAAGATCTTTCCGTTTCCTTTATCTCCATCCCATTAATCCAAGCAAAATAAAAACCCTATTTCCTTTCGCTTCTTTTCTCTTCTTCCCAGTTCCATTAATTTCCACTAATCATTTTTGGCTAAACACAGTGTTAGTCAGCTTCTAAAATGTGACTTTAAATATCATAACTCTCAAAACATACCAAAAAAAAAAAAAAAAACCTCAAGTTGTTGCTAGAATCCTAAAACTATAACTAAAGAGATTATAATTTGTGATGATTTTAGATTTTTAGGGATGATTAGAAGTACGAATTAATAGTTTAGAGAGTGTATTTGCAATGTTCAGTTTCATTAGTTATAACAGTCAACATTCCAAATTTTGAAGCATATCCATCAATTCACTTTATCTAGATTCTAACAAATAAATTATGGACAACATAGAATAAATTTCCCCAGTGAAGATTGGACTTAGCTAATTTTGGTATTCGCAAAACTAATTCAGACTTCAACAAGAAGTAACTAAATAAATAATGGGATTGGAACATTTTTTATCTTCATCTATGGTTACCTAATTTTCAACCCCTAGAATTATGCACACAGGCAAAGAAATTCGCCACTAATGAATTATTTTAATTAGAATTATTAACTTTAATGAACAAAAAAAGTGCAACAATAATAAGTGGAATCTATGAGGAAGTTTGGAAAGGGGATATGGAGAGAGAGTAATTGGACATGCATAGTGTGGCTGTTAGGTGAGAGGAAATAAACGCATTTTCTTAGCCTTCTTAGTTTGATAACTTGTCATGTCCACCATTAATTCCCACTCAATGGTCCACCAATCTTATGCCATTGCATGTTAGAAGCCCCTCCTAACTGAGAATGTTCATGGCTCGGTTAATCAGTTCGTTGTCCTATTTTTTTACCTTAACCATAAAGATTGGTTTTTAATATTTCAATCGTTAACAACTTTATTATAAACAGTTAACTACCTTAATGGTTAATCTTTTTTTTTTTGTTAATTTTTATCTATGGTTTTTAACCATTTAATGCAATAGTTTTAACAAATCTTATTTTTTAGCCTTTATTATAGAGTTTTTCTTTAATTTATTATACATATATATTACAAGAGCTAAAAAAAAGAAAATTAAATTAAGGAAAAGGAGAAAAAAAAGCCTTTGAATGTATCATTATCAATAAAATCAAACCAAATCAATTGCCCCATTAACTCTCATCAAACATAGGACAGAATATAGTACTTTAATCAAAATCCAAGCAACATTAATATATATAAATTACATGTATATATAAATTGTATGTATATAATATTTATAAATACTGAAACAGTTAATCGTTAATCGTTGGTTTTTTGTAGTTACAAATTGGAACCAAAACGAAAATTGGAAAAAATAAAAGTCGTAATCTTAAATCAAAACTAATAGACCGATTAATCATATTTTTCAGATTAGTTTTTTGGTTACGGTTCGATTTTTTAATTTCACAGATTTTTTGCACACCCCTACTCCAAACCTATTGCTTCTGGAAAAATAGTTGAGGTAGCCTTTATAATAAAGCTTCATGAATTTAAATCTCCTAAGTTTACTCTCTCTGTCTCTCTCTCTTTTAAAAATGAGGCAAATGCACGAAGCCTTCTCCATGTTCTCACATGTCTCTCTATCTTCAATCAAAATTAGACACTAATCTTGTACCATCCAAACAATAATGATTCATCTCCGTTAACAATGACAAACTACATCACCCACACACACACACACATATTTGCCAAACATATTGCATCACATGTGGTTTGACCTAGAAATAGCCAAACCATATTAATTATGTTTCACCTTAATAAATTTGGTTCATTAAAAATCTTGATTTTGACCCCCCTCTTATGACTCCCATGATTTCCACTATTAGAAGCTAGTATAGCATAATAGTTAATCAGTCTGGTGTACTATATAAGTAAATGGGCCTCTTACTGATCTATGGTTAGAGAATGATTCTCTCGATTAAGTGGATGGGAGAAATATTATGCTTTTTGAATGAAGTGCAATTTAAGTTAAAACCTTAAAAGCTTGGACTATTCATTGACTGTTTATCCTAATATGCCAAAGATTTTTTTTTTTTTTTTGGATTGATTCATTATGAGTTTTTATGGTCCGTTTGTTATAATTTTGTGAGCCAATGCATTAATTAATTATAATTGTATACTATTGGTTAATTGAGTTAAGAAAATAAGTTGTTTAAGTAAAAGTAATTATTTGGTATTATTGTTTGATAAGGCTTTTAAAACTCATTTCATGAGCTTTTAAGTATGGACTAAATATATAAAATCGTAAATTTTATTTCACTTATTATAATGGGCTATAGTTAATAAGATAATAAAGACTATAAATAGGTTGAGGTCCTCAGTCCAAATAATGAGGTGTTTTCCCATTCTACCTTTTTGTACATCCCATCAACCAAAAGATCAAGAGATGATACATTGCTCTGGTCTTGAAGATTAAAACACTTTCAAAGAAATCAATCTTCTTTATGGATTCATATATGCCCACACTTATTTAATTTTATTCATTGTGCCTTACCTTTATGCATAAGATCTAGGACTTGTTTGCATATGTAAATTTAATGATTAGTCCAACACATTCACCTAACTCCATTTTTTTTCAATGTCCTTAATTCTCCTTGCCACAAACCCATGAAATGCCAAATGTATATTTATTTTTTATTAAATTAAATAATTTGTTACTTTTAGTTTATTATTATATGTAAAAGTCTATTTGATTAAAATTGAAAAGAAAATCTTAGGATAATAGTAGAAAATGATTTTAAATAAAAATCATAGAATATGATATAGAAGGAATTTGGAAATGGAGAAATATTTGATTGTATTTTAGTTTTGAGCTTGGTTACAAATAAATGAGGAATGCCAACATATAGCTTTTTCTTCCTCAATGAATTGTGAAGATCACTTTAATTCAATAGATATAACATGTTGTTTATAACATTCCAACCACCATCTAGAATATATATGAAAGTATATCAAGTAATAAGTTCTATAAACTTTACCTAACACATTCCATAAATATAACCCAGCACGCTCTAAACTATAGAAAAATATTGTATAATTCAATTAAAAATGTGCATGTAAGATCTCTAGAGACAAATATGTACAATCAATTGGACTCTTTCAAATACTAACTTAACTAGCATAACATTCAAACCTAGCTCCCATTGAATATTTACAATGTCAAATCATGTCAAGTTTCAAGCAATGAAAAGCTTACACTAGATTTATGGATATTCTCATCCTATAAAACCTATTGTTGCTAAAACTAACACTTCTTAGTAGATTGTTTTTCAGATGTTGTCACCATTAAACAAATTACTTTAAATTTCCATATTGAGAAAAGTATCAATAAGAACAAGTTCTAAATAATCTTCTTAAGTTGATTCAAAGCCATTCATCTATAATCCATAAACCTCAAACTTATCTCGACAAGCCTCATATAAGAATTTAGCTACTCATTTTTTTATGAACTACAATAGTGAGCAACTGAAATGCATTTAACAATTTATTAAAATTAAGCAAAAATATACAATACAATAAGCAAAACTTAGCTAAACTAGCACTAATCAACCACAAATGTCAAGAAATCTTGCTAGTAAGCAAATCTATTATCATTAAGAGTTCTTAATGTTTTAGAACCTTATAGAGGAAAATGTGAAGAGAAAAACTAGGAACCAGTGTAGCCAGGGTTCATTAAAGATCATCTATAATGCAACTACTACATCAATACTGTGGATACTTCATTGAGTCTCATCTATTGAGATTTGGATGAGTCTTTAATCTTGAGCTAGATTGCATAGGGTCCACTTCATTTAAACCTTGCTTGATGAGTTTCGAATGCAATTTAGTTTTTTGAATTTTGGGCTTCAACTCTTATCTGTTGTTGATAGGATACGAATAGACGCCATCCTAAGGGCACTTCATGTAAATTTCTTCTTATAAGATTCAAATAAATCATAGTATTTTTGTGAGATTTGAACCTTATGATTATATTTAAATCTCATGTCTTGGTTTTAGAATTCTTCATTCATTTTGGCCTCATGTGTCATTTATACATATTGTTGATTCTTAATAATTTTAGTTGCAAAAACACAATAAAGCCACCAAATAAAGGATATTCTTCAAAGACAATAATGTACATACAGGCTTTTATTTTTATTTTTATTTTCTTCCAATTGTGCCACTCACCAAATTTCCTTTCATGATGAACTAAACCTTGATATGGTGCATGTAGCACCTTTTCTTCCCAACATCAATTATATTTTGTTGTTAAGAGTGGAATAATAACAATACTTAGGATTTATTATCATAATGAAAATTACATTTGTCGCTTATAAGATTTCTCATATTTATAAAATGTAATTATATGGAAAAAAATATTTAATATTTTAGTACAATATATATTTTATAGTTGAGTATATCATATAATAAATATTAACTCTATATGATGTATATAATGCTTCTCGTCTTTTAGCTATTTACTTAGTCTTTATTGAACTTTTGGTTTTCATACTAGTCATTGTGTTATTTTCAAGTTGAGGATAGGGCCTATTAGCATATAAACACTAAAACATTCCTTTACCAAAGTAACCACACAACTTAAACTTCCTATTTATTAGTAAATAATAACATAGCTGAGGCTAATTGTTCACTTATAACAATATGACAAAATTCCTACTTGTTCTTGTTATAGTAATAAATTTGCAAGTCTCTTCCATTTCCTTTATCTATATCAAGATATCACAATAGAAACTTCGAACCTATAGAATAAGACTGACTTGGAAATTTAAACCTTTACCTATATCACGAATTACTCATATCTCATAACATTTACTAAAACTACTAAGCCAGTAAGTTTATATTGATGGAATCTTGTTTACTTAGTTCACACACTTGTACCTATTTGAGTCTATTAAGGTCCACGCCAAGACCTATATGTCAAATCGTATCCAAAATACTTAACTCCCTAAATAAACTAGTGGCCAACACTATGTGTAACACCAAAGCTTAGGACTATAAGTGAGACGAGACACTTATAAACTACTCGAGTTCGACTCGGTAAAAACTCGAATTCTATTCGTTTACAATCAAGTCAAGTCGAGTAGCTTCTAAGCTAGGGCTCAAGCTTTAAAATACTCGGCTTGATGAACTCGAAAGCTTAATCGGGTATTAAATCAAGTCAAATTAACTTCAAGCTTATCAAGTATTAAATACTCTTTTAGTTAAATAAATATTTAAAGAATATCGAGCTTAATCGAGTCGAGTTAGAGCTTATCAAATATTAAATCGAGTTGAGTTCAAGCTTAAAATTCAAAGCTCAATTGAGTGCGAGTTCGAGTTTCAAGTTTTTCATTCGAGTTGAGTTTAAATTTGGTATTATATCAACTCGACTCAACTTATTTACGGCTTTGGCAAAGCCCAAGTTAATTGCATTGAACATCATCCTTAAAAAGAATTAACCTCTTATGGTGGACAGTGGGTATATGACATGTTCATAATTTTAATATTGGGTGGACTATTAACCCATCATTTGACCAGCTAAATGATTATCAAAGTTAAGACAATAGGGATCTTAAGAGTTAGATCACTAGACAGCCTCATTGAAGAAGGGTAGATTAACCCTAATTATACATCCCAGAAAATGCCTTTTAAGTTTTAAAATATAACAATGATCATTATGATAATATGTTGTTGAGTAAAGTTTAGCTATATCATGCATCTGCAAGTAACGAGATTAAAAAGCATAATGAAACAGATATTAGTGATTAATGGACCTGACAATAACACAATAAAATTTATCGAGACTAAAGCTTGGTTTCTTTTTTGCAACTATCTTTGATTTATGTGTTTCCTGTCATGCTCATTGGAGATGGAGACGGTGGATATTAGAAATATATGAGCCTCAATGATGACCTTATAGCGGTCGAAATGTTGAAGAACTGGGTCCAAAAATTTCCTTCTTGGATTGTTGATTATAAAATATGGGAGATAAAAGAGACGATAGGGAATAAAAATTATTGAATGTATATTTACCTAATGATATAATTTTCAATTTTTGAATTCCATAAACATGAGCATAACTTTCGCCTTGTTAAGGATATTTCTTTTTTGGCCATTATGTTGTTAAGGAGATATATATATAATTATATATATATGTACATTCTGATATATAAAAGCAAATTCCTAAATATTAGAACGCACCAAATTTGTAAAGAGTAATATTAGATAGTGGAGTGCCACCAATGGTCTTGTACCCTAAATTTGCTTTACATCTTCCTCTCATCTTATCTCTCTATGCTCCCTAATTAGTGTGACACAATTTTAATTCTTCATTTTGCTTTATTCTCAAATTAACGTAATGGTTCTTGTTATGTCGTCATATAAAAATCCTAAGTCAAGTTTACTGTAAACTTGCATTATATTTTTTTCTCATTTAATTCATGAAAACTTAAACAACCACAGGACATTACGGTTGATCGAATTGTTGCTGGGGTGAAGAGCATTGCCGATTCTTGCATCCGGTCAGGAAGTGTCAAGCGATTAATTTACACTGGATCAATAACAGCTCTATCACCACTGAATGAAGACGGCACCAGTTACAAATCGTGCATAGATGAATCTTGCTGGACTCCTCTCGATATCTCCATTTCTAACAGCAATCCTGCTATGGTACTTATTTCTCTCATGTCTTATCCAAAATTTTAGTAAGGTTGCTTGATAAATATATACTGAATTTCATGCTTCTTATGATGTTAAAAATTAAAATGTATCTTATAGGAAATCTTAAAAATGACTTATTTTAGGATTAATATCGAATTTAGTACCTGAACTTTACAAAAAAAAAAAAATAAATAAAATTTCAACTAGGTACTTGAATATTTAAAATTTTAATTTCAACATCCAACTAAACTTTACTGTGACCACAAACCTTTTTTTGTCTTCGTAGCCTTTTAACTCAATGCTCTGAGTTTATCTTATATATAAGATTATTTTTCAGAAGTGGGACGAGAATATGACGGATTTCTTGATTTTGTCATGTGAAAAATTATCTTTTGGCACGTGCAATGAACGCACTAGGTAATCAAAGCCTCATGTGGCCCCCAAAGTGCATGAAATCCACGCCCTTTTTCTTCCCCTGAGCTTGAAGACGCCATAAAAGCGCACGGAAACTTGTCCTATTGGCTTTATCGAAAAACACAATCCTTAAAACCTTATAGTCATCACTACTGACATCATAACCAAACCCATAAAAGGAAAAACACCACAAATCTTGTCATGGCGAAAAGCTGGAGCAATAAGTTCAGCGTCTTCTGTTGTAACTAAGCAGTTACGACAACCCACGATTTTAAGGTTCTTAAAGCAAAGCTCAGGAGGGATAATGATGTCAGTAGCAATAAAGTCGATGTCTTCTGTTGTTGTTGTGCTGTCATTTGAAAGCATGCATAGGATGTTGGTTTTAGTGGATTTGCAGAGGCGTTTTGGGAGTAGTACATTGGTCAATGAGTTTATTGTTTGTTGTTGTTTGGCTGGCAAGGACTATGACAAGGGGTAGTCGTTGATGGGTTTGTGATGCGGTTTGGAGAAGTGGAGGGAATGGTCTGCCACAGTGAAGCTTCTGGCATTCTTGGTGAAGGTAGTGGGTTTAAGTTGCCGAGATGGTTGTTTGGAGGTTGAAGTCCGGCGTCAATGTGTTGAAGTGTGATTCAAAATTAGATAAGTTTATGGTTGTTTTTGTTCCTATTTTTCTGTATTTGGTGTTCTGTTCTAAATTTCTGGTCATGTCCTATTCTTTAGGAATAGTTAAGTCGTGGAGAGAAAATACACCCACAATCTGTTCGTGGAAATGTCTCTTAGAAAGTGATTCCTTTATTTTAGCTCTTAGTGGAGATATTTTGCTATTTTTGCTGTAACTAAGCCCTATAAATGGCTTAGATCTGGTACATTATTTCACAAGGGAATGAATAGCAGCTTCTATCAATTTTAAGCCATATCTTCTTGATACATATTTACCATTTGTTGCTGCTATAATTTAAACCATCTCTTCATTTATTCATTCCTCTTTAGATTTTCCTCAACAAAGTGGTATCAAGTTTAGGTTCACCATGGCAGTAAATGGGAATTCTGTTAGTTTGTCTCAACCCATGGTTCCTATTTTCAAAGGTGAGAATTATGAGTTCTGGAGTATTAAAATGAAGACCTTATTCAAGTCCCAAGATTTGTGGGATTTGGTGAGCAAGGATATGCTGATCCAGATGAAGAAGGAAAGCTGAAGGAGAACCGAAAGAAGGACTCAAAGGCACTGTTCTTCATTCAACAGGCTTTGCATGAGTCTGTTTTCTCCCGGATTGCAGCTGCAGCAACATCTAAGAGGCTTGGTTGATTCTACAAAATGAATTTAAGGGATCATCTAAGGTAATTACCGTCAAACTTCAGACCTTGCGACGTGAATTTGAGACTTTGTTTATGAATAATAGTGAATCTGTCCAAATTTTTTATCGAGAGTTTCTGCTACTGTGGGCCAAATGAGGACATTGGAGAACAAATTAGTGATGAAACTATTGTTGCAAAAGTTTTAAGGAGTTTAACTCCAAAGTTTGATCATGTTGTTGCTGCAATTGAGGAATCAAAAGACCTATCTATATTTTCATTTGATGATCTAATGGGTTCTATGCAAGCACACGAGGCAAGGTTGAACAGGTCTCGATATGGGTGAAGAAAAGGCATTTCAGATTAAGGGGGAGACATCATACCAGTTCAAGAACAGTGCTGGAAAAGGTCATGGCAAAAATGGCTTCTATGGCAAGGCTAGTTTCCATGGCAAAGGCAACAAGCCTTCTGAACAGCAAGCTGATTCTCAGCATTTGGAAGAACAGAAAAATTACAAGAATGTTCAATGTCATTATTGCAAACGATATGGACATATGAAGGCAAATTGCTGGAGAAGAGTGAAGAAAGCAAGCTATGCACAAGAGCATAAGGAGGAAAGTTTGTTTATGGCATGTGATGGTAACTCAAGTGTTGCAAGTGGTGTATGGTTTCTAGACAGTGGTTGTTCTAACCACATGACAAGGATGAAGTCCTTGGTTAGAGAGCTTGATGAAACACACAAGCTGACAGTGAGGTTGGGTGATAACAAGCCAATTCAAGTTGAAGGGAAAGGAACATTAGCTTTGGAGACTAATTGTGGTAATGTAAAACTTCTCCATGATGTTTTATTTGTTCCTAGCTTGTCACATAACTTGCTGAGTGTGGGGCAATTGATGACTTGTGGTTATTCAATCTTGTTTGATTGTGATGAATGTATCATTAGAGACAAAAAATCTGGTCAGGTTGTTGTACATGTGTCTATGGCTGAAAATAAGATGTTCCCTCTTGAAGTCTCTAGTGTTAATCATCATGCTTTTGTTGCTAGTAAGAAAAATGAATCTGTTTTGTGGCACTTGAGGTATGGCATTTAAATATCAAGGGTTTGCAGCTGTTAAGTCAGAAAAGAAATGGTAGTTGGTTTGCCTAAAATTGCTGAGATTGATTTCTGTGAGGGATGTGTTTTTGGGAAGCAGAATCGAAGGTCATTTCCTATTGGAAAATCATGGAGAGCTTCTAGTTGTCTTGAACTAGTGCATGTTGACTTTGTGTGGGCTTATGAAAACAGAATCACTTGGTGGAAGTCGCTATTTTCTATTTACAGATGATTACTCTCGTCTGAGTTGGGTTTATTTCTTGAAATTCAAATCTGAAACTTTTGAGAATTTCAAGAAATTTAAAGCATTGGTAGAGAACCAAGAAGGGAGGAGAATAAAAGCGCTTTGATCCGATCGTGGTGGTGAATTCTTATCTAACAATTTCACTACTTTTTGTGATAAGTGGTATTTGCTGGGAACTTACAACACCTTACACACCAGAGCAAAATGGTGTGGTGGAACGGAAAAATCGAACGGTGGTGGAAATGGCCAGAAGCTTGTTAAAAGCAAAAGAGCTTCCAAATCACTTTTGGGGAGAAGCAGTTGCAACAGCAGTTTACATTTTGAACATCTCACCAACAAGGGCAGTTCAAAACCAGACACCATTTGAAGCTTAGATGGGTAAAAAGCCTCGGGTAAGCCACTTAAAAGTCTTTGGTTGTATAGCATATGCTTTGGTTAATTTCCGTTCTAAACTTGATGAAAAATCCGAGAAATGTATTTTTGTTGGATATAGTTCTCAATCCAAAGCATATCGTCTATATAATCCGATAAGTGGCAAAGTGATAATTAGTAGGGATGTTGTCTTCAATGAGGAAGAAAGCTGGAAATGGAGTGACATCAATGTACAAGCACAACTTGAAGCTTCGTTAGAAGAAGTGGCTGATCCAATACCTACAAATGCAACAAATTCTGCCTCATCAACACCTTATGGAAACCCAGCAAACTCACCAAGTTCACATTCAAATGGCAGTAACTCTTCTGCTCAAACAAATTCAGAAAGTTCTTTGAAGAATCACCTCCAAGGAAGTTTAGATCCTTGAGGGAGATATATGCAAATACACAGGCCTTATTTGCTGCTGAACCAACAAATTTTGAAGAGGCAATGGCAAAAGAAGAGTGGACAAAGGCTATGAAGGAAGAGCTGAACGCAATTGATAGAAATCAAACATGGGAGCTGGTGGTTTGCCTGAAGGAAATAATGCTATTGGATTGAAGTGGATATTCAAAACAAAGTATCATGCTGATGGGAGCATAGAAAGGCATAAGGCAAGGCTGGTTGCAAAGGGATATGCACAGACCTATGGCATAGACTATGAAGATACATTCTCTCCAGTTGCAAGGTATGAAACTGTGAGAATGTTCTTGGCTTTTGCTACTCACATGAGGCTTCCTGTGTATCAGTTTGATGTTAAGTCAGCCTTTTTGAATGGAGAGCTATTGGAAGAAGTTTATGTAACTCAACCTGACGGTTTTTATCAATGGCCAAGAAGACAAAGTTTACAAGTTAAAGAAGGCTCTTTATGGCTTGAAGCAAGCACCAAAGGCTTGGTACAACAAGATAGATGATCACTTCTGCTCAAATGGGTATGGAAAAAGTGAGAATGAGCCCACTCTTTACTTGAAGAGGCAAGGTACTGATTTTATAATGATTTGTCTCTATGTTGATGATATAATATACATGGGATCATCTAGTGCTTTGATTGATGAATTTAAGATTGGTATGATGAAGAAGTTTGAGATGACAAATTTAGGATTGTTGCATTATTTTCTTGGCCTTGAAGTGTTGCAAAGGGAAGTTGGTATTTTCATTTCTCAAATGAAATATGCCACTGATTTGCTTAAGAAATTTAATATGCTAAATTGTAATGCTGCAACCACACCCATGAACTTGAATGAGAAGTTGCGGGTTGAAGATGATACTGGTATGGTAGACACAAAGGTGTTTAGAAGCTTGGTGGGTGGACTGATTTACTTAACTCACACACGTCCTGATATAGCATTCTCAGTTGGTATTGTTTCTCGATTTATGCACTATCCATCAAAGCACCATCTTGAAGTAGCAAAACGGATTTTGCGATATGTGGCTGGAACAGTTGATTTTGGAGTTTGGTATGTTGCTGTTACTAATCTTCATTTGACAGGCTACATAGACAGTGATTGGGCTGGTTCCTTGGAGGATAGGAAAAGCATTTCAGGAAACATTTTTCACTTGGGTTGGAGCTATAACTTGGAGCTCTAAGAAACAAGCAACTACAGCATTGTCATCCACCGAAGTTGAGTATTCTGCTGCAACTTCAGCAGCTTGTCAAGCTGTATGGCTAAGGCGTCTACTTGCAGACTTTGGTTAAGAGCAGAAGGAAGCAACTGAGATTCTTTGTGACATCAAGGCAGCAATTACAATGAGTGGAAATCCAGCATTCCATGGAAGGACAAAACATATTGATATTCGCGTTCATTTCATCCGTGATTTGGTTGCTGAAGGTCAAGTTCAATTAAAGTAC
Source organism: Combretum micranthum (assembly GCA_024138025.1). Lineage (NCBI taxonomy): Eukaryota > Viridiplantae > Streptophyta > Magnoliopsida > Myrtales > Combretaceae > Combretum > Combretum micranthum. The sequence goes on from JAMXBD010000183.1 coordinate 288,452, forward strand.
TGCAACACCAATGAGCAAGTGGCTGATGTCTTCACAAAATCACTCCCTTTTGATAAACATGTCTATTTTAGATCAAAACTTGGTGTATGTAATTTTGAATCAAGGAGGAGTGTTGAAGTGTGATTCAAAATTAGATAAGTTTATGGTTGTTTCTATTCCTATTTTTCTGTATTTCGTGTTCTGTTTTAAATTTCTGGTCATGTCCTATTCTTTAGGAATAGTTAAGTCGTGAAGAGAAAATGCACCCACAATCTGTTCGTGGAAATGTCTCTTAGAAAGTGGTTCCTTTATTTTAGCTCTTAGTGGAGATATTTTGCTATTTTTCAGCTGTAACTAAGCCCTATAAATGGCTTAGATTTGGTACATTATTTCACAAGGGAATGAATAGTAGCTTCTATCAATTTTAAGCCATATCTTCTTGATACATATTTACCATTTGTTGCTGCTATAATTTAAACCATCTCTTCATTTATTCATTCCTCTTTAGATTTTCCTCAACACAATGGAGGTATCGGTTTGATGCGGTAAAAGGGATGAATGGAAGAGGCTTTATTCCATATGCAATTGCATTGGCTTTACAAATTTTTCTTTTTCAAACGTATTTAGTTCCACGTGAAAAAAATTTTGAAATATGGACTTATATATGAGATAATATTAGAGCAAACAAAAATTGAAAAAGGAAAACTTGTAAAGGCACATGGGCTTGCTATATTAGAACAAATAGAGATGGGCTTCGGCTTAAAGATTGCTACGCGTTAACATTGACATCAAAATGTCTGTCTACTTGTGTGTAACGCTTTTTGTTTTAAATACATGTGTATTTTATAATAAAAAGCCTTTAAAGAGACAAAATAGGTATATTTTAAGTTTAATAATATGATAATTACTTTGGGTTTTGTAGACTAAAAATATATAGTTTTTTTATTTTTATTTTATTTTTTATAAGAGAATATATATTATATATATACTGTTAGGTACATTGGCTGTAGAGTAGGGAAGGGATGTTAAAAACTTGGTTGAGGGAAAGGTCTGTAGTCACGTCAATCATTATACATAGCACTCATATCTATTATTTAAAAATAATAATAATTGCCAAAATATAAATTATACCAAAAAAAGTCAAAATACTAATATTTATCATATTTTGAAAATGTAATACACTATTTTATAAAATCATATCACATGTTGTAAGTACATTATAACAAGATATTGCTTTACTACATGCAATACACACTAATTTCACATGTTATAAGTGCGATACATATTATAATTTAGATTAGTGTAGCAGTTCAAACATGTAATACTCATATGATTTTCAATATTGCATCTTGAAGATACTATACTACAATGATATTTATGTTATTAATTTCATCTAATTGATATTTCTATAATTTTTTATATGAATTGGTCAACAAGAAATTATATCACCACCCCTTTTATTTTCAAGTTTGCCACCATGAGTCGAATTCTCCTTTATTGATTTATTTTCCAGATGGGACTTTTTTTTTTTTGTCTTTTCTTGTTTTTATTTATTTATTATTTTTAGTGCTAGAATTTCTTTTATACAAATTGAATTTGCATAGGATTTCAGCAATTTCTAGTAATAATCCGAATGATGTCCGTCGAAACATTGCAGATTTATGCAAAAGCAAAGACGTTGGCAGAAAAAGAATTGTTGAGATATAATGAAATTGAAAACAGTAAACTAGAAGTGGTAATCCTTAATTGTGGAGAAGTGGCAGGAGAAACCCTGCTCCCTTATGTACCGTTGTCGACGTCGGTGGTCTTGTCACCACTTAAGGGGGATGCAGCACTTTATCTTGGCTTAAAGTGCATGCAAGAACTTCTGGGTTGCGTGCCCCTTGTTCATATAGACGATACTTGTGAAGCCCATTTGTTTTGCATGGAGAAAAAGTCTATCAAAGGAAGATTTATATGTGCTGAATCAAATCCAACAATTAGCGAAATTATTATCAGCTTCCAAGAGATATGCCCAGACTTGAAGATTGCAGAGAAGTAAGTGAATTATTTGGTTATACTTTAGTCCAAATTGTTATGCTTGATGAAGTCCTATTAAATTTGACTTCTTCTTTTTCTTCTTGGTAGCTGAAAAAAGAAAACCTATTTTCTTGCTTCATCCTTGCGCCTTTGCTAAATGCATAGTAAAAGTAAGGATTGGGGGTAAATTACATTGGAAAGTATTAATATTTGAATATTAATTCATTTAAGATATCAATTTTTGAAATAGTTCAAAAGAGGAATCAATGTTTGAGGATAGATTCATCTAAGATATCAATGTTTTGGACAGTTAAAAAAGGATATGAACGTTTTGCAATGCAAATTAAATAATTTATTAATAATTGACCATTAATAAAAATTCAAGAAACCTAATTGAAACATTGATACTTAAATGAATTTTATAAAACGTTAATACCTTATTTGAATCATTTTGTCAAATGTTGGTTCATCTTTTTAACCACTTAAAATGTTGGTACTTTAAATTAACTTATCCTTAAATGTTGATACCTTTTGGTGTAATTTATCTTAAGAATTAGTTATAAAAATCATACATGTGTTTCAATCAATTTGCATATATATAACTTGTGTTATTTTTTGACAAATAAGTGATCTAAGTTTAATTTCAAAGTGTCAATATTGCTTAATATTTTAGAAGGACACACGTTAATATCTTATCAGTCTTAAAAAATCAATTTTACATTTCTTTTCAATTTTTTGGTTTTTCAAAATAATTTTTAATATTTTATTTATTTGATTTTAGTTAGTATATAATCAATTTTTTTTATCCAATAAGACACTAACATGTAATTCTCAAATATCATTTAATAATGTCGATATTTTTGTATGAACCTCAAGTAATTTATTTATCAAAAAAATTAATATAAGTAATGTGTTTACAAATAGATAAAAATAAAGATAAGATTTTTGAAATTAATCCTAAAGATAATAGCATATTGGGGGTTATGAATGATTTCATCGCTTAGAAGCCACCGTATCCAATTACTGAGCATGCCTATAATGCTTTAAACTAATAGAGGGGTTCTTGGTTTTAGCGATTTACACTTGAGCAATGAATTTCATGGGAGCTTCTAAATGGATTACACGTGAACTTAGAGGTTTTCTTCATTCTAATTCCATAATCTGCTTATAGATTTGTATTGTTATTACATCGGAGTATTTAATACGCAATTAGTCTAGAACATATGAAATCCTTACAATTGACATCGCAGGGTCGTGGGGGACGAGCAAGAAGCAGTTCGATGCGACAATTCCAAGTTAACAAATATGGGATTTCGTTACAAATATACTATGAAGAGGACACTGGAAGATAGTTTGGAATGTGGAAAAAGATCAGGTTATCTCTCAATTTGCAACTAATACCTCTTCGAGAAAATAGAAGCTATTATATTATTGTATCCATAACAACAACAGCAGCAGCAACTAATAATATAATAATAATTTGATATTTGTGAAGTTAAAGATTAAGCTTTAGTTAAGGGATTCAAGTTAATTACATATTGTTAGAAAAATTGCCAGTGATATTTTTAATTTATTTTAAAAGATATACTGGATTTATACCTACTATAGTATCTATATTTAGCCCCGTTTATGTGATTTGATTTCTTTATATATGTATATATATGTATATATATATATATATATATCTCGAATTTCTAATTATGTTTATAGGTACCGAAATTCAATTTTTGAACTGAAGATCATTATATCCATTTTATTTAACTTTTTTTTTGGTGGGACGTTTTATTTCAACTTTACAACATACCCACAAAGATTTGATGAGATAAATAGTAAAATTTATTTTGTGAAATAAATAATATATACAATTTAATTTAATTATAAATATGAATCTACTAGTTACAAACAATACTGTCAAACCCGGACGAGGGTTAACCTGGACATGCTAGGGGAAGAGGAGTCAAATCGGGATCAACGAAAAAAATAAAATATGACTCTTTTTTTCATAGTTTTTCAATAGTAAATAGTAGTCACTTGTGGAATAAATTGTATTTATGTAAAGTGTTAAAAATAAAAATACAAACATATGAAATAATACATAGTAAATATTTTCAAACATCTCATATAAACGATTAATTATTGAATGGGAATTTATAACCTTGAAAGTTTATTAAGTATGCATTTATCAAGGTCACAATATATGGATTATTTGCATTTTTTTTCTTACTTTTTTAACAAGTAGTTTTTTTCCATGTAATATTTGATAATTTATTAATATGAAGATATTTAGTAGCTAAATCCTCAAAACTCTAGTTTTCATGTTAATACATTAATTAATGCTTTATATTTTTTCTATAGTTCAAGTATACTTTATTTTCACATTTTCTTATATTTTAATTACAACAAAACAAAACAAAACAAAATTATCACCTTGAGTATAGCTTTTTTTTTTTTTTTTTTTTCCCCTAGTGGATATCTTTGGGTACACTTGCAATTGCAAAAAAAGGCTTAAGGAAAAAAAGAAAAGAAAAGAAAAATTGGTCCCTCCACACAATTACATATATATTATGCTACAAATATAATAATGATGAAGTCCCACATTAGAATTACATGACCTTTCGATCATCCTCTAATAGATTTCATTTCACTATATTGACAAAGCTCAAGTCGCAGTCCCTTATTGGCAAAATAAGAATACTTTCAAGGAAATCTTGACTATAAATATCACATGCCATCACTAGGCTGCATCAGGCTTGGGAAAAGTTATAAATTTTCAAAATATTCGGATAGGAATAGGAAGGCAACGGGACGGGTATACTAAAACCCAAACCCGAACCTGATATCCAATAGAATTCCCATAACCCATCCCAAACCTTATAGGATTTTTGTCTATGAACCCAAAACCTGCTAGACAAACTCTATGGGTACCCGAACCCGAACCAGAAACCTCATATAAAATTAGAATCATTATATAATAGAATATTTAAAAACGTCATTATAAATGTTTTTATTCATCTTTTTCTATTTCTACTTCGTTCCCACTTTATAAGCCAAGAAAAAAAAATTTTATCATTACTCAAGCAATCCTATTTATAAAATCCCAACCATATTCGTGAGAAGAAAATTATTGAATGAAATAGTGTAACAACAGGAGTGAGAGGCTTGAATTTGAGGAGAGTGAGCCAAGACCAAGACTGAAAATGGAGACCATAGAGGATTGGTCTACTGTCCTTAGGTTTTTCACTTTTTCTAAATGATTTAATAAAAAATATAAAAAATGGCTTTACAACTAATGGAGTACACTAGTTAATTTCAGAAGCTAAACATAATATATATTTATATTTAAACAGGTTCAGGTTTTCCAACGAGGTTTTATGTTCGTCCCAAAACCCTATAGGATTTTATTATTAATCCCAAAACCCATCTCAAACCCTATAGGGTATTTATCGAGATGGATGGTTCGGGTACTCTATAAAAACCCACCCGCTTACATCTCTAGATAGGAAGACTCGTTTAGGTCATGCAATTCATGGTCAAACTGCCTGGACCATTAGGTTCTTGCTGGGTCTTGGTCATTTTGGTTCTTTTTTAAGAACTTGCCGTTGAATTGTCCGATTTTGATTGAACTGAATTGAATATGGGGCTTTGCCTTTATTGGTTACAAATTATTATTTAACAAAAACTTCAATCTTAGGTTTTGAGATATACAAGGAATTGTTAGAGATATAGATATATGATTTATTTGACCAATAGTTTGAAGTTAAGGTAATTAGCTTACATAAACATATAATATGATAATTGTTAAGAAATATATGAATTTACTTGAAAACAAAAGACGTCAATATCTATGAATCAAAGTAAATTTATCACTAGCAATTGATCCTATTAGCATGTTAACATGGATTTAGTTGAATCTATGTGCAACTTCTAGTAGCATAATACAAAATTATCTAATAACTAATTAGAAAAGTGAAACACCTTAGAAAATATTTCAAAACTATAGGTATTGGAGTATATTAAATCTTAGATATTCCTTCCAAATATGATAAACATTAATGAAACATCACTAAAGACATTTTGTCATGTTAATACACATGGCCTATGGACATCACAAAAGGTCTATCGCAAACTAAATACATTATGATAAAAATTGAAACGTTGCCAGAAGAAATTTGGGTGCTAAATTGACTTTATTAGGCAACATTTAAACGTGGCCTATAGTTACGTATTGATTATATTTATGCATGGTTAAATGCACTTAATCTTTATCCCACCAAATTTAGACGTGGCTGGAATTTTTGTACAACCACATTTAGATGTGACTAAATTATTTTATTAAGGATGCCTACACGTAGGTAAGTAACTAAATTGGTAATATTTAGACACATGACATTTCATAGAATTGATAACCTCTATATGTGGTTTTTAAACTCAAGTAGTGATGTATAAATGTGACAATTCTTCTATATTCTTACCATTAAAACATGCTATTCAAACACATTAGTGATGTCTAAACATAGGTGTTCAATTAGATTGGTAATGTTTACACATGGTTGTTTATTTAACTCCATGATGTTTAAACGTGGCCATGCTAGTCAAGAAATATGATTACATGTGGTTGTTTAAACATATAATGAGATAATTGTTAAGAAATATATGAATTTGCTTGGAAACAAAAGATGTTAATATCTATGAATCAAAATAAATTTATCACCAACAATTGATCCTATTAGCATGTTAACATGCATTTAGTTGAATCTATGTGCAACTTCTAGTAGCATGATATGGAATTATCTAATAACTAATTAGAAAAGTGAAATAGCTTAAAAAATATTTCAAAACTATGGTATTAGAGTATATTAAGTCTTAGATATTCCTTCCAAATATGATAAACATTAATGAAACATCTCGAAAGACTTTTTTTCATGTTAATACACATGGTCTATGGACATCACAAAACGTCTGTCGCAAATTACATACGTTATGTTAAAAAATGAAACGTTGCTAGAAGAAATTTGGGTGCCAAATTGACTTTATTAGGCAACATTTAAACGTGGCTTATAGTTATGTATTGATTACACTTATGTATAGTTAAATACACTTTATCTTTATCTCACCAAATTTAAACATGGATGAAATTTTTGCACAACCACATTTAGACGTGACTAAATTATTTTATTAGCGATGCCTACATGTAAGTAAGTAACAGAATTAGTAATATTTAGACGCATGACATTTCATAGAATTGATAATCTCTATATATGGTTTTTAAACTCAAGTAGTGATGTATAAATGTGATAATTCTTCTATATTCTTGCCATTAAAACATGCTATTCCAACACGTTAGCGATGTCTAAACATTGGTGTTCAATTAGATTGGTAATGTTTACACATGGTTATTTATTTAACTCCATGATGTTTGAACGTGACCATGCTAGTCAAGAAATATGATTACACGTGGTTGTTTAAACATGTAATGTGATAATTGTTAAGAAATATATGAATTTACTTGGAAACAAAAGATGTTAATATCTATGAATCAAAATAAATTTATCTCCAGCAATTGATCCTATTAGCATGTTAACATGGATTTAGTTGAATCTATGTGCAACTTCTAGTAGCATGATATAAAATTATCTAATAAATAATTAGAAAAGTGAAATAACTTAAAAAATATTTCAAAACTATAGGTATTGGAGTATATTAAATCTTAGATATTCCTTCCAAATATGATAAACATTAATGAAACATCACTAAAGACTTTTTATCATGTTAATACATATGGTCTATGGACATCGCAAAAGGTCTGTCGTAAACTAAATATGTTATGTTAAAAAATGAAACGTCGCAAAAAGAAATTTAGGTGCCAAATTGACTTTATTAGGTAACATTTAAACGTGACCTATGGTTATGTATTGATTATACTTATGCATTGTAAACCCCTAAAGTTTTGTGATCAATTAAGCTTAAACCCTAATTAGAAGGTCAACTGAAAATCCTAAAGTCAACAAAACCCTAGTAAGACGTAACCGTTTAAGTCCGGCAATCTCGTTTAAGCAACCCTAAGAAAATAAGTAAGAGATTAGTATATAGAATAGTTCGTAATAACCTGTGAAAACTTAAAAATATCATATTAGTTAAATCGCGGTTCGTTTTGAGCAGATCGGACACAGTTTTCAAAAAGCATGTCCAGGGGTTCATAATAGTAATAATATTCCAGATATACCATTACACTCGTAAAAATATAAGGTTTTCAAAAATATCAGTTTCATAATTTTTCGGTAACTAAAAATATCAGATACCGTAATTACAAGCGTATTTTCTTACTATTGGTACTTTAATTGTCATGTCTACTTTACATTACACTATTTATTACTATTCTACACTATTTATCTATCTCTACTTTTTCTTACAACCAACCTTACAACCATACCTCTATTTTCTTACAATTTTCATTTCCAATACAACTTTACATATTTCATATCTTACTTTTCCTTAACAAAAATACAAAAAAAAAAAAAAATTCTCGCTCTCTCACACTCTCATATTGCGTCGACCACACCCCCCTCTCTCCTCAATTTGTTTTTTTTTTCAATTATTTAATTAACACAAATTTCCTCCCACATTTTCCTATAAATACCCCCTCTTCTTTTCACTTCCTTCACACCTTCCATATACTAAAATTACTCTCCTAAAATTTCTACAAGAGTTCTCTCAAAGTTCTCTCAAGTTTAGTCTTTATAGGTAATACTTCTTTAGAGTTTCCTTTATGTTCATTTACTTGTTATGAGCTTAGTGTGTGTTTTCTAAACCATGAAGATTAAAGAAAACAACAATATGTTCATACTTTATTTTTGTTCATGAATCTATTTTCTTTTATGTTGCTTTCATATATAGATATATTTAACTAAATATATATATGTAGCTATATATATCTTTTAGAGCTTTTTCTTGTAATTTATTTATTACCTTGCAATTTATTTACTTTCATGTTGCTTTAAGACTAGTCTTTCTAGTCTTAGACTTGTCCTCATCAAGTTAAAATAATTTTTTTACTTTTAGGAACTAGTCTATTCTTAGTCCCGGGATACCTTAATGAAGCTAAGGTTCCAATACTTGACATATTTCTTTATTAGTTTATTTCTTTAATTATTATGTCTTTCTTATGTTTTCATAATTTTATGATTCATATTCACGATCATGCATGAACATATTGATTTTGTCTCAACAAGATAAATGAGGAAAAGTTTTCTTAAAATAGAAATTCTTCTCTAAAAATAAAAGCAGGAAGTAAATTTTCATAAAAAAAAAAAAACTTAGGAATTTATCTTAACAAACTTTTCTAAGAAATTTAGAGGAGTTCATAGGAATTTTTACAATACATACATAATACTTTACAAAGTTATAAAATGGAAAGAAATTCTTGATTAAACAAAAGTTTTACTAAACTTCACTTTTCATCAATACTAGTTGACAAAAATTTTCCTTTCATAAAAGAAGCATGATCTTAAGAAATAAGGAAATTATTTCTTTAAATATAGAATTATTACTACCTTCAAAAAGTATTAGAAATAAGCTTAGAAAATAAAAATCATTATTTAGAAATTTAAAAAGACTAAGGAAATGAAATTAAGGAAAAGAAAAATACTCATTTAAAATAACTTGAGATATCTTCTAGCAAACTAAGAGAAATCCTCAAAAAGTTTCGCTTTTCCAAAATCCTTAGAAGACTTTACTTTTACCAAAAGTTCATGGTTTGATACAACTTCGTTAATTTCATACATTTGATATGAGTCAATAAATATATGTAAATACATTTCAAAAGTTTTACAAACTATTATAATATCTATCTATTTGATATGAGTTTTTGTTAAAAGAAGGAATACAAGTTTTGTGAAATTCGTGGTGAATCTGATCACCACTATTTTAGAGCTCAAATGACTTAGTTTGATAAAAATAACTTCAGAAATAGATAGTTCTTTTCGAGTAGGTAGAAAACAGTATATAATATGCGAAATTCTGAGTTAAAATGAGCAAGTTATAGCCATTTTAAGTTGGAATTTCCTTCAATCCGATTTTACCACGAATTCAAGATAGATTTAGAATCTTCAAAAATAGAAATTCTATGAAAGACTCATTTTGGGTATTTCATCTTGTTTAGGTAAAGCAGGAACCGATATCGCTTTTCCGGAAGACTACTTTAACTAGGAGCAATCGTCATGGAGTGAGTTAATCCCTTACTAGTTACATTTCCTTGTTTGTGCTTGTAAGTAGTAGCATTAGAAAATAAGGCAAAGATAAATGAACAAATATTGTGTGATTTGGATTTATGACTGATTGAATAAAAGTTAAGAATATCGAAAGAGGAATTGATGAATAATTTATGGTTTCTCGCAATGATATGATGAATATTGATTTGATCACCTTTAACTTGAACTTGACAATAATGGAATAACCCTATATTGAAAACGATTCATGCATATCATATTTGTGAGTCACATTTATTTTTCACTACTATTTTTCGTGTGGGGAAACGAGAGTTGTAGTGGTGGCTCGTAGGAGCCGAAAAGTCTACATGGGTAAGTAGAAGCCGAAAAGTCTACAGGGTAAGTAAGAGCCAGTAAGTCTACAAGTATTGATGGTCGTATGGGCCTGTAACCACTCAACCCTGACATGAAGGGCGAAAAATCCATGCTACACATGGTTTTTAGTTCATCGGGTGTATTTTGTTTGTTCATGTGATTGGTGTATTCTCATATGATTGTTTAAATATTTGTATGATTTATGGAAATGTTTTGTAGATGGGAGTTATCTCACTAAGCTAGTTTTGCTTATACCCCTATAGCTTTTGTTCCGGTATGGTTACTTATGATTGGCACTCAGGAGCCCCATTTGTCAGATATGAGTTAAAGCTACAGGAGTTTTTGGAGAAGTTTATATGTATTTATTTTGAATATAGACTTCTAAGAAAAATCTCTATGGTAGACTTATGTTGTATTTATGTATATTTTGATGATGGTTTAGTTGAACAAAACTATTAGAACGGGGGAATGCCTCTAAGAAGTTGTAAGAGACGTTTAAGCCAATGAATATTATATGTTTATCTATATAAGTTCTTGCATGCTTTTATTATTTGCTTAAACATAATACTCCTGTGAGTCTCCTACTATCTTAAAGCACGCCTTGCATATGATATTGAATATCCTGCATGACTAAGGTTGTCATTTATTAGCTTTAATATTACGTACTGCGGACTGCCAGGTTTAGGGTACCCTCCGGGGCATGACATGCATGGTTAAATGCACTTAATCTTTATCCCACCAAATTTAAACGTGGCTGAAATTTTTGCACAACCACATTTAGATGTGACTAAATTCTTTTAATAGCGATGCCTACACGCAGGTGAGTAACTGAATTGGTAATATTTAGACACATGACATTTCACAGAATTAATAACCTCTATATGTGTTTTTTAAACTAAAGTAGTGATGTATAAATGTGACAATTCTTCTATATTCTCGCCATTAAACATGCTATTCAAACACATTAGCAATGTCTAAACATAGCTGTTCAATTAGATTGGTAATGTTTACACGTAGTTGTTTATTTAACTCCATGATGTTTAAACATGACCATGCTAGTCAATTAATGATGTTGGTCATAATGAGTATGCTGAATTAGCGACATTTCAATGTACTAATTTGAAATTTAATAACCACATTTAAACATGACAGTTTCAATTGAGTAAAAATGCTTAAGCATCATTGTCATTTACACTAGATAAGGTTTCATCTCTTGGAAATTGTTGATAATGTACCATTTGGCAATTTCAACCTCCTCATTTGATAATACCACATCTGTGGGTGGAGAAATAAAACTAACCCTATTTGTGAAGATGTCAAAGCTACCATCTTCTAAAGAATCAAATTCTTTTCTATATGATTAAATATTGTCCTCATGCCTTTTAAGTGAAGTGAGCTCCTAGTCATGCAATCATGAACAACATAAGCTTCGACAATGGAACCTTTCGAATAAGCTCTATTTCAAATGAATTGCTTTAAAGAGCTAAGTATCTATGTAAGATAATTTAAATTAGGAGTGAATAAATAAAACTATAATGTAACGAAGGTATGTATTGTGACTACATCATACCTCTCAATGGGATACATCCAGCGGCAAGCAATAGGTGTAGCCATTAGGGCCGCCTGAGGTAAGTGTATAGCTAGATGCATCAATTCATCAAAAAAGGTAAAGGAAAAGTAGCTCAGTCAACATATTGATAAGTGATTTTTACTCTATTCAAATCATGGAAATTTGTGCTTAATTTGATTGATCATTTTACAAAATTCCTATAAGATCATGCTATTATTGTTAAATTATTGTTTTCCAATTTCGTTGAGCATAAAAGGAAGAAACAAAGTCATTTGATCAAGAATTGGAGGGAAAATAACAAAGATAGATACTTAAAGATCAAACTATAGCAATTTGAAATTTCAATCAAGTGCAAACCAAGTAATAAAGACAATAACACCCTAAGGAGCGCCCGTGATTGAGAACTACGAAAGACATTAAGCAAAATTGTAATCAAAGAACTGGACACAAAGCTAAGTGTACCTATCGGCTGAGGCTGTGATTCTAGTCGTGACTCGACCCTTGACACAAGTGCTTGCAAATCTGACAAAGTTTGTTAGAAAGAATTTGCTATGTCAGAGAATAAAATCTTCATGATTTTCATACTTGATGCATATAAATAAACTTACACATGCGTTGTAATGATATTGTGCCATATTATAAAGATATACTAACATAGAATAGGCATGTAAATATTCGAGAGAGAATTTTTAATGACAAAAACTCTACTTTCACTAGTGATTTGAAGTTCTTATGGTATATATGAGCTAATTAGAAGTTTGTTTTGCAAGAATTCTTACTTCAATAGTTGATATATGTCTTCATTTTACTTTATTTCTCTTGATTATGTGCTGAATGTTAAAACACATGAAGAAATGATTGTTTTAATTTAGGTTTTGTAAATCCAAGACTTTATTCATGTGATTTCTAATGTATATTATTGAATACTATTGGATACTTGTAATTAGTAGTTTGCATTTAAATTCGTAAGTTCATGTATGCACCATGTAAACTCATGTCTAATTTCAACTAAATAGATTGGGAAATCTTTTTTTAGAATAGATCTAGGCTATTAATGAAGTTGCTCATAACTACATAGAGATATGAGTGGTGAACTTTCTCTCACTTGATTAGAAATTCATTGAGAATGGTTTTTAATCAAATGACTCTTGAACTTAATGCAAATTTGAGTTGCTGATAACTTGAGAAGAGGTTCCAGTAGTCTAGCCTAGGTTTAGAGGTTCTTGAAACTCGAGAGAGGTATTAACCTATACTAGTGAATTCAATAGTACAAGTATACTAGACAAAGAAATCAATGAGTTTGTGTTAAGAAATCATACGATAAGAACTTTGTGAAGCGAAACCTAAAACTATCCTTGCATTTCAACTCATCTCCTAAATATTTGCCTCAAGAACATGTATATAAGTAGGATTAATTATAGCTTAGTTTGTGAATTTTTGTTTGTCATGTCTTTTGGAATTTTCTTTTGCTAGATAATAAATTGAAAATGAGTACAATAGATGCTAACAATCACTTGGAATGCAACCGAATATTTTCTATACTACTTCGGTAGGTGCGCTTTCCTAAATTAGTGATTATGTCCAAAGTTAAACAGATCATATTAGCATTTAGAAATTTTTAAAATTTTAATAGCTTCATGTCTTTCAAACTGATCCAAACCAATAATAATGTGACACACTTTACATCTTTAGTATCTCTTTAACATTCAACATACATCGACACAACCACTCAAAAAATGTCCCAAGCTCGGATATGGTCATGGTGACATCTTTGGGCAATAAGCCACAAATACACATGGGCAATAGCCTTTGAAGCAACACGTAGTGATCGTGACTTCTCATAACTAAAATCTTTAAGTATGAGTTGTCTACATACTTACCTGTATGAGATGCAAACCATCGGGTAATCTGACATTCCTTAGACATTTAAATATTTCCTTTTAGAATTACTTAATGCATAATCGATAGAAGGCATTAAATACTTGCCATCAACTCGCTTTAGTAGATATGGTTCCTTTCGAATACCAAGTTCCTCTAGATCAAGCCTAGCTTTATATGTGTCTTTTGTTTTTCCTTCAATCATAAGCATTGTGTGAACAATATTCTTGCAAATATTTTTCTTAATGTGCATGACATCCAAGTTATGCCTAGGCTTTAACTTTGACCAATATGGTAATTAGAAGAATATGGACTTCTTTTATCCAGTTGATCTCACGAACATGATGGACTCTTTTAGCCTTTCCTGGATGCCTTCTTATGCCAACATCTATCACCCTGTCTAATTGGCGAAGAATTTCTTCACCAAAATATGGTTCGAGAACTTTAAGATTATCATACATCCTAACACCAATTTCAAGCTGCGTCTCTACCTATGTTCCATTGGAAACCACATCCTATGACCAATGTACTTATGAGAATCAGTCTAGTCTGGTTCCAGGGTTGAATAACCAAACTAAACTAGAAGACTAAAGCTTGTTGAATCAAAGGGAAAACACAACAAATGGAATGGATGAACAAATCCTTTCGACACTGGCCTAAGTCAAACAACATTAATTTTTAGTCAAATTAATCAAACCACGTTAATTTTAGTCAAATTCTTTCTTTTTGTATTTCCTTTTTAGGATTTAGTCAAGCCGCGTTATTTTCTTTAGTCTTTCATTATTTATGTGTTTCCTTTTTCAGGATTTTATCAAACCGTGTTATTTTCTTTAGACTTTTGTCTTTTATATTTCCTTTTTGGGATTTTTTTTTTTTATATATATATCACTTTGTAATCGAAACTTGTAAACCCCGGGAATTTTTCACATTAGTACACACCTTACAATAGATTGTATGAGCTAGATAATAGATTTAGATTCTAATTAAAGTCTAAGAATAGATCAATATCTAGAATTTGATTAGATAAATGATTTAGAATTTGAATAAAGAATTTCTTTAAAACCCGAAACTTGATATACAAATAGATTTAAATAGGAAAAATAAATATAGAGATTAAATGATTGTTTTTTATCTCAATAATGATTCAAGATTGGAATAACGAGTAGTAATGAGCTTATATTTAGACTTAAACCCTAAATTCAAGATTCCTAGTTAAAATTAAAAGCTACTAATAAGAATTCATGTTCGGTATCAAAACTAAAGATATAAATATAGTTTAGTTTCTATATTAAGTCCAATACTACGTAAACGATTATTTACGCTTATAAATAGAAAACGATGACTCAAAGATAAATCGAAAAGATTTTAAGTACACAACGAAAATATAAACTATCGAATAACTCAAAACTTGAACTCCAAATTAATAATCGGATCACGCTATTGTTATAATTTCAGTTTTCTTAAGCTATTGAAGCCTGAAACAAAAATTGACCTAATGAGCCTAAGAAATCCTAATCGCGGGAGATAAAATTTTACCAATAAATAACTACGTATATATATAACCTAAATTTGTATTATTTGATAATCTAAGTGTTTTGTATATCTCTATAAACATATTTTTGTATAAAAACTCCCAAATATTAGCTAATTTATACCTGTATAACTTGTTAAATGATCCTAAAATTAAACTAAATAAATAAACTAATATATATATATATATATATGATTTACGGCTGCATTTCGGTGGAGAAGTTGGAGAAGAAAAGAAGAGCCGAAATCCAACAAATATGCACCAAATTGTCAAACAAATCAACCACACCACCAATCACCTGCTGCCAAATCATTCTCACATTAATTGGCTTGAAAACAACAGCCAAAAGACATCAAATTCGGAGGAAGAATCGGAGGAGAAGCAGCCGTAACTTCTTTCTTTTTCTTCTTCTATATATGTGTATTAAATGACCTTAATGAAGAACAAACAAACTCATTCATTCCCAAGTTCCACAACACGAAATACATCCCAAATAATAACCAAAACGAATCAAAAACAGAAAACAAACTGATCAAAATACCCAAGCTCGGATCAAAGGAAGAACAAAGCTAAAAACCCTTGAAAACAAGTTCAAAGGTAAGTTGATAAAGTTCAAACGATTTTCTTTCAAATATAAGAGTTATAGCTGACTTATAATCATCTTAGGAACGTAATAAACACAATCACAAGCTTCGGATTACATCAATCGAGCTCCAACAAGGTAATAATCCAAAACCCTAGCTTTATTTTCTAAGAATCGAGATCTCTATATATATATATATATGTTATTAAACGTGTTCAAACGTGTTTTATGTCTTTATATTTGATATATAAACACTTATAAATAGTTTGAGTATGTTTTTAACGTGTAAAATTCAAAGAACATGCATTGACCCGAGGAGGAAGATGATGAACAGTACCAACGCTGCCTCAAAGCCGGCAGTGTAATCGCTCAACGCCGGTGACTTACAAAGATAGGCTGGCGGCATAGAGGCGGCCTACACTGATCAGAGGCTACGTAAAATAATTTTTCGCTTAACAATTGAATGAAAGCCGACTACTGGAGATATACGCCGACGGCTTAAGGCCGGTGTACGTTGAAAGCTGACAACTTTCGAAGCCGGTGCATCTAATGTGAAAATTTTTGCAAATCTAAGTTTATGCTAGCATTTAGGCTTGAAGGCCGGCGGCCTTGAGCCGGCATACAGCCAAAATTTCTTCAACGAAAGCTTTTTCTGACCTAAACAGAAACTATATATATATATATATATATAATATACCTACTGAGTACATATATATATGTTATATAAGAATGTATTAGATAGTTAATTTAATACAAATATTTAAGCCTATTTAGATTAATATCTAATATTCATTAAAACCCTAAGATTAAGAAAAGGTATTAGGTGTTAATCAAAGTTAGTATTAGTCAAATATTTGTTCTAAATAGATAAAATAGGTAAGAATGGAAATTGAAATAAACTAATTTCTTGAGTAATGTGACTCCTAAAAGTAACTAAATAATTATGCTAGATAAAATAGGAGAAACACGACAACACTAAGTAATAATAATTACCAAAATATCGAGTCTAGGATACGAGTCACATATAGGAAATTTAGCTAATTTGTATTGATGAATACTTTGTCTTAAATAGGTGACTTTAACTCACTAGAGAATCTACCAGCTGATTACTACGACTGAGTCGGTATGAGCAGGTGAGTAATTCAGTCATATTACACTGGTTGTGCTTGTAAGTAGCTGAATATGTAAAGTAAAGATAACCAAATAAGTGCTTGTTGAAAGTATGATATGATCTGATTGTATGATTGTTAAAATATATTTATAAAGCCATAATTCAATGATTGATGTTGTGAAATAATATACTGATGATTGTGTGTAATGTATGGTCACTTTGAAATTGATTAAGAATTATTGACTTAACAAAATAATATGAACATGCATTGCACAAATTGCATTATTGCATATATGGTTGTGACAGCTTGCTACGTATTAATATTTCGGATATCTATTTTCTCTTGGTTGTTTTAATGTGTTAGTTCTTCCAAGGTTCTCTTTGGTCTAGCAGTCCTATGAGGAACTAAAAGGCACCGAAGAACGTCGCCCATAGAATCACTTTGAAATGATTAATACTTAGGGAGTTTCTAAGGGGATTGCAGGAGATGGTCTTTCAATCAACTATATTCAAAGTGATAACCTTAAAACGAGAAATCGTTGATTCTCCTGTGTACTTAGTCTCTCCTGGGCAGGTGGGTCATTGAGTACTGGTTCTTCAACCCATTAAAAAGAGAGCGTAAATCTTTTTCCTGTTTGGATTCTAGATCATCCAAACTTGTATCTGTGCATATGGTTGAGTGCTTGCATTGCATATGATTGGCTAATAACTTATGTGATGTGTGATATGTTTGGTTATTCACTGAGCTGTGGTTTAGCTCATACTCCTACAGTCTTTTTCAGGTTCACTTTACGACCTTGGTTAGTTACATCTAGGAATATGGCTCCGGTAAGAGCTTTGAAGATAGAAGTCTACAGATATATTTTAGTTTGATGGTTATGTACTATTAGATTAGATTATTTAGTTGTGTACTCCAAAAGAACTATATGGTTTGTAATAGTTTTGTAATGTTTATTCACTAAGTTATTTCTTTCATATATTTGTTATTGCTTATCAAGCAACTAAAAAGATCTTGTTGTTTTGAAAACCTGTCATTCTCTGAAGGTAATCTAGTGATAATATTCAAGTGTAACTTGTTTACTACTACTAGGGTACCTTTGGGGCGTGACAGAACTAAGAAGTTTTTGACATTTTATGAACCCTGTTTTGAGATTTCTCTCAAAGTTACACTTATCAATCCATTGTGTGATTGTGGTGAGTGTTTCTTGTTCTTATCAATCTATTTATAGATTGTGGTGAACAACCTGATCTTATCAATCATGGTGATCGTGGCGAACAAACCATTATTAGTAGATTGTGAGTCATATCAATTTAGTAATAGCATAGCTCAGATCGTAGACGGTGCGTCATATTCGTTCTTCGGTGCCATTCATATCACTTTATTTCATTGTTAAACCTATAAATAGAAAACACCAAAACATAAATTCATTTGAGTTTGTGATCCGCTGCGTTCAATCGATCTCGGCAGACCATGTACCTGATCTTGCTATTAAACCTTATTGATGGTGTTTGATCTACACATACTGGATAAACATTGTATCCTTTTGTGCTATACTCGAATAAATTCCCATATGTTAGAACGTCATTGATGGTCCACATTAGTGCAACATGCATTTGAAAGAAGACTTCGAGTATGCATCATATATCCACAATCCATTGACGTAAAGATCATTTAATTTATCAATTAAAGGTTTCATGTACACATCAATCTCCTTCATTGGTGCTTTAGGCCCTAGGATTAGCGACATCATGAAAATACTCTTTCTTCATGCACCTCTATGGCGGTAAATTGTATGTAAGAAGCACTACAAGCCACATGCTATATGATTGGCTTATGGTACTAAGATTGAAGCTATCGTTGGCGAACCCCAATTGCATATTACGACTATTCTTTATGAACTCTGAAAATTTAATGTCAAAATTAATCCAAGACAGCCAATTTGCTGGATGACCCATAATGTTTTCTTGTCTCTTATGTCCACCTTTATAGCAACTCATTTTCTAAGCAATTATAGGATTCATGAAAAGGCGTTGCAACCTTGGTTTTATGAGAAAGTACCATAAAACCTTATGTGGAATAGGCTTTTTAGATCCGATAGAAATCTTATACCTAGAAGCACCACATGTGGGACAATTGGTAAGACACTTGTTGCTACCTCCAAATAAACAACAATTATATTTATATTCATGTATACTATAATAACCCAACCTCAGCCCCCTTAAGTACTTGTTTGCATGATAGTAGGACTTAGGAAGAGACTCCCCATTAGGTATCACATCACACAAAAGTTGTAGAAGCATGTCAAACAACTTGTTGGTCTAGTTATTACATACTTTCAAGTGGAGGAGCTTTACTATAAAGGATAATTTAGAGAACTTACACTATAGATAAAGCTCTTGTTGTGAGTTAGCTCTTAAAACATCTAAAAAATTAGACGGAATATCAAAGCTATCCCCAAGGCTTGAATCTTCCGCTTGTGGCAGTAAAAGCCCTTAAATTCTCAAGCATTTTATTAAGCCCATCAATGTCATCATCATTTTCTACATTGTAATCCTTCACATTTTGTCTCATTTCACTCTATATGCCTAATTCTACCTTAAGGTCTGCTATAACTCGATGATAAAGACTAAAAAAATAAGGTTTATTGGAATTATCAATATGATTTGTTGAAAGTATTACGTTAAATAGTTAAAAAACGAAAACTAAAAAAATGAACCGAACGAAATAGCTAACTCGGTTAACCATTTACAATGGATCGGTTAATGATCAGGATATTAAAAAATTGATCATTATGATTATGTTCAAAAAATAAGGCCATAGATCGATTAACCGATCCATGGACACCTCTAATTAAGGTCTCACCGTGATATATCCAACACTTACAAGTTATGTCTATCCCATCTACAATCAAGTGTGCTCTTATCCCATTAATATTGTACAATTTGTTATTTAAGCATCTCTTACGTGGATGACTTATCATTGTGTTTATTCAGTACTTTAATCATTGGTGAAGGATGAAAAAGTCCATACCTCATTGGTATTCTTCACTTGCAATGTCACAATTCATCCAATTCTTACCCATGAATTCTAAACTAAAAAAATAGAATTATAATATTGAAAATACTGTTTGAATAAATGAATAAAATACAACAATTTAACAAACTACACTTATCTCAAACAGGCATCCTTGTTTTGGATGCCTTCAGAAAGTAGATTTGGTTCATTTTCAAAGCGATAACATTGATAAATAAAGTTGCAAGTTATCGAAAGAAGAAGTTTTACAACCCATATGGAATAGAGCAAACATATCAACTTTAGTACAGATGGCATGTAATTTGTCTAGAGTATATTAGTTTAATATGCAACACCTTTCATCATTTTTATCTTTTGCTTAGTTTCAAACTAAATTTCTTTAAAAAAATTATAATTATGACATCGGAAGATAAAGTCTCTAAAGATGAGTACAAAAATTGTTCCTTGCTATTGTAATGTTTGTTTTCTTGTGTCTATAATGTCTATAACAGTAGATTTATTTATTTATTTATTTATTTATGGCTTTTATAAAACAAGTTGTGCTAGTTACCATTTGTGGGTACTTTGAGGAAGTTGTGTGCAATTGCATTATGTGTCAAAAAGTGAAGTTACCCAAAAAAAAAAAAGTTGGAAAAATAATTGCTCATAAATTAGAGATTTTTGGTTCTTTCTTTAATTTAGCCATAATTTTAGTTTTACATGATCCTCTTATAAAGTAATATATGTGCCTTTTATGGAGGAATTAAAGCAATAGTAGTAGTTTGCATAGAACTTTTCACTTGAGAATAAAATGGTCCAGGTTGAGGGCACGACACTTGAAACATCTTCAAGCAGTAGCCATGCAGGGTATATGTTTGCGAGACACAATTGGTTGAACAAATAATTTCACAAAACTAAATATGATCGAACATGAACTTCTAGGAGCAAAGTTCTTGGAAATGATCAAGCATTACATTTATTAAGATCAAATTGTTAAAAGGTACATGTATGATCCTTAAGAAAAATAACTTTAACAATAACAATAACATGTTGAAATGGACAACTAGCTCTATAGGTGTATCTTGTTGCTCAACAATAGAAGCAATAAGAGTTTCAATGTTCAAAGCAGAACCAAATCCTATAATAGAAAGTAACATTAAGCAAATCAATTTTTCTTTCTTTTTTATTTAAAAATAATTTCATCTAAAATCAAAAAGGCAAAAACTAAGAGCGGGGATCCTAGAGACTAGGTTCCCTAAAAAAGCCAAAGCTGACACTATCACATAATGAAACAATATCTTAATGACAATTCATTTGCATAATGTAACTATGAGGATAACCCAAAGAAATAAAGCAAAGCATTTGATTGACTTTTATTTTGTTTAAAACCATTAATTGCTCTAGTGGAATTGGATATAAATGTCTAGAATAATAACTTAACCAATTATAAAGAAGATAAACAAAGATCAGTTACATTATTTTTCCAAAAAGAACTAAAAAATTGGCACTTCCCTTAAACCTGGTATAATGATTTTAATAATGGTATTTTCACCAATCATTATACATGTAGGATTTATCTTAAGAAAAGTAAGCACATCATTTATTAAGGGCCCATAGAATTAATTTTAATTAAAATTATCATTAGGATTAGCATACAAATTGTGATAGATTTGACTAGATAATGGTAAAAAGGTTAATACTAGTAGTTGCATATAGATCCTTAAGATGATATCTAAGTTAATTTTTACACTATACGACAGGTGCATTGCCTTGTGTGGATCTAGGATTAATAGGATTATTAATTTTAAGCTTAGTGATAACACACATCAAAGTTTTGCACCATTGTAAGGGATTTGGCAATATCAAGAAAGCATTATTACTTTAGTCATTTTTTTATTTCTTTTTCTCAAGGAATTATATTTTGAAACTCTAATCTATTGTGTCTCTTTTGCAGTATATGGCAAGGAGTTCTTCATCATCTATAACTCCTTTTAACCCTAAGATTGTGAGGACACTTGCTAAGATTAGGAAGAATATAGCTACTAGTGCTTTTGAGAAGTCAAATACTGAGGGAAGAACGTTGGATTTGAAAAACAAAGGAGAATTGATATTATAGAATTTGGAGGAGAAGACTATTAAATCAGAATCAATAGAAGGCACAAAAGAAGAACAAGACCAAAGGTTCGATATGGCATATCCAAATGTAGGAAGGACAAATATGAATTATGCATGACCTTCGCTCCATGGTACTGGGCCTACCATTGTAAAGCCTCTTATTGGAGCAAACAATTTTGAAATTAAAGGGATTATGCTTCAACTTTTATAGCAGTACTATCGATTTGACGGTCTACCAGATGAAGATCCCTATTCTCACATCCAAACATTTTTGGAAATATGTGAAACATGCAAGACGAATGGGGTCGATGATGATGCTATCCACACCAGATTGTTTCCTTTCTCTTTAAGAGGGAAAGAAAAAATTTGATTGACATCACTGTGACTAAGAGCACTTACTACATGGGATAAAACAGTAAAGCAGTTCTTAGATAACTACTTTCCACCTTGCAAAATTGCTAAGCTTTAGAATGACATCTCATCTTTCTGTAGAATGATCCAAAAACTCTTTTTGATGCTTGGAAACTATGGAAAGAGTTGCTTAGAAGATTCCCACATTATCACCTTCCATCATGGCTATAAGTATAGATGTTCTACAATGGTCTAAATCAAATAACACTTTAGTTAGTTGATGCATCAGCTAGTGGTACTTTAAACTCAAAGATCCTAAAGGAATCCCTCAAGTTATTTGAAGGCACTGCAAGAAACAATTATTAGTGGGGTAACAATCGTGAGACGTACAGAACCACAGTGGTGTATGAGGTACATTTACTTACCTCTTTAGTTGCAAAGATAGATGCCCTCAGCAACCAGGTTATGGTTATCAAGAACCCACCACAAACACAGTCTTATCATGAGGGGACATTTGATAGTGGTTACTATCTAGAATAGCCTAAACAAGTAGATTATCTGGGCAATTAGAATAGACAGCAAAACAATTCATAAAGCAACAAATACAACCCTGGATGGATCACCCTAATTTCTCCTAGAGCAATGAGAGTGCATAGAGGCAAAATTTCCCACCATGATTTTAGAGGCCATAGTTGCCACCATATCAACAGATGCCATCGTCTTCAAATTAACAACCTCAATCTGAGAAAAAATCTAACTTAGAGGAGTTGGTGACCTAATTCATATAAAGTTAAGATGCAAGGCACAAGAATCATGAACCTTTAATTCAAAATCTCGAAAAGCAATTTGGCCAGCTAGCCAAAATGCTTTCAAAAAGACAAACTTGTTTACTCCCTAGTAACACAGAGAACAATCCTAAGGAACAAGCTAAAGCCAGTCTGAGAAGTGGTAAAGAGCTACCAAGTAAAGATGAATGGAAACCTACAGTAGTGCCTAAGAAAACATGTGAAGAAGGTTAGAGTTTAGAGAAGGAAGCAATCACACCAACAAAGAAACAACCTTAAGCAGTAAGAGAATAAACACCAAAGATACCTTATCTTGCTTATCTTAATCAAAGCAAGGACAAAGATCAATTTGAGAAGTTTCTAGATTTGCTCAAACAACTCCACATTAACATTCCATTTATGGAAGCCCTCTTATAAATGCCTAAGTACACAAAGTTCCTAAAGGAACTTCTATCTAACAAAAGGAAGCACGAAGATGTATCAATAGTAGAGATAGGAGCAAATTGTTCCTTGATTATTCAGAACAAGTTACCTCCTAAACTCAAGGATCCTGGAAGTTTCATTATAACTTGCAAAGTAGGAGAATTTTCTATAGAGAAAGCCCTAGCTAATTTCGAGGCTAGTATTAACTTGCTGCCCTATTCATTCTTCTAGAGATTGGGCTTAGTAGATCCTACTCCAACTCATATGAGTCTTCAACTGGTAGACCGTTGTGTAAAGATCCCTAGAGGAGTCATTGAAGACGTGTTAGTAAAGGTCGGTAATTTTATTTATCCAACAGATTTTTGGTTCTTGACACTGGTGAAAGGGAGATGTTCCCTTAATCCTGGGTAGACCTTTCTTAGCAATTGCTAGAGCTGTGATTGATGTAGAAGAAGGGAAGCTCACCCTTAGGGTAGAAGATGAGGAATTTGTGGTTACTATGGCTATAGCATTGAAACAACCTATGGATCTGACGATTCATGTTATTCTATTGATGTCTTTGATTCCTTAGTAGCTGAACATGTTGAAGAGATTCTATCCAGAGACCAAGTAGAGTTAAGTTTGATTTTTGATGAAGGGAAAGAAATAATGGATCTTGAAGTTAAGTAAATTACTGTATACTTGAATACTGATGAGAAGATCTCACCTAAAAAAGTTTCAAGGAACTTAAACTAGATACCAAGGCACGGTCGAAACCTTTTATTGAACACTTGAATTGAAGCAGCTTCCTGATTATCTGGAGTATGCATACCTAGAGGAGAATTTCAAGTTGCCTATGATTATTGCCTCAAAATTATCCAATGATTGTACACAACAATTGTTGGAGGTCCTCAAAGCGCACAAATGTGCCATCGCTTGGAAGATAGCATATATAATAGGCATCAATCCATCCTTTTGTACTCATAAAATGTTATTAGAAGAGGGATTTAAGCCAATCATTCATCCTTAGAGGCAATTTAATCCTAATATGAAGGAGGTGGTAAAGAAAGAGTCATAAAACCTCTAGATGTCGAGTTGATGTATTCGATTTCTAGCTGTACTAAGGTGAGTCCAACCTAAGTGGTATCTGAGAGAGAGGGGATGATTGTGGTTCCTAATGAGAAGAATGAACTTGTTCCCATGAGAATAGTTACTAGTTGGCACGTCTACATAGATTACAAGAAGTTAAATGAAGCCACCAGGAAGGACCATTTCTCCTTACCTTTCGTTGATTAGATTTTGGAAAGCCTTGTAGGTCACATGTATTATTGCTATCTAGATGGCATGTCGGGATATTTCCAAATCCCTATCACCCCAAATGACCAAGAGAAAACAACATTCACATGTCCCTATGGCAACTATGCTTATAGAAGGATGCCTTTTAGACATTGCAATACACCTGCCACATTTTAAAGGTACATGTTGGGTATCTTTGAAGATTTGATGGAAGACATAATGGAGGTGTTTGTAGATGATTTCTCGATCTTTGAGAACTCCTTTGAGCAATGATTGGCAAATCTAGAGAAGGTCTTAATCCACTGTAAAGAGACTAACTTGGTACTCAACTGGGAGAAGTGCCACTTCATGTGCAAAGAAGTTATTGTGCTTGAGCACAAAGTTTCCCAGAGAGGAATAGAAGTGGATAAAGAAAAAGTAGAAGTTATTGCAAGATTGCCACCTCTGACATCGGTAAAGGCTATTCGCAATTTTCTAGGATATGTCGGCTTCTATAAGCTATTTATAAAGGATTTTTCCAAGATTACCCAACCCTTAACTAGACTCTTGGAGAAAGAAGTGGTTTTTGAATTTGACCAAGATTGTTTAAAAGCATTTGATCTGTTGAAGGAGAAACTGACTTAAGCTTGCTACTGATTGGAACCTCCCTTTTGAACTTATGTATGATGCGAGTGACTTCGTAGTGGGAGCAGTCCTTGGCCAGAGATATGACAAGCACTTCAGGTCAATTTACTATGCCAGTAAGACATTGAACAATGCATAGGAAAATTATATTACTATAGAGAAGGAATTACCAGTATTAGTTTTTTCCTTTGACAAGTTTTGACCCTACCTTGTGTTGTCAAAGGTTATTGTCTACACTAATTACTCAGAGATAAAGTTCTTATTATCCAAGAATGATGCAAAACCTAGATTGATCTAATGGATACTGCTCTTGCAAGAGTTTCATATGGAAATCCATGATAAAAAGGGAGCAGAGAACTTAGTAGCCGATCATTTATCAAGGTTGAAAAATCCACATGAAGGTGAATTGAAGGAAGAGGACATAAATGATGAATTCCCTGAAGAAACATTGTATGTAGGATATTAATTGCTGAGCATTGCAATCACAGAGCTACCATGGTTTGTTGACATAGCAAACTATCTTATTGTAAAGGTTTTCCCTAGTGACTTGGATTACCACACAAGGAAAAAGTTTTTCTCAAACCTTAAGCATTACTATTTAGAAGAACCATTATTTTTTTTGGTTTTTTGTGGATCAAATGACTTGAAGATGTGTCTCTCATGCTAAGGGATGGAAAATTCTAGCAAATTGTAATTCAGGCCCTATTGGTGGCCACTATAGTGTTAACCAGACTACACATAAAGTGTTGGAGGCCGGTTTCTATTGGCCATCCATTTTTAAGGATATATACCATTTTGTTTCTCATTGTGATCAATGCCAAAGAGTTGGAAATACATCAAGAAGAGACGAAATGCCTTAGAATTACATGTTAAGCTATGAAATATTTAACTTAAGGGCATAGATTTCGTCAAGCCACTTCCCTCATCTCATGGATCAAATACATACTTATGCGGTAGACTATGTTTCAAAGTGGGCAGAAGCTCAAGCACTAACCACCAATGATGCCATAGTGGTATGTAAGTTCCTAAAGAAGCTGCTTGCAAGGTTTGGAACCCCAGAGCTATTATAAGTGATAGGGGAAGACATTTCTATAATTCTTAGATAGACAAGGTTTTGAGGAAATATGGAGTCACTCACAAAATTGCAACACCTTACTACCCTCGGAACAACAGGCAAGTAGAAGTGTCAAACAAAGAGCTTAAAAAAGAATCCTTGACAAGACGGTGAATC
Organism: Combretum micranthum; assembly: GCA_024138025.1. Taxonomy (NCBI): domain Eukaryota; kingdom Viridiplantae; phylum Streptophyta; class Magnoliopsida; order Myrtales; family Combretaceae; genus Combretum; species Combretum micranthum. Next base: position 315,519 of record JAMXBD010000183.1, read on the forward strand.
ATCACAAAAAGGATTAGGCTAAGAAGTTGACAACGCTCTATAGGCATACAAAACTGCATACAAGACACCACTAGGGACTACTCCCTATAGGTTGATGTATGGGAAATCATGCCACATTCTGATAGAGATTGAGCACAGAGTTTACTGGGTGATCAACTAGGTAAACTTCGATTTAGGTACCTTTAGGCTAAGAAGAAAGCTCTAACTGCATGAGTTAGATGAGTGAACATTGTTAGCTTATGAGAACATGAGGCTTTATAAGGAAAAGACAAAAAAATTTCATGATTCACATATTTGCCATCCAAAGAAGTCTCAAGTAGTAGATTAAATGCTCTTATTCAATGCTCGGTTAAAGCTTTTCCTTAGGAAAATTGAAATCCAGGTGTTTAAGTCCTTATTTGGTCAAGCAAACCTTTCCACACGAGGCAGTGCAATTGGAGCATCTAAAGCATGGCACCTTTAAGGTGAATGGTCAAAGAGTGAAGTTATACATGGGAAGTAGAGCAGAAAATGAAGACCTATAGGAGTTTAGACTCCAACAACCAGATATCTATCTATAGAGAGCTGATGGACGTTGAGCTAACGATGTGAAACAACAATGCTTTATGGGAAGCAGCCCATGTCTAACACAGATAAGAATTTTCTTTTCTTTTTCTTTTCTATCCTAACTCCACTTAGTATTTGTAGATATTAAAGCAGCATCAACAGAGTGATTTTTGCTTTCAATCTAAGTGTGGACAAGAGCGCCGACAAGTAAAAATTGAGGGGTAAATACACTTTCTAAGTGTCCAAGGTAAGTGCACTTTATCTTGCACTTTTACATCACATGACACTTAGAGGAAATTTTCGCACTTAAATATTTCTAGTGTATAACTTTTCATCTTTCTGAGGAGTCACTACTGATCCTACATGACCCATATATGTAGTTATGTATGAGTATTTTGAAAATTGCAAACTTTTTGTGGAATCATTAATAAAGATACATGACTCGTGTACATGGGTTATGTATGATTGTTTTATTGCTTGCAAACTTTTTGATGAATCATGAGTGATTGTATATGACCCATCCATATGGGCTGTGTCCATTTGAATTTAAAAAAAATTTAAACTAAGCTGAAAAGAAATGGGCAAAAAACCTATCTAGAGGAAAAAAGGAAAAAATGGAGGCTAAAACCTCCCCCTCTAAAGGCTTGAATTTTTTTGAGAGATTTAGATAATAGAAGAAAATCCAGGGGAAAGATGGATGCAAATTACTTTTACTCTAGATTATTATGCTTAGAGAAGTGGTTGAAGAGTTTATATACTCGTTAATGGGTGGTGAAGTGTAACAAAGTCTCTTTTGCTATTGTTTGACTTTATTTTTACTTTGTGTCTTTGGAATCTGGTGTTAAATGATCAGGGTGAAGTTTAACTTACCTGGATTAGCTTTAGAATTTTGATTTTAGTATGCTAATTACATTTACATGATAGGTTTGAGCAGTAGGTACAAAGTGAGTCACTGTGATATAAATGAATTGATGAATGCTATGAGAGCTTCAAACTTGAGGAAAATTTTGAGTATATTTAATAACAGATTTTCATTATCCTTAGTTGTTTACTTGAGGACAAGCAAACAGTTAATTGTGGAGAAGTTTGATAAGTGCCCAAAAGACCCTTTATAATTATGCCTTTTTTATCGTATTTTTATATGATATATTGTTGATCTACTAAAGAAAAGAATACCTATTAAATAAACTGTTTATTTTAGGACCAATTGAGGAGTAACGAAGCTTTTTGAAGGGTCTATAATAAAATAGGTGAAGATTTGTTGAAGTTTTAGAGCTATCACTACGATATCAGGAGAATACTAAAGAAGTACACAACCAATGTACAAATTGTAAAGCAAACAACAAGTAAAATGTTTAGTTCAAGAAGTATATGACCAGTATGCATGGTCATGTACATTGAGTAGTGTACAATTAAAGGACAATGAATTCGCACATTTGTTCCAGGTCTACACGACCTATATACATGGGTCACATGGGGGGGGGGGGGGGGGGGGGGGGGGGGGGGGGGTGGGGGGTCGATATATATATATAGGGCGCTCTGTTTCAGGGGGGGGGGAAATGAGTTATTTTATTCCTAAACCCTAAAAGACATATTTTGAAGAGCTTCTCAAGAGGAATTTCGTGGTTCAACATCAGGATTCACAAACAACATTACTACAAGGGTTTTATCATCATGATCTCTCTTAGTTCTTCCTTTAGAATTACTATTGTTAAATTTTTATGAAAGAATAGGTTTGTTATGTCCAGAGTTTTGAGACACCCTAGCCTTATGCATATATTTTCTTTTTGATTAAATGAAGTAGTCTTGAATTTACTTCATGATTTATTTTGTTGTTCATGATGGTTTTAGTCCCAAATCATTATAAACTTGATTTATATTAATTAGAAAGAAGATTTCAATTAATGGAATAGACCTTTCATGAGTAAAGAAGACATGTAATTCACCTAGAAATAGGTTTTTTTGTCCAACTTTCTACCTCTGAAGATTAGTTTTCTCCAATTAGGGTTTATGAGCTTTATTCAATTCTATCTTGACATTGGTGAAGGAAAAATTTCCCATTTCTTCAATTAGGATTAGGAGTTAATTGACTTGAAGAGAGTAATTAGTTCAGCTAAGTAGCCTGGCAGTTCAAGACTAAAGAATTATTCAATTGAATTTAGTTTTTAAGGATAAAAAAGCTAGGGTGGATCAAAACTAGGGACATAGTTCATGAATTAATTAATCTTAAGAAAAGTGAGCACATCATTTATTTAGGGTTTTGGAATTGATTTTAATTAGAATTATTATTAGGATTAGTTTGACATCTTTAGCTAAGTTTATGAGGTTAAGCAATTAAGTAGATCTTAAGCAATAGTTGCAAACCCACACCAACTGCAATATATAAGCAATTCAGTAATGAGTATAGTCATAGTAGTAGATCGAGGAGTTAACATTATGTGGCCAAAGCATTGTAAATCAATGCATGACAATTTATAAAAGCAACCAATCTTATCTTAGTTTTGTAGTAAAAAGAGTTAAAAGCAGATCTACATTAGCTTCATTATGCTAGAAAAGTACCTAATCATAGTTGTGATGACTGAGTTGCACACACACTCATAGAACAACCATAAGAGAGTATAGTAGGACTAAACTCTAAATGTAGATGAATACAAGCAGACTAATTCATTTCTGATTAGTCTCCATAAAAAGCACAAATCACCAAACATCAAAGACACATTAGCAATTAATTTTAGTTACATGAATAAGACTCTTTTGTTTTACATTTTGCTAGTGTCTGTTCCAATTAAGATGCACACGCACACACTTTACTATAACTCTTTCTTTACTCTAAGTCATCGGATAGAAGTCCGATTCAAAAAAGAATCCATTGCCATTCTTAATTGAACTCGAACAGAATATACCAACATTCACCACACTCTTCATTGCATTTTTACACACTATCAACCTTATTGATAGACCCACCACATGTAACTCAACCTAATCCAATTTTCCACTTGAACTCAGCCATTCTTCTTTCACTTTGCATTCTAATTCCGCTATATAATTTGCCAAAATTGCAACTAGCTTGACTCTTGACATTTCAGTTGAATAGAACTCTCAATTGAACATCTATCTTAGAGTAAGCTCCTTATATTAGGTAGTGACCTACAACGCTTGGGGTTAGCTACTACTTTTAAATTCTATCTACTACTGTGTTTAGCCATGGGAATTGGTGTGAAGCTTCTCAAGTGATCTCGGATTACAAGTGCAACTTGGTTTGGTTGCTAAAGGTTTATCTTCTTCAATTAACAAATAGAAGCATAAATTACATTAACAAGCTCACCAAGAAGAACCTGTTCACCAAACCTTAAAACGTCATCGCAATAATCTAATCTAGACTTACAAAGTTAATAGAAAAGTTTTGCTATATATGGACACACATTCTGTCACGCCCCGAGGGGTACCCTAAACGTGGCAGTCCGTTGTATACAATACTAAAGCCTAGGAATGACTATCTTAGTCACGCAAAGGCTTCCATATCATGTACAAGGCATACATCACAACCAAAGGAACGCATCGGAGTAGCGCAATTTATATTGATAATGAATAAGTAACAAGGCAAAGAGAATACTTATCATAAAACATAAACATATTGCATTGCAATTCTTAGGGGCATGTCCAACTATTATCTTCAAATAAATATACATCACTAATCATATAAGTCATTATATATCAAGAACCTTACAAAATTACTTATCTTATGATTCTATTTCCTTCATAGAAGCTTAACCATCCTTCCATGACTTTCTTAATGTCATGATCATCAATTTAAGCCACAGGTATACCTGTTCAACAAAATCTATAGGGGTATAAGCTACAACTAGCTTAGTGAGATATTCCTTTTCATTCGCACCATATTTTCAAACAAGTTCATTTAAATTTTCACACATATGCTATGCATACAATGCAACAACCACATGATTACGTAAATATATATAGTTATCCGGAAACCATATATAGAACGGATTTACCCCTCCGTATCAAAGGTTAGGGAATCAGGGTTGAAGGTCCTCGACCTCCTACTGCTAGTCCCCAGGTCCTCACCCACAGCGTTCGGTTGGCTCAGCTCCGAACCTAGAGTCGCTTTCCCCGAGCGATTTGGATTCTCCAGGAAGTAACATGGCCCGTGGCACCGCACGATCGCAGCCAATCCAACTCTACGCGTAGGAGTAGCAGCCTTCCGAAATAGATGTGACTCGATGGATGCTATGCGTGAGCGTTTTATTTTTCTTAAGCCAAACCTTATTAAGGTTTATTAGGGGCGATCAATCAATTTAACAAGCAATAAACAAGCATACAAATAAGTGAACAAAATTATTTAAACAAGCAGTTCGGAGTTGCGATATTCTTAATTCTCATTTCACGCATAATCATAGAATCACATAAACATAATCCTGAATTCCCCAAATATATCCATTTATATCTTTTCTTAGTATACTAGTGCCACTACTTTACAAGCACAAGCAAGGTAACGAATTTAGGAGGAATAACTCACTCGTCCATTTTGCTATCTTCTTAGTCGTTGAAATCCTTGGGTAGGGTATTCTCGTATCCTTCGTCACCTAGACAAAAGAAATACCTGGGATAAGTCTTTCATGGAATTTCTATTCTTGGTTATTCTAAACTTTTCTTAAAATCGCGGTAAAATCGTATAAGAGGAAATTCCAACTTAAAATGGCCATAGCTTACTCATTTTAACTCGGAATTTCGCATATAATATATCGTTTTCTACCTATTCGAAAAGATCTATCAATTTCTAAGGTTATCTTTGTCATAAGAGGTCTTTTAGGTTCCAAAAACATTGGGTACAGATTTAAAACGAATTTTTCTAAACTTTTGCAAATCCATTTTCTAACTTAACCTCCTTCAAAAATCCTTTAGTAAACATATAGATATATATATGTATATATAATTGATAAATCCTTTAAGTATATAGATAAGCTCACTTTATATGCATGATTTCTAATGGTAGTGTCTCAACAATTTATTTCATAAAGCAATTCATTTTAAAGTGTTAAAACTTATCTTGATAAATTCCTTTTCAAGTATTTGGAAGGAACTTTATATTTTCATTACAAATGAGTATACCCTTATTTTATTTTCTTCATTCCTTTTTCCAAAATAAATAAAATTTCCTTTGACATTGGTCTTTCATAAATTTCACTAAAAGTATATTTGTTGAAAACCTTTTTATAATTTTGTTTTTAAGATGGTTTTAGAAAATGAGTCTTGTCTATTTATTATTTTAAAATATAAGTTTTTGTTTTCTAAGCTTGTTCTTTTATTTCCTTTGAAAAGAATTCTTTTTATTGCTAAAAATCATTTGTTTCTAATCTTATTATGCTATATTATTTGAAAACAAGTCTCTTCTTTAGGGACTTTAAAATCATTATTTTCCTAAGTGGGCACATAACTTTATGAGTTGATTTTTATATTAACTGAAAACTAGTTTGTTTCTTGGTTTAGAAAAGAGCTTAAGTCCTAAATTTTTAATATCAATGATTTATTTTTCTTAAAACTTAGATTACCATAAAAAAAGAAAACATTTATTTCTTATGTTTTCTTGATAAAACTATCTTTGTTATTTAAGAAAACTTGAGAAAACTTGTATTACTCTATTTCTAGGTTTTAATAATAACTTCATGATTTTGTGGAAAATCACTTAATCGAAATTCTAGCTTTGAGTTTTTTAGTAAAGAAAAAATTCTATTTTTAATTAGTTGAGACATTAACATTATGTAATCGCAAGTATTATGAGCATATATAAATAATAGGAACATAAGAAAATGCTAGAAATAAATAATGTGCAAGAAAATAAAATATAAGTATTGGGAACCTTAGCTTCATCAAGGTATCCCGTCAAGTATTGGAGCCTTAGCTTCATCAAGGCATCCCGGGACTAAGAATGGACTAGTCCTGAAAGATTAAAAATAAATAAATAAAAGATTGTTTTGACTTGATATGGACAAGTCTAAGACTAGAAAACTAGTCTTAATAATAACATGAAATAAATAAATTGCATAACTTGAAAGTAAATAAATAACGAATGAGCTTATATGCTCTAAATATATAATATACATATATATATATTATAAATATGTTATAGCAAAAGATCAAAATATAAACAAGTAACAAATGGCAAGGTATATATATATATATGCATGAAAGTAGTTCCATAAACAAGAACCAAACATGATCTTAATGTGGTTTTCTTTAGTTTTCCAACCTAAGAAACAACATCAAAACCATATAAGTTTACTTGATATGAAAAGAATAGAATATGAGTTCTTCATTACCTAAATGGATAAGAAGAAAAGAATGATTGCTTGAAGGCTTTTGGTAGTGGTAATAGTGAGGCTTTGAAAAGAAACTTTCTTTAGTAATGGAAGAAGAGTGTTTTCTCTTTACAAGAAGTGAGTTCTTGTAAGATTGTAGAGAGGAGTTTTTGGAGAGGATTTTAGCATAATTTCTTTGCTTTGGAATGGTGTGAAGAAATGAGAAGGGGAGAGGTGGTATTTATAGAGTTTTGTGAAGAAATTAAGAGGTAATTAATAAAAGAAAAATAAATTAAAATAGAGAAAGAGGGAGGGTCAATTTGCGCCGGCCATGGGGTGTTTGGAGAGTGTGTGAGTTGATTTTTTAGTGAAATTTATAAGAAAATAATTAATATGTAAGGTATGATTTGATAAAAGGTATATTGGAAATATAAAAAGTAAGAAAATAGGTATGTAGGTAGTAAGAAATAGGTGTAAGAAAAAGTAGAGATAGTAAAATAGTAATAAATAGTAGAAAAGTACTATGAATAGTAGACTAGACAATTAAAGTACCGGTAGTAATAAAAATACGCGTAATAATGCGATATATGTAATTTTTAGCTACCGAAAAATTCTAAAATTGATATTTTTAGAATCCTTATATTTTTACGAGTCTATTGGTATAAATAAAATATTTTTAATATTCCGAGCTTCGGGACACGCTTTTCGAGAACTGTCCCCGTTTGAGCCCGAAGGACACTCGAAATTCGCGAATATGATATTTTTAGGTTGCCCTATATTATTACGAATTATTTTAAGCTATTAACTTAATTTCGTTTTCTAGGGTTTGAAAACGCGGGATTGCGGGATCTTAAACACTAGGGTTCGTTATAGGCTTGTTGACCTTTAGGGTTTTGTTTTGACTTCCGATTTTAGTGAGTTATTCGTAAGATCGCATAATTTTGAGTTTTGATCGTTTTATATTTTAGCTCGACGTCTATGGTTTACCTTATTTTATTTGTGATTATTTAATAGTTTTTAGTTCTCGGGTAGTTTAACCGAGTCTAGGGTTATGAGTTGACTCAGTTTGACTTTTGATGAAGATTTGGAACTTATGATTCTAAAATTTTACTGAAGGATTTAGGATTTTATCATCTCGTTGTTAAGCAATATTTGGATTTATCTTTTCGATTTGCTTTATAGGAATTGGGTAGATTATTTAATTGGCGTACGGATGTTGATTATGCCGGTAGTTGGACCTTATATTTTGTTTCAAGGGTTCTCGTTTTCTCAAGATTGAGGAAACTCGTTTTTGTTCTTATTTGGAATTAAGTTTTAACTTGGTTCGATTTTAGGGTTTCGTTTCCGGTGTTTGACTCAGTGTAGAATTGGGTTTTAATCTCGAGTCGATTTTCGAGTTTTAAATATTTGATATTAGATTTGTAGAATTATTTTTGAGGATTATGAAAATTTTTGGGGGTTTACACATTCACTATAACATAAATATTCTAAAACAAATATTCATTTTATTTGATGATTTTAATAGAGAGGATGCAGTGAGTGGAATTAGGCTCTTGAATTTAATTTTACCTTCCTCTATTCTAACCCTAAGTCCTCAAAATGACATATCTTCCTTATTCCAAAAGAGAAATAAAAGATAAAGGCAAAAGCACAAATTATGATTAATGAATCAATATGAAGAAGAATTATAGACAAACTATCAATACATTACCTAACCATGGGTTACTAATTTATCAATGGTTTCCAAGTCGCTACTATTACACAAGATGCAATCTCAAAGTCGTAACTCAAAAGACATTCATGTGCAACATCGACTCTTCCTTTCAACTACTAAAATTTCAAAATGAAAAACGATTATAAAAAAATCATTAATCAATGACATCTGCTCCTAGATTATGCTAATACACAAATTAAATATATAACCAAAAGCTAGCTAATAAAAAATGAATCACTAGTTTACAAAAAATTTAAAATAAATATGTAAAGTAGGTAATGTGATCGATGACACAGAGAAAAGTCTATCTTTAGGTTGAAATTTTATGGACTTCTTCAAGCTACATGAATGATTGTATGTAAGTTTGCCATATATATAACATAATGCAAAAATCATATATATTGAGAAAGCAAATCCAAATCAAATACTTCACAAAACTATTCACCAAAGAATTGTTCTCAAAATAGTATGGGCATATATTCCTAGCTCCTTATAAAAACTTGGACTAGACAACTATCTTACTCAATCTTCAATTAAAACCTTGATGATACTTAGCTAAGAAGAACCACAATTTCCATCTACTTTGTTTAAATCCTTCATAACATGCTAAAACTATAATTGATTAGTATTAATTTGTGAAGTAACTGCATAAATGAATTATTCAACTATTCCTATAATTGGCATTTACTCAATGAAGATGGTTTCCCTGTGATGAAGGAAAAAGTGTGTAATGTTTGTTGCTTACTTAAGAAGTGTCTCAAAAAATGGAGTTGTGGAAATAACTAGGAAAGCAAAAATAGAAAAAAGGGAAAAAAAATACTACTTTTCTTGCCAACTCTCTTTTTGGTCATCACTATCCTAATTTCATCAACCATATAGCTTTCCTTCCATTCCATTTTATGTTGTAAAACCCCCAAATTAGTGGAATCAGTTTAGCATAAAACCCTAAACCGGAAGTCAAACGGAATCCTAAAGGTCAACAAAATCCTAGTTTACCGTAACCGATTAAATCCAGCGTTGCCGTTTTCTTTGGCCTTGGAAAACGAAGTTGGGATGATTAGCTAGAATAGTTCGTAATAACCATAGGTTTTATAAAAATATCAGTTTCGCAAATTTCGGGTGTCCTTTGAACCTGATCGGACACGATTCTCGAAAAGCATATCCGGGAGCTCGGAATAGAAAAATATTCCGAATACATCGTTAGACTCGTAAAAATATAAGGTTTTCAAAAATATCAATTTCAAAATTTTTCAGTAGCTAAAAATAATAGATATAGCTATTATACGCGTATTTTCTTACTACCGGTACTTTATTAGTCATATTTACTTTATATTACACTATCATTACATTCTACACTATTCTTTTATCTCTACTTTTTCTTACACCTATTTTTAACACACTACATAACCTATAACCTTAACTTTTTACCTTTCCCATAACTTTATTTCACATCTACCTTACACATTACATCTTTCACTTATCAAAAAACAAAAAAATAAATTCTCTTCTCCCTCTACATCATGTGGCCGGCGCCCCTCCCCCTCTACACCCCTCAATTTTGTTTCAATTTTTCTTTATTTTAATCACACAAATTCACTCCACATTTTCCCTATAAAAACCCTCCTCACTCTTTCACTTTTTTCACGCATTCACTACTCACAAATTCTTACCAAAACTCTCTCAATTTCTCCTCTCAAACTCTCTCAAAATACCATCTCAAAACTCTCTCAAAATATTTCTACAAACAACTTCTACAACTCTAAAACCCATAACCACATAACCATACCAAAGTCTCCTTTAGGTAACCACCTTCTATTATTTTCTTCTTCTTCATGTCATGTAACTTTACATGACCATAGTGTGAGTTTCCAAAGACTACAAGTTATGGAAACTACATTATGTTCATGTATTGTTCTTGTTCATGCCAATCCATTTATGTTTATGTTGTTTTATTATTATTAATATATTATTATCTATATATACATATTCTTTAGAGCATATAAGCGCACTTGCAATTTATTATTTCATGCAAAGCAATTTATTTATTTTCCATTGAAATTTATTTATTTTCTTGTAGAATTAAGACTAGCCTCTAGTCTTAGACTTGTCCTCATCAAGTCAAAACAAGTTTTTCTTTCTTACATTTTATTTTGTTTTGGGACTAGTCTACTTCTTAGTCCCGGGAGCCTTGAAAAAGCTAAGACTCCAATACTTGACTTTATTATTTATGTTTCATATTATTTTGTTTACTATTATTTTCATAATCATGTTCATTTAGATTGTTGTCCAAAAATTTTAATAACTAAATAAAAGAAGAATTTTGTCACTTAGAGATAAGTTTATAATCTATAAGATAACAAAAGATAAACTCATTTCTTTTCAAGTTACAAAAAGAACTCACTATAATTTTAGAAACTACTTTTACCTTAAAAAGCTACTTAAACCTTTATTACTCCACTTTGTTTTTCAAAAGAAACTATTTGTTGATACAAAAATGGTTCTTTTTATAAAAAGATAAACAAGATGAATGGCTAAGGAATTTTCAAGTAAAGACCTTTACAAACAAATAAGCAAAGAAAATCTATGGTTTGAAAACAAAAATAAAGTTATTTCTTTACAAGTTACAAGAAGAAACCACTAAAATTTTAGAAACTACTTTACTATATAAAAAAAAAGTTCTTAAGTCACATATTGCTCCACTTTGTTTTATCAAGAAAATAAACTTTTATGAATGGATGATTTCTATGAAAAACATAAGGCATGAGAAAGGAATGAGAAATTTTCAAATGAAGATTTTTGTAAACAAATAGACAAAGAAATTTGTACAAGAAAAATAAAGAATAGCATATTTTCTAATAACTTCAAAATAGTATAGAAAACTTAGAGAATAGAAAATTTTATTTTCGAAAAGATACTTAGAAAAATAATAAAATCAACGTAAAGCATTTTAGAAAACAAAAGGGAACAAGGTATTTCATTTCAAGGAAATTGCAAAAACAATTTTTGAAAACTATATTCTTCCAACATTGTTTTATTTAAGAAAAATAATTGGAGAACAAAACACTTGAGTATGCTTAAATATGAGTTATATAGTTATAAAAAGAGAATTTTTCAACTATATAGATAACTAAGTATTTATCAAACAAGTTTTGATTTCTTGAACCAAAGTTGTTTTTACTTAGAAAATCCGTGGTGAATTTTTTCGCCACTATTTCGGAGCCTATATGGCTTTATTTGTTGAAAATAATTTTAGAAATAGGTAGATCTTTTCGAGTAGATAGAAATCGGTATATTATAAGCGCGATTCCGAGTTAAAATGACCAAGTTATGGCCATTTTAAGTTGGAACATTCCTTTATAAGAACTTTAACGTTCTTTTGACATTGTTTTGTCAAATTTCAAGAAATCATCAAGGAATACTCATTGTGGGTATTTTCTTTGGCTAGGTGACCCCGAGGAAGGAATCCTTTATCCCGAGGATTATTACGATTAAGTGGAGTGTGTGAACGACTCATCCGCCTAGAGGAATAGTCGACATGGCATCGTGAGTTTATTTCCATTAAATGCTATACTTATTGTGCTTGTAAATTAGTTGCATTAGAGTTAGGAAAAGATAAATCGATATGTATGTAAAATAATTCCTTGAAAGAATTTTAAGAATATCAGAGCCGGAATTGTCTTAAATGTTTGTTTTAGTATAACATTTGATTTGTGTAAAATTTCTTGATCGCCTCAAATTTAAAAATAATTATGCTATGACTTTATAAGTAAATGAATTCATGCATACCACGAAGTGAGTCACATTGCATTTTGGGTTATTGTCCTTGAGTGAGAAGGATAGTAAGCTCATGTCGAAAGCAACACTTGGCGGGAGATCCAAAAGCGATTGCTTGGCAGCTTAAGGGAAATGCTTGGAGGAAGATCCAAAAGCAAGGTCAATCAAGTAGATTCGGAATGTTTGGCGATGAGTGCTCGCGAGCATGAAAACTTTTTAACTAAAACTACTTAAATTGAGGTTATGTATCACCAAACCCTAAATGGAGGTTGCAAATCCATTCAACATATAGTTCCTGAAAAACTATATGCTTGTTTTGCCCACGTGTTTGTTGCATTACATTTGTTTGTTTAATCAACTTGTTTGAAATCTTGTTACAAGAAGTTATTTATGGAAATAGTTCTCACTAGGCCTATTAGCTTATACCCCGATAGATATCTTTTGCAGTTTCCCTACTTATGATTAAGGCCACGAGGACCCTGCGGGCAGGCAATCTCTTTTGGATAATAGAAATTTAGATAAAAGGTAGTATAAGTATTAATGTACAAATATCTATGTAATAGATTAGTGATCAAGGGAAATGCCCCTAAGTTTGTAAAGCCATTAATATGAATGAATGATTATTATGAATCCTCTTTTCTTAATGTGTTATTTATATCTTCTTAAACTTCATAATTCCATATATGATCCTCTAAAGTTGTGAAAGCACGCCTTACACTTAATATAAAAGCTTTTAGGAATGACTAAGGTTGTCATACTTAAGTTTTAATATTGAGTGTGGCGGACTGTCACATTTAGGGTACCCGTTGGGGTGACATATGTTCCCATCAATTTTGTTTCAATCTCCTAACCTATATCATGGAATTCATAAAAGTATACCTCAAATAGGTTTACATGAATGACATTACATAATGGATTTTAAGAGAACTGCAAGTGTAATAGATGACATGTATTCATAAATCTATATAGTTTATTTTGATAAATTTTGGTTAATTCTATATAGTTTATTTTGAATTCAATCATGAAATTCTTAGAAACAATCTCACTTAGAATATCAATCCAAATTCAACAGAGTAAGAAATCATATCTGCATAATTTTGAATTAGTCATCACATTGAAACTTTGATACAAAACTCTACAATGTATGAGAGGTACAAATGTTAGAACCATGAATTTTCTTAACTTTTTCTTATAGATTGTAGTTAATAGCTTATTGATGTTAGAAGCAAAAAGGACATTTTATATCAATCAACCATAGGCAAAGGATATGGTTCTTGCTGCAAATGTAGATGCACTAATTGGAAAAGGGAGATGGGAGGTGATGGCACTAATGGCATGTTGATGAAGATAAATGATTTTGATTTGATATGATTCTCTTTAAGAATTTTTAAGAAACAAAACTTTTAAAGAAAAAAATTTTATTCTGCTCTGCGAGTTTTGAAATTGTTATAGCATTATTTGATTGGGCATAAAAATATTTTATATCCATATTGTGATGCTATCAAACATTTGAATAACCAGACTCGGATTAGCAAGGATATGCATGTGAACATTGGAATAATTGATTAAAAATACGAAATTCCTTAGATTTTAAGAATAATTAGAATCCTAATTTTTATTATTATCTATAGACTTTAGATTCTAAACTTCTAAGTGAGAATCTTATTCTAAAAACCAACTATCATTGAAAGCTATTTAAATGAGCCAAACAACGATAAAAATAGATGTTAGAGTAGATTACTGATTTTCAAATAGCTTGAGAATTAGGCCTTTTCTTTTTATCCTAACATTTTGTTGTCTAGTAGTATGTCATATAGCATGCAACATGAATCAATATTTGTCACAAAACATTAGATATTAATGAATCGATCATGGAAAAAACTAATAAATATTTTGTATATGCGCACATATATATATGGTGATCTATGTTAGAATATGATTATCATAATACAATAGAGGTACAATATAATCCACTAACTAATTTATATTAACATTATTGTTAATATAATATGATAATCCTAATATACTTCATTATTATATTAATTATTAATAAAATCTATAAACCCCAAAGTTTTTTAATGTGTTGAAGTCAATCGCCTAGGAAAATTTCTAGAGATATTCCTAAATCCATAAATATTTCATCTAAGATACTAAAAATAAGATTATGTAACCCTAATATAGATAATATAAACCTAACTATATAATTCTAATATCAAACCTAAAATTAACTATGAAAATCTTAATTAGACTTATAAACATAAAAAAAACCTTAATGTAATTGCTAAAACCTTAAACAATTCTATGAGATTTAAAGAGTGAGACAAGGTAACCCTTAAATAAGTAAGATAAACTTCAAATATAGAATTTAGGATCACAATACCTAGACATCCATCAATAATTCCAATGAACTATATAGGCACCAAAACCTAATAAAATCAATGGAGATGAACTCAATAAATTGCAAATTAATAACTTTTATATTTTATCGAGACAACAACAATATCAATAAATTCAAGTACTATATAATCCAAAATAATACCACAAAATATGAATGGATATCATGATCATCTTATGGACATCACTCGTTAAAATAACAACCAAACTCTAACAATATATTTTGATTTGGACTAAACACAAACACACACACACACACTCACACACACACACCCCACATCCACTTCTCTCCTCCTTCCTTCTTATTCTTGTTGGAAAGAAAAATTAAAGTGCAGGTAGCTTGTTTATGAATACATACAGAAGCAAAAGCTAAAAGGTAGGTTTCTAAAAAAAAAATTAAGCTCACTTATCCAACATTTATCTCTTTTTATCCTTTTATGCACAATTACAACAATAATAATAAAGAGAAAAGGGAAGAAGAAGATTACATCAAATTTAACGTGGAGTTCAGCCTGCCTCCTGGTCTCTACGATCCACAATTTGCCTCACTTAAGGAGGACTTCATACTTTATTTATTCAAAACAATTGCCTCACAAAGAGAACTTCGCAAATGCCTCATAACCGGGGACTTTACAAATGCCTCAACACAAATGACCTCACACAATACCTCACAACCGAGGACTTCACATTGCCTTATACAAGAGGACTTCACACAAGTGCCTCGACACATGATGTCACCTATTGGCTCAAACATAGGAGGACTTCACTAAAACACTTATACAAAACATGTGGATAGTACCTTACAATATTAGCTTACTAATCTCACAAATGACACTATTCACACAAAAAATGCAAAGAGAGTATTTTCACATAATCTCATCCTATTAAGCTTTATTCTCTTCCACTCTTCAAAAAACACTGTATATATAGCAGATTAAAAACATAGCAGTTTTTCCCCCAAAATACCTTTAACAGTTGAATTTGAAAGTCTGCAACGAACGACTATTTTTTAAACTGTCGTGCCCTAGACTTGTCAAGCCCAAAACTAGTTGCAACCTTAATTTACCCTTCAAACAAGCATATGCTAGTCAAGCCTTAAATTCAAACTTATTGTGCCCTGAAGTTAAACTTGTCTAGCCCTTGATTTACCCTACAATCAAGGCAATGACCAAGGTTGTGCTTTCATGTTTTGTTCAACTCTTCGCGCCTTGGGTTTACACTTCAATTGGACCAATCGAGTCCTTGATGAAGTCTGCAATCAAGGCTAAGGTATGACAATTTGTTCATGCACAATCTACAGAGAATGACACATATACAAACACAAACATACATATATATATTTATATGTATATTAAAGCTTAAGCATATCAAAAATAAGTTTTATTTATATGCAATACATTTTCTCATCAAAATAAGAGTGTAACTACCCTTAGTTCATCAGTTTTTTTCTCTTTCTTCTTCCCTAACATCCAACCCTACACCACCCCCTGGCCAAACCGAACAACAAGTTGCCCTCATTTCCATATCCCAATATTTAGCTGAGAGGGAGATAAAGAAAGAAAAAAGAAAAGTAAAACAAATGAAGTTTTCAAGCTCTAATCCAAGTAAGTACCTAAGGACTATCTTGTAGGAGTATAATATATATATATATATATATATATATATATATCATGTGTCACTTTCCTAGGAACAAGCATGATCAAGTATACTTTCTCTTTAAATTTCTTCATTAAAAATAAAAAAGATACACCAATTTCTTTCTCTTCTTTCACATGCCGAGATTTTGATTAATGGGATAGAGAATAAATTCTTAAAAACACATCTTACATTTCATCATGTCTTGGTAAATAACCTTACATAAATTGATCTTTAATACATACAAGCTCATATTCACTATATCTTTAGGTTTTAAAATCAAAATTTTACAAAGAAACTTTCCTACGCTTCTCTGTCTCTCTTATGCCACATGCATGAGAAGGAAGAAAAATTGTTTACAATTTGATCAATTTACCAAATCTTGCAAGAAGTAATCATTAAGAGATAAAAAATAATCCATGATTTAAAAGAAATTTCGAAAGAAATTTACCAATGCTTAATCCCTTAGCAAAGCTGGGTACTCTTTGAAAACGACAAACAAAAATTTTCTAAACAAATACTTTCATTTGCTTGGTAGGGGTAATCATTGGAAAACATAGATATTATTTTGATCATATACCTTATAAAATAGAAACATTATAAGTTTGCGTCTCTATCACCTTTAAAATAAACTCTTAAAAGACATTTAAGAGAATAAAATCCTAAATACCTTATATGAAAAGTAAGCTTGATAGCAATTTGAAAGTTACATACCTTGAAAATAACATGCAAAGCACAATATAAATAATGGTTATAAATACTGTTATGTGCAAAGAATGTAGTAAATTTCTCTATTTCAATTATAATCCTATAGAACTTCAAATTTAATAAAAAGTTATGCTATCACACATGCAAATATGTTGTAGTAGTAAATTGCATCACAAAATTTGAATACAACTCCATTTAATCAAACATGTAACCATGGATTCACATGAACCTAACTAGCACGACTAATATGACTTTTTTTGATAAAAATAATTACATAATTGAAAAGTACATGAAAACCATTTGAAAGCAACTGTAAAAATGCAAAAATTGAACATATAATAAATATATATAATCAAAATAAGAAAATTAGTCGAAATAGGGGGAATATATGAATTTTGGGTAGAAAATAGTACAATCTTTAATTTAATATAGTAGAAGCCTATAGTTAACAAGTATATTTTGTTAAATTTTATTTAGGAGATTCGTATTCAGACATAGAGTTGCATGACAACTATTTTAACTAGCTTTTGATATGAGTGGGTCAGTATATAAATCCATAATTAAAATATTTATTGTTTGTTTGAATTTAGCGGATTTAAATTATATAACTATGTAAATGAACCCATGCATTTACTTAATTTGTTATGATGATTGTGAAAACATATTGATTATACTCTATGAATATGGCAAATGGTATATCTTTGTGAGAATCTAAGTTATTAATGCATTATCGCCTCAAATGAACCCAATAATCATTTGGTTTAAATCAATTGAATGAGTTATGAATTCCACAACTCGCATATTATTGAAGTCCATCACCATTACTCGATCGATCAAATGGGCTATGATTGGGGGTATTGAGCTACCATAAGTCTTGGTCTTTATATAACAAAATGCCTTGCTTAGGAAGTACGACGCAAGTAACAAAAACTTTTCCAGTTTTATTGTTGGGGAGTGGGATGTACCCATTTAACCTATTTTGGGATTGATGTTAAGTGTTTTACAAGTGTTTTGAAAGGATTTCACTCACCTTGCTACTGTCACATCGAGTTGATTCTCCATGACACTTAAGCTTCTATCTTTTATTATTTTTCTAGACTATCTGTGATGTAATTGTTTGTGTGATCCCAAGACAAAGGCACTTAGATGCTAATAGTAATTGATTGGCTTTGTAAACTCCTGAAATTTTCATAAATTATTAGAAAATAATCCTAGAAATCAAACACCAAAAGTAAAACCCTGAAAACCAAACCCGAGATAAAACTGAATTCCAAAAGAGATCAAATACGAAAGTTCTTGACTTTAAGAAAATGAGAACCATTAAAAATAAAATGGAGAATCCAACAATCATATGATTCAACATTCGTACGCCAATCAAATTATCTATTTGATCCCTAATATGCAAATCAAGATGATATATCCAAATAATGCTAGACGAAAAAAATACTAAAACCTTAAATCCTTCAATGAATTTTAGAATTAAAAGTTTAGATTGCCACCAAAAGTCAAATTGAGTAAACCCATAACCATTGACATTGTTAAATGATCCTAGGAACTACAAATATTAAATAATCACAAATAAATAAAATAAAACATAAATGTTAAACAAAAAATATAACACGGTTAGAAACCCCAAAATTTTATGATCTTATGAATAAATCAGCAAACCGGAAGTCAAATCGGAACCCTGAAAGCCAACAAAGTTTACAACAAACCCTAGTGTTTAGATCTGGTAATCCTGCGCTCTTAAATCCTAAACAACAGAACTGAAATAATTGTTGATAATAGTTCGTAATACTATAGGAAAGCTTAAAAAAATCATATTTGCATATTTCTAGTATCTTTCAGATCCAAACGAGATCAGTTTTCGAAGACCATGCCTTGGTATACTGGACGGTAAAAATATTCCGCTAATATCGTTAGACTTAATAATATAAGAAATCTAAAAATATCAATTTTATAATTTTTCGGTAACTAAAAATTACAGATATCGCATTTATACGCGTATTTTCTTTACTACCGGTAACTTATTAGTCTTGTTTACTATTCATTATCATATCTTGCTATTCATTACTATTCATCTATCTTTACTTTTTCTTACTACCTATTATTACTACTTACATACCTATTTTCTTACTTTTTACATTTCTAATACATCTTATATCAAATCATATCTTACACATTACTTATCTTTTCTTACAAAATACAAGTTGAATCATTTTTCTTCCCCTTTCCCTATGCAATCGGTGCCTTCCCTCTCTCTTTCATCTCCATCATTTTTATTTTTCAATTTATTTTATTACACTTAATTTCCCTTCATCTTTAACTATAAATACCCCATTTCCCTCCACTTCTTTCACACCTTCATTTTACATAACAAAACTCTCTCAAAAATTCTCTACAATTCCTCTCTATCGAAACTCTCTACAACCAAATTCTTCCAAAATCTTTCCCTACAAGATCCTTCTCTACACATAAACCGTTTACCACATATCACTACTCACATAATTTACACCTATCATCTTCATCCTTCAACAAAAACACTCTTAGGTAAAGCTTTCAACCATCTATTTACCCATGTCATATAACCTAGCATGACTATGGTGTTGTTTCTTAAAGCTCATATGAGTTGTAGAAGCAACAATATGTTCATATTTTGTTCTTGCACATGCCAAGAAATTCTAATTTTATTGTCTTGTTATTATGATTTTATGTTGCTACTATTGTTATTATGCTTTTAACTTAACAACTTATATATATATGATTATTTATATGTATATATATTTCATAGAGCCTAAATGCTCATTAACTTTTACTAACTTGCTTATATTATTCTTAATGCTATTATTATTGCTTTTTCTTTTCTTTTTGGGATTAGTCTATTTTTAGTTCCATTATGGCTTGATTAAGCTAAGGCGCTCAATACTTAACCAGGTTACCTTGATGAAGCTAAGGTTCCCAATACTTGATATTATTATCTTGTTTATTATTTTTTTCTTATATCTTTCTCATATTTGCATAATTTTCATACTACATGCTCGTGTGTATGCATCCTCATAATGATATTGTCTCAACAAAAAAATTAAAGTGGAAATTTTCTTTGACAAAGGAAAATAAAACCAAACTCTCTTAATGAATATATATCCTTACTACTAAATCAAGATTTTGTTACCACACACATAGGAAAAATTATTTCTATAACTTCTTTTCAAATCCACCAAGACTTTTCTTAAATAAGAATAAAAATGATTTTTCTCAAAAAGTTAACTAACAAAATAAATGTTTTCTTTTATTATGATAAGTCACATAAAGTTTATTAAAACTTAGTATTAATAATTCTTTAGTAAGCAAATTTTTCACAAAAAGCTTACTTGTAGAATTTTACCAACTCCATAATAAAAAGTAATAACTAGACTAAGTTTTATAATTAAGATAAAATCAACTCACTAAATTATAAACTCACTTAGAAAAATAGAGGTTGCCAAGTTTCTAAATGATAAATCATTTCCAAAGAAATAAAAGGAATATAAACATGATAAGTTACAAAAAAATAATAGATATTATAAAAAACTTAAGAAATTATTGAAACATGACTTCTTTTTAAGTAAAATTGGTCAAAGAGTCAAAAAACCAAGTTTTGGAAATTAAGTTTAATTTTAAAGAAGTTGAAAAATGAGAATATAAGAAGAAAGACACTTGTTTATAAAATCCATTTTCAAAAGGAAACTGTACACAACCCAAATTATTATATGTTATCAACAACTTAATAAGAATCTTGAAAACTTCATTTTTATCCCTAAAAGAAAAATTTGTAGAAGACCAAAGCTAAGAGAAATTTTATTTATTTTGGAAAAGAAATTAGAAAACAAAATAAGAATATACTTATTTATAATAACACAAGAAATTATAAAATTCTTTCAAAACACTTAAGAAAGAAATTATTAAGATTCAACTCTTCAATACCATAAGACATTATTTTATAAAATATAATTGTTAAGGCAACACCATTGGAATTTTGTATACAATATGAGTCTATATATATATTCAAAGGAATTTTTCTTCAATCATCTAATTATCTATATTTGCCAAAGGATTTTTGGATAAGGAAGAAGTTTGAAAAATTGTGTTTTGAGGAATTTGAAATTTATAATGACTCTGTACCTCACCATTTCCAAACCAAATGGCTTTTTATGGAAAAAAAAATAACCTTATAAATAGATAGATTTTCAAGTAGATAGAAAACGGTATATAATATATAAAATTCCAAGTTAAAATGAGCAAGTTATAGCCATTTTAAGTTGGAATTTCATTATACACAATTTTAATGAACATAGCGAAATAGAATTAGAAAGTTTATGTAGAACTTCTACAAAATACTCATCCTAGGTATTTTTCTTGTCTAGGTGATGAGGAATACGAGATTTCCCTTCCTGAGGATTACTACGAGTAAGAGGTTTGCGAAATAGACGAGAAAGTTATTCCTCTTAATTTAGTAGAGCCCAACTAAGTTAGGCTCAAAAATAAAAACCAATGAGGAAAGTAAGTAATAATTATATAGCATTATAGCTTTAGCTAGTTATTACATGTCATCTAAAGTATTAATACATATTATTCTTCTTACTTATAGGCGAGCTGAAGTAACTATTTGACATCCCTTTCGACTATTACGATGCTTAACTATCGTTATGGACCGGTGAATAACTTGACTCTAATTCACACTTGTGTTGTGCAGTTTAGTAGCACCTAAATAAAGATAGAGAATTAGATTGTGTGGGGAATTGAGATCATATCTATTGTTATGCCTGCTGTTTGATTAAAATACTATAATGATAGAGATAACCTAAATTGGTGATGGTATATCATATTGATAGTACATAATGAGAATGAGCAACTGCTTGATCGCTAAAGAAATTAACTTAACATTATTTTACACACTAATTAAATGATCATGCATAGCACAACTCAATTGCATTAGCATTGCATACTTTATGATCACTACTATCACGCATTATCATTCCAAGCCCATGATGAGTTAGAAGGGGATCTGATGATGAATCCTCGTTCCGCCTGTACTATCATGTGACTCATGAATTCTATAGGAACTACTTGGTTTGAGGAATGCCGCTTATCGGGGATCCTCGTGAAGTATATAATGATTAAGGAGTTTCTTAGTATACAGTGTCACGCCCCAAAATAGGGCCTAGTAGTATCATCCTGTAGTCGTCATACCACGTGTGCACCCGTAATATGAGAACCGTCTTGCAAGTCAGATATTACAAGACTCTATCTTATAATTGTTACATGTAATGGAGTCATACCAATATATTATACAAATACTAAGGATTCCGATTTTCCTTAGTTTGCCAGAACCGCAGAGAATCGGTATCCCCTACCAAATAGTGAAATTGAGGTCAAACCTATGAAATACAAGATCTTATTCAATTATACCATTTATCTAAGTTGTCTTTAAGACCAATATAATCTATGAAACTATCTTCAGCAAGGTCTTTTGATGTAGCACTCTTCACTCATGCTTAACCCAATCCCAGCTAACGTTATACCTGCACAAAGCTGATGGAGGGTGAGCAAAACCACACGCTCAGTGAGATGACCTGACCAGACCACATATCAAACAATGGAAATCAAGTTTACTTAGCAAACATATGTAATGCCACAATCAAGCATATGAACAAATACAAGCCTGGAGAATCCGGAGTCCAAAGCAGATGGAGATTTACCCCTCTCATCAGGGTTGAAGGAACCTAGTAGTACATAGTCTATCCAGAAGAAGCCAAGCATACGGGAATCTACGATTTCTCGTATTAGGGTTATCACTTTTAATATGATAGCTTAACAAACCATCCCATGTACATACCTTTAGCAACTCCCTAAGCATTAGTCATCCAAGCAATACCATAAGCGGCGTCCTTCATTTACCACTTAGTTCTTATGGTACCAACAGAACAAAGGTAACCTTGCGTTGATCTAATAGCCTTTAGCCTAGGTCAACCAAGCATTATCAGTCCCGGATGGCCAACACGTAATAGACTACTATGCTTTTAGAGATGCAAATATGCAATATATGCGATGCATGCCCATTTCATTTTATGGCACCAATAGTTTTTAGTCAGGTTCAGGACGATAATACAATTACAGACAAACATCAACATGCTCCATACAATTGTCATCATACAAAGAAATTGTTAATTATAATAAGATGTTTTGGCAATCATACATACACCAAGCAGCATGCAATTTACCCAAACCCACATGTAATTCAGTTTGATATGTTATTATCAATGCAACTAACTACAAGCACAAACAATATGATAAGGTCAAAGTCCCTCACCTGTGGTCCTCGCTATATCGCTGTAATAATCTACTGGTAGTCCGAGAACCGATTTATATTCCTATGGAATGAAATAAAAGATATTTATTATTATACTAATCTATTCTTCTATTAGTTCCGAAGATAAGATATTTTAAATATCATATTCACCGGATTAGTTTTGGTATAACTTATACTATTATTTACACTAATTCTAATATTAGACATATTTTAGAAATTACGTACTCCTTTCTTTTTATGGTCTTACTTACTATATTAATCTAAGCTGAGTTAATTGGAACTAATCGCCTAATTCAATTACTAAATCTATTTTAATTAGTTACCAAAAATCATATATTTTATTTATATAATATACGAATCTTAGTATTAGTGATACTCATAAAAGTAGTAGTAATACTAGTATCAAAGATAATGGTGATTATATTAGTTTTAATATTACTACTAATAGTAAAAACAATTTTAATTACAAAAACAATTTAATAGTTTTAGTAACGAAATCAATAATATTAATAACAATAATGATAACAATAATAATAACAATTATAATAATAGTAATAATAATAAATTTCCGAAAATAGATTATATTCCATCACATTAAAAATTATACTAATTGTCTTATATATTTTAATTAATATTATTACTAAAGTAATTTTAGTCTTATATCCATATTTATTATTATTTCAAAAATAATATTTTCGAAATTCTAAAAATTCTTTTAATAATATTAAGGATATTAAT
This sequence comes from Combretum micranthum, assembly GCA_024138025.1. NCBI lineage: Eukaryota > Viridiplantae > Streptophyta > Magnoliopsida > Myrtales > Combretaceae > Combretum > Combretum micranthum. The sequence continues at coordinate 339,694 of JAMXBD010000183.1, forward strand.
AATTAGAAATCTATTATGCGGAAATTACTTTAACAAGGTAATTTATATTTCTAAAGAAAATTCTTTTTAGATTAATAATAATAGATTAAATATTTAAATATCCTATATTTAATAAAGTCAGAAAAATAATTTTATTTTTAAATAATAAATAAATTTCGGGTTTAATATTTAGTATTATAATATTATCATTACTATTCTAGAAAAATAAATAAATAAATGCAGGAAAAAGAATAACAATTCTAAAATTATTTAAATTATTATTTATTATATAATTATTTATATTTAGTTTCGTTTTTCTTCTGGCCGAGGGGTACACGGTGTCAAGTACGCCCGTACACGTGGCTGGCCGAGGGTTGCACGGGTTGAGTACGCCCGTACAACGTGCTAACTGAGGGTTGCACGGGTTATGTACGCCCGTACACGTTGTTAGCCGAGGGGTATACGGGTTAAGTACTCCCGTACAACCAGCCTGTGCTCATCGGGAAGCACTGTTCATCGTCTTCAACCTTGGTTTTGATCCAATTTTCCATTGTTTTACACACATAAATTCATTCTAATTTATTCCTAAGCATTTATACATGATATTTCTACACATATAATAACTCAAATCATCAAAACTCATCCTTAAATTACAGTTTTCGGATTAAATAAACATAACTCAAGTTTAAGAGTTCTTACCTTCTTGGAGCTATTTTGATAAGATTTGAAGCTCTCTTTGGGTTGTTTTATGATCCTAAGGTCATTAGGAGTTAGTTTAAATCGAAGTTTTTAACTAAAAACAAATTAAAGTGTGTTAACCTACCTTTGAACTTGTATCCAAGAGTTCTTCGTATTATTTTTCCTTGGATTCGAACTCTGTTGTTTTGATCGATTTGTCTTCCATTTTTAGTTTGTTTTGGTAGCTATATAAGAGTGGTTTCGTGCTGGGAAGTGTAGGAAATAAAGAGGATTGTTTGTTTCCTCATTATGAGTCATTTAACACAAATATATATAGAAGAATAAGGAGGAGACTTCGGCTGTGTTTCTTCCTTGATTTCCAAATGAATTGTTCTTGTTTGTTGTCCATTCAAGCCTTTGTTTGATTGTCATAAATATGGGGAGTGATTTGTCATGTTTCCATTGGCTTAGGAGAGGATTGGGATGGACTTTCATGCAAATTATTGAGGAAATTCGGCTCACATTCTTCAAGAGAATCACAACCCTTTAATTCCAAATAAAACGTCTCCAGCAAGTTGATATTATGTGTGTGTATATATATATATATATTAGTTAGTTGATAATTATTTTTAGGTTTAGGATATATATAAATAAAATATAAAGATAAGATAATGAATTTATAACCGTATAAGGAGGGTAAAACATAAATTTGTGAAAAAAATCAATTTTGGGGTTTAAGTGATACGTATATTAAATACTGATTTAGTAATATTTTTAGATGAGAAGTTCCATATTCGCGTTATTAAATATTCTAAACAATATAGTATACATAGAATTTCTATTAAAGATTTATATATATGTGTTTGAATTTTCGCTTTTTTTTGAACTTAACCGCGTCCAGAGAAGGAGTTCAATTTGAAAGTGAATTCAAACGTAAATACGTAACAAAGCAAAACAAAGGAAAAAAAATGCAATGTTAGTTGATATATAAAATATAAAATAAAAAAAGATGATAAATTTATAACCAATAAATATGTAAGGAGTAGGGAAAATATAAATTGGTGAAAAAAATTAATTTTGTGGATCTAAATGACACGTATGATAAATACTGATTTGATAATATTTTTGGATAAAAATTTACATATTAACGATATTAAATATTCTGAATATGATATATACATAGAATCTTTAGTTTAATACTTTTACTTTTCTGTTTTTATACCTGCTATCGTAAATTATATTTTATTTGTTTAAAAGTTTCGTTTCGTGTATTTTGATAAATTAATAATTATATTACCCTTAATTTGACTTTATTATAAATTTTAAGATTTGAAATTACATATGAAATCATTTCTAAATTTATTCTAGACTTTTTATTAGATTAGAAATTTAATTTTAATTTTATATTTGTTACTCAGTTCTTTTTACTAATTATAAATTACTGGATTATATCAGACTTTTAGTTTTTATAGACTCAGAATTATTTAACTTGAATGTTTTAATATATATATATATATTTTACATTAAAACTTAAGTTCGTAAATATTAAATAGTTTTCTTTATTCTTTATTATGAACTTTTATAGTCTTAGTGATAAAGATTCTTTATTCTAATTTGTTCATACTTAAAAATTTAAATCGCGAAAAATTTGGAGTGATTTCTAATATTTTTGTTATAGTTCTTTTATGATTCTACATTTTATTTTTATATATTTATTATAACCGGGTTATGTAAAATCAAGGGATTACACTCTCCCCCCCTTAGAAAAGTTTCGTCCTCGAAACTTGTAGAGGTTTGTTAAATTTCTAAAGAATCTGGTACTTATATTCCTTCTATTATGATTTTTATTTCTTTCTTATAGTCTTTTATATTTCTGTAATACTAGTCAAATATCGTTTTTAAAGATCGAGAATAAAAATGCATAATTATTTGAAAAACCTATTGATTCATATATTCACTTAAATGGTTGAGGTATCTCTTTAATACCTATATATTCTATGATCAAATAATTAGTCTAGTCTGAGAGCTTTACTTATAGCGAACGAGCCATAAGTTAATCGATTTAAATTACTCTATACAATAAGGCTTATTATCGCCTTTGTATTGATAATCTAACCCAACTCATTCTCATTATTAGGTCTTCTATTTGTTTCTCATTTGTATGTTATTTCAGCCACTCATAGTAAAATAAAGACTAAAGCTTCTTCTAGGTTCTCATTGATATGTCTACTACTTCCATATCATCGTTTATAATTCCATTCTCATCAACGTTCCATATCATTTAGTAGTTCCTTTCTTAGTACAAACAACTTTGATACTAAGATATTACAGTAAGTCGTATAAATCTCTCATCGGGAAATCCTTACTATATTCCCAATGTTTAGTAGAATTCCATCACTATAGCTTCATCTAACTCTTCAAATTGGAATGATTTGTAGCGTCACTTTGTCTTCTGAGAACAATGTGTGGAAATGTGTCCAGATTCCTTACATATAAAACATATTCTTCGTGTTCTTTCCGGACATTTATTAGCTATATGCCCAACATTACCACAGTAATAACACTTATGTTGTAGTTGAGGGCATTTTCTTGGATTAATGAGGTCCTTTACACTTCCAGCAAACAAGTTTATTTTTCTTCAATACCTTTATTTCATCCTTTGAAGTGGCTCAGAACTTTTCACCTTTTTGGATGCAGTACTTGTTTCTGAACGGTCATACATTTCCTTTGTAGATGTTTGTTTCCTTTTCTCAAGCCATCCTACTTCATTTCTCCTTTCATACTCCAAGTTTCGTGCTTTTTCAACAAGGGTATCGAAGTCAGGAAGTTCAAATTCAACCAATCTCCTCTGAAGGTATGGTTCTAATCCAGCCATGAAAAATTGCTTTTTCTTCTCTTTACTGTCTTTATAAGTGTCTGGTGCAAATTGAAACAATCGATTAAACTTTTGTTCATATTCATCAATAGTCTTATCATCCTGGGTCAATTCCATCAATTCGGTGTTGTACTTTGTCTCCATGTTGCTCATGACGTTCTTCTCATGTGAAACATCTTGTTGTTCAGTTTTGGTTGTCAACTTGTTGATTTCAGACATTTGTTCGTTTCTTACTTTAGTAGCTCTTGTCCTTGAGCTTGTATCCTATATTCATCACAATATAATTCTCTATTAAAATCTCCAAGAACTTCACTAATATATCCAAGTATACTTAAATCTTTCTACTCATGAATGTCATATAATAATCTCCAAGTGAAAATTTATATCATCATTGATTTATTTCCAAGGTTCAGTTTGCAAGCAACCATTGTTATGCATGCCAATTCGCATAAACAAATCCTTTGTTAATTTTTGGTGCTTAAATCAAACAAACTACCTTTTCCAACTTCTTATTGCACCATTTATGGATTCAAACATAAGGACTTCTTTTCTTAGTTCACAGATCCAATTTAGGTTATGTCTTGTTACCAAAACTATGACCTTGTTCATGGTAGTAATGGTTGATGTTTCTGATACTATTATTTTACCAAATTCCAATTTTCTTAGAACCTTTATGAATGTATCAGAATCATATAATATCCTTCTTACGTCAACTGATAATATCTCAATATAGGAGAAAGTTCCTTCTTTCATTCACCTTCCTACATAATACAACCAAAGATATTACTGATTTTTCCACTAATGTTTTGTGTTGTACTATCTATAGTTGTATCTCTTTGTTATTTCCAATTCATCTAATAGAGGGTGGGGTATGTAGTTTTGTAATCAGAAAATCTAACTGACCTAGAAGCTTGTGGTTTGGCTTCATTATAAGATATACTGTCCTTGGTCATAAGACAGAAGATAAGACATCACATTTATATGGACAACAAGTGCCCATATAATACTTGTAATATATAACTATATATAGTCTAAATGTCTACATCTTTTAGTTTGTAAACTTAATTTATCTACCCAGGTTCTACCCAATCTCACATTTGGTAGGTTACTCCTATCTCTGACAACCTAAAGCTCTGATACCAAACTCTGTCACGCCCCAAAATAGGGCCTAGTAGTATCATCCTGTAGTCATCATACCACGTGTGCACCCGTAATATGAGAACCGTCTTGCAAGTCAGATATTACAAGACTCTATCTTATAATTGTTACATGTAATGTAGTCATACCAATATATTATATAAATACTAAGGATTCCGATTTTCCTTAGTTTGCCAGAACCGCAGAGAATCGGTATCCCCTACCAAATAATGAAATTGAGATCAAACCTATAAAATACAAGATCTTAATCAATTATACCATTTATCTAATTTGTTCTTTGAGACCAATATAATCTATGAAACTATCTTCAGCAAGGTCTTTTGATGTAGCACTCTTCACTCATGCTTAACCCAATCCCAGCTAACGTTATACCTGCACAAAGACTGTTGGAGGGTGAGCAAAACCACACGCTCAGTGAGATGACCTGACCAGACCACATATCAAACAATGGAAATCAAGTTTACTTAGCAAACATATGTAATGCCACAATCAAGCATATGAACAAATACAAGCCTGGAGAATCCGGAGTCCAAAGCAGGATGGAGATTTACCCCTCTCATCAGGGTTGAAGGAACCAGTAGTACATAGTCTATCCAGAAGAAGCCAAGCATACAGGGAATCTACGATTTCTCGTATTAGGGTTATCACTTTTAATATGATAGCTTAACAAACCATCCCATGTACATACCTTTAGCAACTCCCTAAGCATTAGTCATCCAACAATACCATAAGCGGCGTCCTTCATTTACCACTTAGTTCTTATGGTACCAACAGAATCAAAGGTAACCTTGCGTTGATCTAATAGCCTTTAGCCTAGGTCAACCAAGCATTATCAGAGTCCCGGATGGCCAACACGTAATAGACTACTACGCTTTTAGAGATGCAAATATGCAATATATGCGATGCATGCCCATTTCATTTTATGGTACCAATAGTTTTTAGTCAGGTTCAGGACGATAATACAATTACAGACAAACATCAACATGCTCCATACAATTTCATCATACAAAGAAATTGTTAATTATAATAAGATGTTTTGGCAATCATACATACACCAAGCAGCATGCAATTTACCCAAACCCACATGTAATTCAGTTTGATATGTTATTATCAATGCAACTAACTACAAGCACAAACAATATGATAAGGTCAAAGTCCCTCACCTGTGGTCCTCGCTATATCGCTGTAATAATCTACTGGTAGTCCGAGAACGATTTATATTCCTATGGAATGAAATAACAGATATTTATTATTTACTAATCTATTCTTCTATTAGTTCCGAAGATAAGATATTTGAAATATCATATTCACCGGATTAGTTTTGGTATAACTTATACTATTATTTACACTAATTCTAATATTAGACATATTTTAGAAATTACGTACTCCTTTTTTTTATGGTCTTACTTACTATTAATCTAAGCTGAGTTAATTGGAAACTAATCGCCTAATTCAATTACTAAATCTATTTTAATTAGTTACCAAAAATCATATATTTTATTTATATAATATACTAATCTTAGTATTAGTGATACTCATAAAAGTAGTAGTAATACTAGTATCAAAGATAATGGTGATTATATTAGTTTTAATATTACTACTAATAGTAAAAACAATTTTAATTACAAAAACAATTTAATAGTTTTAGTAACGAAATCAATAATATTAATAACAATAATGATAACAATAATAATAACAATTATAATAATAGTAATAATAATAAATTTCCGAAAATAGATTATATTCCATCACATTAAAATTATACTAATTGTCTTATATATTTTAATTAATATTATTACTAAAGTAATTTTAGTCTTATATCTATTTATTATTATTTCAAAATAATATTTTCGAAATTCTAAAAATTCTTTTAATAATATTAAGGATATTAATAATTAGAAATCTATTATGCGGAAATTATTTAACAATAATTTATATTTCTAAAGAAAATTCTTTTTAGATTAATATAATAGATTAAATATTAAATATCCTATATTTAATAGTCAAAAAATAATTTATTTTTAAATAATAAATAAATTTCGGTTTAATATTATTGTATTATAATATTACTATTACTATTCCAGAAAAATAAATAAAAAATGCAGAAAAAGAATAAACATTCTAAAATTATTTAAATTATTATTTATTATATAATTATTTATATTTAGTTTCGTTTTCTTCTGGCCGAGGGGTACACGGGTAAGTACGCCCGTACACGTGGCTGGCCGAGGGTTGCACGGGTTGAGTACGCCCGTACAACGTGCTGGCCGAGGGTTGCACGGGTTATGTACGCCCGTACACGTTGCTAGCCGAGGGGTATACGGGTTAAGTACGCCCGTACAACCAGCCTATGCTCATCGGAAGCACTGTTCATCGTCTTCAACATTGGTTTTGATCCGATTTTCCATTGTTTTACACACATAAATTCATTCTAATTTATTCCTAAGCATTTATACATGATATTTCTACACATATAATAACTCAATGCATCAAAACTCATCCTTAAATTACAGTTTTCGGATTAAATAAACATAACTCAAGTTTAAGAGTTCTTACCTTCTTGGAGCTATTTTGACAAGATTTGAAGCTTTCTTTGGGTTGTTTTATGATCCTAAGATCATTAGGAGTTAGTTTAAATCGAAGTTTTTAACTAAAAACAAATTAAAGTGTGTTAACCTACCTTTGAACTTGTATCCAAGAGTTCTTCGTATTATTTTTCCTTGGATTCGAACTCTGTTGTTTTGATCGATTTGTCTTCCATTTTCAGTTTGTTTTGATAGCTATATAAGAGTGGTTTCGTGCTGGGAAGTGTAGGAAATAAAGAGGATTGTTTGTTTCCTCATTATGAGTCATTTAACACAAATATATATAGAAGAATAAGGAGGAGACTTCGGCTGCGTTTCTTCCTTGATTTCCAAATGAATTGTTCTTGTTTGTTGTCCATTCAAGCCTTTGTTTGATTGTCATAAATATGGGGAGTGATTTGTCATGTTTCCATTGGCTTAGGAGAGGATTGGGATGGACTTTCATGCAAATTATTGAGGAAATTCGGCTCACATTCTTCAAGAGAATCACAACCCTTTAATTCCAAATAAAACGTCTCCAGCAAGTTGATATTATGCGTGTGTGTATATATATATATATATTAGTTAGTTGATAATTATTTTAGGTTTATGATATATATAAATAAAATATAAAGATAAGATAATGATTTTATAACCGTATAAGGAAGGAGTAAAACATAAATTTGTGAAAAAAATAAATTTTGTGGGTTTAAGTGATACGTATATTAAATACTGATTTAGTAATATTTTTAGATGAGAAGTTCCATATTCGCGTTATTGAATATTCTAAATAATATAGTATACATAGAATTTCTATTAAAGATTTATATATATGTGTTTGAATTTTCGCTTTTTGGTTGGAACTTAACCGCGTCCAGAGAAGGAGTTCAATTTTGAAAGTGAATTCAAACGTAAATACGTAACAAAGCAAAACAAAGGAAAAAAATGTAAGTTAGCTAGGATGTATAAAAATATAAAAATAAAAAGAAGATGATAAATTTATAACTAATAAATATGTAAGGAGTGAGGGAAAATATAAATTGGTGAAAAAATTTAATTTTGTGGATCTAAATGACACGTATGATAAATACTGATTTGATAATATTTTTGGATAAAAATTTACATATTAACGATATTAAATATTCTGAATATGATAGTATACATAGAATTTTTGGTTTAATACTTTTACTTTTCTGTTTTTATACCTGCTATCGTAAATTATATTTTATTCGTTTAAAAGTTTAGTTTCGTGATATTTTGATAAATTGATAATTATATTACCCTTAATTTGACTTTATTATAATTTTTTAAGATTTGAAATTACATATGAAATCATTTCTATTTATTCTAAACTTTTTATTAGATTAGAAATTTAATTTTAATTTTATATTTGTTACTTAGTTCTTTTTACTAATTATAAATTACTAGATTATATCAGACTTTTAGTTTTTATAGACTCAGAATTATTTAACTTGAATGTTTTAATATATATATATATATATATTTTACATTAAAACTTAAGTTCGTAAATAGTAAATAGTTTTCTTTATTCTTTATTATGAAATTTTATAGTCTTAGTAATAAAGATTCTTTATTCTAATTTGTTCATACATAAAAATTTAAATCGAAAAATTTGGAGTGATTTCTAATATTTTTGTTATGGTTCTTTTATGATTCTACATTTTATTTTTATATATTTATTATAACCGGGTTATGTAAAATCAAGGGGATTACATACAGGGTCAATAAATGTTTTGAAAGGTTTTTAAATGGATTACTCGGCATACTTTGGTCTTCCTGGGCCCTAGTGTGGGGACTAGTTCCTTAACCCTTGGAGAGGGCTTAAATCTCGACCTGTCTGGATTCCGGTCATCCGGACTTGTGAGTGTGAAAGCATATGGTTGAATGATGCATTGCATATGAGTATTAATAAAACTTGACTGGTCTTGCTAATGTATGCTTATTATCTAAGTCACTTCACTGAGTTGTGTTCTACTATTACCCTTATAGATTTCATAGGTTCAGGGTTAGTTTGAGGTTTGTCCCTACAAAAGTCCTCACCTCGGTATGTGTTAGCACCTTTTGGGTAGATGGGGGGAGTGAGGCAAAGTGGAATGAAGATTTAAAATTATCTATCTAGTTTTTATATATGTCTTTGTTTATGCTTAAGACTTTAAGTTGTGTTAGTTCTTATTATGTTTTGTGATAAGACAATGGATAAGAAATATTATCTATGATGCTATTATGTGCATATATGCTTTATTTGACCTATACAACCTTGATCCTAGATAAACATGTCATATTCCTTTGAGTAACCTAATCTTATCATGCTCCTGTGTCTATCTAAGGCTATAGACTGACGCAAGGCCTATTTATACGTTTAGGGTATTCTTTGGGGCATGACATATTCATGCGCTAAAATCTGAGTTAAAATAAATATAATAGGCTTAGTTTAAGATTACACGATTAAAATTAATATTTGAAATCATTTAAGGCACTTTTCCTAACAAAAAGAGAGTTTATATGATTTTTATAACTCAACTTGAGAAATATAGTCTTTAAGAACTTTAAAATCCATATTTAAAAAATGAAATTTGAACTAAGGATGATAAAACTCAAGTTTAAGACACAAAATACACAACTGGAGTTATAGTATAAATAATAATATAGTAATAAATATCCATTATTTCATTTCATAGGAAAAACAGCTTAGCTCTTGGAACTTTCCAGTGGACTATTATCATGATTAAGTGAGGATGACAAGTGAGTAAGTTTGACCTTATCACATTGTTTATGTTTATAATATAGTTGCATGTGTAAAAATATAATAGTATTGTATGCATGTGGGTTAGGTATATCGCATGATGCTTGGTGTATATTTGGTTACCAAAACATCAAATTGAAAGTGGCAATTATATTGTATGACAATTAATGTATGAAGCATATTGATGTTTGTTTGCGAATTGCATGATCACTTAAAAACCCGACTTAATACTATTCGACTATATATTGAAATGGTCATTCATTGTCTAATTTTCATAAAAGGTGATGCAGCATACACGTGAATGGAGTTATTGCAATCGTTGAATTGCACACAATTTCCAATTTGTAATCTTTAAAAGCCTATTGATTCAAAGATTACCTAGGTAATTAGCATCAAATGTCGAGATCTTACACAAGAGATCAGAAATTTGGGATAAAAAGCAAAATGACTCTGTGGAATTTCATTCAAAGATGAATAAAATAAAAATGTCTTTTGTGTAGCCTTAGGGCTTACATTATATAGGAAATGTATAAAAAGGAAATATTTGAAATAAAAAAAAAATATCTATAATATTACTAAATTACTAAATTGTAAAATTCGAGTAAAGAAGGCTAGCTGAAAGCCGATGGCCTAAATTCCAAGGTTAACATCAAAGCTAGAGGCGTAAAATCAAGGCCGGTGGCTTAATGTGCCACTTCCTCATCTTCCTCTACATTAAAAGGTATGGCAGCTCACTACGTGTTAATATTTTACTACTTCGATAAGGTTTGGTTTTTCTAGATGAAAGGTTCCTAGTTCTAAGCAAGGTTACCTTTGTTCTATTTAGTTTCATAAGAACTAACTGGCAAATGAAGGAATACCGCCCATGGTATTGGCAAGAAATGACTAACAATTAGTTAAGTTTCTTTATTCCAAGGATATAAGTGAAATATCTGGAATTAAATTGTGAGGGTGTATGGTACCCATTTTTTATTGGTTCTGTAATTCTCTAGGCAGGTGGGTCATTAAGGTGTTGTCTTGACTAGGTTCCTTCAACTTTGATGGGAAGGCGTAAATCTACATCCTGTTTAGATTCTGGGTTATCCAAGCTTGTACCTGTGCATGTAGTTGATTGTCGAATTACATATGCTTACTAATTATACTTGTTTGTTATTGCTTGATGTGTGGTCTACTTAGGTTATCTCATTGAGCTGTGGTTTCACTCACCCCCCAACAGTTTTTGTATAAGAATAGTGCTGGCTGGGAATGTGTAAAGAGCAGTTCTTCATAAGACTTTCTTGAAGTTAAGAAAGATAGGCTATAATGAAGCTTAGAATACAATTTAGATAAACTATACAAACAATCGAGACATTATATTTTGTAGGTTAAAACCCAAATTTACTATTTAGTAGAGGATACAGATTCTTTGCGATCTCAGCGAAATGTAAAAAATCGATTTCATAGTTAAGTTTCAATAATAGTATTATATATATATGTACAATTAATGTAAAAGAAGTTAATGAATAAGTAAAATTCTTATAATATCTGATTTATAAGACAGTTCTCATATTACGAGGTACACGTAAAATGATAACTTGAGGATAATCCTACTAGGCTCCTATTAGGATCATGACAACATGTGTCAATAGAAAAAAATTAAATTAATACTCAGAAAATCCACCATGCAATGATACGTGTAATCCCTTAGATTTTATGATACAGTTTATGTATGAACCATAAAGTCAACTGGAAATGCTAAAGTAAACAAAGCTATATCAAACCCTAGTAGACTTAGATCCGGCAATCCCGCGCTCTTAAACCCTAACCAATGAAATTGAAATAATTATGAAAAATAGTTCATAATAATATAAGGAAGCTTAAAAATATTATATTCGATAATTTTTAGTGTCTTTTGGATCCGAGCGAGATTCGTTTTTGAAAACCTTGCCCTGGTTCACCTGACGACAAAAATATTTCGATAATACTAATAAACTCGTAAAAATGCAAGGATTTGAAAAATATCAGTTTTATAATTTTTCGGTATCTAAAAATATCAGATATAGCTTAATTACGCGTATTTTTTTTACTACCGGTATTAAATTGTCTTATCTACTATTCATAATTCTATTCACTACTATTCACCTATTCCTACTTTTTCTACACCTATTCTTACACTCTACATACCTATCACGCCCTGAAGGGTATCCTAAACGTGGCAGCCTACCACATATGATATCAAGACTTAAGAATGGCTACTTCAGTGACGCAAAAGTCTTAGTATTACATGTAAGGCGTCTAGCATGGTAATAGGAGACACTTTTAGGAAGCATAGTCTAAGCAAGTTAAAATGAACATATAAGAATCCAAAAATAAAATATATTATAGAATTAATAACCAAAGGTCTATTACATGATTTCTTAGGGGCGTACCCCTGCTAAATCCTAAAGATTGAACTAGCCTTTACAATATTTAAATACTACATTAAAGATTTCAAAGGAATTCTAATCTAAATTTTCAAGTAGATTTCTTCCAAAAGCTTCAAAGGAATACTTACGTGGATATGAGGAGACCTTAGGTACAAAAATAGGTGTTCCTGAGAGTGCAAATACCTATAGGGGCGTAAGCTTATGAGCTTAATGAGTAAATCCCAAAAATTCATACTCAAAGTAAATTATCAACCAAGTTTATTAGTCAAGCAAATGGAATGCAGAAATCACATGAGCATACAAGACATATGACTTTCCGAGAATCATATGTTGAATGAATTATACCCTTCATTCGGGGTTAGGTATTCAGGCCAATTATAGCCACGACTTGTAAAACGCTTTTATAGATCTTACCAGCTCCTATACGCTATCAAAAACTTGTAGTTATTACAGGCTCCTACTAGCTACCAATTTATGTAGTTCTTACCGGCTCCTACTTGCCACTTACATAATATACTGATTATGCCTATCACACTATTATACACTTATCCCACCAATTATATAGTAGTGAATGAAATGTGACTTAACATACGAAGTGCATGCATAATTTCTTTAATCAAAGTCTAGTAGTTATATTTAACTTCTTTCAAGTGAGCAACCAATTTCAAATACTTCAAGATATTAACGTTCATGCAACTTTATTACAAACAAATCATGTTTCGATATACTTAATATTCTTTCAACATATTATCATACAACATCCATTTGATTTTGCCTAAATTCTAATGCAACTAAATTTACAAGCACAATCATAAGTATGAAAAATAACGAGGAGTAGACTCACTCAGCCATGATGACACCTTCCTTGAAATGGATGAGTCATTCGGGATTTTCACTAATCGTACTAATCTTCAAGATATGAACAATCCTCCTCGAGATCACCTAATCAAGAAGAATACCCAAAATGAGTATTTCTTTTTTATTCTACAGTACTACTAAGGAACTATGTCTTAAGATCGTTAAAATCCGTATAGAGAGAATTTCTATTTTAAAATGGCCATAACTTGGTCATTTTAACTCGGAATTACGCATATAATATACCGTTTTCTACCTATTCGAAAAAATCTATCCAATTATAAAATTATTTTCATCAAACTTAGTCGTTTGAGTTCCGAAATAGTGATGATCAAATTCATTAATAATTTTCACAAAACTTGTATTCCTTCTTTTAACAAAAACTCATATCAAAGAGATAAATATTATAATAGTTCGTAAAACCTTTTAAATTTATTTACATATATTTATTGACTCATATCAAATGTATGAAATTAACGAAGTTGTCTCAACCCATGAATTTTTTGTGAAAGTAAAGTCTTCTAAATAAAAAGTGAAACTTTGAAAATTCCCTTTATTTTGCTAGAGAATATCTCAAGTTATTTTAAATGAGTATTTTTCTTTTCCTTAATTTCATTTCCTTGGTCTTTTTAAATTTCCAAAGAATGACTTTTATTTTCTAAGCTTAGTTTCTAATACTCTTTGAAAGTAATAATAATTCTATATTTATAGAAATAATTTCCTTATTTCTTAAGATCATTTTATTTTTATGAAAGGAATTTCTTGATGTTTATCAAACTAGTATTGATGAAAAAGTGAAGTTTAGTAAAACTTTTGTTTACTTAAGAATTTCTTTCCATGTTATGTATGTATTGCAAAAATTCCTATGAACTCCTCTAGATTTCTTAGAAAAGTTTGTTAAGATAAATTCCTAAATTTTTATGAAAAAATTACTTCCTACTTTTATTTTTAGAGAAGAACTTCTATTTAAAAAAAAAAAAAAAAAACTTTTCCTCATTTATCTTGTTGAGACAAAATAAATATGTTCATGCATGATTATAAATATGAATCATAAAATTATGAAAACATAAGAAAGACATAATAATTAAAGAAATAAGCTAGTAAAGAATATATCAAGTATTGGAACATTAGCTTCATCAAGGTATCCCGGGACTAAGAATAGACTAGTCCCAAAAGAAAAACAAAGAAATCGTTTTGACTTGATGATGACAAGTCTAAGACTAGAAAGACTAGTCTTAAAACAACATGAAAGTAAATAAATTGTAAGGAAAGTAAATAAAATACAAAACAAAGGAGCTTATATGCTCTAAAAGATATGTATAGATACATAGATATATTTAGTTAAATATATATATATATATATATGAAAGCAACATAAAAGAAATTAGATTCATGAACAAAAACAAAGTATGAACTTATTGTTGCTTTCTTTAACCTTCATGGTTTAGAAAACACACGCTAAGCTCATACTAAGTAAATGAACATAAAGGAAACTCTAAAGAAGAATTATCTATCAAGACTAATTTTGAGAGAACTTTGAGAGAGAACTCTTGCAGAAATTTGAAAGAGTAGTTTTAGTATATGAAAGGTGTGAAGGAACTAGAAGGAAGAGGGGGTATTTATAGGAAAATGTGGGAGGAAAATTGTGTTAATTAAATAATTGGAAGAAACAAATTGAGGAGGGAGAAGGCATGGCCGACACAAATTGAGTGTAAGAGAGGGAGAGAAATTTATATTTTATTTTGTATTTTTGTTAATGAAAAGTAAGATATGAAAGATGTGAAGTTGTATTGGAAATGAAAATTGTAAGAAATAGAGGTATGGTTTGCAAGAGTAGGTTGTAAGAAAAAGTAGAGATAGATAAATAGTGTAGAATAGTAGTAAATAGTGTGATGACATGACAATTTAAGTACCGGTAGTAAGAAAATACGCGTTTAATTGCGATATCTGATATTTTTAGTTACCGAAAAATTATGAAACTGAAAATTTTGAAATCCTTATATTAAATCTGTCCTATCGGTGTCATCGGAATATTTCTATTATTCTAGGCTCCATGACACGATTTTCGAGAACCAATCTCGTCTGAGTCCGAAGGATACTCGGATTTCGCAAATCTGACATTTTTACATAACCTAAAGTGATTGCGTACTATTATCACTAATTATTCCAACTTCGTTTTCTAGGGCTAAAGAAAGCGAAAATGCCAGATCTAACATCTAAGGTTTGTACTAGACTTTTGTTGACCTTTAGGATGTCGGTTGACTTTTAATTCTAAGATCAAACTTAAAATGAACCGAAAATTTTAGGGGTTTACAATACCTATTCTCTACTTTTTTATATTTTTCATATATCTTCATTCACATCACACCTTACTACTTATTACTTTTAATTTATAAAAAT
The DNA here is from genome assembly GCA_024138025.1 of Combretum micranthum. Lineage (NCBI taxonomy): Eukaryota > Viridiplantae > Streptophyta > Magnoliopsida > Myrtales > Combretaceae > Combretum > Combretum micranthum. Next base: position 355,372 of record JAMXBD010000183.1, read on the forward strand.
ATAAAACAAATCAAAACACTCCATCTCTCCCCTCTCCCACATTATGCTGGCCATGCCCTTCTCCCACACACACATATCGATTTTTCTTTTCCAATTTATTTATTCACATAATTTTCACTCCTCAAAACTCTATAAATACCCTATTTCCCTCTACTTCTTTTACACATTTATTTACCTTAACAAAACTCTCTCAAATTCACTCCACAAATCCTCTCTCCCAAAATCCTCTTTTTACTTTCTTTACTACCAATTTTTCTTACATATTTTCTACATACAAACACTATCCAAAGTCTCTCTTACACCACTACTTCCATATTCCCACTTTAGGTAAATATTCTTACCTATAACCTCTTCCATTTATTTTCCATGTCATATAATTTAGTATGATTATGGTGTTATTTCTCAAAAACTCATATGAGTTGTAGAAGCAACAACATATTCATGCTTTGTTCTTGCACATGCCAAGAATTCCGATTTTCATTATCTTGTAATTATTATGATGCTATATTATTATCATTGTTGTTATACTTCTAATTTAACCCTATATATAGATATACATATAGATAAATATATATATATATTTAACCTATTATCTAATGAATTCATTGTTGATTCTGAGTTTTATGTTGATTATCTATTTTCTTGTAGTTACTTCTACAAGGTGTAATAGATAATCTTCATTAACTTTAGAAGACATTTTAGGATCTTCTTCATTATCAGACTCAGATTCTTCTTGTTTTAAAACAATTTGTTTTAATTCAAGAAAATCTTTTCATATGTCTGATTGCATCCTTTTCAAATTTTTTATTTCTTCTTTTTGAATTTTGATTTCAGAATGAAGATCATTGACATAGATTGCATTCTGTTTCATTGGTCCTTTTTCAAGGATTTCATTAAGGTTATAGGGAAGTTTTGGTACAAAACTACTTCTTTTCTCTATATCCTTGACACATTTATCTTTTCCTTCTTCAGACATTTGTTCTAATTTAAGAAGGATTTCTTTCTCTTCCTCGGTCAGAACATAAATCTCATCAGAAGAATTTGAATCAATATCATCGACTTGGATTCCTTCAGTTTCATTTTCAAAAGATGATTCATAAGATGGTAGATAATCATTTTGTGCAAATATTTGCATGATTTTCTCCGTAGTTTCTTCATCAAGATTTAATTCATTGATTTTGGTATTGATCTTACAGTGGTTAGCTGTATAACCAATTTTTTCACATTTAAAACATTTTAATTTTTTATAAGACTTTCCTTTATATTTTTTATAAGGTTTGGTCTTTTCTTTCTTCTCATATTTCTTCTTAAAATTTTTGGAATTCCTTTTGAAATTCATTTTAGGTTTCTTATGAGAAGTGCATTATGAACATTTTGATTTCTTTTTTTTGTTGTTCAAAAGAAGGATCATATTGAGCACAGAAATCACCAAGACTTTGGTGTTTTTGTCTCTGTTCATTTTTCATTTGTTTTTGTAGCTTTATGTTTGTGCAAAGATTAGTTCCAATCTTATTAACATAAGAGGCTAATTCTCCATAAGAAAGTGAATCATATGGCATTTCACCATTGTAATCTTCTCTGATTTTGTTTCTAACTCGTTCACCTATTAGGTTAGGTAAACCAGCTAAAATTTTTCCTTTCTAGAAAGGTTGGTTACAATCATTTCTAAGGAGGACTCTTTGAAAGAATATATCCTTATATGCGCAAAATTCTCCTAATGATTTACATTTCATATTGGAAAACAATTCTAATGACCTATCTCTGAAGTGAGATGGATCACCTATGAAATGTTAACTGATGGAGCAGACTAGAGAACGAACCATATGTTGTATAGGTTTATTCTCTTCATCCAAGATTTCAGATCCTGCTTCATCTACTTTGTATGAAGTAAGAATGAAATCTCTCTGATCTTCATTGAGATAATTATCCCACCAGCCTTTTAATTGTCCAGTAAAACTAGAAATCATCATTAGGGCGATTTGATGATCATCTAATGAATCATTGGTCTTATTGGTGTTTGAAAACATTATCATTTGGTTGAGAACATTTAATATTATCTGTCCTGAGGCTCCATCTATGTTCCATTCATAGGTAGATCCTGTAGAATATTTATTTTGATAATTGTTTTCGTCATTTTCTTCCAATAAGAGATCAGGAGGTGTTGCTCTCTGATAATAGAGTTTCTGAGTTTCTTTCCAAGAAATTATTGATATCATAGTTTGAAGATTTATTGATCTTTAGATCAGTTAAATCTTCTATTAATGAAGAATATTTTGAAACGTTGTTGGTTTTAGAAAGAACATTTATTTTCTCAGTAGGAGTATCTTCAATAATAAGTCCTTTAAAATTACTAGAATTAGATGAAGATGTCTCCCTATTTTTTAAAGCTTTTAAATATTCTTTAGAGGGATTTTAAGGAGCTTCAAAAGGTTTGATTAGTGGTCCCTTAAATTTCTTATCTTCTAAAGCTTTTCAGAATTCTTTAGAAGGGTTTTTAGGCATCCTAATCTCATTGTGGTTATTGTCCATAATAACTTTGATTCTATCCAACCATTTACTAATAGTGTGTAAATGTTGGTTAGTGAAGTTATTTTGTTCAATTATTTTTCTAACTCCAATTTCTTCATTTCTGAATTATTGAAGGGTGCCAGAGTTATTTCATTATTCTTATAAACTTGTTTCAATTTCAAAACAGATCAATGTTAAAGGAAGATGATTAGAATGCAAAACCTGACCATCTCCTAGTTGCCATTTGAAACAGTGGTTTATAACATTGATCTGTTTTGGTGCCAATTTGTATTCTTGGAACCAGTCAAAGAATAATATTTGGACTTCATTATCAAACATGAATTTGTAATATTCATCTTTTATTTCTTTTGTAATTAGAAAAGGTTTTGAAATACCAATTTCTAAGTTTCTCATTTTTGGTTTATCCAAATTCTTTGTTTAGAAAATCCCTGTCAGGTTCGAAGGGTTTTTCTAACGTATTGAGTTCTGGATCTCCTACTTCCGAAGCAATTGGTTCTTCGTAAGTAGGTTCATTAGATTGTTGGTAAACCATTCTTGGTAGACCAATTTTTTCATTAACTAATCCTATTAAAGAAGGATTAGGAATTTGTGGAAGATTTACTTGTGGTGGTAAATCTTTTGGAGGTGGAAGAATGATAACCTGTGGAAGAAGTAGACCTACAAATTTTCTGGAAATGGAAGATATAGATCTAATTTCCACATTATTCCTTGGAAGATCTAAAGATCTTCTAGAGAATTGAATGGTTAACTTTCCTTCCTAGTGTTGTATAATGATAGAGGGTTCAGCATTATACAATCCTTTTTAGAAGTGGATTGTCAACTTCCCATTGTTGAGGCAAATTAATTTGACTCCATTGAATTATCCATTTGGATTAATAAGGTCTAACCTCTCCTATCGACCTTAAAAGCCTTAGATCCAAAAGTTGCTTTCATTAATTTGTAATATACTCTGTATATTACAGCCATTGGAAGTGATCTTTCCAACATTTTGTAATTGTGTCTTTATCTATAAGATTAAAGACTTCATAATGGTTTTGTCCTTAAGCCCTATTTTGACATTAGAATGATAATCAAATTGAATTGGATCATTGCTTAGGCTAGTTTCAATTGTAGCATGAATTGATCGTTCATACTCCAATTCTCTAGAGTCTCTAAGCACCATTAAGACTGAGGTGTCTAATCCTCATTTAGTAAGCGGTTTGGCTCCTACCTGGATTAAACCTATATGAATATAGTTCCAGTCCTTTGCATAATTTTTAATTGAATTCTTATTAAGAATCTCCATTGTTATTAAGCCATGAGAGATTGGAAAATCCTTTTCTTCTGTGGCTATAACATAATCATTTTTGGAAAAAAAGTTTCCATTTTTTCATTTGGTAAATTTCATTGTAAGCCAACTTTGAAATGTTCCAATTATCTATGGCTTCATCAAAATCCTTCATATGGATTTCGTCTCTATTTAACATATTATCTTCTGACCCTTGCTCCGAAGAAGCAAAGCTAGAAGAAGACATTATTCTTCTTAATAAATTATTCATAATTTTGTTAAACTACTTTATCTAACCTTATCATCCATTATCACGGGACTACTTTATCCCATATTGTGACTTCCAATTTATGACCTTCTTGCTACCACTCGTTAGGATTTACGCCAGGCCTCAGTAGGCTTGCCACCTTCTGGGATCACCACTTATGGCAATCGTCCCAAGTGAAATGTATTATAAATTTAGATATATATATATATATATATATATAAAGTTTCCATTACATAATAGGTTAAAGAATAATCCACCCCAATGGTCTGAACAACATACCAATGTTAAAGACAAAAAAAATAAAATTAAGGAAATCCCTTGCCTTCATATTGTAGATCCATCCCTACCAAAAATAGTGGAGACTAATGCTTCTGAGATAGGTTATGGAGGAATCCTTAAACAAAAAATAAAAGATAAAGAATGCATAGTTCAATTCGTATCTAAACACTAGAACGAGGGTCAAATGAACTATTCCACAATCAAAAAATTAATTTTGGCTATAGTTTTATAAGTTTATAAGTTTCAAAGAGATCTGCTAAATCAAAAATTTCTTTTAAGAGTTGATTGTAAATCGGCAAAAAATGTTATACAAAATGATGTTAAAAATTTAACTTCAAAATAGATTTTTGCTAGATGGCAATCAATTTTATCTTGTTTTGATTTTGAAATTGAGCACATCAAAGGCTTATCAAATGCTCTTCCTGATTTCCTTACTCGTGAATTCTTATAGGGAAATGCCTCCCAAGAAGGAGAAAGGAAAACAGAAAGAAGTCCCAAAAAATGGGTTGACCAATGTGAGGTCATGGCTTCAAGCCATGACCCTCAATGTCCAAAATACTCCAAATCCTCCACTGAAGATTAATGAGAAACCATTCCAGATGACCAGCCAGTCATCTAATGAGTCTAGTCTTCAATCAGATATTTCAAATGTTATAACCCAGGATCTAATCAATGCAATAGCAATGGCATTGAGTTAGTCCAACACAGTAATGGCCCCAGAGGCACAATACACTCCATCACCATCAATGGCCCTTGTGGTAAAATATGGTAGATAGGAAGACATTCCAATGATAGAGGAAGTGAAACCTCTAACCAAGAAAAAATCACACATACATGAAGAAATTCCAATTATAGAGGATGTGAAACCTCTAATCAAGAAAAAATCACACCAAAATGTTTCAATGACTGAGGTGGCTTTCTCCAAGAAAGAAATTGTCCCTAAAAAAAATGTTTAAATATCAAAATTTTTTATCAAAGAAATTTTCAAAAATATCATCACGATAGAAAAAAGATGTCTTTGAAAATGATCTAATTGCATTTGCCGAAAAAAAAATTTCTAACAAATTCAATTAAGTTCCATATGATTTTTACAAAATATATGGAATTTTATGAGAAAATCTTAACTGAAACTAAATCAGTTTCCTTTAAGCATTTTCAAAAAAATGGAGTAGTTCTCTACTCGACAACACGAATTCACAAAGTCTTCAACTTTAGTGAATGGACAACCAAATATGGCCAACCTTATGAGCCAATTAAATTCTAGATCTCCGTGACCAATGCTCAACCCAACCACTGCATGCAATTTAATTATTATGATTATAAGCAAGCATGGTGGAATACCTTCTTCCGTTCAAATGAATCACAATCACATACATGGCTCGTCTTTTTTGACAAATGCTCATCTCAAAACCTCCTCTACTGGTTTGCACACTGGTGGGAAGAGTTTGGAGCCATCAATGAGATCATTCATCAAAATGCACCAGAAAGGATTCAACGCCTTTCTAAAAAGTTATGTTTTCAAACCCCATGAAACATTCTTTAAAAGGAAATGTTCTATTTCATGCACATTAGTGTTTCTTGGGTAATGACCTAGTTCTATGAATTTAGACAATAAAAGCAGAAAATATCCTCACCAAGAGATACAAGGTTAAATGGGGGATAGCTTTAAAATATGGGACAAAGTTGAAGAGAATGCTACACTCAAATGGGTTGGTAGCCATTCAACGAATGTCTCAACAATGGTTTCACAACAGACTCCCTTTTTTCATGATAAAGGATTCTTAATGTCCACAATATCACAAGCCAAGACACAAGAACATATGAAGAAACTTTTGAAAATGGCCTTGGCAAGCATTAATGAATCAAGCACTAGGTCTGCAACTGAAGGAAGTTCAAACCAAAGCGGAGACACAAATGAAGATTACTGCTATGGAATAGACATAACATCACTATAGAATAGTCATTACTAAGAAGGGTATACGAAATGTGTATACCTTCTAAATCAATGTAATAAGTAGAGTATATGACATGTATATACCTACTAAAACCAAGTGTACAGAACACGTACATCAGCAATGTATCACGAGAATCACTGGAGAATTCATCGAAAGGTGACACAGTAATTATTAGGACTCCTTGACCTTTCACTATTCTCTATAGTGAATTGTCTGCCGCAATGGTAGTGTTTTCAGTACAACACGTGACTCTCCACTATTCACTACAATGGACTGTCAGCTACAATGGTACCATTCACTACAATACAACCCGTGACTCTCCTTCCTATATAAGGAGAACCCTTCCATAATAGAGCACACGCAAAGAAAACATAGCAAATCTTCTCATCTCAAATCCTCTCATATTTAAACACTCTCCCCTCTCACAAAACACTTCCAATCTCTTTACATCGTAACCTCTTACATCCTTCTGTCTTTGTTGTCCCTCAAAATTGCACAGAACCATTCTTATGCTTCTGTTGTGAGGTAATCTTCATAATGCTTTTAATGTTTTTTTGTGATTTCAATATTTCTTTGTAATCTCTCTATAATCTCCGTAATTCAATTTCTGTGAATAAAATTGTCTAGTTCTTTATCTATCTTTAATATGTTTTCTTCTCTGTTTAATTTATTGTACGTCCGATCCTTTCTTTAATGGTATCAGAGCCAAGGAGTTGGCATTTGATTTTCTAAACAAATTTTATAATTTTGTGCTAGATGATTACCATAGGTGGTGATCTAAACTTATAATACATTTCACTTGGGACGATTACCATAAGTGGTGATCCCAAAAGGTGGCAAGCCTACTGAAGCCTAGCGTAAATCCTAAAAAGAGGTAGCAAGAAGGTCATAAATTAGAAGTCACAATATGAGATAAAGTAGTCCTGTGATAATGGATTATAAGGTTAAATAAAGTAGTCTAACAAAATTATGAATAATTTATTAAGAAGAACAATGTCTTCTTCTAGCTTTGCTCTCTCAGAGCAAGGGTCAGAAGATAATATGTTAAATAGAGATGAAATCCATATGAAGGATTTCGATGAAGCCATAGATAATTGGAACATTTCAAATTTAGCTTACAATGAAATTTATCAAATGAAAAATGGAAAATTTTTTCCAAAAATGATTATGTCATAGCTACAGAGGAAAAAGATGTTTCAATCTTTGATGGCTTAACAATAATGGAAATTCTTAATTAGAGTTCAATTAAAAAGTATGCAAAAGACTGGAACTATATTCATATAGGTTAAATCTAGGTAGGAGCCAAACCTCTTACTAAATTAGGATTAGACACCTCAGTCTTAATGGTGCTTGGAGACTCTAGGGAATTAGAGTATAAATGATCAATTCATGCTACAATTGAAACTAACCTAAGCAATGGTTCAATTCAATTTAATTGTCATCCTAATATCACAATAGGGCTTAGGGACAAAACCATTATGAAGTCTTTAATCTTATAGATAAAGACACACAATTACAAAATGATGGAATGATCACTTTCAATGGCTGTAATATACAGAGCATATTACAAATTAATGAAAACAGCTTTTGGATCTAAGGCTTTTAAGGTCTATAGGAGAGGTCAAACTTTATTAATCTAAATGGATCTTTCAAAAGCTAATGTATCCATTTCCTAGCATAATTCGATGGAGTCAAGTTAATTTGCCTCAACAATGGGAAGTTGACAATCCACTTCCAAAAAGGATTGTGTATAATGCTGAACCCTCTAGCATCATACGACACCAGGAAGGAAAAGTAACCATTCAATTCTCTAGAATATCTTTAGATCTTCCAAGGAATAGTGTGGAAATTAGATCTATATCTTCCACTTCCAGAAAATCTATAGATCTACCTCTTCCACAGGTTATCATTCCTCCACTTCAACAAGATTTACCCTCACAAGTAAATCTTCCACAAATTCCTAATCCTTCTTTAATAGGATTGGTTAATGAACAAATTGGTCTACCAAGAATGGTTTACCAACAATCTATTGAACCTACTTATGAATAATCGACTGCTTCAAAAGTAGGAGATCCAGAACTCAATATGTTAGAAAAACCCTTCAAACCTAATAGGGATTTTCTAAACAAAGAATTTCGATCAACCAAAAATGAGAAACTTAAAAATTGGTATTTCAAAACCTTTTCTAATTACAAAAATTAAATCAAAGATGAATATTAAAACTCATGTTTGATAATGAAGTCCAAATATTATTCTTTGACTGGTTCCAAGAAAACTATTTGGCACCAAAATAGATCAATGTTATAAACCACTGTTTCAAATGGCAACTAAGAGATGGTCAGGTTCTGCAGTCTAATCATCCTCGTTTAACTAAATTGAAACAAATTTATAAGAACAATGAAATAACTCTGGCACCCTTCAAACATTCAAAAACTGAAGAAACTGGAGTTAGAAAAATAATTGAACAAAATAACTTCACTAACCAATATTTACACACTATTAGTAAACAGTTGGATAGAATCGAAGTTATTATGGACAATAACCACAATGAGATTAGGATGCCTAAAAACCCTTCTAAAGAATTCTGAAAAGCTTTAGAAGATAAGAAATTTAAAGCACCACTAATCAAACCTTTTGAAGCTCCTAAAAGTCTCTCTAAGGAATATTTAAAAGCTTTAAAAAATAGGGAGACATCTTCATTTAATTCTAGTAAATTTAAAGGACTTATTATTGAAGATACTCCTATCAAAAAACTAAATGTTCTTTCTAAAACCAACAATGTTTCAAAAAATTCTTCATTAATAGAAGATTTAACTGATCTAAAGACTAATAAATCTTCAAACCATGATATCAATAAAATTTCTTAGAAAGAAACCCAGAAACTCTATTATCAGAGAGCAACACCTCCTGATCTCTTATTGGAAGAAAATGACGAAAAGAATTATCAAAATAAATATTCTACAAGATCTAACTATGAATGGAACATAGATAGAGCCTCAAAACAGATAATATTAAATGTTCTCAACCAAATGATAATGTTTTCACACACCAATAAAACCAATGATTCATTAGATGATCATCAAATCGCCTTAATGATAATTTTTGGTTTTACTGGACAATTAAAAGGCTGGTGGGATAATTATCTCAATGAAGAACAGAGAGATTTCATTCTTACTTCATACAAAGTAGATGAAGCAGGATCAACACACAAAGAAAGGAGAAATGATGTCTGTATATATATATTATCTATATGTATATCTATATATTTTAGAGCCTAAATGCTCACTAACTCACTAACAAGCTTATTATTATTATTGCTTTTCTTTTTCTTTCTTTTTCTTTTTCTTTTAGGACTAGTATATTCTTAGTCCCGGGATGCCTTAATGAAACTAAGGCTGCAAATACTTGACAGGGTTACCTTGATGAAGATAAAGTTCTCAATACTTGACCTTGTTATCTTATTATTATTTTGCTTCTTATCTTTTTTTTTTTTTATATTGTCATCATTTCATATTACATGCTTATGTACATGCATCATCATAATGATATAGTCTCAACAAAATTTAAAGTGTAATTTTCTTTAATAAAGGAAAATGAAACTAAAAATATTTTAATATATATAACTTTGTCTCTAAATCAAGATTTTGTTACCAAACACATAAAAAAGTTATTTTACAACTTCTTTTCAAATCCATTAAGATTTTCGTAAAAGACAAATAAAACATGAATTTATCAAGGAATTTATTAACAAAACTAAACTTTTCTATTTATAAAAAGTCACATGAAGTTTATTATAAATAAGGGTAATAGTCCTTTGATAAGAAAATTTTCTTAAAAAGCTCACTTGTAGTATTTTTACCAACTCCATAATTAAAAACCAAAAACTAGACTTATTTTCAAAGTTAAGATAAAATCAACTCACTAATTTATGAACCCACTTAGAAAAATAAAAGCTGTCAAGATTCTAAATGATAAACCCATTTTCAAAGAGACTAAACGACCAAGTTTTAGAAATAAAATTATTTTTAAAAAGAAGTTAGGAAATAAAAATATGAGAGGGAAAATACTTATTTATCAAAACAATTTTTAAAGGAAAATATATACAACTCAAAATCATTATAGGTTATCAACAACTTAATACAAAATTTGGAAACTTCATTTTTACCATAAAAAGCAAAATTTATAGGAGATTAAAGTTAAAGGAAAAGTTATTTTGGAAAAGAAATTAGGAAAAACAAAACAAGAATATATTTATTTACAATAACCTAAGAAATTATAAAGTTTCTCAAAAACACTTAGAAAAGAATTTGTTAAGTTTCAAGTTTCAACACCTTAAGATAAATTATTTTATGAAAATAATTATTGAGATCACCATCAGAATCTTTGCATACAATATGAGTATATATATATATATATATATATATATACTTAAAGGATTTTTCAACTATATACATATCTATGTTTTTGCTTAAGGATTTTTGAACAAAAATGAGTTTGATAAATTGTTTTTTCAAGAGCTAGGAATTTTGTGTTGAACCTGTACCATGACTTTAGAAACCAAATGATCTTTTATGAAGAAATAACCTTAGAAATGGATAGATCTTTTTGAATAGGTAGAAAACGGTATTATAATATCCAAAATTCCGAGTTAAAATGAGTACGTTATAACCATTTTAAGTTCGAATTTCACCCTATATGAATTTTGATGAACTTAGTTGAATAGAGTTGCAAGTTTAAGTAGAACTTCCAAGAAATGCTTATTTTGTTTTTTTTTTTTTTTTTTGTATAGGTGATGTGGAGTTCGAACTACCCTACCTAGAGGACTACTTCGACTAAAAAGCTTCTACTACTATGGCCGAATGAGTTTAAATTCTCGCATTTGTACTTATGTATTTGCTTATAGTTTAGCGGCACTAGAATTTAAGAAAAGATAAAACATGATAGCGCATATGCTTTACTTATATGTTTGAAATTATGATAAGTATATCGAAGCGAGAGTTGTTAACTAATCCTTGTATGATTTAGTTAGGAATAATTTGCCTGCAAATTCTATGATCACTTATAAAATGTCTAATATTATGCCATGATTATTTAAATAAAATGATTCATGCATGACATGTAGTGAGTCACATTGCATTCATTACTATACCCGTAATTAAACGGTACGTAGGCACTCGAATTAACTACAATTTAGTGGTTAGTAGGAATATGTATAAAAACTACAAAAAAATCATTTGTGAACTATGGCCTTATTGCCTGGAACACTTAACCACCAAATGGATGAATAAATCCATTCAAACATATCATTCTCGAAAAATTGTATGTATTGCTTGCTCACGTGATTGATTGCACCTCATATGTTTGATTAAATAACTTGATTGAACAATGGCTGTTGAGTACTTTACTTGTGGAATTAATTCTCACTAAGCAAAAAGCTTACCCTCTTATAGATACCTTTTGCAAAACCCCTATCTATGGTTGAAGTCCTGGGGTTATTTCTCTCAGGTACTACTTTTTTAGCCTAAGGAGTTTTTGAAAGAAGTCAAAGATTAGATATAGACTTAGGCTTCTAAGTAAATTTTTATGTAATTATTTTGGATAGACTTTGATAGATTATATCATTTGAATGGGGAATGCCCTTTTAATATTTGTAAGACATTTTTATTTCCATATTTGAGATATTATGTTATGATTTCCATTCTTAAACTGCTATATAAATGTCTTCTTAAACAATTTGTTTCAAAGTTGGTCCTCTATGATCTTGAGTGTATGCTTTACACTTGGTATCAAAGCTTGTGAGATGACTAAGAATGTCATACTTGAACTTTAATATTGAGTGTGAGAGACTATTACGTTTAGGGTACCTTTTGGGCGTGAAATATGTGTCAATGATAACTTCAATTGACATATTTTATAAACATTGTGTCCTCAAATGAACCACTCAAAATATTATGACTTTAAATAAATTTACTCAAACATTATGATCATCTAATGTAATTACCTTAATTATAATAAATAAATGCATTTAATATTATAGTTATTAATACATTATTTTACAATTTATTGTATGAATTTATCTTTTAGCATATTAAGTAATTTATATCAAAATTAAGTATTTAGCAGATTAATTAAACGTGTTATCCCTTTTGTATAGTTATTATGATATTATATATATATATTACATTTAGTAATTTATATTATATATTAGATAGGTATTTAATTATTATGTTATCATTTCTTTAGCTTGATTGACTATGTTGTTAATACCAATACAAATTATTGATTGTCAATAAGTTTACAATATACCGGCAAAAATAAAAAATAAAAAAAAAAAAAAGTTTACAATATGAGGCAGGATCAATATAGATCCTATAGGAGCATATTTGTAATTAATTGCCTAGTAGATAAGAGGAAAGAAAACAAAAAGGATAAAGAGAATACTTTCACGAATGCAAAATGCACTAATGAATTTGGTACAAGAATGTTTCTGCTATTTACCCCAAAAAAATTCCTATCTAATTTCTAACATAGTTCATTATCCAACAGCTCTTATTAGTCACTTTGCAACTTTTGTTTCATTTGTTTCAACTATCTAAACTTTCCTCATGTTCAAAGAAATCGGGCTCATCTGGCTTGAATATCTTCGGCATCTTTAAGCTTGAAGTGGCAACATGAACCATCTCATCCTTTTGGACGACTCCTCTTTTTGTATTCGCGGCGAATTTGGATGCCAAAATGGTAGCTCCTAGATGTTGTCTATTGGCACTATCTTCCTCATTCAAATCATGATATTCGCCATGCAACAACTCATGCTCGTGGTATCCACTTTGATCATAGAAATGCTTGTAATACAAGCTCTCTTTTCTAGCTAACTCTTTAACAAGTTTCCTCTTCGCGAATCTCCTCCAGGCAGCTTGAATGAAGCAAGCACCCCATGTCCTCCACTGATGGGAGTAGTACCTAAAGGCATGTTGAAGTTTCTTACTGTGAAGTCGCTTGAATTGGTTTGCCACAAACTTAAGGTCTTCAGCTCTTAGCGCAAATGCTTCAACTTCAGAAAGGGCTCTCACCGTCCGGGTTGAGGAGGGGAGGTTTGCACTTGGGTTTGGTAGTAAAGCCCATGTGAGTAATTCCTCACCACAGAAGTCACCTGGTCTAAGCGTAATGGAATTGAAGAAACCAGATCTTCCTCCATTGGTTGTGGAACTTTCCAAATGGCCTCTAATGATGAATAGCATTTCATTAACAGGATCGCCTTCACAAACGATGTAGGTACCTTGAGTGCTCAATGATGAAACCAAACGTCCGCATATGGCATCAAGAAGCTGATCATCCATTTGTGCAAAAAATGGGACCTATGCGGCAAAAATAGTTATAAATTAAGAGAATGGCACATGCTCAATAAAAAATGTTCTAGTATATGTCCTAAGTTTACTCAAGATCTCTACTCTGATAAGATATCCAAATTAAGTCTAGATAGTAGAAAAGTTCAAACTCAAGACTTTTTGCTTTAGATACATGTTGTATATAGCAACATGTGTACATGGTATCGAGGAAGAAGTCCTGAGTTTGATTGCTTCTGTCGTTATTTCACCTCATTTAATTATTCCAAGATAGAATAGAAGGTATTGTACATACGCGGCGAACAAGGTCAAGGCAAAGATGTCGTTGTATTTCACGACGGAGATCAGAAGGCAGGTTTGAGAGAATAGATTCTTCATTGACACCTCTTGTAGCAAGCCACTTATATTGGACGAATCGACGGACTCTTTCTTGGAGATCATGAGGTAATTGACGATGTCTCATCCATTCTTCCATATCTCTTCTTTTAACTCTAAATTCTTCAACCCTTACAGTCATAGATTGCAAATATGTCTTCCCAAAGCCAAGATAAGAAGGTTCATGTGTCAATTTTCAAAATATAGCTTATGAAACTACTGTCGAGATAGCATGTGGAATTAGATATAAACTAAAAGGTACATTGAAACTGTAAAGAGTACCTGCATGTTACCAATCAAGAGTGACATTAAAATCATTCCGGATATGCAAATGAAAATTGCGAATAGAGTCTCTCCGAGATATAAGCTTGTATCCAGAGTCTGCCCATATGAGCTATAAACAAAGAAAATTTACACTCTAATCATGACTCGGATCAGATGGCTTCATACATTTGTATTTCGGGCGAGAGGAGTAAATTTACATAGGATCCTTGGTTTTAACTCATTAATAGTTCTAAAGTTTTTTACACAGATATTTCATATTGATGGCATTTTAGTGCCTCTGTACTTTTAATATTGGACAAAAAATCAAACATTGGGCATAAAAATATCATTAGTTCGAAAGTACAGACATCTTTTTCCCAAAATCAAACAATGGATATCAAATTGCTAAAAAATGATAGTATAAGCTCTCCCCATCCCTAAATTTTAAGGTAAGTTCAACTTGATTGCAGCTCATAACTTATTGATCTCTACTGTTGCATCACAAGAGTGTACAAATAGCTTAAATTTTGTGACTTCATCGGTTACCATGAACTTGACATCAAGATAAGAGGAAAACCTTACCAATACAAGAGCAATAATACGTATTTCCTACTTAATGATAACATTTCTTGTTGATTTATGGTAGATCGAGAGTAAGAAAAAAGATCTTTCTTGGGTTAATTGCAAATACAAATTTAAACCTATTGATTAATCATGTATAGACCCTCTAAACTCTCAAAAAATGCACTTAGTTTCCATAGTGTGTGAAAAATTTCATCTAACTCCCATTCATTGCTATTCGCAATGTCTTTATTATAAGATCCACAGTCAAAGATATTATAGAATGCTTTTAGAAGTTCTTGTAGAGTTTTATGGGTCCATCCCTCTTAATGAAAATGCCAATGAGCTTGTGATCTAGTAGTATCTTTCCTAATCTCTTAAATGAGAGGTGCATAATTCGAATCTCTCATTCCCCATTTTAGTAGACAAAAAAAAAAAAAGTGAGATAAGCTATGTAGAGTTTTACAGGTCTATCCCCTCTTGATGAATATTGTTGCGGGTGCTGTCATAACGTCCCTTTCTAGTAAAGGACTAAAGAGAATAGTTTTCATTTGCTTTGAATCATCTATAAAATAATCTTTCACCTGTTACCAAACAAATTAGACATGGGTGCTTCAAAAGGATCATACCTCAAATTTTTCAAACCCCACCAAAGACAATAGAGATATTTCTCTATAAAAGGGGATGAAGCAACTTCATTAGTGAAAGTATCTGCAAACATTCCAAACTTGAAATCTATGTGATCATTTCCAGGGTCACAGTTAGACATCACACTCGTGATATTGAGCCAGTATTGTCGTTCAGGCTGATTTAAGCTACCACAATCCAAAAAACTAGGAATGCAGGACAAATCCCTCTCCTTCTTACATTCAGTTCTCCAACACGAGAATTGTCGCCCTATGGATAGAACATACCAACAAGCTCCAATTACCTATAAGAATTACATGAGATCAAATAAGGAAAACTCAGCACATCCTGCTCCGATACTTGTTAGATCCGATAAAAGTGTAATGTTGTGTTTATATTAGAACTTACATGGCTTGCAAGCATATAGAGAATCAAATTATAGGCAGCTCCTGCCCATGCAGTCTTCGCCAATGTCCCAGTTGTCTTGACAATTCGATTATGCAAGGGAAAGATTACAAACATTCTAGGAACATATTGGATGAGGACAATCAGAGCAAGAGTGTTGTTAGCGTGGTCTGCTCTTGAACTTTTAGTAGCGGGAATTACTAACCAATTGACAATCTGTGATTTAAAAAAAAAAAAAAAAAAAAACAACTAAGAACCGACAGTCTTATTCTTATTTGTATTTTACTTGTATCTTATGTATGTCTGTGTATTCATGCCCAACATGGATCCAGTTTCTCAAAGCATGAACCAATTTCAAAACTGAAAAGAACAACTTTGAAACTTTGTTGATACAACAATAGTTCTTTAACTCTACATTTTTAGGCAAATGCTGAACATAATATTGAAATAATGTGTTCACATGTTCAAATTTTGAGATGTAATCACTATTCTCAAAGATCTTTCCACATTAAATATAAAAGCATTCATGTATTTCTAAGTTCAACGCACTACTGAATATATATTATATATATATCAATATAAGTAACACTAAATCTTGAAATTAACGCAAGAAATCATCAAACATAATTTAACATAAGTATAGTTGTCTTCTCTTTGATTATCATCATTTTTGCATAACTATTAAAAGAAGACATGTAACAAGAATGTACAATGATTTGAATAAGGATTTCTTATGCAAATAAATAAATAAAATTCACATTTGATCAATCACACGCCATAATGCTTAGTCATTATTCTAACTAGACAATTTGATTATATGAATCATGTTCCACTATTGTGTGGTTATATAAAAATTCTTTACTTAAATTACTAATATCTTGATATTTAGGAACCATATACACATTAATTACATTGAATAATTGGCATTAAGAAATATTACTAACTCAAAAGGGGAAAGGACTTAGATGATCATATTCATGAGAAAATTGACCCGAAAAATAAAAGAGCATTCAGTTGCTAATCAAAATTACCTGTGGCAATGGAAGCATCGCAGCGAGATCAATGACAAAGTCCGACCTCAAATATCGTCTGGCAATCTCTTTAGCATCCATAACAAGCTCTCCTCTTCCAAAAACTCTAGAACTTGGTGCAACAAAAGCTGTTCTAAACTTCATAGTCATATGCAAAAGATAGAATAAATCAGCTAAAGTCCTTAACAATGTCACAATAACTTTCAACTTCGTATCCGTCTCCAAACAAGCTTGTCCCCCAACAACTGGAGATAGAAATATAAAGGGTCTATGAAAAGTGCTAGGATACATGTGATGAGAAACACATGGTTCCAATGCGTAACGATATCGCTGTCGGGTTCGAGGATTTGGTGGTGCCATAAAGTATAGTAAGAAGAGGTTGGTGTGGTGGTGGTGGCAAAAAGTTTCTCACGGTGGTGACGGAAATGGTGGCGGAATTTTGACGTGGATGTGTGGATTATTCTATTCATCTTCCATTGCGGAATCCTATGAAGGGATGGATTCCGCTTACGAATATGAAAAATTGGTATAAAAAATTGATTATATAGCTCTCATGTAAAATATATATAAATTTCTATAACTAGATCTCAAGAAGGGAAGCAAAATAGTTTGTTAATTGAAAATACAATTATAAATTTGTATATATGTGCGTGTGTATATGCAAATATATACGCAATTTTTTCAAAAAGGCAATGTATGAAGATCAATGACAAAAACCATGCAAAGCATGCATGTGTTTTTGCGTTTATAGTTGATATTTGATTTTTTAGGGCTATATGAATGTATGTTTGTCAGGATTATCAAAGACTAGACGGCGACGACAATGGGGAGGACGATGGAGGAGAGAGGAGAGCAATGGAGGTAGAAAGAGAGAGAATTGACAGGAAGAGTGGTTTGTGTTTGGGTTGTTCATTTGGGAATTCGATGTAGAGATGAGAATTTCGCGGAAAAGTAGGGAGTTTGCATGCAGATCGGTTATGAAGGACTGCTATATTTGGATGACAAAATTGGAATGTAGATTAATTAATTGGCAAAAAAATAAAAAAGATACTCTTTGGATAAAGTGGAAGATATATCATGGACAGAACCGTTCAGTTAATCATCTAACCATTAAAATAAATATAGTAATTGAAATATTAACTATTTTAATAGTGCGATCACGGTTGGATATAATGTGAGCCATTGAATAATGGACGAAACCATAAAATTTCCCTATGATACATAGGCCTCATTATAAACTATTATTATTACTAACTATAATATATTATATTATTTATGATATTAATATATATATTTATACATAATATTAATTATCATATAATTAGACATTAGCATTATACTATAATAATATACTATGACTATTTAATATAACATAGTAATAGTCATATTATATGATAGTAATAACATGAATATTACTATATAATGATTAATATTATATATATTGTTAATATACTATCATAATATTAAGTATAGTAATCAATTATATTATCCCAAAATATTAATTGTTTTATAATATGAAATTAGTAAATTATCTATTATCATCTATTATTAGAGTAATATATTAATAATATTACTTATTAAATACATTATATAATTAAAATCTATTAAATGATATTGTTATAAATACTAAAATAACATTATTACATTAATAATATTACAAGTACTAGTGTGATAATAATATTATTATATATGAAAAAATCAATCTTTTATACATTATTATTATTTTATTAATGATATATATTTACATCTTAATGATATTATCACAATAAGTTTATTATAATATTTGTAAATCCTTGAGTTTTGAACTAATTCGTGAAGTTGTCTTGGTTAAAGATTTAATGGGCGCTTCCAAATTAGAAATGATGGACTAAAAATTCAATTTCCTAACTGAATAATCTCCTGAGTTATGTCAAGAACCATGTGATATGTTAGGAAAAAAATGTGTATCGCGCCGCAAGGACTTTAGAATTAGACTAGTGACACCATTAGACAGTAGCTATGATTTAGGTTATTTAAGAACACAAGTAATACCTATAGTGTTTTTTTTTTAACTAAATTTTGAATAAACTAATTTAATCTATTTCTTCCTTTCTCTCACCAACTTTACTTTCTAATTACTTATATGAAGGTGAAGTAACAAGTCTTTCACTCCAAATCAAACTCCTGTAGTTCAACTCGATTACTTTTCCTCTATTCTATTTTAATAAGATAATAGAACTTCGAGATTTTAGACAAGGATACTCTAGAACCCACAACCAATATAGCTAATATAGGTACTCGATGACTAATATGAAATTTAGTAAAGGCATGGATGAGCTGGTGTGTGTGCGCATGCGTGTTTGGATGGAGCCAAGATTGAAGCTCCTAGAATGCTTAACAAAGCTACAGGAGATCCATTTTAGGAGTGTCTAGGACAACACCTATAAACCTCCAAAGTTTTACAATCGGTTAAGCTTAAACCTTAATTAGAAGGTCAACCGGAAACCTTAAAATTAATAAAACCCTAGTTAGACGTAATAATTTAAGTCGGCAATCCCTTAATTTGTAACCCTAAGAGAGTAAGTAAGAGGTGAGTACGTAGAATAGTTCATAATAACATAAGAAAGCTTTAAAGGATTAGATTAGCCAAACCACAATCCGTTTTGAACTTGAATGGATATAATTTTTGAAAAACGTGTCATAGGGCTCACAGTAGTAACACTAATCCGGATATGCCGTTAGACTCGTCAAAATATAAGGTTTTCAAAAATATCAGTTTTATAATTTTTCGGTAACTAAAAATATTAGATATCGCATTTATACGTATATTTTCTTACTACCGGTACTTTATTAGCCACATCTACTTTATATTATACTATTCATTACTACTCTACACTATTCAATTATCTATACTTTTTCCTCCACCTACTCTTACACTATACTTACCTATTTTCTTTACTTTTTACCTTTCTTATAACTTTATATCACATCTACCTTAAATTAGTATACTTAATTAACAAAAATACAAAAAAAAAAAAATACAATCTCTCTCCCTCTCTCACTTGATGGCCGGCGCCGTCTTCCCTCCCCAACACACACCCCCCCCCCCTTCCCAAATTTTTGCTCATATATTTTTTATTTTTCAATTATTTTTAATCACACAATTTCACTCCTCATTTTCCTATAAGTACTCTCTCCAAAATTCACTATCAAAACTCTTTCCAAAACTTTCCAAAATACTGCCAAACTTTCTTCTATATATACAAAACACATTCACACATATTACTCCAGCTTCTCTTTAGGTAAAAACTTCTTTCCATAATTTTACTACCATGTCATGTAACTTTATATGATCATGGTGTGAGTTTCCTAAACTTATTTTTATGAAAGCTATACTATGTCCATGTATTGTTCTTGTTCATAAATATCTATTTCTATATTTTTATTGTTCTTATTATGTTTTGTACATATTATTGTTGTTATTATGCTAACTTCTTAATTATATCTAATAAATATATTTATATATATTCTTTAGAGCATATAAGCTCACTTGTTATTTATTTATTTTCATGCAATGCAATTTATTTACTTTCATTGCAATTTATTTACTTCTATACTCTTTAAGATTAGTCTTTCTAATCTTAGACTTGTCCTTATCAATCAAAACAATTTTTTTTTTCTTTTCGGGACTATCCATCTCTTAATTCAAGAGCCTTGATTCAAAGCTAAATCTTAATACTTGATTTATATTATTTTGTTGTTATATTTGTTGCTTGTTATTATTCTAATATTCATGCAAAATAAAAGTTGTTGTCTAAACCAAAAAGTTCAATCTATACTTTTCACAAAAGAGGTTTTTATCACCAAATGAGAGTTCTAAAAGGAAATCCATTTTTCTCTATGCCTTAGGAAGAACTCGTTATAATTTTGGAAATATGATTATTTTGAAAGACTTTTTCTAAAACCATAACTATGGTAGTGATAGGTTGTTTTCTAAAAATAAGGAAGATGATTCTTTGTTACAAAAATGTTTTCCTTAAACAACATAAAGGAAACCCCATAAAAGGGGAATTGTAAGTTTTCAAATCAAGGTTTAAAAAGACCGCAATAATCAAAAGAAATACATAGGAAGCTAATAAAAAAGTGACACTAATATTAAAAGTTTCAAAAAGGAAAAATAGAGAAATTTATTTTTATGGAAAATTCACCAAGGAAAATAGTAAGATAAATATAAAATATTCTTTGAAAACAAAAGAATCAAAATATTCATTTTTAAAGAATTTACATAAAGGATTTCTTATAAACTATGGTTTTTCTAAACTTTTAGCTAATATTGTTTTTACTAAAGAATTTTGGTTGGACAACAAATACTTAAGCATGTATGAAATATGAGCTATACATCTATAAAAAGGAATTTCTCAACTATATAGATAACTAAGTATTTATCAAAGCAATTTTTTATGATTTGATGATTGAAACAAATGCTTTTGGGATGGAAAATTTTGTGGTGAATCCGATTGCTACCATCCTGGAGCCCATATGATCTAGTTTGATGAAAATAGTTTTAAAAATGGATATACCTTTTCGAATAGATAGAAAACGGTATATTATATGCGCAATTCCAAGTTAAAATGACCAAGTTATAATCATTTTAAGTTGGAATTACCTTCTACATGAATTTTGACGTTCTTATGACATAGTTTTGTCAAATTCCAAGAAAGTTATCAAGAAATACTCATTATGAGTATTTTTCTTGACTAGGTGATCCTGATGAAGAATACATGTATCCGAAGGACTATTTTGACTAAGTAGATTGTTCGATCGACTCATCCATTAAGAAGAAATATCACAATGGCAATATGAGTTTATTTCCTTAACTTGTGTACTTGATTGTGCTTGTAATATAGATGCATTAGAATTAAGAAAAGACAAAATGCTATGTATGTAAAGTTGTATGAAAGAGCATTAAGAACATCGAGGCGGAAATCGACTGTAAAGAATTGCTTGCCTTAGTATAGAATTTGACATGTCTGAAATTCTATTATCACCTTAAAATTGCTAATAATGATGCTATGATATCTTAATTAAATTGATTCATGCATACCACGAAATGAGTCACATTGCATGGGGTTATTATCCTTCGGAGAAAAGGATAGTAACATGGTCGAAAGCGACACTTGGTAGTAATGATCGAAAGCGATTGCTTGGCGACATGGAATTAAACCAATGCTTGGCGGTAATTTGAAAGCATGGCTCAACACGAGTAGACTTAATATGCTTGGTGGTAATGATCGAGAGCATAACTTAACTAAGACGACTCGTTTTGAGATTACTTATTACCAAAGCCCGAATGGAGGGCGTAAATCCATTCAACATATAGTTCTTAGAAAACTATATGCATTGCTTACTCACGTGTATGTTGCATTTCACTTGAATATTTAAGTAACTTGTTTGAATTTTGCTGCTCAAGTATTTACTTATGGAAATAATTCTCACTAAGCCTGTTAGCTTATACCTCCATAGATATCTTTTGCAGTTTAACTATTTGTGGTCGAAGCCATGGGGACCTTGCAGTCAGGTATTTCTCTTTTGGTTAAGGAATTTTAGATGAAGTTTAGCATTAGCTTATATGTAGACTTCATGAGTAAAATTCTTGTAATAGACTATAGTTTATTTTGACGGGGGAATGCCCCTAAGGCTTATAAGACAATTATTGATGAATGAATGAATATTATGATTTCCATTTCTTAATTTGTTATTATATCTTCTTGAGCTTCATATTTGAAAGAATGGTTCTCTAAAATTGTGAGAGCACGCCTTACACCTAATATCAAAGCTTATGGGAATGACTAATGTTGTCATACTTAAGCTTTAATATTAAGTGTGGCGGACTGTTGCATTTAGGGTACCCTTTGGGACATGACAACACCACTTGCTAAGGGACTCACACCGATGTGCCATGAATGCCCAACATGGACACGAACGCTTGGGAGCTTTGTTTGTTTCATAGGGAAGTTAAAAAAGTGACATAGATAGGGTCCTTGCCACAACTGGTGACACCAAGCGATCTCCGATGTTTGTTGCAGCTGGAAACTCCAACAGTTGTTCATTAACATAGAGGGCAGCAAGGTTGATGCTTCGATCAGATTAAACAATGTCACAACATAGATTCTCTTCTCTGTGGAATCCTAGAGCACCATGAGAAATTGGTGTTGTCAACACTGCTCCTTCTATCAACGGAAGCAAGGAAGAAGGTGTATCTTTAGCTAACGATGCTAAGTATCGACAGGGAAACTATCAAAGTTGTCTACCTCCATCAAATCATCTTGGAAGGAGGCCACCACAATTGAAAATCCCCTTCAGAACTTGTGAAATATATATAATATGTTATGGGAAATCAGAACAGTTGTCCTATAGATAAATCATGCAAATTGCCAAGAACACATGCCTACTAGGGGAACAGGGAATCTCATGCAGTGCCTTCAAGTGTCTACAAGCTCTTTGATCCATCAACCTTGGATTACACAAGAAATCAAAATGAGTTCTAGCTAACCATTAGATAGATGTGTGATTCTTCTATCATTTGCTGCACCAATGCTGTTGGATTATGAAAATCATTTACAATTTGACCCGAAACTCTAATGAAGCTCATAGGGGAGTTGACAATGATTCCCACCCTTGATAATAGAACTCAAGTGTCACCATGAGCTTTAGACAACTGCCTTGTTCCTTCCTTGGTCGAGCAAGATTAATCTCATTTGTTGAACTCGCCACTCCAACTGATGAGCAGAGGTGTCAATATAGAAATGAACCATGACATACACCTTTAGCGGTTTACCTTGGAATTTTGCATTTAAAATTGTTGCAAATTTATCTTCCCATGTTTTCCAAATCAGGTTTTCCCTAGCAAATCAATAGAAAACATCACATGATCTTTAGAATTTGAGAAGGAACAAATTATAGGATAGCTAGCTTAATATCCGTACAAGAATCTTATAATTCACGAAGCAGCTGGTGCGAAACATCTCCCTCTTGATATTTGGCTGATTAATGTCAAAGATAGAATGAAGACCATTATCTTTGCAATATATATATGTATGTATATTCATATATATATGCATATCAGTAACACTAAGCAGCAACTCCATATCATTTAAACAAGCATTCTAACCTCTCAACCTTACTCGTTCCTTATGAACAAATGCGCTTCTTGATCTCTATCAATCAGGGATACTCAGGTACCGTCTTCCTCACCATAACCATTAACTTATTACCTTACCACTCACCAATCACGTCATGCCACCAAGAAAAAGCCTCGTTACTTCAATTTATGAGCCAAGGGAACAAGATGAAAGACTGATCTCTAGCCTTACGTTTCATAGGTAAGGAACTTAACAAACTACTCATGATTCACCTCATGATAAGTGGCTGGTATTCCTCTTAATATTTTCAGCTTCCATTTGCTCCACATTTTGTTTTCTTCTGGGAATCTACATTCTGCTAGGCCTCGCAATCTAAGAATGAAGTAGTTACTCTTGATACAAGCACTCGAGTAAGTACCAAATTTAGTTATAGTAATTTAAACCAAAGATGATCAGTTTCAAAGGTAACCCCATTCAATGTGAAAGTTACGGTTGATATAGGAATGCAGAACATAGTCATGAAAAACTCTACTAAAGTTCATAGCTGAACTAAAAACTTGTCTCTTCCTTTAGAAAAACTAAGTATACCAATAAATAGTACTCAGAAAACTAAGTAAATTCAACTAATTGTTTGTTTAAAATGGACTAGAAATGATAAAGTTGTAGGTGATTAAAGTTTAAGCTTTAGAATTATACAAGAATTTAGAGTTTTGATAATCAAATCACTTGAATAGGTTACTAATCTATTTCTTATACTATCTTTATGATTTATATTGAATCTAGATGAAACTGATTTTGATAACGGTCTACTAGAGAATTATTAAGACAGTTAAGTACAATGGCCAAGTGAGTATACGTCTTAGGATCTCTATATCTGCTTGTGCTTATAATATAGTGCATTTGTAATTATATTAATAACTCAAAATGCACGTAGGGTTTAGTTATGCTTGTGTGCTTGCTTCGTGTTTTGTAATGCCAAGATACTGTAATTTATCTAAACAAGTTAAGAGTGCGATTAAGTAGTATAGCAATATTGTGAATGTTTGCAAAATCATATGGTCACAAAGCATAAATGAACTTAAGCAATATTTGGCTGAAATGAAAAATGAGTCATGCAGAGCATAGCATATTGCATTATCAAAGGTTGTCACCCCCCCATAATGAATTGAATGGGCTATGAGCATGGAGGTCAATTGCAGACCACAGGCCCTGTCCTTGGCAAGTAGGAACTAAAATGTACTTGAGGGTATAACCTAGCGTCGGGTCGTGCTAGTATCATTATTTTGGGACCCAAAGCTGAGGGATCACAAGAGTTAGTGGTAGTAGAGTTCCCCTCAAACCCCTAACATGGAGGGTGTAAATACATTCTATATATAGTTACCGATCAACTATATATATGCATTCATATGTTTGTCATGTGCTTATTACATTTTGCTTGGGCCACTAAATAACTTGGTTGCTTTTGCATGAATGATATAGTGTGAGGATTATACTTCACTGAGTTGTTGTTCATTCACACTCTTACAGTTTGTTGTCACAGGCTTACCTCTGGTACAAACCAGGTAGGGGATTTCCATAGGTTAGTATTAGAAGATGGATGTACATATGGGGTAGACTATGGGCTACTAAGAACTTTTGTTGTAAACCTCAGTTATGGAAAAATAAGCTATTATTGTAACGTTATGGTTGTATTTATGGTCTTGTAATAGAATGATTTTGCATTATTTTGCCATTATAGTTCTATTAGTTGGGTGTTGTATGCCACCTTAGTTACCTTGGGAGTATATATGCTTCTACACAAAAAGTGAAGCCTTTGAGTGACAGTGGAGTCATTCCTATGCTTTCTTATTGTGTATGGTAGGCTGTCCTACCTAAACCACCTTAGGGGCATGACAATATTAATATCATATTATGTTAATATGATAATCGTTAAATTATAAAATAATATATGATATAGTTTATTGTCATATAGTAACTATATATACTATTGTGATCATTTATTATAATATTTTATTAATACGAAGATTATAACTATTTAATTTATAAAATTATATTATTAAAATAACATTATATTTGTATTACTATAGAATTATATAAATATAGTAATATATTATCATTTTTAGTTCATTATTATTATATAATCTTATACTAGCAATTTTACCAACCAATCATATATTAAATTATATATTCTTTGTCGCAATATATTTATGATATTATACTATATTTTATTATTATATGTAATGATTATACTTATCCAATCAATAGTAATCAATATATTATATCATTACAATATATATAATATCAATTATTATAGTATAAATCAATATTATAATTAATGGTATTATTAAATTAAAGATAATGTAGTATTACATTCATTAGGTGTTATTTGTATATGCTACTATGATAACAAGTGAATTAAGTAATTATTTTTATGATATTAATATAATATTATATAATATGTGATAATATTGGTAATAGGGTAAATTATAAAAAATATATGAATGTTTAGAGATAAATTCATTTAAGGTGTGAATGTTTCGAGTGGTAAAAAAATGTATCAATATTTGGGGTTAAGTTATTTAAGATAATAACGTTTTGAGTGGTTAAAAAGGGTATTAACATTTTGCAAAGTGAGTTAAATAAGCTATTAATAATTAACCATTAATGAAAATTAAAGAAATTTAATTTGAAAATTAACTCACCTTAAATCAAGTTTGCAAAATATTGATACCCGATTTGATTCACTTCAATTGAAATGTTAAAAACTTATCCCTATACATTAATATCTTATGGTTAATTTACCCTATTGGTAAATGTATATAATAATAATAATAATAACATCACATTTATATATGATTGCGATAATAACATCATACTATTAATATATATTATTCAATGTTTGAATGATAATAACATCTTATTTAATACATCATCATATTATGATAACAATATTATTAATGTTATAATTATTTAATGAAATTATTACTATATTATTATTGACTATTATATAATAAATTGACTATCATCTTACTACATCATAAAGTATGTGTTAAGTTCTTTCTTTAATGGTTTTGATGGCAACAAAAAAAAAAAATAAAGTTATCTAATTAATTCAACTAAGTGGGCAAGAATAGTTAAAAGCTCTTTAGAATTATTGTCAGAAGCAATGCCAGAACCAATGTAAGAAGTTGTGTTAGAACGTGTGTTTGAACCACCATTAGAATCTTTAAGATGAGAAGTCCATTTTACAAGAATATTTTCATAAACTTCCATCATATCAAGGATGAGTTTATCAATGATGAAGACCAGCTCCACTCATTAGATGTATTTAGGTAATGCATCTAATGCATTCCAGTCAAGGAGGATTTAAAATCCAAGGGGGATAAATTTAAGTTGGATTTGTTCAATTCTCTTTCATTAAAACAAGTTTTATGAAAGCCAAGCTCCTTCAATAAATATTTTATAGAGGCTTACTTATTTATAATGGAAGTTTTACAAGAGTTTAACTTGAAAAGAAGACATGCAAGATATATGGATGAGCTTCAATGATGTTAAATAAGATATGGTTAATGATAAGTATATACATATCTTTACAACTAAATATTCCCATTTTTTAGAGATACAAAATCATTTTGTTTCAAGGATATCCAAGTTGTTGGTCCCAAAATAATCAAGAAGGGGGGTTGAATTGATTATTTAAAAATTTTGCATTTTAAAATTTTCCTTTTTAAAGTTTTAAACATCAGAACAATATATCAATTAAACAATGCTGACAAAGAATTATTGAAAATAAAAGATAAAGGAAAAAGAATATCAGGCAGCTATTTATAGTAGTTCCGTCTTGTGCGTCAATTCACTCTTCCAGCTCCACGCCGAGGACCCTTTATCCTACGGGTTTTGTTCTACTATATCCAATAAGAACAAATTACAAGCTTGTACAATTATCTCTGGTCCATTCTCACAGCTATCCTCTAGCTTCAATCAATCTACAGAGTCTAAACTTGTAACTTAGCTACCAAGCTAAGAAGACAACAATAAGTTTCTTCTATTACAAATAAAAATCGAAGACTAAAAAAATGAAGAATATTTGCACAATTTCGGATTAATGAAAGCTTATAGGAGAAGGATGAATATTTCTTGCTGCGTGTGAAGCTTGTAAAGATTCTTAACTTCCTTCTATTTTCTTTGATATTTATGACTTTGATCTTCAACGATCAACATCGGTTTAAAGGATTGATATCATGTCCCAATTATCTCGGCTACAAATCTGTTCTTCTTTATCTGTATTTTAAAATTTGAAAATCATCTAGCTGCTTCTTTTCGTCTGTCATCAATTGGATAAGCTTTGTTGAGATAACGTCCTTGATTCTTGCTATAATTATTTCCTTGAACTGATCTGGAAGTTACCGTGATTTTCTCTTTGAGATTTGAACAAGATATACTAAAAATGACAACTTTATCTTCTTCAATAAATCACCGTGATCTTCTCTTGTTTTCTTCCTTTGGATAATTCTCAAGATTTTTGCTGATATCTCTTGTGATTTAAAAAAAATATGGATAAGTTGATATCCTAATAAATCTTATCTTCAAATAACAAACATTATCTTCTAATCTTATTTTGTAACAACCATATCTTCTTCTCGAAACAACCTTTATTATCCATATCTTATCCCATTCGCGATCTATAAGAACTTTAGGAATTATCCATGTGTCTTGATAAAATATATTTGAATATGTCAAAATAATTTTCAATATAATCTTTGCATAAAACTTGATGTGAAAAGAGCCCCATGATATAAAATCCAACTTAAGTGAAACACATCAAGCATATTACCAAAATATACTTGATAAGTGGAGTTAGGTCTTGAAAATCATTTAAATCCAAGATTTAAACAATTTTAGATGAATCTGGAAAAATTCGTGTCAAACCTTAAGGTTCTAAAATTGCCTCTGACTAGCTTGTTAAGCATATATGTCTACTGAAGTAAATTCTGAAAATGCTTCTGACAGACTTATTTTTCCATCACTGGAGATTCTGAAATTGCTTCTGAAAGACTTTCTTTAGATACCAAAACTTCTGAAATAACTTCTGACTTTGTAAAAACTCATTTATACAACTATCCAAGGTTCTAAATAAGCTTCTATTCAATCATCCTTTTGTTATCATCAAAACATTATTAGAGAACTTAACACATGTTTATTTGCTTCGAAAGACATATTAATATCATCTATCACAACGATATGTTCACATATTGAAGGCAATGGAAGATATTTTCAAAGATAAAGTCAAAATTCAAAATCCTCAAGATAACAACATCCAAGATCTCAGGAAGATTTATTAGGATTTCAAGTTTCAAATCTACTTCAATGGATAAGAGTAGTTATAGTGAGAGATTTACTCAAGGGAGCTGTTATATCTTTGAAGAATATAAAAAGAAGCCGAAGCCAAAGTTCAAATGTGAAGATACTTTGCATTCACATTGGTCTTAATATCATCTATACTTTCATTCACCAAAACCCTTGTCAAAAGTTGTATGCACTTACTATTTTCATATACATTTTATTTTGCATTGTGCTTAACCTTTTGAGAGTCTAATGTATGTCTTTTGAAACAGTCCTTGCTCTATATTTGAGAGTTAGGTTTAGTGGTTATGAAAGGATTATAATCAGTATCTTGTAGTTCTGTGATTATCCTAGGTGTGAGGTTTGTAAGATAGATAAAGATGGAATTGGTATTTGTAATTTCTCATTTAGATTATTGAATTAGTAGAACTACCAGTGTGGATGATAGGATCCCTAGTAGTAAAGCTAGAAGAGAGGATTAACTCATAAGGAGGAACTTCTATAAACCCTGGGCCTCATTTACTTTAAACACTTTAATTTATTGTCGCTTTATTTATGTTATCTTTCATTTTTGCATTCGATAAATTGTGTACATTTAATTAAAGTTAAAATATCATGCAATAAAAAATTTTATTTACAAATAAGTCACCCATCCTCTCTTTTTTGTCATTTGGGACCTACAATATTAATAATAATTGATAAATTATTTATATTTTTGATATTATAATATTAAACATTATTAGCATTTCAGCCAAAAAAAAATAACATTGTTAGCATGAGAGGCAAAAAGTATGATATCGATAATCGTACGATCATAGTTTGTAAATATAATATAATATTATGAAAATTCCTATTATCATTTCATGACTATTTATAATTAATAGTCATTATAATATGTAATAAATATAATTTACTACCATAATTAGTTATCATTAATATAAATGGTTCTCACAAATGATATAAAGATCGGTACATTAAAGTTTAACAATCACCAACTCATACAAACCTATACCAATAATTATTAAGTTGATGAAAATAAATAAGATTTTTCATTCAAATGTTTTTCAAACATGCATAGGTAACAAGTAAGAGTAGTTGCATACATTGTATCCTTTGTAAGTTAATTCCAATACCTATTTAATATCACTATTAAGATTTTTTACATTTTCAAATTATTCTTGTAATAGGAATTAGAATTAGCTTCCTACGGATACTAGGTATGTAAACACTGTTGTTTGTTACATGTGCGAGTTATGAATAAAATTTAAATGATTGGTCTTATATGTTGTCATGCCCCAAGGAAGGGCATCCTATATATAATAGTCTCACCATACACTACGCCAAAACCTAAGATTGGTACTCATGTCTCTCAAAGGCTTCTAGTAAAGTGTATAAGGATACATCTACCTAGGAGCCTAAGATATGTTAAATGCTTATAAAATATCAAGTAGTGGATAAACAACGACATATGAAAAAAAATGGTATAAATGTACACTTAGGGTTATGGGCCTCATAAAAATATAATAAGTATTAACAATAGCAACACCAAACACAAAATATTACAAGATTATTTCATGTTTAACGATTATTTTAAAAAATATATTATATAAATACCCCTTGGATAAAAATAATTACATAATTACCATTGTAATATCGCATGTTGAACATGCGATATAAGGTTTTTATGTGTATTGCATATTGAAGATGCCACACATGCGTAATTATTTAACGTATACCACATGGCCAACATGTGATATGCACTTAGACCAATATCTCCTCTAACATGCGATATAACTATTTTTATAAGTTTAACTCCGTACTATCCTTATATCTCTTCTCCAACATGCAATACACATGCAAACTTTTATATATCTTCTTCAACATGCAATATAGAGGTAGCAATTTGGTAATTTCTTTCTAATTTGTATTTTTGTAATTCTTTTTTTTTTTTTTTTTTTTGCATGAGAGGTAAACATGTGTTTCAACCAAATATTACAATAAAACTATGGAGTCTTACAAAGGGAACAACTAAAAGTGGGATTAACTCTCCACTTAAACTCACTCTTCTAGAGCTCTACATGCTAACCCAGTAACCCATAAACTATCTAGCAAGAGTAAACATTGCATGTGTATTAGCTACAACTAACCTAGGTACTAACCTCATATCATTCTAATCCACGTAACTAATAAATAAGTGATTAACGCATATGCCATATAATCACATAAAAGTAACACATATATGTATCCATCCAATAATCATATATAGAAAAAATTTATGCCCTTTGTGTCAAGGTTAAGAAGTTAATCAATTACCATAATCATGTAGGTGCCTTCATCATGGGATCACAAACATGACTATAACTGTAATATATAAATAAACAGTTTATATAAAAGGCAAAAGTGTTATTTGTAGTTAAAAAGATTTTATGGTTCACCCTAATATGGATAATAATTGACATATGATAGATATATTTGATCAAGTGGAGTCATTAAAGAAAGACATGAGAAGATAGCCCAAAGCCGCCCCAGGCTGTCAACCTTGGATCTGTATGCCGTCAGCTTTGGTGCAGGCCTTCATGGTCTTAGATTCGTCTTTGTTCTAAGCCATCAGTGTAAATGATAGGTCGCTAGCCTATGTTCCTATGCTACTAGCCCTTCATACTCGGAATTTATAAAGACTTCCAAGTTGTTTATATAAACCTAGCCCCATTCCTTCTTCTCCAAAACCTTTCCTAAGCTATAGAAAACCCCTCTAACCGTGAACTTGCTTCAAAGAGGATCAAGATTCAAGAATAGTAAGATTATTCCTCAATCTTTGCGATCTAAAAGAATGATCCTTTCCTAAAGTTTTCTTATTGATTTTTTGAAGTTAGTTGATTTTGGAAGAACTTTGGAGAAAACCCTAAGTTTTCTGTTGAAGATTTTGTGTTCTGCAATCAAGGAGGAAGAAGAACCAAGAAAAAGGTAAGTTGATCCTTTTTAATCCTTTGGTGATCTAAAAGTATGATCCTTACTGAATTCTTGTTAATGTTAAAGGGAATCATAGTTATTAGAGGAAATTGTGAAGAAACCCTATTTTCTTAGGATTCTATGGTTTTACAATCAAAAGGAGAAAGGTGTATATGAATCAATGGTTTGCAGGTTTTTTTAGTTTAGGGTTTGTTGATAATGGAATTATGATTAATTTTGTGAAAACATATTTTGAATGAGTATTTGATTGTGATCAGGTGTTTTTGTGAAGTTAGGATTTCATCTTAAAAGTTATTTTCGGTATGTCCTTACATTGTTTGTTGTTTGTGATTGTAGGCTTAATATAAATAACATGGCATAATACTATTCGACTTTAATTGAGTTTGTTGCTTGTCTTTGGCTGGGTTCTAGTAGATCGGGAGGATCGTTCCTACTAGGACGATGCCCTGATGATCTATGAGTGATGTTGTCCCAAGTGTAGTATGCATAGAGATAAATTCCAGTAGTCTATGAGTGGTACGTATATATTATTATTATCACCTATGTAGCACAAATTCTTGCAGAAACAAACATCGGATTAAATTGAATTCACCTAGAAAACTCTCACTAGAAATCCTCTCTCTAATATTCACACACCTATTCTATGTCAATAATTTGTTACACTATTGTACAATATGGTTATAACGTCTGTGCATTTTTTTTTATATGTGTAAGGCACAGAAATTGTGATGATTTGGTTTGCTTAAATTGTTAGATTTTTATTGATATCATATCAGTATATGTAACTCACCAATATCATAATATAACTAGTTCAACATTGGTTCTGTTTTGTCAGTTTATGAGTAAAACTATCAGTTGTTCATCAGTATCATATCAATATTAGTTAAGTTTGAAACAATTGCAGAATTACCAAATCAGTACACTTAAACAGGCCCTTCATTCACAAACGTAGCAAATTCTTCATAGCAAACTTTGTCAAAAGGTCACATGCATGTGATAGAGGCCTAATCACAAGTAGAATCGTGGCTTCGTTCTTGATCGAGATAGATTTTGTGTAATCTTCATCTCGGAAGTGCAATTTAGTCCCAGTTGAATCGCAACCAAGGATCACGAGCACGACTTTGAAGCGCAATTCCTTTTATCTTCAAATTTCACCTATATTTGTCTACCTTTAATTACCCTCGGTTGAAATCACAGGAAGTGCAATTTGTATTGTTATAGTTTATCTTTGTTGTTTTCACTCCGAATCTTGCTCAAATCACTTTGTTTCTTCTTTTAATGATCTTAGGAGTAGAAAAACAACATTTTAACAATAATAACATAATTTTATGGGAATTTATCTAATAGTGAATCAAATTAAGTATGAATTCTCATGATTTGAATAGAGTAAGTGACTTATCACAATATAAGTAGAAAAACTCCAAGAAGCTAAGATCCATCAACTACATTACATCAGATTAATTTTGATTTGACATACATTTAAAATCAAGCAAGATATAAGGAAACTCACAAATTGCAACAAGGCTAAGCTAACGTGTTACATCACCTAGCTTCAAGTTCAACTCAAGCCTTCATAGACTGAATAGTAGAACAAGGTAGTAAATGACTAGCTTCCACGACATGTCAACCCAGTTCTAATGTCTCTCTCTCTCTCTCTCTCTCTCTCTCTCTCTCTCTCTCTCTCTCTCTCTCTCGATAGTAGACATATGATATCAAGCCTACTGTGCAATATCTGACTAGGATGATAAACTAAAATTTCAAGCTTCCTCAGCATCGAACAACAGATGCACGAGCCAAAGCAACATGATCGACCTGATCTTCATGAGTTAATCGAGCAAGCTACAATGCAATCGAGCACTCGATTATGTACCTTAGACATAGGTCCACCGACCAACTACTCCATGGATGTGCCGACCAAAATTTACAAAAGCAACTAGCCAAGCTACCATCTAAATTGATTGTATTTTACTGATTTGCTAACTCTACCGACCTGTTAAAACTAAATGCCCGACATCACATGAGCTAGCAACAATGGCACAACAACATCCTAAGCATTAATGGAATGAGTTCCTCCACTTTCATCGAACAGCATAAATAAAGCACTCACGATAGTGCAATAAAGCCTCCACAACACTAACAGATTGAAAAACATCAAGTACACACTAATGAAGTCAAGCACAGCCTTAAGTTGGATATAGCTAAGCAATCACACATAGCAGACCATTTTGATATATTCTTAGAATTTCCAAGCATATCTGAGCAACACATATACATTCTGACTAGGCTGGGTGCCAACCTACTAAACTTTAAGCACCAAAGATTTAAGTTGATTGGTCATGGAAGCAACTACTCATGATTAACTTGCATCCAAGTCCGAGCTCCTTTGCAAGACAAAACTGACTTATTATCCATGTGCCACCAACCAAAGACATACACTCGAGTGCTCAATACTAAGTTGTTGGAGTGCTACACAACTAATTGTTGAGCTTGCTAGGAAGGACTTGAACCTCATTGCAATAGCAAATTCTTGTGAGGTTAATCAAAATCCAAACAAATAAACGTGATTATAACTATAATGCAACGTATGGAAATCTTAGCTATACCATTAGATAATCTCATATTTCGCTATTGAAGAAGTTCTTAAGAGTAATTTTAGTGATAGCATCATCTTTAGTGTTAATTTAGGTATGATTTTTACTATCAATTTTTAAAAGAAGTTAAATAGTTAGAATTTACAAAACTCCTTTTCATTTTTCCTAGCTTAAAGTAAGATCGCTATAATCTAGTATATAGTCACAAGCTCCTTGTGAATCACAACCTTGAATACTCCTATTAGTCTATAAGTGTAAGACCAGTACACTTGCCAGTAGCCTTCGCACTTAAATCGATTTATTAAAAACATGCATTTATAGTTGTTTAAAAAACATGAAATTAGTAAGAGTAAACACACGTTCAACCAATTGCAAATGGATTTTCAAAACTAAAAGGATTTGAATGGTAATATAAAATCGTACAAGGCACTTCTCATAGTTAAAGGCTTCACATAGGAAGAATGCATTGATTATAAATAGATTTTCTCCTCGGTTTTTTCAAAAGATTCTTTAAGGATTATAATGACACTTGTAGTGCATTTCAATCTTGAGTTAATTCAATGGATATAAAATTGACGTTTCTCAGTGGTGACCTTCATGAGATGATCTATGTATTGTAGCTAGAAAACATTAAATCAAGTAACTCAAAGAAGATGGTGTGCAAATTAAAGAAATCTACCTATGGACCAAAGTCAACATCTCGTTAATAGTATGACAAGTTTCATCAAATCATGTCTCATCCGCATTTGAGATGAATGTTGTAGATGATTATGTATACCATAAGTTCAATGGGAGCGATTTATTTTCTCTGTATTGTATATCAATGATATACTGCTTGCCATGAATGATATGGGATTATTGCATGAAACCAAGAAATTTCTTTCAAGAAATTTTGAGATGAAAGAACACGGTAAAGATTCTTTTGTATTAGTAATCCAAATACAACAATTTCATTCTCGAGGAATTCTTGGATTGTCACAAAAGACCTATATTGAGAAAGTGCACAAAAGGTTTGCATGGAAAACTGTAAACCAGGAGACACTCTTATAGCCATAGGAGATAAATTCAGTTTAAGTTTAATACCTCAATAATGACCTTGAAAGTAAAGAAATGGAAAAGGTCCATTATGCTTCAACCATACGAAGTCTTATATATGCTCAGGTTTTTGGGTATCCAAATATTGCATACATTGTTGGATGCTAGGGAGATTTTTAGTAATCCAAGAGTAGATCATTTAAAAGCAACTAAAAGAGTTAGATGGCATTTACAGTGAACAAAGGATTATGTGCTCACATCCAAGAGATCCGATCAATTGGAGATCACTGATTATTCTAATTCTAATATTGTTAGATGTCAAGACAGCAGGAAATCCACATTAAAATAGATTTATCTACTTGTTAGACGAGCAATTTCCTGGAAGAGTACTAAGAAGATGCTCATTACTTCCTCTATTATGGTATTAGAATTTTTATCATGTTATAAGGCATCTAACCTGGAATGTGTTTGCAAAATTTTGTTACTAGGCTACGCATTAAGAATAATATTGAAAGGCCACTAGGATATATTGCAACAATAAATCAACAATGTTGTATTCCAACAATAATAGGATCTCAACAAAGTCAAAGCACATCGATATCAAGTTCCTAGTTTTAAAAGATGAGTTCATAATGATCCAATCAATTGGAGATCACTGATTATTCTAATTCTAATATTGTTAGATGTCAAGACAGCAGGAAATCCACATTAAAATAGATTTAGCCACTTGTTAGACGAGCAATTTCCTGGAAGAGTACTAAGAAGATGCTCATTACTTCCTCTATTATGGTATTAGAATTTTTATCATGTTATAAGGCATCTAACCTGGAATGTGGTTGCAAAATTTTGTTACTAGGCTACGCATTAAGAATGATATTGAAAGGCCACTCAGGATATATTGCAACAATAAATCAACAATGTTGTATTCCAACAACAATAGGATCTCAACAAAGTCAAAGCACATCGATATCAAGTTCCTAGTTTTAAAAGATGAGTTCATAATGATCAAATGTCTATACAGCACAAGGGTAAACTCAATCATTGCTAATCTACTTGCTAAAATATTATTATTTATTGTCTTTCTTGAGCATACTGCTTATTTGGGTACTATCTATTTTCATGATATATAGTATTAGTGGGAGTTTGTATTAACAATTTTTGTAGACCATTATATAGTTAAACTTAAATGTCAACTACAAGTTTTTTTTTTTTTTTGGTTATATTTATTTCTAAAATTATACAAGATTGATCCCACTAGGGTATAAGATTGGACCAGTTGAAAATATGCATGTTAAATCACATTACATGTAATTGTCATGTTGCACATTGATGCTTGATCTATATCGTTTAATTATATTGGTGTATGAGGCCATTCATAGGGCTAGTTAAGAAACCTACTTTTGTTATATGTTGATGTGATTGATGGATCAAATTGTTTGAGGATGCAATCAACAATAGTAGCAAAGTTTTGAGTATTCATATTATTTATACACAATTATAAGACCACACACATATAGCCTAAGCCTAAGTGAGATATTGTTGGGCTTATTTTTTAAAAAAACCAAATGGGCTTGTATGTACTAATAAAATAATTGTGCAATAAGACTATCATAAAATATAAATTTCAAATAAAATGATCTTATAGGATTATAAAATTTAATACATCATATAAAGTATGAAATATTATATGTAGAGACCAAATATATTGTTTCTTATTTGTTTTGCTATAAGTTGGTACAATAGCATGCCTAAAATAACACAATAATGTGTCTTCTTCCAGTTATTACACACCTAAAATGCAATTAAAAGTATTAATAACTATTTCATATAGCTTCACTGGTAAAAAGATTACAAGATGAATATACAAGGGCAATTTGTGTGCCTAAAATAAATGATATTAGATATAACCTATGTGTTAAAAATATAAACCGCCATAAATATTAGAAATTTCTTCCATTTTCAGACTTTTATTTGTTATGATTTAGCTTTTTGAACCTACGACACGTAGAATTATAAAACTTGTCAAAGAGAAGAAGGTTTATTGTAATTGACCTTTAACTGTTTCTTAGATCATTTAAGAGATTATAATTTGAATTTAATGGAAAGAATCTGTTGGTAGTAAATTACATTTTTTTTCCAAGA
The DNA here is from genome assembly GCA_024138025.1 of Combretum micranthum. Taxonomy (NCBI): domain Eukaryota; kingdom Viridiplantae; phylum Streptophyta; class Magnoliopsida; order Myrtales; family Combretaceae; genus Combretum; species Combretum micranthum. The sequence continues at coordinate 393,478 of JAMXBD010000183.1, forward strand.
TAAGACATCAAAAACAGTTTTCTACCCTTTAATTTTATAAATAACACAAAGTTGAAACTATAGAATAAGATATACAATCTTAAATGAGTATTAATTTTACTAATGGAAGTTGTATGAATATAAGTTTCTGAAGCACGGCTTCTTGATTCTTTTATACATATAGATTTTTTATTTTATTGGGTGTGCAAGTTTTTTTTTTTTAAATGATTATGAGATTTTTACTTTATTAAAGCTTTATACTTGAAAATACCATTAGATAATTATGTGATAATTTATAATTATTAATACTATACATTTCAAATTATTAAATTAAATCACTAGAACATGGTAATTAGCTGAACATTGTCTGCATTATCACACGAAGTTTTATGATATTAACACAATATATAAATCGTTTAGTGGTGTACAAGATAATGTTAAGTATGTGTAATTTTTGCAAAAGTATATATTCCTTTTTTATATGTTAATATATCATTATTATTTATTAATCATTTATCAATAACCAATGAGTATTATTATATTTATTATTATTATTATTATTATTATTATTAATTATTAAAATTAGCTCAAAAAAAAAAAAAAAAAGACACTCCAAAATGGAAAGAGGAAAATTGCGGCCGTATGGACGGTATATAGCAATAAAAAAAGAATCTATCCTAAAGTGTCCTAATTAAATAAAAGAACTCGTATATTTCCCATAACCAAAAAGACAACTGAATAAATTCTTGTCCATTATTAAAAAGATAAGATCCAAAGGTGATGTAACCAAAATGAAGGAATCCCACTAACTCCAACCCTATAAATAGATCCACCGAGGCTTAACTGAACCGACAGGCAAACACAAGTAAGTTCCCAAGAACAGCACTACATCCCAAAAACCTAACTAAGTTGCCATGGCCTCCATGCAGTGTGTCCGAACCGAAGAGGTGCCCAGCCACCATGAACAGCAGATGAGCCATCAAATGTCCCAAAGCAAACACCATTTTAGCTTGTTTGGCCACCACAATGAGCACAAACAGCAGTCCGGTGAGCATGCAACGGCTAAGACCGGCACTCACTGCATGAATCAAAACAGCGGTGGCAAAGAAGAGCACCATGGTCTCCTTGGTAAGGGAGGCAAAGACAAGAAATCAAAGAAGAATGGTGAAAACAAGAAGAAAGGGAAGTGCAACGACAAGACGAAGAAGAACAAAGAACGCAAGGGTGAGGATAGCAGCAGCAGCAGCGACAGTGACTGAGGATTCACATTAAGTACTTTATTTTGATAAATAAAATCTTGTGTGCCGACAATAAAGGACCATTGACAGTGTTATGGCCAGTGCAGTAGTCCCGATGTAGCTTTGGTGTTTTGTATGTACTCTGTCGTACATGTGCATGGGTCCTGTCTCTACTAAATAAAAATACCTCTTTGGCCCGATATAACTTCTTTTTTTTTTTTTTCCCTACCTTAGTTTTCTTTTCTATATGCAGTGATTTTTATGGACTAATAGTTAATACTAACAATTCTTGAAACCCTATTCATTTTAACTGTAACCAAACGATTAGAGGAATTGATTTACAAGATTATAATCACCCCAGAATAATTAATTTCAATATAAAAGTAAGTAAAAAGGAAAAATAAATTATAATTATTAGTCTTTTAATTAGGTTAAATTTTGGAAAATCAGTTAATACGAAACTTATAGTATTTAATATCGACCGTATGATAGGAGAAATATTAAACCATCATAAACTCTATAGCTAGTACTTTAGGTCATTTGTAACAACTCACTTCACTAAGAGACTACTTGCTGCCGATGGAGAGATAAACGCTGGCTTGAGATCATGAAAAAACTTCCATGCAAAAATTTCTTTCTTCTACGGTTACAATAATCGAAATCATAACATGAAAGGATTATAATTCAAACTGGAATAGTGTATTTCGTTGAAAAAATTATATATAGATAGATATATCGAAATGTAGTACTCCATTCAAACCTTATAAGAACATTTTTATGATCAAAATCTTGGGACAATTTGAACTAAAACACCTCTTTAGGATGTTTAGATGAACTTGTACCAAATTATTGAAGAAAAAGAGAATAATATAAATCGATACTTCAAGAACAATTTCAATCATATTAGTTCTTGAGAAATTAAGTCTAGAACACCCAAAAACATTAGTTATAAATTGGATTGATAAACCCGAATTTTAATGTTTGAGACCAAACACTGGTGGAGATCAGGCCATAAGGAGTAGTTGTGAGATGCGAGCAAAAGAAGGAACGAAGATGAAGAAAAGCATCGAACCAGAAAATAGAACAAAGTAAGTCCTATATATTTCTAATAATAGAGAAAACAGTTACAAAGGTCAATATATATACAAAAGAAACCAATGAAATAAGGACACGTGGCTACTAAGCTAAAAACATAGCCTAAATAATATAAGTTAAAACACACACCACCCCCCCCCACCCCCCCCCCCCCCCCCCCCCCCCCCCCCCCCCCCCCCCCCCCCCCCCAACTTCTCTTAAGCCCAACTTGTCACAAATTGCATGAAAACAATGAGAAGGCAAAAATTTTGTAAACACATTTGCAGGCTGAATGTGCAGCGATTGAAGAAAACCAAAATGATGTGATCACGAACAAAATGCACATCAATGTCAATGTGTTTGGTTCGACCATGTAAACATGGATTTTGAGCTATCAACAAGTAGACTTATTATCACAATGAATATGCACAGGAGAAGGAATAGAAATGCCCATGTCCCTCATGATATAAGAAAGCCACAATAATTCTTTAGTTGCAAAGGCTAAGGCTCTATTTAGCCTCAGTGGTGGAGATTGAAACTGTTGGTTGTTTCTTGGATTTCCAAGAAATCAATGCTTGACCTAAGAAAATGCAAAAACCTAAAACAGATTTTCTATCATCATGAATTGAACCCCAGTCTGAGTTAGTATAAGCAGCAAGATCAAGACTGTTATCAGAAGGATAGAACAAACCTAAATTGAAAGTACCCTTCAAATATCGTAGCAGATGGAACAAAGCTTGCAAATGTGTGGTGCGTGGAGCTCCAAGAAATTGACTAAGACGATGAACAGCATAAGAATGTCCGACCTAGTCAAAGTAATGTATAATAATCGACCAATCAATCATCGGTAGAAGCTTGGATTAGGGAGAAGATCACCAGCAAAGCAATCTAGAATCGTTCATGGAGGTAAAGGAAAAGGAACAGGCTTCGATCTTGCCAAGCCAACATCACGCAAGACATCTAAAATGAACCTTCGTTGATGAACTAACAAGCCTTGATTTGTGTTGCATAATTCGAGGCCTAGGAAGAAACGAGCCAATCTGAGGTCTTTAATAGTAAAAGCCTCATTCATTCAAAACTTAACATGATCAATGAGAGCATGATCGAATCCTATAATCAACCTGTCATCCACGTACAGTAAAATGAAAGCACTACCAGAAGAACCATGATGAGTGAACAAAGAATGGTCATGAGTGGATTGAGTAAAGCTAAGAGACATAATAAATCTAGAAACTTCAATATTCCACTATCTTGAGGCTTGTTTAAGCCCATACAAGGACTTATGCAATCTACAAACTTGATTGGAAAGAGCCTTAGTATACCCTTCAAGTGGTGTCATATAAACTTCTTCATCCAAGTGACCATGTAAAAAAGCGTTATTGACATCTATTTGATAAAGAGGCCAGTGAAAGGAAGTAGCAACAGCAAGCACAACTTTGCCAGTTCCTAAATTTGCTACAGGAGAAAAAGTATCATGGAAGTCTTCCCCTTCAACTTGAGTAAACCCCTTAGCAACCAGCCTAGCTTTATACCTCTCAATTGAACCATTCAGTCTATACTTAATTTTATAGACCCATTTACATCCAACTGCTTTCTTACCCTTAGGTAAAGAAGTCAATTCCCAAGTCTTATTGGATTCTAATGCATCCAATTCGTTTTGCATAACAATAACCCACTCTTTTTGTTTAGAAGCTTCAAGATAATTGCAAGGTTCTTGTGTATTAAACACTTTCGCTAAAGATGATACAAACTCATTTGGGTATGAAGCAAAGGTCGAAGAATTAATCAAAAGATATAAGCAAGTATTAGAATAGTGTTTAGAAGAAGTGAACTGACCTATGGTGGTTGCAGCGGAACACAAATCATCGGCTGATGTAGTGACTTGAACAGTATACACAAAGTCCTCAAGCCATGAAGGTGGATGAATTTTCCTTGAAGATCGTCTCAAAGGGATATTCTGATGAATAGTATCAATATGAAATTGAGATTGTGGACAAAACTAATTTGGAACAGAGTTAGACCCATTATCAATTGATGAATCAAAATGGGAAGAAAATGTATGTGAGCTAATAGTAGAAGGATACGATTCAAAGGTGACAGAGGGATGAACAATATCATGTACAGATTGCTAATCAGTAGTATCAAGAGAAGAATCCGATTTGAACGGAAACAAATTTTCATAAAAGATGACATCTCTTGATTCAAGGCATGCTTATGTATCAAATCATACACCCGATATCCTTTCTTCCCAATGGCATAACCAAGAAAAGCACATTTCAACCCTCTCGATTCCAACTTATCTCTTGGGACAGGATGTTTAGCCACACAACATAAACAACCCATTACTCTTAAATGATCATATGTAGGAAATTGACCAATAAAATCTCATATGGTGTTTTCCAATCCAACTTTCATAGGCATCCTATTAATCAAATAGGTAGCTGTGAGAATGCATTCACTCCAAAAAGACTTTGGCAAATTAGCATGAATACGCATTGCCCTTGAAGTATTTAACAAATGTCTATGTTTCCTCTCTACACGTCCATTTTGTTGAGGAGTATAGACCATAGATTTTTTATGCAATATTCCAAACTCATTGAAAAGTGTTTAACAATCTTTTGACAAGAATTCCATGCCATTATTTGTTCTGACATGTTTGGGTTGTTTTCCAAAATGTGCACAAACATAAATCAAGAAATTTCGCAAGATGGCATATACTTGACTCTTAGAAGCAAACAAATAAGTCCATGTGCATCTTGAATAGTCATTAATGATGGTCAAAAAATACTTCATGTTTGTAATAGATTCCACTTCATAGGGCCCCCATACATCAACATGAATTAGTTCGAAAAATGGAAGTAGACACAAAAGTGCTTCTACTAAAAGGAAGTCTATGAATTTTAGCTTCATGACAAATCCCACAAACAAACTCATTGAAATCACAATCTTTACAATGATCCAAATGAATCAATTTGGACAAGGAGCTGTGCCCCAATCGAGCATGCAGCAGTTTAAGTCGATTCTTAGAAGAAGAAACGATTGAATTACATTTTGTGTATAATGCTGAACATGAAGAGGGATTAACTCCACAATCATTATTAACATGTCTAAAATTTGAGACAGACTTGGATGTTTCATTATGAGAAAGACTAAGATTAAAGGAGATGATGATGCAACCTTCTTATTGATCTGGTCCTGCAAATAACATTGATGACATGGAAAAAGGCAGTTATATGTTGGGTAGTGGCTAATGTGTGTATAGACAAAAGATTCTGTGTAAAAGATGGTACGTAGAACATCATGAAGGGTTAAAGTATCATTTAAACGAACTGATCCACTTTTGGGCTGAAATAAGAGCGTTAATTGGTAATCTAATTTTGACAGGCTGTGACAAGGTTTGAATATTAACAAGAATAGTCAAGTGTGGTGTCATATGGCTTGTAGCACCTGTGTCTAGTATCCAAGAATCTTTGCAATTATCAGAAGCATAAAAACAATGAGTAATATTACCTGCATACTCTATGTTGTTGGGCAAAACCATCATATAATTCACGCATTCTGTTCTTGGAGCAGAAGTAGAAATACAACCAGCCTTAATTTGCATCACTCGCATGACTTCCATACACACACCACGCAACATTGTCTGAACAACCATGTTTTTTTTCGTCGCCTCATTACTTAAAACAGATCAACTAAACTGTTCAAAAGGTGTAGCCAGCCTTTGTGGAAAAACATTTCCACCAACACGTCCATTCCTAGTAGTATCAGTAACAAAACTGACATTGTTAGCCACAGCACTTTTCTTCCCTTTTATCATCTTCTTACCTTTAAACCATTCAGGGTATCCAATCAATTGAAAACAATTTTCAATTGAATGTCCTTCATTCTTACAATGTTGACACTACACCCTTGATCTAAACTTTCGTCTTTCTAAGTTGAAATTCCTCCCTTTAGCAACAAAAGCTGACATCTTAGGTTCAACACTCAACACAAAAGAAATTTGTTTTTGTTTCTCTACTTGCTGTACAAGATAGAATGCCCTATTCACAGAAGGCATCGGGTCCACTCACAGTATATGATTCCTCACATTCTTATAAGTGTCATTCAATCCCATCAAAAATTGTATTAATTTCGGGTTTGATTCAAACTCTTGTACTCTTTCCTTCAAATCACATGAACAATACTCTATAAGACCACAAGAGCATTGTGGATAAGCATGAACTTGACTCATTTCATCCCAATATCGCTTTAATTTGTTGTAATATGTGCCTACACTCTGATTTCCCTGTTTTAAATTGCTGTTTCATATTGCAATTGAAAAACAAGCGATCCATTTGATGTTCCATATTGTTCTTTAATTTCTTCCTAGAGCTCCTTAGTTGATTTTGCATACAAGAAGGATTGTGATAAATCAATGTCATGGAATTAATGACCAACATATAACCATATTATCAACCCTAATCCAATGAATTAGATCCACAGAACCATCTAAAGGATGAGACATAAAACCATTAACAAAACCTAGCTTCATCTTAGCCCCTAATCCAAGTTTAATTGAACTACTCCAAGCTAGGTAATTCGTTCCATCGAAAAGTAGGTTTCCTATTGTCAACCCCTGAAGTTTTGTGATCAATTAAAGCTTAAACCCTAATTAGAAAGCCAACTGGAATCCCAAGGTCAACAAAACCCTAGTCAATCGTAACCGTTCAAGTCCGGTATTCCCAATTAAGCAACCTTAAGAAAGTAAGTAAGAAATTAGTATATAGAATAGTTCGTAATTACCTAAGGAAGCTTAAAAAGATCATATTAGTAAAACCGCGACTCGTTTTGAACCCAAACGGATACAGTTCTTGAAAAACATGTCCCGGGCTCATAATAGTAAAAATATTCCAAATATACCGTTAGACTAGTAAAAATATAAGGTTTTCAAATTTATCAATTTCATAATTTTTTGGTAACTAAAAATATCAGATATCGCAATTATACGCGTATTTTCTTACTACCGGTACTTAAATTGTCAAGTCTACTTTACATTACACTATTTTCTACTATTTATACAATTCATCTATCTCTACTTTTTTTACAACCTACTCTTACAAACCATACCTCTACTTTCTTACAATTTTTATTTTCAATACGACTTCACTTCTTTCATATCTTACTTTTTATTAACAAAAATACAAAAAAATAAAATTCACTCCCTCTCTACTCTCCAATTTGCACCGACCATGCTCCCTCTCCTCTCCAATTTGTTTTATTTCATTTATTTAATTAACACAATTTTACTCCCACATTTTCCTATAAATACCCCCTCTTCCTTCCACTTCTTTCACATCTTCGATACACTAAAATTACTCTCCAAAAATCTCTCCATAAACTCTCTCAAGTTTCTCTAGTTTTTACTTCTTCTCTAGATAATAGTTTTAGCTGTCTAAAATGTTCATTTACTTAGTATGAGCTTGGTGTGTATTTTCTAAACCATGAAGGTTAAAGAAAGCAACAATAAGTTCATACTTTGTTTTTATTCATGAATCTAATTTCTTTATGTTGCTTTTATATATATGTTACTAAATATATCTATGTAGCTATATATATATTTTAAAGCATATAAGCTCACTTGTCTTGCAATTTATTTACTTTCACGTTGTTTTTAAGACTAGTCTTTCTAGTCTTAGACTTGTCCTCATCAAATCAAAATATTTTCTTTTTCTTTATGGAACTATCTATTCTTAGTCTCGAGATACCTTAATGAAGCTAAGGTTCCAATACTTGATTTATTTACTAGCTTATTTCTTTAAGTTATTATGTTTCTTTATGTTTTCATAACTTTATGATTCATATTCATGCATGAATATAATGATTTTTGTCTCAATAAAATAAATAAGGAAAAATTTTTTAAAATAGAAATTTTTCTCTAAAACTAAAAGTAGGAAGTAAATTTCATAAAAACCAAGGATTTTACCTTAGCAAACTTTTCTAAGAAATTTAGAGAAGTTCATAGGAAAATTTTACGATAAATAACATGGGAAGAAATTTTTAAGTAAAACAAAAGCTTTACTAAACTCCACTTTTTCATCAATACTAGTTTGACAAACAAGAAATTCTTTTCATGAAAATAGAAAAATCTTAAACAAAGAAATTATTTCTATGAAGATAGAATTGTTGTTATTTTCAAAAAGTATTAGAAACTAAGAAAATAAAATCATTCTTTAAAAATTTAAAGGATTAAGGAAATGAAATTTACTCATTTAAAATAACTTGAAATATTCTATAGCAAGATAAGAAGAATTTTTCAAAAGTTTCACTTTTCTCTAGAAGACTTTACTTTTATAAAAATTTATGGTTTGAGACAACTTCATTAACTTCACATTAGATATGAGTCAATAAATATACGTTTATACATTTCAAAGGTTTTACAAATTATTATAATATCTATCTCTTCAAAATGAGTTTTTGTTAAAAGAAGGAATTCAAGTTTTGTGAAATTCGTGGTGAATCTAGTCACCACTATTTCGGAACCTAAATAACCTAGTTTGATGAAAATAGTTTTAGAAATAGATAGATCTTTTCGAGTGGGTAGAAAACCATATATAATATGCGAAATTCCTAGTTAAAATGACAACTTATGGCCATTTTAAGTTGGAATTTTCTCAAATCCGATTTTACCGTGATTTTAAGATAGATTTAGAATTTTCAAGAGTAGAAATTCTATGAAAGACTCATTGTGGGTATTTCATCTTGTTTAGGTGAAGAAGGAACCGAGATCACTTTCCCAGAAGACTTTGATTAGGAGCTACCGACATGGAGTGAGTTAATCATTTACTAAGTTACATTTCATTGTTTGTGCTTGTAAGTAGTAGGACTAGAAAATAGGGAAAAGATAAATAAACAAATATTTTGTGATTTGGATTTAGGATTGGTTGAATATAATTTAAGAATATCGAAAGAGGAATTGATAAATAAATTGTGATTCTTGCATTGATATGATGAGTATTGTTTTGATCGCCTTTAACTTGAACTCAATATTAATTGGTTAAACTTATATTGAAAATGATTCATGCATATCATATTTATGAGTCACATTTATTTCACTACTATTCTTTATGTGGGGAAATGAGGAAATTGTAGTGGTGGCTAATAGGAGTCAGAAAGTCTACATGGGCTAGTAGAAGCCAGAAAGTCTACATGGGCTAGTAGGAGCCAAAAAGTCTATAGGGCGAGTAAGAGCCAACAAATCTACAATTGTTGTGGTCATATGGGCCTGTAACCTCCCAACCCCCGACATGGAGGGCGTAAATCCATGCTACACATGATTTCCGGTTGATCTTGTATATTTTGTTTGCTCATATGATTGGTGTATTCTCATATGCTTGATTAATTACTTGTTTGTTATATGGAAATGTTCTGTAGATGGGAGTTATCTCACTAAGCTAGTTTTGCTTATACCCCTATAGCTTTTGTTACAGTACGATTATCTATGGTTGGCACCAAGGAGCCCCGTATGCTAGGTATGAGCTGAAGCTACTAGAGTTTTTGGGAGAAGTTATATGTATTTAGTTTTGAACATAGACTTCTAGGAAAAATCTCTATAGTAGGCTTATGTTATATATATGTTTCTTGTATATGGCTTAAGTTTAGTAAGACTATTTAAGATGGGGGCATGCCCCAAGAAGTCTTCAGAGATTATTATTCAATTAAATATTCCATGTTTATTTATATAAGTTCTTGCATGCTTTTATTATCTACTTAAATGTAATACCCCTGTGAGTCTCCTACTATCTTGAAAGCACGTCTTGCATGTGATATCAAAGCTCCTACATACTAAGGTTGTTATTCATTAGCTTTAATATTATATGTGGCGGACTGCCACGTTTAGGGTACCCTCCGGAGCGTGACACCTATTGCCATGTTCGGATTATCCGAACCAGATAAGAAATACGAATCGAATATAGAGGCATCAAAGACATTATTATTCGGGATTTGTATAGTAGAAGAAGGTCATGATCGAAGAATAAGAAGATTACTGGATTCGTACCTTATGCTCTGATACCATGTGAGACGCGAGCAAAAGAAGGAACGAAGATGAAGAAAAGCATCGAACCAAAAATAGAACAAAGTAAGTTTTGTATATTTCTAATAATAGAGAAAACAGTTACAAAGGTCAATATTTATACAAAACAAAAACCAATGAAATAAGGATATGTTGCTACTAAGCTAAAAACATCAGCCTAAATAATATAAGTTAACATCAGTTGAAACGTTAATTAAAGCTCAAAAATCCCCAACTTAGGCCCTATCCAGTGAGTTCACTACCCAATCAGAAAGAATTCTCTTTTACCGATAATACGAAGAAAACTAGTAAAGTGGCTAAATCTCTCTATGTGATTTAAAACAAGCTCTTAAGGAATGATATAAAAAATATGAAGATATTTTGACCCATGAATTAAAATTAATTAGTGTTAACTATAGATGTACGAATTAAATAAAGGTAGTCACATGCATGATTTGTAAGTAGCGCATAATATGTGGCTCACAAGAATTGACATATTATGACACACCAAGAATGATCAAGAGAAAAATGAGTAGGAAGGAGAAGTGGATACTCTCAATTATCTCAAATACAACCATGACAAGTGAAGAGGCTATCAAGCATCAAAACCAACTAGCAATGTTGAACAAGTGTTTGATCTCTTCAAATAGAAATTCGACGGTACCCTAATGTTTTTATCAAATTTCTATCTTTCAAATCAGGAGGAACTTAGGGTATTTATAGTGTTTGACTATCAATATCATCCATTGAATCACATTGATAATCAACAGCTAAAATGAGTCTCTTTTAGTATGAACCATATTGTGAAAGATTAAAGGATGGACAAGCTAATCCATCATGGCCTACTCTAAGCCTATTAAGCCAAATCTCCTTTTGGTCATTCTAATCAGAACTAGACTCTTCTAACCTATCATTCAGCCTAAAGTGTCCACCTCAAATATATACTAATATAACTTTTATATTTTTTTAAAGCCCATTTACACTAACAAATGCATTCAAGTTCTAGCTAAAATCTTTAACATATTTGTTGTGGTACTCATAGAACTCTCAAAGGGATTATAATTTCACGTGTCTCCAAGTGTCATTTTAATCTCACATTTTAAAGATGTTCATTAAGAAATTATAGTAGTTCTGGAATTGAGTATTTGTTGAAAAATCTGTTTTGTTGCTACCAATAGTGTTAATGACAGCAATGTCTTTGTAAGCACATGGATAACTAATAACCCCTTCGATATCTAGATGCAACCTTTCTATATCTAGATGCAAAGAGATCGACTTCATGAAGATAAAATGATGATAATATCTTGAAAATAAAGGAGTTTTCATGGTATTTAGCATTCTTATACGTGAGGTTCACGAGAGTTTTTGTTTGTTTTAGGGGGTTTGCCTTGCCACTCAATTATGTAAGATGATTGAAACCAACAAAAGAGTATTGTCGGTAAATATTTAAGTGATAGACGGTGGGGGAAGAAGAGAGAGAAAGAAAGAGAAGAGAATAGATTATGTGCAATTTGGCTTTTTATAATTAGGATCTAGTCTCTGCGTTTTACAGTTAAATGACAGGCTTTCAATAGAAACCTCTCATTGCATTGTTTTCTAAAACGCATAACCATTTTCCATCTTAGAAAAAGCAGAGAGCCGTATAAAATAGAAAATTTTCGCACATCAAACAGCTAAAAGCAACATAATATTTGGAACTGATAAGACTAGTCAAACAAATAATTAATGTAGTCAAATAATGTAATTAATATAGAGTCAAACAATGTAATTAATATAGTAGTAGAGATATTCTAACAGTATATATATATCTCTATGTATGTACAAACAAGAAATTGGAAAAATAGAAAAACCTTTTCTAAAAATTGTTCTCCTCTTATATCTTCTTCATGGTATCAGAGCCTTAGCCGTGCTCTACAAAAATTTCTATCAATGGTTCTTAATCCTTGCTAATCTTTTTCTTTTCTTCCCAATGGCAAACAAGGACTCTCCCATTATTATTCAAAACACTCAAAAACCTTCAAATCCATTAAATATGATCGCAATTCACAACTCAATCAAACGTACCTCTATAAAATATCTCTCTTGGAAAACCTAAATGGAAGTGATTCTAATCGGCTATGACTGACAAAAGTTCATTGATGGTTCTTTCCTTCTCCTCTAGCCACTATCACTATTAATAACATAATCACTCCCTATCCAGCATATCAACATGGCTAAGATAGGACAAACATCTAGTTAGAGCTCTTATAAGTACCCTTTCACCAAATATTGTGCCACTTGGCACTCAATCAAAAACATCTCAAGAGGCATGGCAAACTTTCGCCAACACTTATGCTCGACCCTCTCAAGGACATATCAAGCAACTCAAGGATAATATGAAAAACATCACTAAAGGCTCTCTTTCTATTACAGATTACATGCAAGCTATCAAAACTCGTGCAAATGAGGTTGCTGCCCTTGGTAAACCTCTAGATCAATAAGATTTGATTGCAAAAGTCTTGGAAGGACTTAATGAAAATTATAAATTTGTAATAGATGCGGTAAATAGTCGTGACACTATCATTTCCTTTGATGAACTATATGAAAAACTCATCAACAAAAAGCTGGCTCTTCAAAATTTTTCAAGCTCCTCTGTTCTACGAACATCTGCACATCTCTCCAACATGCGCTCAAATCAATGGTCTGCCCACAACTATCCTTCTCGGTCTGTCAATGGTTCATCTCAACAATTTACCCCTATTACAACATATTCCACCAAACCTACTAACACTCGGGTATACCGCTCTGCCCAACCGTTTCTTAGTAAACGCGAATGGTATCGTGCATAAGGATATGTTATTTCACAATGCCCATTGTTTCGCCAACAATATCCTCATGCACAACCAACATCTTAACCTACTATACCAGCTCAATCTTATGTTACACCTTACTGGCAAGAACAAGCTCGTATCGCTAACTCAACCTCTTTTGGTCATCCATGGTTGCTTGACAGAGTGCATCACACCATGTCACTGCTGATCTCAACAATCTTGCTCTTCACAACAGTTATGATGGCACATATGAGATTATGATTGGTGATGATTTTGGACTTCCTATTACTCACACTGGTTCAACATCTCTCAACACTCCTATCACTCTTTTACACTTTCTAATGTTCTATATGTTCCCATTATGAAATGCAATCTAATCTCTATTTCTCAATTTGCAAGGCCAATAATACCTCTATTGAATTCGTACCATCTTCTTTTCATGTGAAGGACCTGTGCATGGGGACAATACTTGTAAAGGGTCAAACTAAGGGTAGTATTTATGAATAGCTAACCTCTTCCTCCCCGTTGCTTGCTTTCTTTAGTATTAATTCTACTTTGCCTACATGGCATCACAGGCTTGGTCATCCATTTATGTCAACTTTCAACCATATTTTATCTTCAGCCAATTTAGATGTTTCTGATTCTTTGAATCTCGAGTTCTATTATAATTCTTGTTACTGCAATAAAAGTCATAAATTGCCTTTTTCTTCTTCTTCACTCTCTACCTCTTCACTCTTGAGGTTGTTTTTTACTGATATTTGGATGTCACCGGTTCAATCCATTGATAATTTTAAATATTACATAATATTTGTTGATCACTTTACAAAATGCATCTGGTTATATCCTCTTAAGCGAAAATCTAATGTCCAAGATGTTTTCATTCGATACAAGGCTCTTGTTGAAAAGTTCTTTAATTGTTCAATTAAAACACTATTCTAACAATGGAGGGGAGTATCAAGCTTTATCATCCTTGTTAACAATCGATGGTATTTCTCATCTTACTTCTCCACCTCATACACCAAAACACAATGGGTACTCAGAACATCGTCATCAACACATTATTGAAACGGGTCTCTCTCTATTATCTCATGCATCTATGCCTCTCACGTATTGGTCCTTTGCTTTCATTACTGCAGGCTATCTTATAAATCGCCTCTACACCCACCCTTCAAAATGTGTCTCTATTTTTCAAACTCGTTGGTACTGTTCCAAAGTATGATAAACTTTGTAGTTTTGGTTGTCTTTGTTATCCTTAGCTTCGTCTTTACACCACTCATAAACTTGAATCTCGTTCTTCTCCGTGTGTTTTTGTTGGTTACTCCTCCACTCAAAGTGCATATCTTTGTCTTCACATCTCTGCAAATCGTTTGTATACATCCCGTCATGTCCAATTTATTGAATCTATTTTCCCTTTTGCTACTTCTCATCGCTCTCTTCATCGTACCTCCTCTTCTACTATATTCGAATGGTGTTCTATCACTCTTCCCCTTGCTGCCCGTTCTAGCTCTATCACACCTACCCTGCCTGCCTCCACAGCTTTACAACCCAATATGGCTATTCAATTTTCTCCTTCGTCTGCTTCCATTCCTCCACAATCTGACCTCGATCCTCCCTCATCTATTGAACTTAATCCTCCTTCAAACATACGTAATTTCCTGCCCTCATCACCTAGAATTATCATGACTCGATCCAAACACAATATCCACAAACCAATCCAAAGCTTAATCTCAACACTAAACTTCATCAATGTATACTTAAACCCACCACCATCAGTCAAGCCATGAAGGATCTCAAGTGGTGCAAAGTAATGTCTGAGGAATTTGATGCTCTCATTCGTAATGGCACATGGGAACTTATTGCTCCTCATCCTACCCAAAACTTATTAAGGTGTAAGTGGATTTTTTGCACTAAATACTTGCCTAAAGGTCTGTTGATAGGTACAAAGTACGCTTAGTTGCCAAAGGCTTTCATTAATGGCCCAGAGTTGACTATATTGAAACATTCAGTCCTATCATCAAACCTACCACTATGCATCTGGTTCTCAGTCTTGCAGTTCATAATGGCTAGCACCTACGACAACTTGATGTCAATAATGCTTTTCTTCAAGGTACTCTTACAAAGGATGTGTTTATGTCTCAACCACCAGGTTTCGTTGATCAATGATCATTCTCATCATGTGTGTAAACTCTGCAAAGTCATCTATGGTCTCAAACAAGTGCCCCGTGCTTGATACCATGAACTACGCCAATTCCTTCTTGATTATGACTTCATTAATTCAATGGTTGACACTTCCTTGTTCATCTTCAACAATCATGGCATTCTCATCTATCTCTTAGTCTATGTTGACGACATCATTATCACTGGGAATAGTAACCAAGCTATACACAAGTTTATCCAACAACTTTCTCACCAGTTCTCTATTAAGGATCTCGGTACGTTGAACTACTTTCTTGGTGTTGAAGTCATTCCTCACATTGATGATATATTTCTAAGTCAAAGGAAGTACATTGTTGATCTTCTTCACAAAACTCATATGACCGAAGCTAAACCTGTCTCAATGCCTCTAGCTGTCCATCCACCACTCACCTTAAGTGTAGGCACATCCTTAACTGATCCTACAGAGCATCGAACTATTGTTGGGAGTCTCCATTATATCTCTCTCACTCATTAGACATTGCTTACACAATAAATAAACTTTCTCAATTTATGCATCGCCTAATAACTGATCATTGGAATGCAGTTAAATGGCTTCTTTGGTATCTCAGTGGCACCTTGGATCATGGATTACACTTCGTCGCATTTCTCCTCTTAATTTGCATGCCTTCTTTGATGCCGACTAGGCTGGCAATAAGGATGATTACACCTGTACCAGTGCTTACATCATTTTTCCTGGTCAAAATCCCATCTCTTGGAGCTCTAAGAAACAGTGAATAGTTGCTTGTTCCTCTACTGAAGCTGAGATTTGTTCCATTGCTGCCACGACTACCAAACTACATTGGGTCTGCTCCCTCTAACCGAACTTGGTGTCACTCTTCTTCATCAACCAGTGATATATTGTGATAATGTTGGTGCCACGAACCTCTACTCCAATCCAGTCTTCCACTCGCATATGAAATATGTTGCCCATGACTATCATTTATACGAGAACAAGTTCAAAATGGTTCACTTCATGTCTTCCACATCTCGTCCTCAAATCAACTCGTTGATGCACTTATGAAACCTCTTGCTTGCTCTCAGTTCCACTCACTCAAAACCAAGATTGGACTCACCCTACCGCTATCCATCTTGCGAGGGCATGATAAGACTAGTCAAACAATGTAATTAATATAGTCAAATAATGTAATTAATATAAGTCAAACAATGTAATTAATATAGTGGAAAGAGATATATCCGAACAGTATATATATATATATATATCACGTCCCGGAGGGTACCCTAAACATGGCATCCGCCGCACATAATATTAAAACTAATGAATGACAATCTTAGTCACGCAGGAGCTTCAATATCACGTGCAAAACGTGCTTCCAAGATAGTAGGAGACTCACAGGGGTTTTTCGTTTAAGCAAATAATAAAATCATGTAAGAACTTATATAAATAAACATGTAATATTCATTAGAATAAAAGTCTCTTACAACTTCTTAGGGGCATTTTCCCATTCTAATAGCCTTGTTCAACTAAGCCATCTTTAAAATATACATAAATATAACATAAGTATACTATAAAGATTTTTCTTAGAAGTCTACATCCAAAACTAAATACATATAAACTTCTTCCAAAAACTCCTAGTAGCTTTGGCTCATACCTGACAAAAAAGGCTCCTTGGTGCCAACCACAATAATCATACTGTAACAAAAAGCTATAGGGGTATAAGCAAATTAGCTTAGTGAGATAACTCCCATCTACAAAACATTTCCATAAAACACACAAGTATTTAGACAATCATATGAGAATGCATCAATCACATGAGCAAACAAAATACACACGATTAACCGGAAACCATGTGTAGCATGGATTTTACGCCTCCATGTCAAGGGTTGGGTGGTTACCGGCCCATACAACCATCAACAATTGCAGACTTACCGGATTCTACTTGCCCTATAGACTTTCCGGCTCCTACTAGCCACCACTACAACTCCTCGTTTCCCTACATGAATAGTAGTAAAAAATAAATGTGATTCATAAATATGATATGCATGAATTGTTTTCAATATAGGGTTATTCAATTATCGTCGATTTCAAGTCAAAGGTGATCAAAACAATATTCATCATATCATTACAAGAAAGCATAAATTATTCACCAATTCCTCTTTTGATATACTTAGTTTTTATTCAATAACCATATCATTCAATCATGAATCCAAATCACACAACATTTATTCATTTATCTTTTTCCTTATTCTTTAATGCTACTACTTACAAGCACAATCAAGGAAATGTAATTAGTAAGGGATTAACTCACTCCATGATGATTGCTCCTAGTAAAGTAATCTTCCAGGAAAGCGATATCGGTTCCTTCTTCACCTAAACAAGATGAAATACCCAAAATGAGTCTTTCATAGAATTTCTACTTTGAAGATTCTAAATCTATCTTCAATGTGCGGTAAAATCATATTTGAAGGAAGTTCCAACTTAAAATGGTCATAACTTACTCATTTTAACTCGAAATTTCGCATATTATATATCGTTTTCTACCTACTCAAATAGATATATCTATTTATAAAACTATTTTCAAACTAAGTCATTCGAGCTCCAAATAGTGGTGATCAAACTCACCACGAATTTTACAAAACTTATTTTCTTCTTTTTACAAAACTTATATCAAAGAGATAGATATTATAATAGTTTGTAAGACCTTTGAAATATGTATATATATATATATATATTCATTGACTCATATCAAATGCATGAAATTAATGAAGTTGTCTCAACCATGAATTTTTGGTAAAAGTAAAGTCTTCTAAGGATTTTAGAAAAGTGAAACTTTTGAAAATTTCTTCTTATCTTGCTAGAAAATATTCAAGTTATTTTAAATGAGTATTTTCTTTTCCTAAATTCCATTTCCTTAGTCTTTTTAAATTTCAAAAGAATGATTTTCATTTTCTAAGCTTAGTTTCTAATACTTTTTTGAAAGTAATAATTCTATATTTAAAGAAATGATTTCCTTATTTCTTAAGATCATTCTATTTTTATGAAAGGAAATTTCTTAGTGTTTGTCAAACTAGTCTTATTTGAAATTCAAAGTATTGATGAAAAGTAAAGTTTAGTAAAACTTTTGTTTAATCAAGAATTCCTTTCCATTTTATGACTTTGTAAAGTGTATGTATGTATTTTAAAAATTCCTACATTCTTAAAATTTATAATGAACTCCTCTAGGTTTCTAGAAAAGATTTGTTAAGATAAAATCCTAAGTTTTTATGAAAAAATTACTTCCTTCATAGCAACATTTATTTCTAAAGAAGAACTTCTATTTTAAGAAAACTTTCCCTCCTCAATCTTTTTTAGACAAAATCAATATGTTCATGCATGATCATGAATATGAAATTATAAAATTATGAAAACATAAGAAAGACATAATAATTAATGAAATAAGCTAGTAAAGAAATATGTCAAGTATTGGAATCTTGACTTTATCAAGGTATCCCAAGACTAAGAATAGACTAGTCCCAAAAGAAAAAAAATTAAAATTGTTTTGACTTGATGAGGATAAGTCTAAGACTAGAAAGACTAGTCTTAAAACACTTGAAAGTAAATAAATTGCAAGATAAATAAATAAATTGCAA
This sequence comes from Combretum micranthum, assembly GCA_024138025.1. Taxonomy (NCBI): domain Eukaryota; kingdom Viridiplantae; phylum Streptophyta; class Magnoliopsida; order Myrtales; family Combretaceae; genus Combretum; species Combretum micranthum. The sequence continues at coordinate 412,413 of JAMXBD010000183.1, forward strand.
GGAAAGTAAATAAATTGCAATAACAAAGGAGCTTATATGCTCTAAAAGATATATATAACTACATAGATATATTTAGCTAGATATATATGAAACAACATAAAGGAAAAATAGTTTCATGAACAAAAACAGAATATGAACATATTGTTGCTTTCTTAACCGTCATAGTTTTAGAAAACACACATTATGCTTATACTAAGTAAATGAACATAAAGAAAACTTAAAAAAGAATTACCTATGAAAACTAAACTTGACAAAACTTTGAGAGAACTCTTGGAGAGATTTTGAGAGAGTAATTTTAGTGAATGGAAGGTGTGAAGGAAATGGAAGGAAGAGGTGGTATTTATAGGAAAAAGTGGAGGAAATTTTGTGTTAATTAAATAATTAAAAAATGAAATAAATTGAGGTGGGAGGGGGTATGGCAGCACTAAACATGAGTGGGAGAGAGAGAGAAATTTATTTTTTTGTATTTTTGTTAATGAAAAGTAAGATATGAGAGATGTGAAGTTGTTAAAAATGAAAATTGTAAGAAATAGGTGCATCGTTGTAAAAGTAGGTTGTAAGAAAAAGTAGAGATAGATAAATAGTGTAATGTAAAGTAGACATGACAATTAAAATACCAGCAGTAAGAAAATACTCGTATAATTACAATATCTGATATTTTTAGTTATCAAAAAATTATAAAATTGGTATTTTTGAAAATCTTATATTTTTACAAGTCTAACAGTATATTCGAAATATTTTTACTATTTCGAGCCTCGGGACACGCTTTTCAAAAATTATATCTGATCAGGCTCAAAATGAATCGCGGTTTAATTAATCTGATACTTTTAAGCTTTCTCATATTATTACGAACTATTCTACATACTAAACTCTCACTTAGGGTTACAAACACAGGATTGCCGGACTTGAACAGTTACGTCTGACTAGGGTTTTTTTTACTTTAGGATTTCCGATTAACCTTCTAATTAGGGTTTAAGCTTAATTGATCACCAAACTTTGGGGGTTTATAGTATATAATATATATATATATATATGTATATACAAACAAGAAATTGGAAAAATAGAAAAACCTTTTCTAGAAGTTGTTTCCCTTATATCTTCTTCAGGAACAATAGTGACCAACGACATATGAATAGGGATAGCAGTGACAATTCAAAGAGCGTATGATTTAGCTAATTAACTTCAATACAATGTATATAAACTGAAACTATTTGTATTATTCGTAAGAAATTGTGGGCTAAGAAGGGTTATGATTTTTTATTTAAGTAACATGATTTTTCATAATAAGATGCCCTAATGGAAGATAAATGATTGGGTATTAGAAAATAACTAGAGAATAAATTACAAACATTTGATATAAATTGAATAAAGACTATACCATATCCTTTTTATTTAAAGCTATGTATTTGTCTAACTACAGGAGCTATTGATAGAACAAATAATGTTATGAATGGTACCTGAACTTTAGCAAAGTATGTATTTTGAAATTGATTAATTGAATATCTAAATTTTGAAATTGATTAATTTAGTACATAAAATATGTTGTAGTTGATCAATTTAATATCTAAAATAACTTGATTGAAGTATTATTGGATGACGAAAAGTTGTTTTAGGTACTAAAATCATTAATTTTAAAATTCAAGTAGATCAATTTTAAAATTCGAATACTTAATTGCATATTTTATGAGAAAAAGAAAACCATTTTTAGCATTAACACTTAATTGAAATAATTGTCTGAAAAGTGTTTATGAAGAAAACGAGGTAGATGATGAGGCAAAGTTCAATGTATGAATATACATTCAAGAAACCGACACAATGGTAACTAGCAGTTATGAAAGAATGGCTACGGCTTTGAAATGCTAATTCACTCAATGCTAACTGGCGTAAACAATGGGGCAAAGTAAAAATCCAATTAGATTTTGCATTTGGGATAATGGATTACACCTCAAGTTTATGTTTTTTTTCAATTATGCATGCAAAAGTTTCAAATTATCAATTTATACATCTAATTAGATGTTTAGTTGTTTCATACCTTGTTACTTTCTGCTTTATATTTATATTGTGGATTTTCGATTACATGATAATATGACTTGACAATAGAGGTGGGCAAAGCAGGAAAACGAGTCAGACCGTTTTAGCCCGCTTTTAAACAGGCCATAATTCTTAGGCTTGGGGACGGCTTGCTTTGGCCTACAGGCTAAACGGGCAGCCACTGAGCTAAAATTAAATTTTTTTTATTTTTAATTTTTAATATTAGTTCATGTGAAAATTAGAATTATTTATATATTCTAAGGTTTTATATGTATTAATGACTAATTTTATTACTATTTTGATTATTTATATAAAAAAACAGGTTTTTAAAATGATTTATTGGATATCATATTACGTTTAAATCAATTAATATGTATTTTAAAAAATGTTATAATACTTATGATACGTGTATCAATCCATCTTCTTTTATAACATACATCAATAATTACTAAGATGTTATATTATTCTTGTTTTTAAACTCTCCTCTTGTTTTTTTTCTTGGCCTATGGGCCAACCCGACCTGGCCCGCTTTAGCTTACAGGTTAAATGGACCAGGCTAATTTGGCATGCTTTTCAACATTTCAAAAATTTTTATCACAACTCGTTTTTTTAAACGGGTTGACGGGCCGCCTTGCAGGCCATGGCCTATATGCCTAACTCTACTTGACATCAATATATAATATAAAACAAAAGGGTTAATGTCACGAATGATACCTAAACTTTGATAAAAGATATAATAGTACATAAACTTTGAAATTGATCATTTTAATATCTAAAAGAACTTTTCGTCATGCCAAAAATACCTCTATCAAGTTCTTTTAAATACTAAATTAATCAATTTTAAAGTTTTTCAAGTACCAAGTTGATCAAATTCAAAGTTCAATTGCTATATCTATCAATTTTAAAGTTCAAATACCTAATAGTCAAAGTTTATATATCATTCGTGACATTATCTCTAACATTAAATTCTTTTATCATAAAATTATATTTAACTAAATAAATTCTTCTTGTGGATAAATATTTTTTATTCAAAGTGTACCACAAATAATAATTACATTGTCCATATTACAAATAAATCTTATTGCACAGTAAATATATAATTTGATTTGGTAACATTCTTTTGCTACAATTAATATTATTAAAATGTACATGAATTATTGAATAGCAATCCTATCTAAATATATTTTATGATCATTTATGCTAAAAGCAATCATACTGCACACTAATTATATAATTTTCTTAAGTAACTTTTTTTCTACAATTAAGGTTACAAAAATGGACATGAATTATTATATAGATATCCTATCTAGATATATTTTATGATCTTTTTTGTTAAAAGCAAAAATTACATATATTAACTCTATATTTTTTATTAATAGTTAATTTCAAGTGATATATATACATTCGTATGAAATGCACTAAATACTATTAATTATTTTTTTTCATGAAATTTCAAAAAATATCACAATGTAATAACTAACGAAATTCTTATAAACGTATAAGATGTAATATAACTATAATAGCAAGTGGATAAAAATAAATAATTCTAACATTAACTTAATGAAGCACACTAGATGTATAATCTTGTTTCCGTTCTTGAAATTGGACTTTTTAAAGTTTAGATACCTAATTGACCTTTTCGTCAAAGTTGGGTACTAAATTGTGCACTCCCTAATATTCTATTTGTTAAGCTTATCCTAAAGCCTTATTCGACTAGTTAAGTTCTAGAATATTTTAAGATGGACAAATGTTCAGTAGGCATAGTTCCAATTCATAAGATAAATTTGACAGTATTCAACATCCAAAGATTGATTTGGAATGAGAGCAAATGACAATAAGTCATTATGCATCTTGTTATTGGGAGTTCGATGTATCTTCAAACTTGTATTAACCTGACATTAGTTTTAGTTTTAGTGTTAGAATGTTGGGTAAATATCAAAGTAATCTAGAATTGGATCAATAGGAAACTGCCAAGAAAGTCTTGAAATACTTGCAAGGAATAAAGGATTACATGCTCGCCTATGGAAGGTCCAACCAATTAAAGGTGATTGATTATTCTAATTTGGATTATGTTAAATGTGTTTATACAAGAAAATCCATATTTGGTTACCTACTCCTATTAGCTAGAGAGACAATCTCATGGAAAAGTGCAAAGGTGTTCATTATTATTGCATCAACTATAGAAGTAGAATATGTGGCTTGCTTGAGGCCATAATTTATGGTTTATGGTTGTAGAATTGTATTTAAAGGTTTCAAGTTGTTGAAACTCTTCTTCTCAAAGAATGACAAGCATGCAAAGGGTGTTGAGCAAAATAATGTTACCATGCTCATTATATTTATTCAAAATTATTAAAAACATAAGTGGGCTAAGTGGGGAATGTAACAAATTGTGGCGCAATATCTGACTTTTATCAAAAGGAATCATGATTTTTAATTTAAGCAACATGACTTTTATACTGTCATGTCTTCTTGAAAGAAAAAGATAAAATTTTCCACAAATTATTTAGTCATAAATTAAAAGTTTAAGAGAGAAAAATTTATTCTCTTAAAAAAATAAGGTTAGACTGGAGGAATAAATGTACTAAGGAAATAAGATATTCTTAACTATCAGAAATCAAGAAAATAAGTAAATTATACTAGAATGTCATAACGTCTGGAGGAAAGTTCATTTGAGATTACAACATTTTGAGCTATTCAAAAGAGGTTCAACGTTTGGAGAAATTGGTCAATTGAGGTCATCATTCACACATCATAACATGTCAGATCTTTTGAGTTTTAATTAAATATTTCTCCTTTGGACATGTGTCAACAAAGACCTAAATTGACCTACTTCTCTAAACATTATGACCTCTTTTGAACAACTTGAGACGTTGTTACCTCATATAAACTGACCCCTAAATGTTGTGATATTCTGGTGTAATTTTTATTTTTTTAGTTATTAAAATAGAGAAAGGGGAATCGAACCTAGTACCTCTCACTTGAGAGACCAAAAGAGATGTCATTAGGCTGCAAAGCCATTGGTATCTTCTAGTGTAATTTACCATCGAGAAAATAAACAGTTTTGGCACTATGGATAAAGGTAGGTAAATTTTAAGTGAAAATAATTAAGCTTAAAGATTTTGGAAATGATTTTATGAAATAATCCTTTTATGAAAATTTTAGAATTTCCTTACACCATTTTCTTTCTTTCCAAAAATTCGAGATTGCATCTAACTTATAAAAAACCCTAAATAAATGCAATCTAAATGTGGATAGTTTAAGTATTTTCTTTTTTTTTTTTTTTTTTTGGTTTCTAACAATGTCGAAGATATCAAAATCATACAACTAACTATAAATTGAGATGAACACTAGATGGATCAAGACAGCAAACCTCTACATGTTTAAGTTACATAACTATTCATATTGAAAATGAAATACCATTTAGACATATATTAGAGACAAATGTGGTTAGCAGACCTAAAGAGAAGGGGTGGTAGTAAGCTTGTCTACAAGAAAGCTCTTACTAAGTGGTGAATAAGTGTTAAGCATATAGCAATTGATAATCCGACCAAATGGCTCATTAAATTTAGCCACCCTACAAGGAAGGGTAAGATTAACCTCAATGCAAAGATAAGGACATCACCATATGTAAAGAATGAAGTACAACTGTAGCTAATTTGATGAACTACATTCACCACCTCTAAAATGACACTTCACAATCTAAAAATAGGATGATATACTTTTATTTTTTCCTACATGGTTGGACACATGGTATAAATAATAGCATATCAGCATTATTAATAAACTTACTTAAATTATAATTATATGTATATCAATTATGAGTGAGTAGGTCTTAGATGGGTAGGGTATGAAGTCTTACCTATACCCTATCATGTAAGGCACATGGTACAAAATTTTGTACCCAAAGCCTATCATGTAGCACATTATACTCGCCATATACTATGTACCTTATAAAATTCACAAGGTATGGGTACCCTGTGGAACCTGTAAAATTATTCATTCTTTTTCATATTTTAAGTTGTAATATATAAATCTACCTTATTTATATATAGAGTTAATGTCACAAATGATACTTGAACTTTAACAAAATATACAATTAGATACATGAAGTTTGAAATTGATCAATTTAATATCCAAACTTTGAAATTGATAAATTTGGTATTTGAAAAAACTTTTCTTACACGCTAACAATACCTCCATTTAGTCTTTTTAGTACTGAATTTATCAATTTTAAAGTTTTTAAAGTACTAAATTGATTTATTTTAAAGTCCAGGCATTAAATTGATCATTTTCAAAGTTTAGGTACCTAAATACATCTCTTTTTCCAAAGTTCAAGTAACATTTGTGACATTATCCCTTATATATATTCATTATAAAGAACATATTGAAATAAATTTAAAAATATATTTTTTTTACATCACAAGTTTTACAACATGTAGAACTTGCTTATGTGTTAAAGTTGAAATCTGTAACAAATACTTCTAGAACCTAATTACATTATTTTTAAAAATTGTAAAACATATAGCAAATTCTAAAATAAAAAAATTTGAAAGCACATATATATTAATTAGTCTTATAAGATAAATAACACCTCTATATAACTTAGAATTTCAAGTACGTACCTTTGAAATTCTTCCAAAATAAAAACTACAAGTACTTCCTAATAAATCAATACAACTTTTTCTAAATAAAAACTTCTAAACGCTAGTACATAGATGAAAATCTTAACTAAAAGTGATTGTAAAATGAAAATAGAGTATTATTATTTATTCTTTATATATTTTATATTATAATTTTTTCAATAAAGTACATGTTTCAAGTCTTGGAACCTCTATACTATATTATATAAGTTCAAGGTTTGATACAAGGTATGAAGACCTCATACTCATATCATATGCTATGAAAGCAGGTTAAAAAACAAAAACAAAAACAAAAAATATCCGTATCCTACCCTATGACCCTCAATACCTACTTGGATTCTATCCAATTAAATAGGGTACAAATAGATACCTTGTATAATAAGGTTACCCACTCACTCTCAGTATCAATTAACTAAAATAATGAAAAAATAATTAATTTAATTTATCATTTAATTCACCCAAATAATTAATTTAATTTAATGATATTATATCAACTAAGTAAATTGATAAAAAAATAAAAATGGAAATTAGAAAAAAAAGGTAGGAAAAATGAGAAAAGAAATAAATAAGGCTCTGTTAAACCCCTTGAATTGGGAAAAAAAATATATTTATTGGTACTAATACATCTTGTATTAAAAACAAATGTAGATAAATACCATGTTTCTTTTTTTTAATAAATAGTGGTAATGGTGCATAATATTTATAAATTTATTTATGTATCAAAATTTTACAAATTTTCATGTCACTAATCAATTTACATGACAACTTAGTACCATTAAAGTCTTTCTAATGTAATTGAGATAATTGCAAACCACCTTAATTTTAAGGTAGTCAAAGCAGGTATAAATGAATCTAGACTCAAATCTCAAAATAATTAAATTTATTTAATTAATTAAATAATTGGCTAACATAGACTAACCAATTTACTTCACAAACCATGGATGCTCATCCTACTTAATAGCTTAGGAGTTTCGTGATATCTACCTAGAGCTGAGCATAAGGGTTGTGAAATGACCTAGATTTCAATTCTATTTAAATTCCATGTGTTTATTTATTTATTTTAAATTGTTGAATTGAATGAGCATGGTTGTGTTGCTAGTAGTCTAAAATGTATTATTTTGTATATATATATATATTGAAATTAATATTTTTGTTTTATATGTATTAATGTGTGTGTAATAAAATTATTAATTATGTCTTTTATATATTAAGGTGTTAGTTAAGTTAGATTTATAAAATCAACCTTGGTTTTCACAAGATTAGTGATAGAATTTTATTTCTTTAGTTAAGCTAGCATTTATGCTCATATAAGCCCCAAATGAGACTCAAATTCAATCCAAATGCACCCTAAGTTTATGTATGCTTTAAGGGGCAAATTTGGAATATGTCTAAAGCTTAATTAAGCTTAATTGAACTACTTTTTGGGGCAGCTTTCTTTTATTCCGAATTTTCTTTTTCTTTCTTTCTTTCTTTTCTCTTCTTCTTCCATTTCCATTTCCATTTCCAATTCCAAGTCTAAACTAAGAACAATAGCAAGCTTTGGAAATCAAGTTCTCTCCAAGGCAAAGCATTTACATGTGAGTGGATTCAATTATGATTGTTGTTTTGTTTTTCTTTCTTGTGGTGTTGTATGAGTTCTTGAATGAATGAGTTTAGTGTTATTTAAATTATTTGTTTATGCATTGAGATGAGCTAGGAATGTGTTGTATAAGTGTGTGAGTTTGTGCATGTATGGTAGAAGTGATATGAAGTGTTGGAAGGATGTGAAGAGGATTTGTGTAGGAAAATTTAGAATGGATTGAAGTGGAATTAGAAGTGTTTAATTGTGTTGATTTCTTGTTTTGAGTGCTAAGATTGAGTAGTGTAGGTAGGAGTTAGTATATGAAGTTGAAAATGTAGTTGAGGATGGTTTTAAAGTGTTATAGAATTGAATTTTCGAAGTATAAAAACAGGAGATTTGTGTTTTATCGTTTAAGCCTGTTTTTAAAACGTACGCTGGCACCTAGGAATTCAACGCCGCCGGCGTATAGGCAGCGTTGGATTCAAATTTCTTAACGCCGCTTTGCAACACCGTCGGCTTTTAAAATAAAAATTGCCAGCATTTATTCTTCAGAACGTACGGCGGCAATTTGAGTTTCAAAGCCGCCGGCTTTCGCTAGGAAAGTCAGCCGGCGTTCTTTCATTCTTATTGTACGCTAGCCGTTGGGAATCAAGGCTGCCGGCGTATGTGTCAAAGCTGCCCGCGTATCTGGGTAAACGGACTGCTTAGACCTCTTTGGATGTTTTGAAAATTTTGGGTTTTGGATTCCACGCGCGGCTCAAGGCAGCCGGCATAGAATGTAAGGCAGACAGTGTATCCTTGAACACTGCCAGCGTTGGCAGTGTTGATTTTCAGAGTACCAAACACCGGTTCAAAGCCGCCGGCTTTGGCTGCCGGCGTATCCCCTGTGCTTTTGAAATTTAAAAACTTTTTCTAAAATTTTCCGAAGTTTATTATTGGAGCAATTAAGTATTTATTAAGCGATCTAGGATACAATAGGATGTTTAAATGCTTATTTATGACTTTGTATTCAATTATTTGAATTTCTTTGATTTATTTTTAATATATATAGATATAAAATGTATGTATATTTGTGAGAGTGAAATCTACATTTATTGATTTATTGATTATTGTGATATTCCTATTTCAGTTAAGGATTCTTCGGTTAGTTCTTCACCGAGAGATCCTAGTTATATACTAACGGGTTCAGGTACGCAGTAACTTGCTTGATGATTGCTAGGAAATAGGCATTCCTAATCTGATTTAAATTGATTTGACTTAATACTTGAATGAATTGGATGTCTATTACGCTGTTTAATCTGGTCCGAGGAGCAGCAAACCTGTCATGATGCAATGACATGTTAGTTAGGCGCTTAACCAAGTCATGATGCAATGACTTTACCATGATGCAATGGTACGCTATGATGCAATAGCGATTCTTTTGGTTAAGTGGGTAGCCGATAGGGGGGAATAGTATCTGAGTAACGTTTGCTTAAACTTAGGAAGAAATACCATGATTTAGTTCAAAGTTTATGGGAACTTGTGAACTAGGTTCATATTATGGACTGAGTTTAAGTAGAGTCGAGCAACGGCTTTTAAACCCTAAATGAAGCTATTATTTTCACGAAATAGATATAGGAGATATAAGTATTCGGACTGCTTATATCAACCCCCTGAGCAGCTGCTGTTACTCAGGATCCCTGAATTCCCGAAGTGTGACCAGGGTTTGAATACCCTCTTGTTGATTTGTGAAAGAAAGTGTAATAAAGATAATCACCATCTAATGATGCATTGCATTGACTTGATGATTTGTTTTTGCATTGGTTATTGTTTACTGGGCCTCTGGCTCACTTTTGTTGCTTTGCAGGTATTGGAGATGAGTTTTATGATGATTTGGGCTATGGGTCCGATTTCGAGAGATTTCCGGATGAGTGGGACGAATAAGATCCGATCACCCTGGACTTTTGGAAAGAATTTTTGCTAAGAAAAAAGTTATGTATAGATGGCTTGTTAGTTAAGCCTATTTGTTGTAAGACCTTAAGATCCCGTAGGATTCTTTTTGTTGTAAGAAAACATGTAATTTTTGTAGTGTCTTGTATTGATACTAAACAGTGTTTATATGATGTAAATGTATATATAGATTGCTTTTGTTAGCAATCTTGTTTTGTACAAAAGTTCTTTATAAAGTTATAGTGATTTTAATCAAACTATATTCATAAACTGTTAGATTTAGGACAACCTTACATATAATATGAAAATATTATATGTGGTAGGGGACTCGGTACTCTAAGTCTCGGGATTTAGAGGGTCGGGTCTTTACAGGTTGTGGCCCGTAGGCCGACTCATTTACCCACTCAAAAAAGTAGGCCACGGCCTTTTTTTATTTTATTTTATTTTTTTTTTTGCCCGTTTAAATGCTGGCCAAATTAGCCTGGCCCGTTTAGCCTATGGGCTAAAGTGGGCTGGCCCATGATGGGCCGGATTGACCCGCGGGCCAAGAGTTTGAAAAAAAAAAAGAGAGAGAAAAAATGTAAGAAAAAGAATAATGTAGTAAAATATTTGTGATTATTTATGATATATTATGGAAGAAAATAGATTAATACATGAATCATAACCATTATAACATTTTTTAAGTATATATTTATTAATTTAAACGTAATATGATATATAATAAATTATTTAAAAAATTATTTTCATTTATAAGTAATCAAAATGGTAAAAAATTAATTTTTAATATATATAAAACCTTAAAATATTTAAATACTCTAATTTTTACATAAACTAACATAAAAAATAACAAAAATAAAAATTTTCATTTGACCTGCAGACCAAAGCTGGTCGAGCCTAGGTTGAGAAACTTTGGCCCTTTTGAAAGCGGGCCAAAATAATCCAGCCCGTTTAACTCGCAAGTCGATGCGAGCCAGCCTGATCCAACCCGCTAAGCCCGTTTGCCCATCTCTATATCTACCCCTCCCCCTCATCCATAAGGTGTTCACCAGCCACCTTCTGGACATGTATATATTTTATTTTTTCAACTATTGACTTAATATATTTAATTATAATATCGTAAATTATCTTAGTATTATTAGCGTTTTTAGGTAAATTCAAATAAAACATAAATATTCTAAGTAGTTAAAAAATTATCAATGTTATACAAATTGATGTAAATAAAATATTAGTGATTTAAGCAATTAAAAAAATAATTAATGCTATATAAAATAAGTAAAAATAAAGGATATCTTATCATTCACTTAAAATGATGATCCTTTTTCTTAAGAACTTATAACATGGATACCTTAGAACCTTAATGTGCTATTTTTTATAATGTTGATACCTTAAACATCCATTCATTTTGGTGCCAAATTACCACAATTCTATTACTAGATCAAACACTGGAAATGAACCCACCATTGACAAAGCTATCTAAATGATCCCACCACAAATGAAGCTCTCTTAGAGTCTGTTTGGCTGATCTGTTTTTTATTTGTATCTGTTTCAGTATCAAAATGATATGTGTAAATTTATCCGATTTACATCTATATTTAATCTATTTGATTTTTCATGAAAACTACCAACTTTTTTTATTTGTATCTATTTTTTGATAAATAATTTATTAGCAAAATGTTTTAAAAAAGTGTCTTTATCTACTGAAAAATACTAAACAAACAGACCCTTAATTTGTAACTTCCATCTTGCATAGACAAATCCCAACCATCCATAGCTACGCTCCTTCAACGAACCCAATCCAATCTATCCATTTCTCTCGAACTCAACAATCCACACTCTTCAAACCCGAAGCCTCCACCAACTGTAGCCGTCATTCTCCACCGCAATGCTCAACTATCAAAGCTAAACAGTAGACCCATTAGTCGTATTTATTGAAGCCATCACTACCTTACCAATCCTAGACTACAATAGACCTAAATGCCATCCACATCGAACACACAACTGAGTCTCCAAAATGCACGACCCATGGACCTTATCAAATTCGCAACCCATGTGCTCCAACACTGACACACTTTTGGAAGTTCATCGACCTACATATGTCCTTATGGCCTAATCAAATTGCATGAACTAGGCTGTGTTTTGTTTTTATTTTGCTTTTTCTTTCATCTCTTTGATATTTTCTTTCCGTGATTGAGTAAGAGAGAGAGAAGAAAACAAAGGTGGAGAAGGGAGTTGTTGAATCTCCTCTTTTTTATTCAAATCTAGTGATAATTATTGTGCTTTTATCTTTGTTCTTATGAAAAAACATGCAAGAATCTCTACCCAATTTCTATTTAGCATCAAATCACTCCAAAATAGAAAACCCCTAGTTTTCATTAATTTTCAATCTTTTTAATTATTAAGTTTATATATATATATATATATATATTCATTACTTTTGGTTAATAATTTTATAAACCAATCAAGTTTTCGATTAAAAAAAAAGAAAAATCGATTCTGATTAGAGTTTATTGTCCATCCTTTTCTTACTTTTAATTCTTTTTCTCAGCGCTTTCTTCTCTCTCTCTTCACATCAAAATTTTTTAATGTTTTTTTACACATGTGATGTGATCATTGGCTATCACATCCATATTATCAGACTAAAAAAAGTTAAAGCGAAGTAATATAATTAGTTATAAAAAATTTAATTATATATTAATGTAAACTTTTAAAATTCAAATATCTAATTAAAATTTTTTATATAATTAGTTATGAAAAGTATCATATCCAATTTCTTCATTAAAAAATATTACAATAACTAAATTATAGACAATAATGAAAACATAAAATATATGTGTATATACATGGACCCCCCCTTCTCACAAACATTCAGAGCAATGACGGCTGTCGCTTTGATATGAATAAAATAGTTGCAACAGTTAAAAAGGCAGAAAGCATCTTTGAACATAGTAACGAAGCAGAAATACAGGAGACGATCACTTTCGTTACAATGTATCGATCTCTAGTCAGTGCTTTTCCATCTTTTCGTATTTACTCTTTCTTGCATAATTGATAGACGATCATCTGCTAGTACGATAAATTCACCGACCGACTGTTTTTTTTTTTTTTTTTTTAAATAAAATGTATTAAAAACAATTTTAATATTTCTCACTTAACACCACTTCTTTATATAGCATGAACTAAATAACCCAGCCTGCAATATCAACCTATAATAAACAGCGCTTGGATGGACGCAAATAAATGAGATAGAATTTGTAGGGAAAGAAAAAAAAAAAAAAAGAAAAAGAAAAAGAAAAAGAAGGACAAATGTTTGGCAACTTAAGCGTATTGATAAAATGAGTTGAAAATAGAAAAATATATATAATATAGAAAGTGTAATAAGTGGATTCGATGGTAGTAATCTCATATATGCAGTGTGTATTATATTGTACGTGATCTTAAAGGAGTAACATTGAATCACGCTAAGGAATATATGCTAAAGAATATTTAAAAATGAGAAAGTAGAGAGCAGTAGCAAAGAATCTCATAAAGCTCAAACATGCTAGTAACAGATTGAGAAACTATATAGCATCAGCCTCAATATTTTTTAAGAGTAGTAAGTTGATAGCTCCATACTTTATTTAATCTTTCATGAAAAAATATTTTGGTATCACAATGCCAATTTATTCCAATTTCTAAATCCACCAAATGAAAAGAAGATCTAGGTGTTTATATAATTAGCTCTTTATGTCATATGTGAAATCATACTAACTATTCAATGATCTCTACTCTAAGTCTACCATATTATTCATCTCAATTTTTGGGTCTGTTTGTTTTGGCTTTTTTCCGGCAGATACAGACACTTTTTCAAACTTTTTACTAACAAATTATTTATCAAGAAATAGATATAGATAAAAAAAAAAAATTGACAGTTCTTATCAAAAGATCAAATAGAATAAATATAGATAAAATTTAGATGCAAATCGGATATATTTACAAATATCATTTTAAAAAAGATACAGATACAGATGAAAAACAGACAATCCAAACAGACCCTTTATAGACTTGAATCTCTAAGCCATGATATTAAGCCTAAAGATTCGAGCTCAAATTACTACTAATCTTTAAAATCAATTAATCAAATTTAACCCTCTACGGAAAGTTTTTAACTTTTTAACCAACCTATTTTCCTTCCAAAATCGGAGAGAGAAGTGGATAAAGATATAAATGGAAAAAAAAAAAGAAGAGTTGATACGATTACAAAATTGAACAGCTCATAATCATATAGGTCTATTTGTTTTGTTATTTTCCTATCATTTTGGTTTCATCTTTTTGTCGTTTCCAAATAAACTATTTGTTAAAAACAAATACCAATGAAAATACAGACATTTTTACTTATAAAACGATCAAATAGATCAAATACTAATATGAAATAAATATGATACAAATACCCGTACAGATATCGATCAAAAACAGCTTATCCAAATGTCAATGACCTTATAACCTAATGGCATCTCTTCTAATATCTCATGTGAAAGGTCTCACGTTCGAATCTCCTAACGGTTGTAATTGCCAACCCTTAATCATATTCGAACCACTAAGTTACTAATTATTTCAATGATGGGATAATATACCTTACAATTCTGTGAACTAAACTGGAGAAGTAGTCATAGGCTTTTTTTTTTTTAACAACTTTTCATAAAAATAATATGAAGTAATGTTGCCAACTACTAGCTCTATCTTTTTTTCTTTTTTTTTTTTCCCTTTCCAAATACAAACCAAATAATTACATTTTCCCTTCCAATTTTTTTCATAACAATGAACATTATATATATACATATGAGACAACTTTTTTGGATTACAGCTTTTGACATTAACCCTACGAATCACTATATACCACTCCATTATGATATAACTAATGAAGCCGCTTTTGTTGGTTATCATCAGCACTGCTTTCGATTTGACTGGCTAATTTTTTTTAAATATGCAAGAATTATTTCACAAAGAAAATAACGGTTAAGGCGTCGTTTGAGTATGCCGGTTCCAAGAACATTAGTTTTAGTTCAATGAGCTTACATGTATTAATATGTTAGGTACCTCCTGCAAGAGACCGTCTTTCTAACATATGATGACAATGTGTAACCAATATTGTTTGTATTCTAAGGCAATTCAAAGAAGCTTCCAGGTTTCGCATCTCACGGTTCACCGTCCCATTGAATTGATGCCCTCCCATACTGACGCATTTTCAGAAAGAAAATATTAAGGAAACAGCAGTGTCATATTCTCTACTACACTAAGAAATAACCCTTAAATATGTAAGTGGATACCATTAAGAAAAAAAGGCCGTAGAATTCTGAACAATTGATAAAGGATAGGTTCTCTTCTGTCCTAACTTGCAAGGGTGGAGCAAAAACTTCCCCTCATAACTGAAGGAAAGAATCCAACTGAAGATTATATAAAAGGCCTCAGGGCATTATTTATTCATCACATATCTACAAGGAAGCCAAACAGATTTCGTAAGCAAAACCCAAGCTCTTTACGATGGCCTCATGCCAGTTAGACAAACCCACCAAGCTGATCAGCAATCAGAAAAGCCAACAGAACACATGTGGGGACACAATATCTGCGAAGGCCCAGCGGACTACAGAATCATGCGGTGGAATGTATAACCAGCGAGGCCACAAGCAAGGCTCCCATACTCTGGTGTCATACCAGACTCAATGCCACAGCCAAACCATCACGCGCCACCAACCCATACCGTGGAATGACAAAATCAACCACCACCAAACTGCACATGCTGCAGCAAACTCCCAATCTCACTGCACATCTCTCATGCACCACCAACCCATACACTTCAATGACAAAATCAGCAGCCACCAAATTGCCCATGCTGCAAAAGACTCCCTCTCAGAGCACATTTCCCATGCACTTCGATGGCATGGACCATAACCACCAAATTGTCCATGATTCAATTTTCTCCCAATCTGCCAAAAACCCCCACTCTCAGAGCACATTTCCCATGCATCACCAACCCATGCACTTCAATGACATGGACCAAAACCACCAAATTGTCGATGATTCAACTTTCTCCCATTCTCACAGCATGTCTCCAATGCACCACCAATCCATACACTTCAATGACAAAATCTACAACCACAAAACTGACCATGCAGCAACGAACTTTCAATCTCACTTCCCATCTATAATCAAACAGCAACCTATACACCGCAATGACCAAATCCATAACCACCAAACTGTCCATGCAGTAACAAATTCTCAATCTCACTGCACATGTCAAGCACAAGGGCAACATGCTGCACACCGAAAGTATCATGCTGCAGCTTGTCATGGAAAGGATGATAAAGGATTCAAAGAAAAGATTGCTGAAGGTAAGGAGATAGTGAAGAGTCTAGTGAAGAGTCTTATAAAGAAAAAATATAGGGACAGTCGCTGGCATGACAACAGCAATAGCAGCGATAGTGAGGATGATGGTGATTCCTGCAAGGAAAAGGTAAATCCAGCAGAATAACCATAAATCATCATCGACTTATTAGCAAGGCATATAAATTTGAGACTTCATGAATATTTCTCTTTCCAATCAACCAAATGCCACATTTCAGAAAGAAAAACCACCCATTTCTGTTAAGGGAAAAGCAAATTGATAGTTTATGCTGGTGTGCAGGTCAACCATGAGAAAACTTATCACATATCGTGGACTATTTCAAGGTAACAATAGAGAAAATACTACTAATAATATTTCTAGTTATGAGATAATCAAGCCCTTTGAGGAGCACAATCAAAGATTTTTTTTTTTTTTTTTTTCCCCTGTTTGCAGAAATGAGAAGCAGACCAGCAGATGAAATTAAGGTGGTTCTCCACGCTACACCATATATGAATAAAAGAAATAAATAAGAGTCATGAAACTCCATCTATGCAAGACTCAGCTTAAGAAAATGTTATCTATGTAAGAATAAGGTTTCAGATGCCCTTGGCTTTAGGCTAAGGGTGGCCATAAGAATTATGTATGTGTTTTGAGGCATACCACCTAAGAGTTAACACCTACATAACTTGTTCACCAATGTTGTAACTCATTATACTTAATCGCATTATACTATGCCACACATTCAAGATACCGACGCAATCAAAGGGTGCTAAAGACATACTTTTCCGATCTACATGTAAGAATGGATAACGCAATTAATACAGGTAAATTACAAATGCATTACTGATCAATAAAGATGATTCAGGTTCCAAAAGAGAAACTCCAGTGATCCAATGAATTTTGCCCAAGTAGCACAATCTGGCAGGGCAGGTGTTTGTTGATGCAAACGAACATGTGACTCAATAACTGTGACCTACTTAACATTCTTTAGTCCAAACTCATGAGCTAGGGAGCAGCTGCTAAGCTTTTCTTCAAGGGTTTCATGACCAGTCATTTGATCAAAAGTGCAACCCCTATCTGTACTTCCATTAGAAAGGTTTGTCAAGAGTCAAAGCTATCATGCATTCTTAATCCATAATTAAGATATAGTAAAGATAGCTATGTTAAGGAAACAAGTTTGCATAAGAGGGCTTTTAAATATACAGTAAATTCTAATCACCAAAGAAAAAGATAGATACGCCCCCCAAAGAAAAGGGTACAAAAAAGAGAACACAAACCAAATTTTATAAGAACCAGAGTGTGACATGCTGCATCATTTTTGCTTGATTGCCTGGGAAACAAATTTTGCAACATCCTGAATAGCTAGATCTTCAATTACATTTTGAGTCAACCCCATCCTTTGAAGATTATTTTTGGCAACCTTTAAGGAGTGATCACCACCATCTACCACATGCAGCTCAGTGATTGTCTTCATTTTCTTGCGAACTCTCTCCAACATATCAAGTGGACATAACCCATCCTTGCTACCCTGAACATGCAAAGGACTAGATTACTACCATTAAAGCAACAACCATCACAGCGTATCCAAAAGGATTTTGTAAATTAAATATAATTAATAACAAAGAAGATAATGAAGACATCAAGCAGATCAACTATATAAATACAATCTTAGTTACTAACAGTTACGAGCAAATGCATTATATTACACAATGAATACCATATAATGAACCATATAACAAGACTAGATTTGATGAGAAAAATGCACTTTTCACTAAGTGAACCAACTACCACAGTATTCAAATTATGGGATAATTACCCCAAAAGAAAAGGAAAACAAAAAAGATCTCATTGTGTGACAATCATTCATCCATCCATCAATAAAGTTCAGTTATATGCAGCTAATTCCTTCATTGTTGGTCTTCTCATATTTGCAAGTAGTTCTACCATGAACCCTAGCGGCTTTATTTCCAGAAAAAGAGGGAAAAAGAAATACCTGCACAAACATGATAGGAACTTCAAGCTTCAGTAGAGTTTCATCTCTAATTGCTCCATTGATACCCTAAAACATGTCAATGGTGGTTGTTAAGAAATAATCCTAAAAATGCATGCATGGTGCACATCCTTGGAAGGGTCTGCAAGAGAAGCCTAAAGATGAAACACAAATACAAAGATTGAAGGGAGAGAAATAAAAAAGGGGAGCAACTTAAATGCCAGTCAAAAATTATGATAGAGAAGGAGCAAAAGGAAGAGCAGGAAGCATACATCAGAATACCTTAATATAGCTAACAAGAAATAGAGTTTGCATACATCTAGGACAACAAAAATCACAAACACTCTGCATTTCAAACTTATATAATTATTCAAATCTAAGAAGAGGACCTGATGCATAAACATGCCTTGGAACTTTCGAGAATACATAATTAAATCCACAAACTTTAAATTGTGCAGTAAGCCCCACAACTTGAAAAATGCTATAAATAAACCCCTAAGAAAATTTGGGCAAGAAATTCCTTACATGCTTCTGTTTTTGTATTTTACGAAACAAAATAATTTCCATTTATGAGTTTGAGAGCCCATTCAACTAAAGTTATCATAATGATTGATCTTACATGAATCATTTTGGAGAGCTAAGAAGCCTATTAGCACAATCAAAGTTTAAAGATACAATTCAGCAGCCCTTAAATTTCTAGAAGATTGTTTGTTTATTTATCCTTCCAAAAAGTATGGTTATGCATCCAAAAATCCAAAAAGGATAGTTGGTAGATTGTGCTAAATAGATGATATATATATAGCATATGATAAAGCAATTCCCTTAATTTTATTGTGAAGGGCCAGTTGTTTATTTGCATTTACTAGATATAATCACATGGTTACTAATATTGCTTGAATATCAAAACAAGAAAAGATCACACATATCCACCATTTACAGACCTTGTAGGGTACAGCCATCTATCAATTAAGTTTTTTCATAGTACATAAGCATTTTGATGGACTTGCCATTTGTAGCAAAGTAATGGAAAAAATCCATTACGGAGCTCACTCCACTGTCAACTTCATATTAGTGTAGTTGCATGTAAAGACTTTTGACCCCAAAAAATAGTGCAAGTAACCTGATCAAGAGCCTCATTAAATTACTGGTGATAAGTGCAATCCTTAGAGAATACCAAGAGAGCAAATCTTTTAAGTAAAGATAAAGCATAGGGCTATCCCAATGGCCTAATTGACAATGCCATTAGGGAGTTTGATGAAATTGTCTTTGGCACTTTACCATATAAAACCACTATACATAAATACTCTTACTCCAAGAGGCCCTCAATCATTAGGCAGTTGAGTCAAAATAGAAAAGAGCATAATGGTCAGAGGACTCTAAAAACACCATGTTTATCTGCACCAATAAGTCAAACGACTTAGTGCAGGACAACCTTCAGAGGATATCCCAAGCAAATTACTGAAGAAGCATGGATATCTTCTACTTCACCAGCTACCATACAGCTAACCCTGCGGATAAATTTTAAAAATGTTAAAGAGTAGCAATTACACGACATGACCTGGGCAATAATATAATTACATGGTTTTAGATAGCTTAAGGTGTATTATAAGAAGGGGGGGGGGGGGGGGGGGGGGGGGGGGGGGGAAGCAGTGTGGATATTCCTGCAACATACAGGTAGTAAACTTCCTCATATTCCCACAAAAAAGGTTATGCTCCATTAGAGAAAAAAGGATTTGGTACCTAGAACCCATAGATTTCCCTGCTAAAATAAGTGGATGGCCACGATACTTGGCAACAGTTTTTCTGATGACATTTGCATGGAACTCAACCAACTTTTCAGCCTTAGGAGGAGCTTTACGTTTTCCACCAGAAATATCTGCCATAATTCAAATTTATAAAACAATTGTATGCTGTGGCCTGGAGTTATATTACCAACTTGAAAGACATTACAATCTTGCCTAATGCTCACACAAACTAAAATAGGTGATCTTCTTAAATATATTAACACCTATAAATTGTGAATAAAAATCATTAAGGGTATTTTGCTCATATAAATCTTTCTTAAAGTTCAATAGGGTTAATTGCAAGTATATCCCTTTATGATCATGTGTGCTTAGTAAAATAGCAAAAGATGGTTTAAGAGAACAATTTTCAATGTTTTGGAATGTAAACAATCAATTTCAAAGCCTTGTAACATAAGGCAAACAAAAGTGGGTGCATTTGCAATTTACCAAAATATTTATAGCTTTCTAGTATATATAATGGCTGAACATCACCATAGCAGTAAAAGAGAGTGGTGACTTGTAGTTCCTAGTGGTAAGTGGGGGTGGGAGGCTAGTGATGGGTGGCGGGGTAATTGACTGAAATGGAATGAGTGTAACAGAATTGAGGGAAAATGACTTTAATTTTCAAATCCAGCACCAACTGAAGAGCTAACAGTTGGTGCAATCATTTTTCAGCTACCACCATAACATTTAAGAAACTAGATATTAAACATTGAAAAATATTGAAAAGGGTTAGTATAATGCACCCTCTTTGAAGCACGGTATCCAATGGATCTTTGCATCTATAATACAAAAGACAGGTAAGATTCACGATGTGACAGCTTACATGGGTAATCAAAAGTAACAACTTCAACGGCATTTAGAGCCCTGCCTAACATATCCTTCCACCTGCATTAAAAAGACAGCAAGCATATGATTTCTTGACTAGATATCAATAGCTTCCAGGACACTCAAGAAAGGTTTTCCTTTTTTTTTTTTTTTTCCGCTTTTCAAAATCATCAAACAAAATTTTCCATTTGATACTAATTGACCCCTATTAAAAAATTTTCTACCCTAAATATTAGCCTCCTAATTATGACCAAACCAGTCAATATCACTGCATGCCAAGTCAATAGAAGAAAATCTTCCAGAAGCTCATAAATTTTATCTTCCTCAACCACCGCATCTACTTTGCCACCTTCCATTTCAACAACATGGTATCAACTATTGCATCTATAACTCAGCAATCACGTAGAGTCATGTATAATTGATCAGGTACATGGTTCCACACAAAATACTTAATACATAACCACAGGTAACTAGTAGCGACATAGACAGCAGACCGGATAAGAACAAGGAATGTCTGATTCTCAAATGCCACATCCAAACTCCAAAAAGACACCAGAACACCATCTCAGACAAAGATCCAAATAAAAAGGGAATATAATGAAAGCACGATTCAACTGATTACAAAACCTAATCATCCAATCAGAGGATGAAGGAGCACCAGCGCCATGGGCGAAAACAACCACAGGAGATAGTTTGTCCGAAGTCAGCCCCGATGGTGAATGGCAGTTCTGTTTCAAGTTCGTGTTGGAGTCATCGTCTGGTTGGTTCTTACTCTTGCGTCTACGCTTAGCAGGATTTGTCTCATCCATTGAGATGACCGACCAAAACCCTAAAGGATCAGAATGAGAATTTAGGTTTTGCTTCGTACTACAAAAATGTACTTCAATTTTCGCGCCAGAGAAACAGCTTGCGTCTTACGACTTCAAGGGATCGTTATTTGCGCCAACGTTTTACCTGGCTGGACTTTGGGCCAATTTTATTAGTCTTTCCAGGCCCAAGCCCAATAAAAATATCATGCTTCTCTTTTTCACTGGCCAATTACATATCCTTATAAACTATAGCATTTATAAGACAGATGTTGGATACGATCAATGAGCTTCGGGATGGGTTACAAAAAACTCAAATCTATTACTATTATAATAATATGTAAATTATATCAAAAGTATCAATATTTGAAATAAGTTTATTTAAGTATCAATATTTTTAAGTGATTAAAAAAATCACAAATCGAATCAAATAATGTATTAATATTTTTAAATCATTTAAGGTACCAACATTTAAATTAGTTATAATTAAGTTTTCTTAATTTTAGTTAATGGCTAATTTGGGAATCTCTTATAACAAATTGATCTATATATCATTTAGAGAATCATATACGCATTTTGCTACTACTCCTTTATGTGGACTAGAAAGGTAAGCTGTCTAACTATATCTTAAGGAATTAAGATATTTGGGGAGTATGGCCTGATGGTGTAGCTGAGCCAGATCGATTGCTTTAGGTAAGGAAAACCTGGGGCCTAGTAGTACGATTGATTGGAATCCCAAGATGCGCACACAAACTAGTCATTGGACCCATTCAAATCATTCCTTAACCTTCGAATAGAGGGGGCAAATCCATTCTACATGTGTATTTGGATAGTCATATGTATATATTTGATCATGTGGATATTGCATCTTGTATGTTTGCTAATAAACTGCTCGATTGTTTTGTCATGGGTATGTTTACGTAAGGAATTATCTCAATAAGCTAGTTGTGCTTATCCCCTAATAGTTTGTTTTTTCAAGAAATTTACAAAGCTGGGATAGGGATAGGAACCGAGCGTAGAGCGTATAAAAAATCAAGTCAAGGATTACCATGTTGATGGATTAAACTTAGTTGAGAGAAATGACTTAAAACATGATTTATTTCTTTTGTAATCTCCTTTAGTTATGGATGATAGATAATCTAAATCGCTTTACCCTGTTTCATTTTTGCTAGGGTATCCGATTCTCTGTGGTCCTTGTGATTTGTGGAAATATGGATATCCTAAACTATATTCCTAAATATCTATATATGTATAACATATTGAGAGAATAAATAATTAGAGTCTTGCAATCTCTGACTTGCAAGGCAGTCTTCATGTTATTAGGTGTACGTGTGATATGACGACTATAGAGTAAACCTATTAGGCCCCTATCTAGAGTCATGACAAGAAGTATCAAATGAAAATTTTTCTAAAAGCTCAAAGTAGATTTTTGTGGAATGTAATAGAAAATGGGTCATTGGTTATCGAAGGAAAAGAAGAAAGAGATTATGGAGAAGATGAATGGAAAATATTAAATTTGAATGAAATTTCTAAGAACATATTGCATTATAGGCTGAATGAAAGATATTTCAATAGAATTTGTATATCTAAATCTGCTAAAGAAATATGAGATGAACTAGAAAGACTTATGAAGAAACTTCTAGAGTTAAAGATAAGAAAATAAGTCTTTTATGTGGTAATTTGAAAACTTAAATGTTTCCAAATGAAGCTATATAAAATGCATAATAGATTCATTAAGATTAGAAATCCCTTAAGTGTACTTGGGAAAATTTTTGCTAACTTAGAGATAAATTCTAAACTTCTCAGGTTATTGCCAGGGATTGAGAAGCGAAAAGACTTGCATAAAAGAAGCATGTGATTTAAGTGCTATGAGCAAAGAAGAATTTCTTGGAGTGCTCAAAACGCATGAGCTCATCAAGAAGTAAGAAGAAGAATCAAACAAAAAGGTTATTGCTTTAAAAGCTACAAGTTATGATTCTAGTGACGATGGTGATGGTGATGAAAATGAGGAACTTGTTTGGATGGCTAAAGAGCTTAAGAAGTTCATGTGTCCAGCAACAAGTCAAAGAGAGTGGACGATGACAACAACTTACCTAAATACAAAAAGAGGATGTGATAACTTGCTACAAATGCCACAAACCAAGACACATCCAGTAATACTGTCTACTGCCCAAAAAGGGATCTAGAAAAGAAGTACTCATCACCACTTAGCATGATGGTGACTCAAGTGACTTTGATGAGAATGTGTGCTTCATGGCACTAGATGATGAGATAACTTCCCCTCTTCTCCTACTTATGATGAGTTATATGCCATGTATGATAAAGTATAAGTTAGTAAAAGTAGAGAAAAAGAACATCGTACTTAAATCCTTAATGAGAGAAGTAAGAGAAAAACTAGAAAATTTTCAAATCAAGCATAAGGAAGTTAAATTAGAAAATGAAAACCTACAAGAAGACATTAATGTTTTAAAATTGAAAAATGATATGATAAATAATAAGTATAAGAAGCTACAACGTAAACATGATGAGTTAAGCAAGATCAACGAAAAATTAACAATCGAAAATAACTTGCTAGATCTTGAAATTAAGACTATAAATAATAATATTGAATGTGCCAGCAGTAATAATGAAATTCAAAAAGAGCTAGATGATTTAAAAAATGAAAATATATTATTAAAAGCCAGCTTAGATGATTCAAAAGCAACTATAATCAATTTCACAAATGGTAAAATAAAATTTTAACATATTTTGGTAATCAAAGGTGTGATTTAAATAAAAATGGAATTGGCTATAGTGGAGAAGGTAACTGTAAATCCTACAAAAATCATTTTGTAAAAGCCACTCATGGGACATGCAATTATTGTCGCAAATTTGGTCATATTGCACAACTGTGCAATAAGAAAAACCATGCATTTGAATCATAGAAGCAAGTTAGTTTGGATTCCCAAGAAAGAGATTTTTATTCTACCTAACCAAAAAGAACCCAAACTACAATGGGTACCAAAAAGATTATTGTATTTTTATAGGTACCTTTAGTGGCTCTAAGGAAAAAAATATAGTATAATCGCAACTTGCTTAAGTTTGATAGTTTGTGCCCTTGACGTTTATATAACATAGTGGTTTTATCCATGTTTTGAACTAAATTTATGCTAAAATTAGGCTTTGAATACATGAAAAATGATATTTCATACTTAGAAATGTTTAATGTTGCTTTCTAAACTTATTTGAAAATTTGAAATTATTTGAATATTTTCTTAAACTTATTTAAGCACTTGAAAAACATATTCTTCAATTTTCTAATAGTATCTTGCACAAATATTCTACAATTTTAGAACTTATATGTTGTTATGCATCTCTCTTTGTTTGCAATATCATAAATCAATCATTTTCTATGAATTCAAAGAGAGAGAATGGTAGAATGCACAATTAAAGGGAGAGAAATATGTTAAAATATTGAATGTGGTAGAGAAATGTTGTTTAAAAGAGATTAAAGGAGAGAGAAAAGAGTAGAGTTTAATAGGGTAATATTATGTGAAAATACTCTCTTAAATTATATTTGTTTATATTAAGTGAATAGTGTCATTCATGAGGTTAGTAAGCTAATATTGTAAGGCACTATTCACATGTTTTATTTGAGTGTTTTTGTGAAGACCTCATATGATGAGGTGCTTGTGTGAAGTCTTACTTATGTAAGCAATGGGTGAAGTCCTCTGTTGAGACATTGAGTGAAGTCCTCATATGTTGAGGAAAGTGTGTGAATTCCTATGTGTGTGTAGGCATTTGTAAAGTCCTCATGTTGAGGCAATATGAAGACCTCTATGTTGAGGCATTGTTGTGAAGTTGTCTTTGTGAGGCAATTGTTTATGTTGAATGAAATGTGTGAAGTCCTCCTTGAGTGAGACAACTTGTGTTATTGATTATTATTATTATTATTTTATAAGTCGAAAGAGGGAGAGAGATGTTGTATGCACAATTAACATGCATATAGTATGTTTTATATTTTTGTGTTGATTAATACAGAAAGGAGGAAAAATGATGAATTACGTGTAGTGTGTATTTCTCTAAAATTAAACATTAAGTCCTTAAATAAAATATGAGAAAATTCATTTGAAACCCATATGCTTAATTGAGAGGGAGTATACTAAATTGAAAATGAGTTAATTGTGCATGATTATCTTCATTAAAAAGAGGAAGATTGATAAACCTATATGTTCAATGTTGATTTTGATGAGACAATATGATGCATAATTAACTATTCAATTATGGTAAATTGCATTTAATTATTCAAATAATATGTTGGAATATATATGTGTATCTTATGCATCTTCATAGAGTTACTACAGGTTTTTAGCGGGAATAGCTCTAATTAAGGGTCAAGTTGAGAGCTAAACAGTTTTATTCACCAAGGTGTGACAAACTCAAGATCAAAGTGTGACAAGAAAAAAATGCAGAGACATTAGTCGAGAGTTACCTCGAGAGGTCAACAAGTTAATTAGTTAAGGCGTGACAAAGTTAAGACTAAAGCTTGATAAGTTCAAAAAATGTACAGCCTTGATCAAAGGGTTCGTCGAGGGCTCAATGAGTCCATTATTCAAGGCACAAGTTAAAAGTCTAAGACTTGACAAGATCAAAGAAGCACAGTATTGGTCAAGGGTAAATTTGAGTCGCGACACGCTTTTAAGCATGACATGTTTGAATTTAAGCTAGATAGAGTGCATGTAAACAAAGACTTATTGAGGGGCATAAAAAAGGTACGATACTTTAGGATGTGACAAGTATTTAGGGTACAATAGTTTAAATATTGGAGCCGATGTAGCAAAAAGAGTCGTTGAAATGCATTTAATGTTTGGTGACTTAAAGACGTTATTTTTAACGGATATTTTGATTTTTTAAGGCTATAAATACTTTATCCTCAGGAGATTGACAAGGGTGGTGTGAATTAAAAGAGCTTTTACCAACGAACAAACAAATAATTAATTTTCTTGTTCTCTTATTCATTAAATTGAAAATATATGTAAAGAGAGAGAAAATCATTCTAGTGCTCTTTTCTTATATTTGCTATTTATCTGAGAGCATCTAGAGAGAAAAAGGAAATAGTTTATTTCCTGTGTTTTGTAAAGCGTTGTATTGTTTAGCTAGAGAACGTGTTTTTGGTGATAAACAAACTGGTGGTGAAGTCCTCGATTGGAGGCTTTAGTGGATTGTGGAGAGTAGGAAGTAGGCCGAACAAATTTTCTATCCCTATCTCTTTAATGTCTTATGTTATAAATCTGTTGTGTGTTATCCACTACAATTAAAGTTAAAATTAATCTGTTACATTAAAATTAATTGTTTGAGATTTTTAGAGAAAATACTCAATCCCCCCCTCCCCTCCCCCCTTCTTGAGTATTTTACGATGCATTTCACATTTTCACTAATGAGCCATGTGTAAGATTGTTTTAAGTGTAGTTACGCATGGAAATGATCTAGGTATATCTAAGTAAATTAGATTTATGGACTCATGAATTTTTGGGATTACCTAATATCATATATGTATATATTATATATGCAGCCTAAAAGTTAAAGACAAGGTATTTATTACTTGTTGCATTAAACATACATGCATGCAAGTGATTGGTTGGTTATCAATATACATACATGTGCTTATGGTAAGTATGTACCGTTCTCTATCTCATTCCTCTATTTTTCTCTTGTTATAGGTATAGGTAATATGCTATGATATAGAAAGTAACCATGGTGACTTGCTAGTGAATTTTGAGGAATGCTAGAATTGTTAAATCTCAAAAAGATTAATAAATAGTAACTTGTTAATACATAAAGTAGAGAACTAATAACTTAATTGATATGTTGTTTAGTGTCTTCTTCATCGAGTATAGATCCCTTTGGACACAATTCTTGCTTTACCTACAAATTATTAAATAGGATACGTAATTGAACATTAAACATATAACCTAGATTTTTCAAGGATAATCCGAATCACCATGTGGATTCTCTCCTTTCCATGTTGCTACTAGTGAAACGTTAGTTAAAATAAAACAACAAAACTTGGGAAAGGTGATACCTAATTCAATGCTTATTCTCTCACAATTCGTAAAGTTTTAAGTTGTGCGCTAATTTCTTTAATATGCCTTTCCACCTTATATATCAAAATTTTTCATCATCATTTTTTTTTTATTATCTATGTGGTTTTTGAAGACATATAATCTATCTTACCTTCTAGCTTCCTACAATCTCTAATGAACTCATTATCTAACATGTAATAATTAACTTAGACACATGAGAAGGTCAAAGGACTTAGCACTGGGGTTAATGAAAATATTTAATAAAATAATTGATATTTTAATTATCAACGATAAGAGAAAACATAAAATTAGAATAAAAGCGCAAGTTTTGGTAATCACCATAACCAATTATAATAATTAGTAAAAATGTTTGAAATCTAATTACCTCACTTTCATTTTTAATTTCATTATTTACAATTGGAAAAATGCAAATAATGTAGATCTTAAGAAGAAAAGGTATAGACATATTTTAAAAAACTTGGATTTACTCAAAATTCTAGGTAAAAAGTTAATACTTTAATGGGATCCATATTATTTAATAGATTGGTATGCCTTTTTTTTTCCATGAGTGATTTTTCTTTTTCTTTTTCTTTTATGAATAAGTCCATACTTGCCTTACAAGTTATTAAGAAAACATGGTTGATGAATGCTAAAAAAAACTTCTTGTTAATAAATGATTTAGAAAATTCTTGATATCTCAATGATAATGGTATTGAAATGGAAAAAAAAAATACAGTCACGCAAAAAAGAAGAGAAAGAGATAGAAGTGGAATACTATGTTGTTTGGCTTCATGATATTTCTTATAAAAATCCCACATCATTTATGATAGGGAAACAACTAAAACTATATATAAAGCTATATAAAGTTACTCTTGCATAAGAAAATTACCAATTACTACTAAACCATTGTATGTGGATGGGCTTGTAAGTGATGAATGCCTAAGTAAATTGAAGAATATGGGAAGCCAATGGTTGTAATTTTTCTTATTAGTATTTGTTTATTTTAATGGTGTTTGTTCTAATCTAGTGAATCTGGCAAGATTATTTGGATAGTAGTTGGACCATTTGGGTCTCTTGGTTTTTTATGTGTTAATCTAAAAATGATTTCTATTTAAGAACTAACATATTTTCGTGTCCATTTTTGGTTGAACTGGCTAAGTAGGTTTGAGTTTAACAACACCGACAACACAATCATAACACAATTTCATCATTAAAACATTTCTTTGAACATTAACTAGTTACTCAACCCTTAAGTATAAAATGCATAAATGTTAAGGCATAACCACTTCCAATTAATAACCTAATAATTACAATGCAATGTTGCATCCATAGACTCCCAGCATCCAACAATAACAATAGTTACAACACTTCAATTCAACCTTAACTCAACCAAATTCCAACCAACAAAGATGGAATAATTCAAACCTACCACAAGCATATCAAACAGCAAGCCCCAATGCTTGATGTGTCAAGATCGTCACTTGATATTTAAAAGGGTAAAGTCGCAAATGATACCTGAACTTTGAAAAAATATTTAATTAGGTATCTGAACTATGAAATAGTTAAACTTTGAAATTGATAAACTTGGTATATAAAAGAACTTTTCATGTATACTAATGATACTTTTGTCATATTAGTTAAAAAGGCCATATAGGATAACGATGTTAACCCATTTAACAGAGATATAATAGTATGCAAAAAAAGCCCATTCAAGTATTGAATTAATCAATTTTAAAATGAGTATATTACATCAGAAAGCATCAACGTTTGAAAATAAATTTATTTAAGATATCAACAGTTCAAGTTGGTCAAAAGAAAAATTAATGTTTTAAATTTCGCAAAGTGAGTCAAATAAGGAATTAATAACGTACCATTAATGAAAATTTAAGAAACTTAATTGAAATCTAATTGAAACACTGTAAACTGTTAATATCTCATTTGATTTGCTTTGTGGCATGTTGATTCCTTTTTTCAACTACTTGAAACGTTAATACTTTAAATGAACTTATCCCTAAACGTTAACATCTTCTTGCAATTTACCCATTTCAAAATTCACACTTTATAATATATTTTGATGAAATTCAAATACCATTTGCAACATTAACCTTATTTGAAATGAATGGGCACACAACAAACTTGAGTTAAAGATGGAAAATAATTTTTTTTTAGGTTTCTATATATAAAAAAAAGGAAAAAAAAGACATGATTGGAAAATAGTACTAGATGTTATGCACTACAATCAAATTCAAACTAGTTTGCAATTACGGCAACTGTCGAGCTTAGATTTTTCATTTTTTGGTTTGATTTCTTTTAATTTGATTCGTATCAAATCCTAAATCATTCGATACGAATCCTCAATTAGGAATTAAAAGAAATGCTAAATTTTGAAAAGGAGCCATCACCTGACATGGTTAAGAAAAATTAATGGGTTGATTGGTTCTAACTTGGCTATAGGTTCACATTTAAAACCAATTTTGAAATCAGTTTTACACCAAAAAACTCTAGGTATGGGGCCTATCTTATTAAAATCAATGGTTTCCACTTAAAATTCTTCAATCAAAAGTCCTTTTTTTTATGCTCAAAATTTATAAAGTATGATATTTACATGTTATTTTAATATTTACAAATAATGAGGTCAATTTCATATTTACAAGATATATGATGAAACCAAAAACTTTTTTTTAGATTTTATGTTGTCCTGAAGTACCTATGTACTTGCTAATCGGGATTGGATAATATGTAGTTTTTTTCATAAAATTTTAAATTGTTGGTTCTTTTTAACTTTTGAATTCTTTTCACTTTAAGTATCTTAAATTTTATAATTGTAACAAAAATTCATTTTTTATAACATCAATTTTATAAAGCTAATAATTTCATTCATTTTTTTTAAAAGGGTTTTTCTATGTGTTGAATATCATATTTCCTTTACTTATTTTTCATTACATTTATTTATTTATATATTTTTTTGTCTTCCATTTTTATGGATTTTTTATTTTTTTTGTTTTTTTTAATTTAACTAATAAATTACCTAATCAAATAAATAAAAAATAAAATTAAAAAAAGGAATTCAACTTACTCGAACTGAGCATGGGTTTAGAGCAGAAGGTGTGGTTTGGACTATGGAGCTCTGGTCGTGTTATGGGTCAGGCAACAAAGAAGCAGTTGTCGGCTAGTGGTGTTCATAGCTGATGGAGAATCGGACGAGTAAAATGGAGGATGGCGAGCACCCCTAAAGTTTATCTACTCTGAAATGTTTATAGGCAGTGGTTGAAAACTTCTTAAATGGCGGTTGGTGGTGGCACTTCATTGGAGCTGATTCTGAGTACTTTGTGATAGATTAAAGCTACCAAAAGATATCCCAACTCACTTGGAATCTTCCTTCAACAATTGACTGATTCGAATTTAACCCAGAAACTAAAAAATTAATATTTTAAGCTTCGAGACTGTAAATCCCAAATCTCTTTGCTTCGAACTTTTTGAAGTGATTTTGTTGAGATTGTTTTTATCCCATTGTGATTCTTATGCCCCAATTTATAGGATTGGAGCTCGAATCAAGATGGAAACAAATTAAAAGTCATCAATTAACTTTCACAAAATTAGGGTTTTATTTTTAATTTCCATTAATAATAATTTTCGTTGATTACTAATATTTTCAACTAAGTTCTCTTGCATATTCAGTCAATAACGAACTTTAGTAGGCTTTAATTTGCTTTAACTCGGCTGAGATCACCATTAAAGGGTGATTGGAGTTCTTAAATTTTTGGATTTTTCTTTAACTTTAATCTATATTTTGACTACCTTAAACTATGAATCAATATTAGTTTTTAGTCTTGATTTGCAGTACTCAATGTGTACTTTACGATTTCACTATTAATTTGGTAAAATCGTGAAGAAAAGATGGTAAAAAATGGCCATGAATGAGGTCATCTAGCTTACTTGTGCACGTCAATAGTGGGGGGATGGAGGAAGGAGATGATGATGTCAACATGATGTCATTGGACTAATGATAAGGTGCCATGTAGCACTATTTGGTGAACAAAAATAAAATGGCATTTTTATGCCTTTGTCCGAAATCGATCCCATGGCCTCTCCCAATGACTTATCCACAAAGGTTAGTGGTCTATATCTCATTTTGGTTTGCACAAAAAATGTTTTAAAATGGAACCAATCCAAGGCTTATATAAAATTAAAATTTATATTATATTAAGCCTAAATTATTTATTTATAGCCTAAAATACTAATTCTATAACTTTATTATTACAAATGCATTTTACATAATTTATTATTATTTTTTTAAAAAGAAATCTTTTCTTCTTTATTTATTATTATTATTTGAAATTTGGGCTTAATATAATATGTATTTTTATTATATATTTAAAACCTTAATGAAAAAAATGAGGTGTCTACAGTAACAATCGATATAATTCATAATTGTCATAATGACTAGGTGTTGAGTAAAATCCAATATGACTCGTGGAAACTAAACAACCACTTTACTATAATCGCTATAAAGTATCAATACAAATTCAAGAGCTTAAAGAGATAAAGAACTTAATAATCTAAAAGAAAATATCAGAGAATTCTATATCCACATTATTAACTCTAGTAATTAATTGAGATTGTTGGTAATGAAACCTAAAGATAAGTTTAAAACACACCAAGAGCATTCTAAGAGAGGTTTTATAGCATAAAAACTAAGTAAAGCAAGTTCTAAAATATGTTACTAATGTCACACCCCGAGGGTACCCTAGTAGAAGTAGACAAGTCACACTTGAATACTATCGCTAAATTACCTTCGGAGAGTGACATGTTTTCCAAAGTAACAGAATCTTTTAATTGCTTTGATAAGAAATGATAAATACATGTAAGAAATAAATTAGTAAATAACTACCATCTTAATCATAAAGTATCATAGACTATTATAAACCATGTAGTCTTTTTGTAATTATTTACATACATAACTGATAAGAAACTACAAGCTAATCTATTATAGGAAAATATAAACCATTAATCCCATATAAAACCATAGGCTTCTAGCTCTTAAGCCCTTACCGGAGCCATATTCCTGGAAGTAACTAACCAAGGTCAAAGCGAAAACCTGAAAAAACTGTTGGAGTGTGAGCGAAACCACGGCTCAGTGAATAACCAGACATATTACAAATCAAGCAAGTAATTAACAAATCGTATGTCATGCAATCACTCAAACATATGCTCAAATACAAGCTTGGATGATCTAGAATCCAAACAGGAAAAGGATTTACGCTCTCTTTTTAGGGTTGAAGAACATTTACTTTATGACCCACATGCCCAGGAGAAACTAAGTTTACAGAAAAATCAACGATTTTCTTGTCTTATGGTTATCACTTTTAGTTTAATAACTGTTTTAACTGACCATTTTCTGTATTCATCCTTAGAAACTCCTTAAGTATTAATCATTTCAAACGATACTACGGGTAGCGTTCTTCGTTGCCACTTAGTTCCCATAGAACCGACGGAACAAAGAAAATCTTGGAAGATCTAACACTTTAGAAAAACTAAGCATTAATAGAGAACCGAAATATTAATACGTAGCAGGCTGTCACCCATTTATATATGCAATAATGCGGGATGTGCAATGCATGACTAGGTATTTCAATAAGTCAATAGTTTTATTCAATTTCATGGTGATTATACATTACACACGATAATCATCATACTACTTCACATCATCATACCATTATTATTATCACTTTTGTAATGGTAGATTAGCAATCATACAATTAGATCACAACACATTTCCATCAAAACATTCATATTATTATCTTTGCATTACATTTTCAGCTAATTACAAGCACAAACAGTGTAATATGACTGAATTACTCACCTGCTCATAGTGACTAGTCGTAGTAATCTGCCGGAAGGTTCTTTATGGTATCAATGTCACCTATTAAGATGAATGGAATATTCATCAATATAATATAAATTATATAACTAAATTCCTATATGTGTCTAGTGTCTTAAATTGATATTTGGCTCGGTTTCTATTACTTATTTTGGTCCTTTAATGGTCTTATGATAACAATTATCAATTAATCTTTATTTTCATGTAGCTTGTCTTAGTCTTGCTTGATATTTATATACATTTATCTAGTATTCGAAAAAGTGATATTTAACAAGCTTATATTTTACAGTTATTATTACTATTTTTTTATGTTATTCTTTATCTGACTTATTATAGTAACTCATATTTGTTTATTATTGTTTAGTGTCGTCGTGTTTCTCTTAATCTACTTCATATAATTATTTTGTCATTTTTAGAAGTCACATTATTAATAAATTTAGCTCATTTCAATTTCCATTCTTACCTATTTATCTATATAAAACAAATATTTGATAATTATAGTTGCTAATAATACTTAATATTTCCCTATAATTTCTAGGGTTTTAGAAGTTATCGAATATTATACATATTGTTTTTCTAAGTATTTGTATTTATTTTATTTCTTAGTAAATTCTGTTTTGACATATATATATATATATAATATTTTAGTATTTATTATATATATTTTCTGTTCGTGTAATAAAAACTTTACGTAAGGAAAACATATTTGTATGCCAGCTCCTATGCCGTCATTGAAACCCAGATGCCAGCGTTCTTAAGTTTTACATTTTATTTCGTATCAGGTTGCGCTGGCTTGTAAGCCGTTAGCTTTTTCACGTACGCCTGACTATACGCTGCCGGCGTATATAACCCCGGTTAGCCGGTGTTCGTTCATTTTACATAAAAATAAATTTTACGTAGCTTCTGTTCTAGTATAAGCCGTCTCAATACCGCCGACCTACCCTCGTAAGCCGCCGGCATTCAGCATCTACACTATCGGAGTAGGAGCAGTGTTGACACTGTTCATCATCTTCTCCGATGAAACAGTTCGTATTTCTTCAATTTTCTACATTATAATCATTCTCAAATCTTTCCTAAGTGTTTCTATGGTACATACATATACATACATCAATTCATAACGCATCTACATGTATTTGATCTTTAATTTTCGAATTTGGAAATGTGCAACTAGGGTTTGGTTCATTACCTTGTTTGATCTGATTTATGAGTTGTTGAAGCTTGGATTTGTATTGGTTTGGCTCCTAGGAATGTCAGAACAAGTCTTAGCTAATTACTTTAACAAGGAACTAACTTAAATGAGATTAACTTACCTTTCATGTTCTTTTTAAGCTTTGTTGAAGTGTTTTGATGGATTTTATGCTTGATCCGAGCAGCTAGTGTATAGGACGAGTTAGGGTTGGTTTTATGGCTGTTTAGAGTGTTGTTTTAGTATTTTCTTGGACTAGAAAGTGTGAGATTTAATTAGCTTTGTTTGCTTGTTCATTATAGCATTTATATTGAAGAAAAAGAACGA
The DNA here is from genome assembly GCA_024138025.1 of Combretum micranthum. Classification (NCBI taxonomy): domain Eukaryota; kingdom Viridiplantae; phylum Streptophyta; class Magnoliopsida; order Myrtales; family Combretaceae; genus Combretum; species Combretum micranthum. Next base: position 447,796 of record JAMXBD010000183.1, read on the forward strand.
TGAAATGGCGATGGTATTGTGATGCCTCTTCTCGAAATTTCATATTCGTGTGTGTGTGTGTTGTGTGCTGTTTTGATGCATTAATTGTGTGTGTGCGCTGGCGATTTCTCATTGGTTATTGGGTGTAAATTGTTGAATATATGAGTCAATTATTTGATCAAATTGAAGATGTATTTCAACTTGCATAAACCAAGAAATTTCCAGCCGTGATTTGAAGATTCTCCACCGTATACACACCATAAATTAAGGAGAAAATATTATAATAATAATTAGTTGATAATTATCTAGAGTTTATGGTAGTTTATTAAACTAATCGGGTATAATTATGACAATTATTCAAAAGCTTTAAACCAAAAAATTTATATAGAGTTTTATAAATCTTATAAATTGTTATCGAGTTCAACTTTGGTTTTAAATTTTACACGATAAATTAGTTTTAGAATTTTAATCCCGCAATTAGAGTTTTATAAGCTTAATAGGTCAATTTTTGTTTTAAGCTCTAATAACTTAAGAATACCCTAACTAGAACAATAGTGTGATCCAAATATTTATTTGGAGTCTAGATTATTAGTTATATATCAGTTTATATTTTCATTGTGTTTCATAATCCTAATGGTTCATCTAAAGATTATCGTTTTCTAACTATAAGCATCATTGAATATCTTCTTTTCAATAAATTTGAAATCTTAATTACGTTATTTCTTTATCTTAATTTTTTTATACCCACTATGAAATCTTATTAGTAATCTTAAATATTATCTAGATAACTTTGTTTTAGGGTTTAAAATTATATACAAACTCATTTCTACTTGTGGTGTAATTTTGAGGTCTTGATTGAGTCCTATATTATCATTCTATTTTCTATTTTTATATTGTCATCTATTTCTATGTGTATGAAAAATCTCAGGGTTTACAACTAAGACTTACCTTTTATATAGAAGTTAGATTACTATTCAATTACTAAGTTGGGAAACTTCAACGGAACTATTTAGTTATTATTTGATAATTAAAATGAATATAATAATTGTTATATTAACTATTTTAGTGGTGCAGTCAAGGATGAATATAATCTGAGCCATTAAATAGTCAATATGACTGGTCCATTAAAATTAATAACAAGATCATAAAATTTTCCTTTAAGTTGGGGCATTTTATGAATAGTATACTTTTAGTTATTGTCTAAATAGTAATTTTCTACTATCTAAAAGCTGGATGGTTTTTTCTAGTTGGATGGCAGACCTACAAGAGGATGGTAGCTCCTGTGCTTATTAGGGCGATGACAGATTTTACTAACTAGAAGTTAGGGTTGGATTTTATAGTTCTTTTCACTTTTCACTACATAATTACAAGAAGAAATGGGGGTTTCATCTTTAACATGTTAGATACACTTCTTGGTATTACGATTATGTTCAAGGCTCAGGCATAATGATTATGACTTTTATGCATAACATAACGTAACCTAAACTACAATTGTACCTAAATTTGCTAAGCCTTTCTTCTCTCTTCTCCATTTTTTTTTTTGTCCTATTTGTTTCTCTAGGTGTAATTTATGTCTTTTTTCTTTTTACTAAAACATATGCAATTAACATAGTATTAGTGTAATTTATGAAAAATTACAAATATATAAAGGTTTTCTTCTGTCATGCATCCTAACCTCACTTTATCAAAATTTTTAAGTCTTCATTGTATTGACTTAAGCAAAAGATTAAGACCACCTCTAACCATTCGTATCATATATATTTTAACACATCAAATAAGAGGGCACATATCAAATAATCTTACAACCAACTCTGGATTTGTTGAATATTATGTACTCATCATGTATGAATATCAACCAAATTTCGATATATGTTTTGTATACAAAGCACAAGTGGTAATTATTTTTAGAAAATTCTCAATTCAACTACTAAGTATGAATATTTCATTCATACCAATACACCACATGTTTATGTACATACATGGCTTGTAATATGTAATGATTTTTTTTCTTCCACTATTTACCCGTTGAGTCTAAATAAGAGTCTTACAAGAATTTAGCTCAAAGTTCTAGTGGAAATTAAAGTTGCACGTCTAGATTAAAATTTACAACCAATGACTACATCTAATCTAAAAAAAAAATGTCACAACTTCATTGAATTTGATGATGGAGTATTAGTACTTTATTTATCGACACAATAATATTTACATTTTGTCATTTACGATGGAATAAATGCAACTTAAATCTACCGCAACATCTATAGGTGCAAGTAAGGGTTTGATAGTTTTATATTCATTTAGTTACTATCTTAACATGCATAGTCAACAAACAAGATAACCATGTATTAACATTGCGCTCGATATCCTTAAATCAATCAAATAATGACTCAACTCCTAACAACAAAATACACAACACTTTATTGAACTCTTAATTTTATCTTATTACAAACCTAAATAGGGATTGTCATGTAAGCAAGTAAGGGTTTGATAGTCTTATATTCATTTAGTTACTATCTTAACATGCGTAGTCAACAAACAAGATAACCATGTATTAAAACTTCGCTCGACATCCTTAAATCAATCAAATAATTACTCAACTCCTAACAACAAAATACACAATACTTTATTAAACTCTTAATTTTATCTAATTATAAACCAAATAGGGTTGATTCTCAACTATTCATTAGTTAATTGCATGGTTATCAAAATCGTGATTTTATTATTCATTAAATATATAAAAAAAATTGGTGGAATCATACAAAATCTTGCAAGACTGATAAAATTATATATCTAAATTCATAATTCTTCTAAAATTTGCACTTAAAAAAATTTTTCATTTATTTTAATTAAGAAAAAACTTATAAAATCATAAACTCATTGAATCATATATGTGACTAATGATTTTAATGTCTAAGGTCAACTATAATGTAAAAGATATCAACTATGGCCTTCCGAAGGATAACCCAGTTGATTTAAGAGTTGCTACAATTGACTAAACACATACGGAAGGAGGTGCTATTGATCAATTGGCTTGGTTGGTTGGTTGGTTAACTCATCAGGAGAGGATTGAGAAAATGAGTTGGTCAACACCTTGATCAACTTCTTTAAAGATAACCTTGGTTGACTAAGTTTATCGCGCAGTTGATCATTTGCCTTCTCAATTGACTTTAACTTTGAAATTAATCCTTAAACAAACACTAACTTTATCTCGCCCCCCTCCCTGAACTTTAATTCAATTCATTTTTTGCATAGCACAAAGTATCATCAATCACAAACCAAAACAGCTTCAATTGCATGGATTTGCAGCATACTTTCAATTATAGAATACTAAAATCAATAATTCATAAGATACTTTTCTTAATCCATAGTGAAAATTCATCTTACACAATCTAACCTTAAATTTATTCAAATCCTAGCTTGTAAACACATAATTTCGCAATAATAATGATAATGATGATGATGATGATGATGATGATGATGATAAACAATGAAGTACCATATCTATTATTCCCCTTTACAACAAATCCAAATGCCTTAACACACATTGGCTATAAAGTTTACATCACCTCTAAATTTCCACAGTTTCATGTAAATGCACAAAAATCAATTAGAAAAATTTAAATAATATACATACTTTGAGTGGAAATTGACACTTTGCAAACTTATATGTTAATTTTTTATTAAATTACTCAGCTTATGCTTTTAAACCATAAAAAATTTCATTAGGGCTTTGATAAAACTACAAAAAAGAATTGAAGAGAAACAATCACCTTAAGTTGTGATAAGTAGTGGAAAGATCTCCAAAGAAGAAGAGAGAGACAAAAAGCATATAAGTTAATAATTTCTAATGTTCAAAAAATTGATAGCCCAAGGAAGTAGTGAAAAAACACTTATTGGCTAGCATGGTCCTTATTTGGGTTCTAGTACTATTCAAAAATGAAAAACACAAATAATTAAAGAGAATTACGGAAGTGCCTTTATTTTTTTCTAATTATTTTTTAAAGGCATTTCAAACCATTGCTCTAACCCATTGTTTAAATTTCTACTAGAATTAACAGCCAAAAAAATTTCTACTAGAATTTTATGGATAGACTGTGAAAATTATAAGGACCCGCTATCACTCTTATAATTAAAATAGGCGATAACAGTTCCCCAACCACATATAATCTATAGGATTATATGTAAGGTTGTCTAAGTGTTTGAGGAATTGTTTATCTAATTCCACATATTTAACGAAATTGAAGCCATAGTTTTTCAAAACTTTTAGTAAAACATAACTACACCTCCCATATCATCTTTCACAACAGAAATATACCCAAGTCATACATAGCTAAGTATGTATATACATATTACAACCTAAGGCTTCTTACAAGCCTTAACAAAATTACACATATAATCCAACTAGAATTTTAAATACAACCACAAAAGCTATCATAACTAGTCTATTACAAAATATGGATTCCATCAAGTCTAAGGTCATCTCTAGTCCTCCAAATCATCAAGAAAATCCTCCGAATCGGTTCCATACCCCAAACTCGTATAAAACTCATTGAATTCATCACATGAAATGGTTAGAATATGAGCCAAAGGCCTAGTACGCAAATAACGAATACAAATGCAAAATGATTCAGGCATGCTTAAGCTAAATGCAAAATGCAACAACCAATAATCTATTATTCAATCTTTAGTTAGTCATACATCATGAGAGTATTCAAACTATGGACAACAGGGATTCCTACGGGAACCTGAGTAACAATCATGACGCTTAGGGAGTTGATATAAGTAGCTCAGATACTCATATCATCCTAGATAAATATATCCATAACGATTAAGTAATCTCATTTAGGGTTTCTAGCCGTTTCTCGACTTTACTTAACTTGATCCATAATATCTCTTAATTCAAGTGTTCCCATAAACATTGAATTAAATCATATTACATCCTTTCAAGAATAAGAAAATGTTATAATGATACGAAATTCCCTATCGATTACCCGCTAAACCACTTATGAAAGTCATATAAAAATGACAGGGGTGGTCTAAGCACCTAAAACTACCATGCCCCCAATCTGAGCAGGGTTACCGCTCTCCGAACCAAATTCAACAATATAAAAAACACTCAACAAACAATTAGTAAATTTCTTAATTTAGAGTAACTTGAAAAATGCTTATCCTAACAAAGAAACAAGCAAGTTATCACGTACCTGAAATAGCTCGAGAACTAATGGGGTTGGCCGAGCGAGGATCTATCATTGTACGAGATAATATTGAATTTCTCACTTAATTCAAGCACTAATTAACTAGTTTCAAACATAACTAATCAAAAAAATTCAAATAAATTATTACAAAGTCTTAACTGTAAATCCCCGAAATTTTTGGATTCGAATTATAGTTTAAACCCTAATCGGAAGTCAACCGGATTTTTCAGAGTCATCAAAACCCTAGTTTATCGTAACCGCTTAAGTTCGGCATTGCCGTTTTCTCTAGCCCTAGAAAACGAAGTGGGAATAATTAGCTATAATGGTTCGTAATAGCTATAGGTTACGTAAAAATATCAATGTTGCAAAATTCAAGTGTCCTTAGAACCCGATCGGACACAGTTATCGAAAAACGTGTTTCGAAGCTCGGAATAGAAAAAATATTCCTAATATACCGTTAGACTCGTAAAAATATGAGGTTTCCAAAAATATCAATTTCGTAATTTTTCGGTAGCTAAAAATATCATATATCACTTTTATACGCGTATTTTCTTACTACCGGTATTTAATTGTCATATCTACTTTTACATTACACTATTTTCTACTATTCTACACTATTCACCTATCTCTACTTTTCCTTACAACCTACTCTTACAAACCATACACCTATTTCTTACACATTTTCATTTCCAATACAACTTCACATCTTTCATTTCTTACTTTTAATTAACAAAATAACTAAAAAATAAAATTTTCCCCTCTTTTATGCATGAAGTAGTGCCCCGCGCCGCCCCCCCCCCCCCCCCCCCCCCCCCCCCCTCATGATGTCTCAATTTGTTTTATTTTTCACTATTTAATTAACACAAATTATCTCCCACATTTTCCTATAATACCCCCTCATACCTTCACTTCTTTCATACCACTTCTTTACTAAAGTTACTCTCTCAAAATCTCTCAAGAATTCTCTTAAAGAAGCTTCTTCTTCTTCTTCTCTTCTTCTTTCTTTTAGGTAATATGCCTTCAAGAAATTCTTATGTTCATCTATTTAGTATGAACTTAGTGTGTGTTTTCTAAAACCATTAAAGTTATGAAAGCAACAATAGGTTCATACTTTGTGTTTGTTCAAAATCTCCAACTCCTTTGTGTTCTTTTATGTTCACTACTATCTAAGTATCTATATAGCTATATATATTATTTAGAGCATATAAGCTCAATGTTTTGCAATTTATTTACCTTTCATGCAATTTATTTACTTCATTGTAATTTATTTATTTCAAGTTGTTTTTAAGACTAGTCATTATAGTCTTAGACTTGTCCTCATCAAGTCAAAACATTTTTTTTTCTTTTCGGGACTAGTCTTTTCTTAGTCTCGGGGTACCTTGATGAAGCTAAGATCCCAATACTTGATTTATTTTTTTATATGCTTATTCTTTTAAAGTTATTATATTCTTTTCATATTTTCATAGCTTATGATTCATATTCATGCATGAACATAATGGTCTTGTCTCAACAAGATAAATGAAGGAAATGTTTTCTTAAGATAAAAAGTTTTCCCTTAGAAATAAAAGTATGAAGTTAATGTTTTCCCTAAGAAACTAAGAAGTCATCCTAAACAAGCCTAGAGGAACTTACAAGAAATTTTATAAACATACAAAGGATTTATGAAGTAAACAAGAGTTTTACAATAACATCATCTTTTTCTTTAAATAATAGAACCCCTTTTCATTAAAATAAAATGATCCCAAGAAACCAAGGAACTAAAATATTCTTTTGTGAAAATTATTATTATTACAAATTGTTGGAAACTAAGCTTAGAAAAATAAAAATCATTCTTTTAAAATACTTACAAAGAAATTAAAACTTATTTCAAAGTAGCTCAAGATCTTTTTAGAGTAAAAAACATTTCAAAATTTTCTCAAGTTCAAATCTTTCAAGACTTTACCTTTTTGAATTGAGACAACTCCATTTACTTCATACATTTGTTATGAATCACATATATGCATATACCTTTCAAAAAGTTTACAAAATACTTGAAATATTCATCTCTTCAAATGAGCTTTGTGTACAAGAAGGAAATCAAGTTTTTGCAAATTCGTGGTAAATCTGGTCGCTGACTTTACGGGACCCAAACGACTTAGTTTTATAAAAAGCTTAGAAATGCGTAGATCTTTTCGAGTAGGTAGAAAACGATATATTATATGCGAAATCCGAGTTAAAATGAGCAAGTTATGGCCATTTTATGTTGGAATTTCCCCATATACGATTTTACCGCGATTTAAGAAAAGATTAGAATCTTCAAGAATAGAAGTTCATGAAATACTCATCTTAGGTATTCTTCTTTCTTTTAGATAATCTCGAGGAGGATTGTTCATATCCCGAAGATTACTACGATTAGTGGAAATCTCGAACGACTCATCCATTTCAAGAAAAGTGTCATCATGGCTGAGTGAGTTTACTTCCCATTAATTTTCTCATACTCTTGATTGTGCTTGTAAAATTAGTTGCACTAGAATTTAGGCAAAATCAAAAGGAAGTGTATGATAATATGTTGAAATAATACTAAGTATATCGAAACTCAATTTGTTTGTAATAAAGTTGTATGTGCATTAATATCTTGAAGTGTTTGAAATTGGTTGATCACTTAAAAGAAGTTAAATGTAACTACTAGACTTTAATTAAGAAATTATTCATGCACTTCATATGTTGAGTCACATTTCATTCACTACTATACAATTGGTAGGACAAGTGTATAATAGTGGTGGTAAGCAGAACCGATATATCATGTAAGTGGTGAGTAGGAGCCAGTAAAAACTACAAAATTGGTGGCTAGTAAGAGCCTATAATAACTACAAGTTTTTGATGGCGTATAGGAGCTGGTAAGATCTATAAAAGTGTTTTTAAAAGTTGTGGCTGTAATTGGTCTGAATACCCAACCCCGAATGAACGGCGTAATTCATTCAACATATGATTCCTGCAAAGTCATATGTCTTGTATGCTCACGTGGTTGTTGCATTCCATATGTTTGAATAATAAACTTGATTGATAATTTTCTTTGAGTATGAATTTTGGGATTTACTCACTAAGTTCATAAGCTTACACCCCTATAGGTATTTGTATTCTCAGGGACACCTATTTTTGTGCCTGAGGTCTCCCTGTATCCATGTGAGTTTTATATATTGAAGCTTTTGGAGGAAATCTACTCGAAGACTTAGATTAGAATTCATTTGAAATCTTTAATGTAGTATTTTAGATGTTGTAAAGAGTATCACGATCCTTGGGATTAGCGGGGGTATGCCCCTAAGAAATCATGTAATAGACCTTTAGTTATTAATGATATAATTATGTTTTATTTCTGGATTCTTGTATGTTCATTTTTACTTGCTTAAACTATGCTTCCCAGAAGCGTCTCCTATTACCGTGCTAGACGCCTTACATATAATACTAAGGCTTTCGCATGACTAAGGAAGTCATTCCTAAGCCTTGATATTATATGTGGCGGGTTGTCACGTTTAGGGTACCCTTCGGAGCGTGACAATAACATAGCAATTAAACATCATATTATATCGTACAATACTCAACAAATGTTCAATTGATCATATATCACTTTGGGAATTATTAGAGAAAGTTTTTGAAAATGAAAACTGCACGGGACACCGCGACCTTTAATGTTGGCGGCGTTGAACTGGTGCACAATGCACTAGAATTCAACACTTACCACCACTGGCAACGTTCAAGGATATGCCGGCAACCTTTAGTCTATGCCAGTCGTCTTAAGTCGGTATAGACTACAACTCCAAATTTCTAAAATTTTCCAAGAGTTCCACGAGGTTGGTTCACGTCCGTGAATACCCCCAACACTAGTAGCATTTCCATGTATGCCGACAGCGTGGGATACTACACTGGTGACTTTAAGCCCGGTGTTAAAAATTATAATTCTGTTCGCATTCCACACCGCCTCTAAGTCGACGGGGTTGGAACCCTAATAGTTGGCGTACGCTTTGAAAAATCAACACTGGCCAATTTTCTTTACGAAAGCCGGTAGCGTTTTAAGTGGCTTTAAGAAAATAGGTTCTAATCATCTTCAACACGGCCTCTATGCCGGTTGAAATAGCCATAATTTTAATATATTAATGCATGCTAAATTTGATAATTAAAGGTGTGTATGTGTTTGAGTGAATTAGCGTATTTGTATTGTGAATGTGATATAATGTATATGAATAGATAATAAGCTAGAGTAATATATTTAGCATGATAGTCTAGTCATGTTATTAATCATTATATTAATGCAAGTGCTTGGTGTAGTAATTAATGTTTGATAAATTAAGTGTATTTTGAGCTAAGTTTATACTCTTTAAGCTTAGCAGATTTTTAGCTAATACAAGCCCAAATTTAAGCCCCAATCTAAGCCTAAACAAGGCCAAAGCCTTCCCAATTTCTACCTCCCCAAAAGTTAAGATTATTTTGGATAAATATCAAGCCTATTTGTAAACTTTAAACAATCCAAAATAGAATAAAGGAAAAAGAAATTTCGTAACTTTAGAAGGCCAAAAATTTCCAACACCTAAATCAAGTTTTCTTGGACTCAACACACCAAAAATCCTTCCCTAAGCCTTATATATACGCTGAGGTAAGTTTATTTGATGTTTGAGATGTCTTATTTCCTCTTAGTCCATAAAATATGCATGTGTAGTATAAACAAGTAGTTGATGTGCTAAATTCTTATTGAAATGTTGTAGAGTGGTTAGGAAAGCTTTAGAATGCTTAGTATATTATAGATAGGTTGTAGTAGACTCTCATATGGTGGAATGAGTTGGAAGAGGTAAAATGTAAAAATTTTTGTGTTTGGAAAATAGAGGAAATCTAAAATGCAAATTGCAGTGTACGGTGCCTCGTATGCCGCCGGTGTTAAAGTTTTTATGTCTAATCTTTCCAAATTTATCTTAAACGCCATCGGCGTTAAAGTCAGAATTTGCCGGCGTTAGAACCCTGATTTCTGACCTTGCGAAATTTTTCTTAAACACCGCCGGCGTTGACGTTGACATTGCCGGCGTAAAGACTTCAAGGTTTTGTACATAATGTATACTTCTTAACGCCGCCTTATACGCCACCGGCGTATGATCCTATACTGCTGGTGTTAAGGTTTGTATTGCCAGTATTAATGGCCGGCGTGGACTTGTAAATTTCAAGTTTTTCTAACTTCTTCCAACTTCTTCCAATACATGATATAAGACTTTTTAATCAAAGATTTGCCTTATATGATGTTGTATATATGTTATGTGATGACTTTGGATTGTCTTAAGGTTCAATAATTTTCTTAAGTTCTAATCTAGTGAATATAAGATTGACTTAGGATAGTAATGTGATATAGTTGATTTATATGGAATAGAGATAGATACTCAGTTGGAGATTCCCGTCAATTCCCAAATCAAATAAGGGACACAATACTTTGATTGATTGTTGCTTAAGATAGGCATATACCAAATTGACTTTAATCGAAGATTAATCAGAGATATTAAAATTGGTTGTGCTTTATGTCGTTGAATTAGGAACCGAGGAGCGACAACCTTGTCATGATGCAATGGCACGGTAGTTTAGGCACTTAGCCTAATCCTTTGTCATGATGCAATGACTCAAATCCATGATGCAATGGTTCATCATGATGTAATGGTGGTTTCTTTATTGGCTAAGTGGGTAGCTAATAGGGTTAATAGTATCGGTATATTCTTTACTTAGGCTCGGAAGGAAATAATATGTTTTAGTTCACGGGTATGGGACCGTTAAACTAATTGATGTTATAAACCGGGATAAGTGGAGTGTATAAAGGAGTGTAAACCCTAAATGATGCTATTATGTTCTTTATCGGTTAGATATAGGAGATATAAATATCTGGCCTATCTATATCAAACCCCTGAGTAGTTGCTGTTACTCAGGACCCCCAGAATTTCCAAGCTTGAATCGGAGTTTGAATACTCTAGTGTTGTTCTATTCACTTATCTAAAAGAATATTAAGTTGTGGTGACTTATTGCATGCATTTAGTTAATGAGCATTATATTTATATTTGTTTGCACTATTGTGTATTGGGCCTTTGGCTCATGCTGCTCTCTTGTAGGTAACTTTGATGACGAGCCTTATGATGATATGGGCTATGGGATTGACTGGGAGAATTCTATGGATGACTAAGAGAGAGAGACCTAGTATATGCTTAGGATTCCTTTTGACTTAGATTTTTTTTTAAGTGTTTAGGCTTATTTGTTAAGCCTTGGAATGTATTTTGAGTTGAATTGTATTTGTAATATAGTTGGATTGTAAGTAAGATTTCTATGTTTATGTGATCTTTGGGAAGTTATGATGCATATATGATGTATGACTTGTATATAGGTAATGACCCACGACTTATGTAGTGGAAATATTTCTTAATTCAAATTATGTGAATGTTATGTCTGTTTTAAACAGGTAGCCCTTACAAACATCTCTTTTTAAGATGACCTTACATATAATACTTGAATATTGTTCCTAATATTTGGGTATTAAGCGTGATCGGGAGATTTGACACACTTAATAATAAGGGTTAAGTGGGTCGGGTTTTTACACTGGCAGTGTTGAAGTACCAGATGCCGGCGTATGCTCAAAACAGACCTATTCGAAAATGTTTTACTTCTCCTGCTTTCTTTACAAGATTTACTCATTTCAAAAATGCTCCAAACTTATTCTAAGCTTCCCAAAACTTGTTATATGTTCTAAACATCATTCAAACAACACAAACTCCACTTCTAATCATCAAACACCCAACTACAACATCAAACACCAATTACACTTCAATTACTAAACTTAACTTCACTACTCACCAACACTTCTTACAACTTCCCTAAGACTCATCTAAGTTCACAAAATAACAAAACTCAACCTAACATATATCAATGCATAAAATCAATCATCTCTAATAACATTAACTCATTCTACTATAAGTTTTACATCCAAAATATAAGAAAGGAAATAAAACAAAAATATTATGCTTGCATTAACTTACATGAATAGGCTTTCGCTTGAAGTAATTTTTGGATCTAAAGGCTTGTTGTTGATTTTAGTTTAGGGCTTATGGTTTAGAGATAGAAAGAAGAGAGAAAGAAAAGAAATGTGGGAAATTCGTATGAAAATATGGGCTGCCAAAATGAGGCCCTAATTGATCAAATTTGAGGTCTATAATTATCCAAAGTTTGACTTTAGGGGTATATTTGACTTAGGTTTAATTTGACTTAATTTGGAGTGCATTTGGGTTAAATTTGAGCTTGAAAAATGAACTTAAACTTTGTAAAATTTCTGTCAACCATTTCTTAGGAAATTCAAAAGTTATTTTGATAATTCTAAACATAACACATACATATTAATTCATGAAAGACACAAACATTAATTACACTATACACACATCAATATACATAAAACAATAACATTAATTTCATTGCACATATGCAGATACAAAATGACACATATTCAACACATGCACTAATTATATTGTTCATACACATATATCTCATTTCAAAATTGTATATAATTTCAAAAACACATTTATGAAATATAATTTAGGAAATGCATGGCTATTTCATTCTCCCCTCCAAAAAGTTTCGTCCTCGAAATTTAGCTTACCTTAATCACTACTCAAATAACTCGGGATACTCTATTTCATTTCATCCTCGAGCTCCTACATTGCTTCTCTTTCGATTTGTCCGGTCCACAAGACTTTCGCAAAAGGAATTACTTTCCTCTCAACACTTTATCAATCCTATCCAAAATCTTGATCGACTTTTCAATTGTACTCAAATTTGGTTGAACTCTCGTTGATGTGTAGAGATAATGGCTTTGGGGTCTGATACACATTTTCTGAGCTGAGATACATGGAATTCATCATGCACTTCCAATAAATTCGGTGGTAGAGCCAATTGATAAGCTAATGGACTAATTCTCTTTAAAATCTCATATGGACCAATGTATCTTGGATTCAACTTGCCTTTAACCACAAATCTAATTACTCCTTTTGTTGGAGAGATTTTGAGAAACACATGGTCACCAAATTCGAACTTCAATGGTCTCCTCATTGTGTCAGCATAGCTTTTATACCGATCTTGAGCTATTTTCATTCGTTGTTTTTTCACTTGAATCTTATCTACTGCTTGCTGTATCAATTCAGGACCTAAAATAACTCTTTCACCAACTTCATCCCGGTACAGGAGATCTGCACTTCCTACCATAAAGAGCTTCATAGGGTGCCATTTGAATCGTTGCTTGAAAGCTATTGTTGTAGGCAAATTCAATAAGTGGCAAATAAGTGTCTCACCTATTGCCAAAATCTAAGACACATGCTCTAAGCATATCTTTCACTATCTGAATCGTTTTCTCTGATTGCCCATCTGTCTGTGGATGAAATGCAGTGCTATACCAAAGCCGAGACCTAAAGTAGTATGTAAACTCCTCCAGAACCGGCTGACAAAGCGAGAATCTCGATCGGAAGTAATCATCTTTGGAATCCTATGTAGTCTCATTATCTCTTTAATATAGATATGTGCCATCTTCTCTAAGGAATCTCCAACCCTCAAAGGTATGAAATGAGCCGATTTTGTTAATCTGTCCACGATTACCCAATAACTTCATATTTGGCAATAGTCCTGGGTAAGGCCGATATAAAATCCATAGTGATATTATCCCATTTCTATTCAAGTATAGATAAAGGTTGAAGTTCTCCTCTGGGTCTTTGGTGCTCGATTTTTATTTATTGACAAGCCAAACACTTGGAAACATATTGAGCAATATCCTTCTTCAAACCTTCCCACCAAAATTTTTTCTTCAAATCTCTATACATTTTGTTAGTTCCCGGGTGAATCGAATATCAAGATGAATGAGCTTCTTTCATGATTTCTTCTCTCAAGCCATATGGCACAAGAAGTCGATTCCCATATCTAACAATTCCATTTATGTCAATCCTCAACTCTTTTCTCTTCCCTTCACTTATAGCAATCTTCATTCTTTTAGCTTCCTCGTCTTCCTTTTGGGCTTGTTTAATCTTGTCCAAGATTGTTGGTTGCAAGGACAATTGAGCAATATATCAACTTGCTCTAATGTAACTTCAAGTTCTAACTTCATGAAGTCCATCTGAATCTCTCTTTGATTAGAAATCAAGGTTGCATCATTCACTTGCTTCTTCCTACTGAGTGCATCTGCTACCACATTAGCTACTAGGATGCTAAAGGATTTCCACATCATAATCTTTAATCAATTCAAGCCTCTTCTCTGCCTCATATAAGCTCCTTTCCTGAGTAAAATGTATTTCAAGCTTTGTGATCCGTGTAAATCTTACACTTCTCTCCAACAGATAGTGTCTCCAAAGTTTAAGTGCGAGAATTACTACTGCCAACTCGAGATCATGCACTAGATAATTCTTCTCATGGGGTTTTAGTTGCCTTGATGCATAAGCTGTAACTTTTCCATCTTGCATGAGAACACAACCGAGTCTTTAGATAGATGCATCACTAAAGACCATGAATTCCTTTCCACTAACGGGTAGTGCCAAAATAGGAGTTGATATCAATCTTTCTTTCAACTCTTCAAAACTCCTCTCACACTTGTCATCCCACATATACTTAATAATTCTTTCTTGTTAATCTTGTTAATGGGGACGCAACTTTTGAAAATCCCTCTACAAACCTTCGGTAGTATCCCGTTAATCCAAGAAAACTTCAATCTCGCTTACATTAGTAGGTCTTGTCCATCTCAAAATAGCTTCGATCTTCATTGGATCAACTGAAATACCTTCCTTTGAAATAATATGCCCGAGAAAGGATATTTCTTCCAACCAAAACTGACACTTATTAAATTTTGCATAAAGTTTCTTCTCTCGAAGTCTTTGTAACACAAGTCTTAAGTGCTCTTGATGATCCTCTTTGCTTTGGGAATAAATCAGAATATCATTAATAAATACTATGACAAATGAATCCTAATAATCCTTGAAGACTCTATTCATCAAACCCATGAACGTGGCTGGAGCATTGGTTAACCCGAAAGGCATCACTAAAAACTTGAAGTGCCAATACCGAGTTCTGAAGCCCGTCTTCTGAATATCTTGAGATTTGATCTTAAGTTGATAATATCCTGATCTCAAGTCGATCTTAGAAAACACTATGGCTCCCATCAACTGATCAAATAGATCATCAATCCTGGACAAAGGATATTTGTTCTTAATAGTAACCTGGTTCAATTACCTATAATCGATGCACATGCACAAACTTTCATCTTTCTTCCTTACAAGTAATACAGGAGCACCCTATGGCGATATACTCGGTCTAATGAAGCTTAAATCTTGCAATTCTTGTAACTGTAGCTTCAACTCTTTCAACTCTACAGGTGCCATTCTATATGGAGCCTTGGAAATAGGTACTGTTCTAGGTAATACTTCAATTCCAAACTCTATCTCCCTATCTGGTGTTAGTCCAGGTAACTTCTCAGGAAATACATCCACAAACTCATTCACAGTTGGCACCATTTTGATATCCACTTCTTCAATATTCATAGCTGCCAAGACTGGTTTTTCCCACAACTCCATAAATTTCATACTCTTAGGTTTTAGTCTTTCCAACCTATATGTGAATCTCCCCTCATCTAAATCAAAACTTAACTCCGCCTTACTACAATCAATTGTAACCTTATAATGATTTAGCCAATTCATTCCCAAGATCACATCAAAATCAGATAAATGCAATACTATCATATCAATAGGCATGTTCACATTTGAAATCATAACATTTATATTTTTACACACACAGGAATGTCTATTTTCAATCACCAACGAAGTGGTCACACACATAATACGATCAATCAATGTTTCATAAACAAGCTTACAATCATTCATATAATTTTCAGAAATACAAGCATGAGTTGCTTCGGTATCAATCAACACATATGCATCCCTATTAGCAACACTCAGGATATCTGCTAAGGTGTCTATTGATGGTATATCCTCAATCTGTTGTAAGGTGAAAACCCTAGCATTTGTCTTTCTCTTCTCTATATCATCTGCACTCTTAATGTTAGGTCGATCCTTGCAGTTAGTAATATGATGACCTCTTTGCTTGCAATATGCACAAAAGAACGGTGGTAGTTTCGGATTCTTGCATTCTTTAGATTTATGTCCAACTTGACCACATGAAAAACATGCATTAGGAGTCCACTTACAGTCAGATAACTCATGAGGACCATAACACCTAAAGCATTTCTTCTCAAATATAGGCCTAAAAGCTTTATATGTCGGCTTTTGATTTCCTTGTCGTCCCATAAAAGGCTTCTTTCCTTTACTAGCACCCCAATAACTATAATAGGATGAAGTAGAAGCAGGTCTCTTTTCCATAAATGCAGCTCTCTTTGCTCTTCTAATTCTTATCATTCTGAATTTGTTCCATTAGCAAAGCTTTGGCCACAATATTTGATATAGCATGTAATTCAAATTTCTTCACTTCACTTTGAATCTCCTCATTCAAGCCATTATTAAATTTTTGAACTTTCATTCTCTCATCCCGGTAGTCGCCTCCAGCAAAGCGCAATAGTTTACAAAATTCACCATGATATTCATCTATAGTCTTGCTCCCTTGTCTCAAGTTCAACTAGTCAGCGATCATCCTCTCTCTCACTGAATTTGGAAAATATTTGGTGAAGAATGTATCCTAGAATGCAATCCATGATATAGGTTGTTGTAGATTTCCACTAGTTAATCTCCACCAATTGTAAGCCTCTTTCTTCATCATATAAATCGCTAAATCAATTTTAGTATCTTTCGGTGTTCTACTAGTGGCAAATGTCTTTTCTAACTCCTCTATCCAATTCTCAGCCACTGTAGGATCGGTACTAGTGCCATCAAATTCTAGGACCATCTTGGTAAAATCATGTAACTTGATTTAGTTGGATTGATCATTTACAGGAGTAGCCTCATTTGGTTTCGTTCCTTGTTGATTACTTTGCTACATAAAGTGTTGTGTTTGCTGATACATCATCATCTAATATTGTTGCATCATTGCCACATGTCCCTTATCATACCATACATAGAATTTGGATCACCAGTGGGCATTTGTGGCATTGGAGGAATGGGTGGCATAGGTGAAGGTAGTGGAATCTAAGTCGGTGGAGGAACTTGCGAAGTTGAAGCCGATGCAGGAGATGGAGTAGTCTTACCACTCGGTGTAGAAGATGAAGTAGGAGCAAATGTAGATGATGACTGTGGTGGCGGTGGCATACTCTCCCTATCAAAGTGTTGCCTTGTAGATCTCCTTAACTTGTTCATCTTTATAATTGCACACATATATTCAACACACACACATGTATACAAATTTCTAATCACATCCAAAACATATCAAATTAACATTCACATTCATATATAAAATGGCAAATAATTGAGCAAGCTATCAAACAAGCAACAAGCATAAGAAGCTATCAAAGAAGCAAATAAACACAAGTATTCAAGCGAACTTAACTCTTTCTATATACCTATTTGTGTCTAAGTCAAGTCTCAAACAAACTATTACAATTAGACAAACAATTAATCAAACTCGGCTCTAATACCAACTGTAAGGACCCGCTATCACTCTTATAATTAAAATAGATGATAATATTTCCCCAACCACATATAACCTGTAGGATTATATGTAAGGTTGTCTAAAAGAAGTGTTTGAGGAATTGTTTATCTAATTCCACATATTTAACGAAATTGAAACCATAATTTTTCAAAACTTTTTGTAAAACATAACTACACTTCCCATATCATCTTTCACAAAAGAAATATACCCAAGTCATACATAGCTAAGTATGTATATACATATTACAACCTAAGGCTTCTTACAAGCCTTAACAAAATTACATATATAATCCAACTAGAACTTTAAATACAACTACAAAAGCTATCATAACTAGTCTATTACAAAATATGGATTCCATCAAGTCTAAGGTCACTCTAGTCCTCCAAATCATCAAGAAAATCCTCCAAATCGGTTCCATACTCTATACTCATATAAAACTCGTCGGATTCATCACCTGAAATGGTTAAAATATGAGCAAAAGGCCTAGTACACAAGTAACGAATACAAATACAAAGTGATTCACACATGCTTAAGCTAAATGCAAAATGCAAAATGCAACATTTAATAATTTATTATTCAATCTTTAGTTAGTTATACATCATGAGAGTATTCAAACTCCGGACAACAAGGATTTCTAGGGGAACCTGAGTAACGATCATGACACTCAGGGGGTTGATATAAGTAGCTTGAATACTCATACCATCCTAGATAAATTTATCCATAACAATTAAGTAATCTCAATTAGGGTTTCTAGCCATTTCTTGACTTTACTCAACTCGATCCATAATATCACTTAATTCAAGTGTTCTCATAAATATTGAATTAAATCATATTATATCCTTTCAAGAATAAGAAAATGTTATAACGATACGAAATTCCCTATCGATTACCCACTAAACCACTTATGAAAGTCATATCAAAATGACAGGGGTGGTTTAAGCGCTTAAAACTACCATGCCCCCAATCTGAGCAGGGTTACCGCTCTCTGAACCATATTCAACGGTATAAAAGACACTCAACAAACAATTAGTAAATTTCTTAATTTAGAGTAACTTGAAATAATATTTATCCTAACAAAGAAACAAGCAAGTTACCGTGTACCTGAAATAGCTTGGGAACTTATGGGGTTGGTCGAGCGAGGATCTATCACTGTACAAGATAATATTGAATTTCTCATTTATTCAAGCACTAATTAATAGTTTCAAACATAAGTAGTCAAAAAAATTCAAATAAATTATTATAAAGTCATAACATAGCATTTAAACATCATATTGTATCATACAATGCTCAACAAATGTTCAATTGTTCATATATGACACGCCGCCTTCAACGTAGGCGACATTGAACCGGTGCACAATGCACTAGAATTCAACACTAACCACTACTGACAGCATTCAAGGATACGTCGGTAGCCTTTAGTCTATGCTGGCGGCTTGAGTCGGTGTAAACCACAACTCCAAATTTCCAAAATTTTTCGAGAGTTCCCTAGTGTTGGTTTGTGAATGACCTAGATTTATATTTTAATCAAATCTCATGTGTTTATTAATAATTTATTTTAAGGAGATGAATTGAATGAGTATGTTTGTGTTGTTAGTAGTCTAATATATAAGATTTTGTATGTGTATATGTGGATATTAATATTTTGTTCTATATGCATTAATGTGTGAGTAATGAAATTATTAATGTTGTCTTGTGCACATTAAGATGTTAAATTAGGTTAGATTATTAAATCAACTCCAATTTTGTTAAAGATTAATTGATAGAGTTCTTGGTAATTAAGTAGCATTTATGCCCTAAATGTAAGCTAAATGGAGTCCAAATTAAAGTGAAATGCAACCTAAAGTTAATATATGCATTAAGGGGTAAATTTGGAAGTGTAAAAGTCAAAATTAAGCTAATTTGATTACTTTTTGAGGCAGCTCAAAATTTTATCCGAATTTTCCTTTTCTTTCTTCTTTTTCTTTTCTTCTTCTTCCTCCATTTCCATCTCCATTTCCAAGCTCAAGTTAGGGTTATATCAAGTTGAAATCAAAGTTATTTTCAAGACAAGGTATATATATGTGTATTTGAATTTATTTAGTTCAGGTTGTTATGTTGTTTTATTTTCCTTCTTAAAATATGATGTATGGATTATTGGATGAATTGAGCTTAATGTTGATCAAATATTTGTTCATGCATGGGATGAGTTGAGAAGGTGCTATATGAGTGTGGGAGAGTATGCATGTATTGTTGTATGATTATGAAGAGTTGGGAAGTTGTTAAGAGGATTTGTGTGGGATAATTTAGAATTGATGGAAGTAGAAATTGAAGTGTTTAATTGTATTGAATTCATGCCTTGAATTGCTAGAATTGAGTAGTATAGATATGAGTAAGGCTAAGATGTTAGTAAGGTGGTGGAGGAAGGATTAAAGTGTATTATGATATGATTTTGTAAAGTTGAAAAACAGGGGATTTAAGTTTCTCTCGTTTAACCTTGTTTTTAAAACGTACGCCGGCAACCTGGGAATTCAACGCCGCCGGCTTAGAGGCAGCGTTGGATTCAGAATTTTTAAGGCTGGCTGAAAGCCGCCGGCTTTCGCTGGGAAAGTCAGCCGGCGTTCATTCTGTCATGTTGAACGCTGGCAGTGAAAATTAAGGCCGCCGGCGTATATGTCAAAGCCGCCAGCTTATCTGAGTAAGCGGCCGGCTCAGACCTCTCTGGACGTTTTTGAAAATTTTGGTTTTGGATTCTACGCCGGCTCAAGGCCGCCGGCGTAAGGTATAAAGGCTGACGGCGTACAATTTGAACGCTGCCAGCGTTGGAAGTGTATATTTTCAGAACATTGAGCACCGGCCCAAAGCCGCCGGCTTTGGATGCCGGCCTATCCCCTGTGCTTTTGAAATTCAAAAACTTTTTCCACAAATTTTCCGAAGTTTGTTATTTGAGCAATTGAGTTTTATTAAGCGATTTGGGACATAATAGGATGTTTAAATGATTATTCATGACCTTGTATCCAATTATTTAGATTTCTTTGATAAATTGTGATATGGATATAATATATTTGTGTTAATGAGATCTGTAATTGTGATTTATTAATTATTGTGATATTTCCATTACAGTTAAGGATTCTTCGGTT
This sequence comes from Combretum micranthum, assembly GCA_024138025.1. Classification (NCBI taxonomy): domain Eukaryota; kingdom Viridiplantae; phylum Streptophyta; class Magnoliopsida; order Myrtales; family Combretaceae; genus Combretum; species Combretum micranthum. The sequence continues at coordinate 468,692 of JAMXBD010000183.1, forward strand.
AGTTCATCACCGAGAGATCCTAGTTCTATTCTAACGGTTCAGGTACGCAATAACTTGTCTGATGTTTGCTAGGACCAGACATTTCTAATTGACCTAAATTGATTCGATTTAATATTTGGATGAATTGGATGTCTATTACGCTGTTTAATCTGGTCCGAGGAGCAGCAAACCTGTCATGATGCAATGACATGTTAGCTAGGCGCTTAACCAAGTCATGATGCAATGACTTTACCATGATGCAATGGTACGCTATGATGCAATAGCGATTCTTTTGGTTAAGTGGGTAGCCGATAGGGGGGAATTGTATCTGTGTAACGTTTGCTTAAACTTAGGGGGAAATACCATGATTTAGTTCAAGGTTTATGGGAACTTGTGAACTAGGCTCATGTTATGGACTGAGTTTAAGTAGAGTCGGGCAACGGCTTTTAAACCCTAGATGAAGCTATTAACTTCATGAAATAGATATAGGAGATATAAGTATTCGGACTGCTTATATCAACCCCCTGAGCAGCTGCTGTTACTCAGGATCCCTGGATTCCCGAAGTGTGACCGGGGTTTGAATACCCTTTTGTTGATTTGTGAATCAAAATGTAATAAAGATAACCACTTGTTCTATGATGCATTACATGAATCGGATGACTTGTTATGCATTGGTTATTGTGTACTGGGCCTCTGGCTCACTTTTGCTGCTTTGCAGGTATGGAGACGAGTATTACGATGACTTGGGCTATGGGTCCGATTTCGAAAGATTTTGGATGAGTGGGACGAATAGGATTCGATACCCTGGACCTTTGGAAGACTTTTTGCGATGGAGAAGTTATGTATAGATGGCTTAATAGTTAAGCCAAATTCTTTTGTAATGACCTTAAGATCCTTAGGATCTCATGTTTTGAGAAAACATGTAATTTGTTTTGTAGTGTCATGTATTGACACAAAGAAATGTTTATGATGTAAATATATGTATAGATTGCTTTTGTTAGCAATCTTGTTTTATTTAAAAGCTATTTACAAAGTTCAGTGATTTTGATCAAACAATTTTCATAAACTGTTAGTTTTAGGACAACCTTACATATAATGTGAAAACGTTATATGTGGTTGGGGATTCGGTACTCTAAGTCTCGGGATTTAGAGGATCGGGTCTTTACAGATGGTATCAGAGCCTTGTTTATGAAATTGTTTGATTAAATAGTGGTGACTTGACCTTAGATACGGTGAGTTAGTTAGACATATATAGGACTTGTTTATATTAAGTTTTATGTTAATTGTCTAATTAGTTTTTAATTTGTTTTGATATTGATTTGACCTTGTAAAATTATTATATGTCATACATGTTGCATGTTTGTTTAAAAGATGGATAGGTCACGAAGAGTAACCCGACAATCTTCGGAAAGAGAAAGTATGCCACCTCCTTCTCAGTCTACTATTTCAGCTTCTGCATCAGCTAGTATTCCAGCTTCTACTTCGACTCCATCACCGGCTTCGGCTTCTACTGCACCGAATCCACAGCCTCCTCAAATGCCAGCATATCCAGCTATGCCACAGATGCCTACGGGAGATCCGAATAATGTGCTCACTATGTTTCGGGATATGTTTGCAATAGTTCAGCAGTACCAACAAATGATGTATCAACAACAACAACAATTTATGCAGCAATATCATCCTCCAACTGTGAGAGAAGAGCCACAAGTACCAATGGGAGACCGGAACGAACAAGTCAAGTTGCATGATTTTGTTAGACTGGTACCTGATTTTGATGGAACTGTTTTGGATCCGACTCGAACGGAAGGTTGGATAGTGGAGCTAAGAAAAGCGTTTGCAGCTTGTGAAGTGCCTGAGCATAGAAAAGTTGATTTGGCTATATATATGTTGAAGGGAGATGCATATAATTGGTGGAGATTGAATAGTGAAGGATATGTGAGACCGATACCATGGAACAGATTCAAAGAAGCCTTTTTCTTGCAATACATTCCATCCACAGTGCGGGAACAAATGATATCGAGTTGGTTGAGTCTAAGGCAGGGAAATAAAACTGTTGAAGAATATCATGCAGAATATTGTAGATTGCTTCGATTTGCGGGTACAAGTTACAATGATGAGAGCATGAAGGTTCAAAAGTTCCAAGATGGCTTGAACATGGAGATTAAGAGTGAGGTTAAGAAGTTTCAATTATCAACACTATCGAAACAGTAATCAAGGCGAAGTTAGTGGAACAAATTAATAATGAAAATAAAGCTCAGAGGGATAGACGTGCGACATTTATGGGCAAGAGATCGGTGACATCCTACACCCTTATTCAAGATTTGGTAATGTTAACAAAGGCAAGCGACCATATTTGGGTAAGAAACCAAGCTCGGGACAAGTGGTGAAGACTCCTATGCATCCATTCCATTTGATAGGCGATGCCCTATATGTTTTGGGCCTCATGAATCGTTTCAATGTAAATGGACTCCTGGAGCTTGTTTTGCATGTGGGAAAGTTGGTCATAAAGCTTCTGATTGTCCTGATCCTAAATTGAAGCCCATCTTTTGTGCTCATTGTCAACAAAGGGGTCATCATGTGGCAAATTGTAAAGAAAAGCCGAGGAATGAAGGACCGAACTTTGGAAAGGGAATGACAGCTGCTAGGGTGTTTGCTTTGCAACAATGTGAGAAAGCTCCTTCGGTTGATACACTGGCAGGTATAATACAGATTGCAAGACATCCTGCATATACTTTAATTGATACTGGTGCTACTCATGCATGTATTGCTGAAAGCTTTGTGAATGAGTGTGGTTTGTCTTCTGAAGTGTTGTATGATAGAGTGATGAGTGTGAATACTCCTTTTGGTGTGCAATCCAAAGAGCCATGTGTGTAGTAAGAATGTTGATGTTGTGATTTCTGATGAAAGCATGCCAATAGATATGTTAGTTCTACCTTTAATTGATTTTGATGTTATTCTTGGAATGAATTGGTTGAATCTTTACAAAGCGACAATAGATTGTAGTAAAGCGGAAGTGAGTTTTGAATTGGAAGGTAGAAGACTATTTCATGTGTTGGAAAGAAGGAGACCCGGAAGTATGTATTCTATGGAATTGTGGGAGAAGGATATGGGAACTACAATGGGTAGTGAAGAACTCCGAGTTGATATGGTGCCAGTAGTAAGGGAATTTGTTGATGTTTTTCCTGATGAATTACCCGGTTTGCCACCGGATAGGGAGATTGATTTTGGGATTGATTTGATACCTGGAACTACACCTATTTCTAAAGCTCCGTATCGTATGGCTCCGGCTGAGTTGAAAGAATTGAAAAGTCAGTTAGAAGAATTGCAACACCTCGGGTTTATCCGTCCAAGTATTTCTCCTTGGGGTGCTCCGGTATTGTTTGTTAAGAAGAAAGACGGAAGTTTAAGGATGTGTATAGACTATAGAGAATTGAATCAAGTGACAATCAAGAACAAGTATCCACTTCCACGAATTGATGATTTATTTGATCAACTGAGAGATGCGGCATTGTTTTCCAAGATAGATTTGAGATCCGGATATCATCAACTCAAGATTAAGCAACAAGATATATCCAAGACGGCTTTCAGAACAAGATATGGACATTTTGAGTTTATGGTTATGCCTTTCGGTTTAACAAATGCCCCTGCTGCTTTTATGGATTTGATGAATAGGGTATTTAAGGATTATTTGGATCAATTTGTGATAGTCTTCATTGATGATATATTGGTATATTCAAAGAATGAGGAAGATCATGAAAAACACTTGAGACTTGTATTGCAACGATTGAGAGAGAGGAAGCTTTATGCTAAGTTTAGCAAGTGCAAGTTTTGGTTGAGAGAAGTTGCATTCTTGGGACATATCATTACAAAGGAAGGAATATCTGTTGATCCGGAGAAGATTAGAGCGGTATTGGACTGGCCACCACCGACAAGTGTCACGGAAGTGCGAAGTTTTCTGGGGTTGGCAAGTTATTATAGAAGATTTGTACAAGGTTTTTCCAAAATCGCTTCACCATTAACTAAGTTGACGAGGAAATATGTGAAGTTTGATTGGGATGAAGATTGTGATCGGAGTTTTCTTGAGCTGAAGGAACGATTGATTTCTGCACCGATTTTGGCTTTACCAATTAGTGGAGAAGAGTTTGTAATTTATAGTGATGCTTCACTTCAAGGACTCGGATGTGTGTTGATGCAAGATAATCGAGTCATAGCTTATGCCTCAAGACAATTGAAGTCCCATGAGAAGAATTACCCAATTCATGATCTCGAGCTAGCCGCAGTGGTATTAGCATTGAAGCTTTGGAGACATTATCTGTTTGGTGAAAAGTGTAAGATATTCACGGATCATAAGAGTTTGAAATACATTTTCACTCAAAAGGAATTGAACATGCGACAACGAAGGTGGTTGGAGTTAATTAAAGATTACGATGTTGAAATTTTATATCACCCGGGAAAAGCTAATGTAGTAGCCGATGCGCTCAGTAGAAAGAAACCGATGCATGTGGAATCTTTGGTTACTAGTCAATGGGAGTTACAAGAAGATCTTCAAAGGATGAACATTGAGATAGCTATGGAAAATGTTGACATTATGCTAGCAAGTTTATCATTACAACCGACGATTCTGGATCAAATCAAGCAAGGACAACTTGAGGAACCTGTAAGCCAGAAGTTGAGAAATGAGATAAATCAACAGAGGAGAAAAGAGATGAGAATTGATGATAAAGGAATTATCAGATTCAAAGATAGAATTTATGTACCTGAGATCCATGATTTGAGACATCAAATTATGAAGGAAGCACATTCCTCCTCATATTCATTCATCCGGAAACACGAAGATGTATCGAGACTTGAAGCGACATTTTTGGTGGGAAGGAATGAAAAGGACATTGCAAGATTTGTTTCTAAGTGTTTGGTATGTCAACAAGTGAAGATCGAACATCAACGGCCTGGAGGAGAATTACAACCATTGAAGATTCCGGAATGGAAATGGGATGAATAACTATGGATTTTGTGACGCTTTACCAAAGACAGTAGCCAAGAATGAGATGATTTGGATTATTGTGGATCGACTCACGAAATCGTCACATTTCATTCCACTGAGAATCGGGTGTTCACTTGAAAGATTGGCTCAGATTTACATTCGAGAGATAGTGAGATTACATGGTATACCAATGACCATCACTTCATAGAGATACGAGATTTGTCAGTCGATTCTGGAAAAGTCTTCATGAAGCTCTTGGAACAAAGTTACAATTTAGTACGCTTTTCATCCACAAACTGACGGGCAATCGGAAAGGACAATTCAAATTCTTGAAGATATGCTTAGAGCTTGTGCATTGGATTTTGGAAAGAATTGGGATGAACACTTACCTTTAGTTGAATTCGCTTACAATAATAGTTATCAAGCATCGATTCAGATGGCTCCGTATGAAGCGTTATATGGAAGAAATGTAGATCCCTTTGCATTGGGATGAAGTGGGCGAGAGAGTGTTGATTGGACCCGATTTGGTACAACAAGCGTTGATAAAATTCAAATGATCAAACAGAGTTGAAAGCTGCTCAAGACCGATATAAAAGTTATGCCGATTTGAGAAGAAGACCTTTGGAGTTTGAACTTGGAGATCATGTGTTTCTCAAGATATCCCCGACTAAAGGAGTTTTCAGATTTGGTGTGAGGAGTAAATTGAATCCAAGATACATTGGGCCGTATGAAATATTGGAAAGGATCGGACCATTGGCTTATAGATTGGCGTTACCACCAAGTTTGTCTGGCGTTCATGATGTTTTTCATGTATCTCAGCTTAGAAAGTGTATATCCGATTCCGATGCAATATTGGATACCAATCAACCAGAGATACTACCAGATTTAACTACTGAAGAAAAGCCAATTAGAATTTTGGGAAAAATGGACAAAGAATTGAGAAATAAAGTCATACCAATGGTAAAGGTCCAATGGAGTAACCAATCCGAGAGAGAAGCGGTTTGGGAAGTAGCTAGTGCAATGAGACAGAAATATCCGGAACTTTTTGAGTAAGAAGGTAAGTTAAGTTTCGGGGACGAAACTTCTTGAAGAAGGGAAGAATGAAATGACCTAGATTTATATTTTAATCAAATCTCATGTGTTTATTAATTTATTTTAAGGAGATGAATTGAATGAGTATGTTTGTGTTGTTAGTAGTAAGATATAAGATTTTGTATGTGTATATGTTGATATTAATATTTTGTTTATATGCATTAATGTGTGAGTAATGAAATTATTAATGTTGTCTTGTGCACATTAAGATGTTAAATTAGTTAGATTATAAATCAACTCCAATTTTGTTAAAGATTAATTGATAGAGTTCTTGTAATTAAGTAGCATTTATGCCCTAAATGTAAGCTAAATGGAGTCCAAATTAAAGTGAAATGCAACCTAAAGTTAATATATGCATTAAGGGGTAAATTTGGAAGTGTAAAAGTCAAAATTAAGCTAATTTGATTACTTTTTGAGGCAGCTCAAAATTTTATCCGAATTTTCCTTTTCTTTCTTCTTTTTCTTTTTCTTCTTCTCCACCATTCCATCTTCATTTCCAAGCTCAAGTTAGGGTTATATCAAGTTGAAAATCAAAGTTATTCAAGACAAGGTATATATATGTGTATTTGAATTTATTTAGTTAGGTTGTTATGTTGTTTTATTTCCTTCTTAAAATAGATGTATGGATTATTGGATGAATTGAGCTTAATGTTGATCAAATATTTGTTCATGCATGGGATGAGTTGAGAAGGTGCTATATGAGTGTGGGAGAGTATGCATGTATTGTTGTATGATTATGAAGAGTTGGGAAGTTGTTAAGAGGATTTGTGTGGGATAATTTAGAATTGATGGAAGTAGAAATTGAAGTGTTTAATTGTATTGAATTCATGCCTTGAATTGCTAGAATTGAGTAGTATAGATATGAGTAAGGCTAAGATGTTAGTAAGGTGGTGGAGGAAGGATTAAAGTGTATTATGATATGATTTTGTAAAGTTGAAAAACAGGGGATTTAAGTTTCTCTCGTTTAACCTTGTTTTTAAAACGTACGCCGGCAACCTGGGAATTCAACGCCACCGGCTTAGAGGCAGCGTTGGATTCAGAATTTTTAAGGCTGGCTGAAAGCCGCCGGCTTTCGCTGGGAAAGTCAGCCGGCGTTCATTCTGTCATGTTGAACGCTGGCAGTGAAAATTAAGGCCGCCGGCGTATATGTCAAAGCCGCCAGCTTATCTGAGTAAGCGGCCGGCTCAGACCTCTCTGGACGTTTTTGAAAATTTTGGTTTTGGATTCTACGCCGGCTCAAGGCTCCCGGCGTAAGGTATAAGGCTGACGGCGTACAATTTGAACGCTGCCAGCATTGGAAGTGTATATTTTCAGAACATTGAGCACCGGCCCAAAGCCGCCGGCTTTGGATGCCGGCCTATCCCCTGTGCTTTTGAAATTCAAAAACTTTTTCCAAAATTTTCCGAAGTTTGTTATTTGAGCAATTGAGTTTTATTAAGCGATTTGGGACATAATAGGATGTTTAAATGATTATTCATGACCTTGTATCCAATTATTTAGATTTCTTTGATAAATTGTGATATATGGATATAATATGTATATTTGTGTTAATGAGATCTGTAATTGTGATTTATTAATTATTGTGATATTTCCATTACAGTTAAGGATTCTTCGGTTAGTTCATCACCGAGAGATCCTAGTTCTATTCTAACGAGTTCAGGTACGCAATAACTTGTCTGATGTTTGCTAGGACCAGACATTTCTAACTTGACTAAATTGATTCGATTTAATATTTGGATGAATTGGATGTCTATTACGCTGTTTAATCTGGTCCGAGGAGCAGCAAACCTGTCATGATGCAATGACATGTTAGCTAGGCGCTTAACCAAGTCATGATGCAATGACTTTACCATGATGCAATGGTACGCTATGATGCAATAGCGATTCTTTTGGTTAAGTGGGTAGCCGATAGGGGGAATTGTTTGTGTAACGTTTGCTTAAACTTAGGGGGAAATACCATGATTTAGTTCAAGGTTTATGGGAACTTGTGAACTAGGCTCATGTTATGGACTGAGTTTAAGTAGAGTCGGGCAACGGCTTTTAAACCCTAGATGAAGCTATTAACTTCATGAAATAGATATAGGAGATATAAGTATTCAGACTGCTTATATCAACCCCCTGAGCAGCTGCTGTTACTCAGGACCCTGGATTCCAGAAGTGTGACCGGGGTTTGAATACCCTTTTGTTGATTTGTGAATCAAAATGTAATAAAGATAACCACTTGTTCTATGATGCATTACATGAATCGGATGACTTGTTATGCATTGGTTATTGTGTACTGGGCCTCTGGCTCACTTTTGCTACTTTGCAGGTAAGGGAGACGAGTATTACGATGACTTAGGCTATGGGTCCGATTTCGAAAGATTTTTGGATGAGTGGGACGGATAGGATTCGATCACCCTGGACCTTTGGAAGACTTTTTGCGATGGAGAAGTTATGTATAGATGGCTTAATAGTTAAGCCAAATTTCTTTTGTAATGACCTTAAACTCCTTCAGGGTCCTCATGTCTTGAAAGAACATGTAATTTGTTTTGTAGTGTCATGTGTTGACACAAAGAAATGTTTATATGATGTAAATATATGTATAGATTGCTTTTGTTAGCAATCTTGTTTTATTTAAAAGCTATTTACAAAGTTCAGTGAGTTTGATCAAACAATTTTCATAAACTGTTAGTTTAGGACAACCTTACATATAATGTGAAAACGTTATATGTGGTTGGGGATTCGGTACTCTAAGTCTCGGGATTTAGAGGATCGGGTCTTTACAGTTTGCGCCCGTGAATATCTCCAACACCGGCAGTGTTTCTATATACGCCGACAACGTGGGATACTACGCTAGCGGCTTTAAGCCTGGCTTTAAAAATTATGATTCTGTTCGCATTCCATACCCACCTCTAAGCCAGCGGTGTTGGAACCCTAATAGCTGACGTACGCTTTGAAAAATCAACACTGGCCAATTTTCTTTACGAAAGCCGACATGTTTTAAGTGGCTTGAAGAAAATAGGTTCTGATTACCTTCAACATCGTCTCTATCTTGGCGGCGTTGAAATACCAGATGCCGGTGTACGCTCAAAACAAACTTATTCGAAAATGTTTTACTTCCCTTGCTTTCTTTACAAGATTTACTCATTTTAAAAATGCTCCAAACTTATTCTAAGCTTCCCAAAACTTGTTATATGTTCTAAACATCATTCAAACAAACAAACTCGAGTTCTAATCATCAAACATCCAACTACAACATCAAACACTAATTACACTTCAACTACTCAACTTAACTTCACTACTCACCAACACTTCTTACAACTTCCCTAACACTCATCCAAGTTCACAAAATAACAAAACTCAACCTAACATATATCAATGCATAAAATCAATCATCTGTAATAACATTAACTCATTCTACTATAAGTTTTACATCCAAAATATACGAAAGGAAATAAAACAAAAATATTATGCTTGCATTAACTTACATGAATAGGCTTTGGCTTGGAGTGATTTTTGAATCCAAAGGCTTGTTGTTGATTTTGGTTTACGGCTTATGGTTTAGAGATAGAAAGAAGAGAGAAAGAAAAGAAATGTGAGAAATTCGTATGAAAATATGGTGTCACGCCCCGTAGGGTATCCTAAACGTAACAACCCACCACATACTAAATAAGACTCTCGAGTTCCCTACCCGAGCCCTTCGGGAGTCTTAAGTACATGTAAAGCGTTCCTTTACGACAATAGAATACTTCGACAAATGGAGTTAAACAGTTTAGCGTGGCATTCATTAGCCATAGATAATAAATCAAAACGCATAATTATAGTTTACAAAATCTAAGGGGCATTCCCCGCAAAATAATAACAAGTCCATTACAATCATCCAGAGTCCTTAGTTTCCAACGGAAGTCTATACAAAAAGAATGGGTTAAACTTCTATGGGAAACTCCTATCTCTGGTACCTGTGTTGTGGCTTGCCTCGGCCTAAGCCATATATACTCATGCTGCAATAGATAAAAACTATGGAGGCGTAAGCTAACTAGCTTAGTGAGTAATAACTTCCATAACACAATTAAATACAACTCATTCAAACAAGTGATTATTCAAACAAGTGATTATTCAAGCAAGTGTATGCATCAAACAAATGTGATCAACAAACATATGACCAACCGGAAATCATATGTGGATGGACTTGTGCCCTCCATCCCGGGTTAGTAGATTAACGAATCCTGCGGTATGACGCCGTTTAAGCTCACGGTTAACTAACAATATTTCGTTTTATGGATCACGATTAACCAACAAATTCGTTTTATGGATCACGATTAACCAACATATTCGTTTTATGGGTCACGAAAAACCAACCAATGCGAATGCTCCAACCCCATCGTGATATGAATGGATCCAATTTACAATTGAAGTCGAATATACATTAGCTCAATTCTTTTAGGTGACCAACAAGTATTCGCAGACATTCATCATAGGATACTAGCTAATCAATCAATAGCTTAACACCCGGTTTCGATATTCCTTAAGTTCCATTTCACATATCAACAGTAGACAACATATATAATTTCCCATATACCCCATCATGCATATACAATTTCTTTTTATCTTTGCCTGTACCGCTAGTGCCACTACATTACAATCACATTCATTAATTGAGAGTGGAAGTAAAACTCACTCGGCCATTGGACACCGGTCTTTCTAATAGTAGTAGTCGGAAGGTAGGGTGTCGTCCTGCTCGGGATCACCTACCAAGCAAGAATAATCCTAATGAGATTCTCATTATGTAACCAAATCAAACTATACCTCTAAACTAGATGAATTCGGATTTCTCGCTATTTGCGGAAGTTCCGACTTAAAACGGCCATAACTTGGTCATTTCAATTCGGAATTTCGCAAATTTTATATCGATCTCTATCTACTTCAAAAGATCTATCTATTTCTAGTATTAATTCCAAGTTTTGAAAATAGTAAGGTCACGGAACAGTGGGGGTCAGATCTGTTCCACAAATGTTCCAATCTCAAAAATTTGTTTTGCTTTTGATAAGAAATGTTCCTAGTTGATGATTCATGCATGAATGGTATGGGAATGAATTACTAATATGAATGCCATGTGATGAACTTAATATATGCATGGTCATAATGATTTTGTGATAATAAACTCTTATGGACTCTTAAGTGTTGGAAAATCCCATAAAGGTTATTTCTAAGAAGCTATTCTTCCACTTAATGCTCCTTAGGGTTTCTTTGACTTTTAATCTTGTAATCCACTTGTTATCTATCTAAAAATAAGTCCTCGAGGTCTATAATAGTCATGGCCTTCATTCATGCATAAAAATCCACATTTTTCATTTGATAAACATCTTTTTAAACTAGCTACTTGTAGTAATCCGAATTTTGTAAATCTCATTTCCTTGCATTTTTCTTATGGAAAAACTTGTCTAATGCATTAAAATTTGAAGCTCCAATATATATATTATCTAAGGACTTCATTTAGCTTATAAAACATCCAATTTAGACTTAAATCCTAAGTGTTCTTGTAGGCATGAACCTAAATTACGAATTTGACTACACATCCATATTTCAATATTTTCCATTCTAACTTTATTCATTATTTTTACATTTTTATCATGCCTAAACTCTCCTAAATTTATAAAAATCATTCCTTCAATATACCTATTACACATACCCTTCACTTTTCTTATGAAACATGAGTTTAAAATTGATTTTGGGGGTTTTTAAAGTAGGGTTTCACTTTCATCTGAATTTCCAACATTTCATATTTAACAAAACCTTTCCTTTTTCAATATTCTTGCTTCCCATATGTGAAGATCTACTATCTAACTTCTCTATACATGAACAAGACTACATTTTTATGATCATCCAAGCATAGAAAACAAAATAACCCTATGATCATGCATGTACATGAAGATGTGGATGTCTAAACTTTAGATCTACTATATATAATGCATGAATCAAGGATCTCATGGCATGAACAATAATATATATGCAAGATCTATATTTTTCATGCATGAACAAGTTGATATTTCAAACTAAACTCATTCAAAGACTAGATCCACTTCTTGTGATGGCTTCAGATTCTTGTAGTAGTGTTTTCATGCCCCTTGCTCATGCTCATTGGGATCTAAATGAGAAAACACACAAGAATGATCTTGCCATTTAATTAAAATGTAATAAATGTGATAATTGAATAAGAGATAAAATTTCTTGGAAAAGAAAATTTAAATGAGTAGTTGTAAGGATGTAAGAATAGGGTATGGGTAGTGTGTAGTGTAGGTTGTACTTGTGAATAGTAGACAAGACATCTACTTTACCGGTTGTTCCGAAAACACGGGAAAAGCTATAACTATAATTTTTTATAGCTCGGAAAATTATAAAATTGATATTTTTGGAATCCTTATAAAATTACGGTTCTAATGAATATTCCGGAACATTTTTCTGAATCCGTGGTCCGGGGCACGCTTTTCCGTAATTAAGCTCGGGAAGGCTCGGAATTGAAAAATTCCCGAATTTAAAACTTTCAAAGGTTTGAAATGTACTTTAAAACAATAATTCAACTTCATTTACTTTATAAAATTTCTTTTATTATGAAACCGAAGGAAAGCCGGATTTAGGGTTCCTAGGTTTCTCTCACTGAACTCAACCTGGATCTGATTAGGGTTTCGCTTCCAACTCCCGGGGTTTCCTAGCTACTGAGAATACTGGGGTTTACATATGGGCTGCCAAAAAGAGATACTAATTAATCAAATTTGAGGTCTGTCGAGCCTGGATTTTTCCACTATCTGGTTCATTTCTCCTAACCCGATTCACATTAAACCCGAACCCCATTTAACATGAATCCTCGACTAGGGGTTAAAAGAAATTTTTTAAAAAAATTTTAGAGTCGCCACCCGATATAAATCGGGAAAAAATAAAAAGCTAGGATCAATGGGTCGGTTGATCCTAACTTAGCTACTAGTCTGCGAAAACCAAACGGTTACCACTTTTGGAATTTTAAATTTCTAATCTATCCTTTTCATGCTCAAAAATCCAAATGATACATTATGAAACAATATTCACAAATCAAATCATTCATTTTTCATTTTTTATTTTTTTTATTCATTTTTTTTAGAATATCAATATCAACAAATAGATTTCATTTTTTTTTTTACAAAAACTTATATTTACAAAATAATTATTCACAATATTAAAAACAAAAACATTTTTTTCATTTTTTATGTCACCCCGCAGGTGCCTACGTACTCGCTAATCGAGATCAGACAAAACGTAGTTCTTTTAAAAAAAAAACTTAATTTGTTGATCAATTTTATATTTTTGAACTCTTTTCATTTTAAGTTCATTAAATTTTAAATTTTCATAAAAAATCATTTTTGATGACCCTATGATCTAATCAATTGATTTTTTATTTTATGAAAATACAATTTTTATAAGCCCAAAAATCATTTTTTTTTAGAACTTTTGTTCTTTGGAAAATCCCAATTTTATTATTTTTATTTATTTTTTACATTTTTTTTATTTTTTATTTTTTTTAAAAAAATCATCACATAAATTCACAATATATTAAAAATATTAAAATCATTTTTCATGCATTAAATATGCATTTTCTAAAGCAATTTATATATAAATACACATTAAAAATATTTAAAAATATCAAAAAAATATTTATATAAAAAATAAATATTTTGATTTTTCTGGATTTTTCTGTATTTTTCTGAATTTTTATGAATTTTTTACTTTCTTTGCTATTTTTTATTATTTTTTGAAATTAATTATATAATAAACTATTAATAAAATAATACGGATTAACCTGGACCGTCGGATGAGGCGGACGAGATCTGGAGCGTCGATCTCGCTGACCGATCTAGATCGTCTGATCTTGTTGACTCGATCTGAGCCGTCTGATCGCTTGATGAAATCTGGGGCGTCTGATCGCTTGATTAAATCTGGACCGTCTGATTGCTTGATGAAATCTGGGCCGTCTGATCTCTTGATTGAATCTGGACCATCTGATATGCTTGATGAAATCCGGGCCGTTGATCTGCTTGATCAAATCTGGACCGTCTGATCTGCCTGATAAAATCTGGACCGTCTGATCAGAGTTGACCGTTGACCGATGACCGACCGGGTTGGATTCGGATCTTCGGGTCGGATCTCGGAGCTCCGGCGGGTGAAGAAGACGATGACGCGACTTTTCAAGGCGGATTCTTGCGGCTCCGGTGGTCATCGACGGCTGGAAGCTTGTCGGCCCGACTCCTGCTACGACGTCGCGTCCTTTGGTGGTGGTGGCGTTCACTCAGAACGGCGGCAAGGGGCAGCTCCGGCGGTGGTTGTACGGCGGCGTTAATGAACAAAATTTTTAAAAAAATTTCAGAGAGAAATCCGATCAATTCGAACAAATCTAAGCACACTAAATCATCCAAATCAAGTTTCTAACATTGTTACAACACTCAATTTGGATTAAATCTGATCCAATCAATTCGAATTTGAAAAATCGAATTCTATACCCTAAATTGAAGAATTCCGAATTGGCTTTGCTATGTATGTGTTTTCTTGAAATTGACTTGTGCCTTTTGCTCCTAGGACCTCCTATTTATAGGTTGCAAGCTCAATTTTACGTTTCAAGCAGTTTCGAAAATGAATCAATTTTTGCCTCTTGATTTTTCACGAATTTAATTCGAAAATCCATGATTAAATTGTTTGAAACTGATGAATTGATGATTGTTTTCATATTCCATGTTAGATTCATCCAATCAATTTTTGTAACTCCTCATTCATGTGCAATTGAATGCTTTATACATTGAATTTTGTAACTTTTGGGTTGTTTTTGCACTAATCTTTCATATTCCATAACCACTTTGCAATTCCATCATCAATTTTGACAATCAATGATGTTTTGTCAGTTAAAAACTGATGCAAAGTAAGGCAAAAGTCATATTTGAGGAAAATGAAAAGAAAAAAATGATAAAAAGGCAAAAATCTGCCTTTGCTAAGGTTTGAACCTGTGTCCTTGAGCTTGAGTGTGTGTTTGGGTCCATGTATTTAACCAACAGGCCATTTGGCCTGTGCCTTGATCACTTAGCCAATTTCATCAATGCTTAAGGCTTTTGGAAAAATGAATTTAATTAAATTTTAAGCCTTAATTAATTGGGCAAAAATTGGGTGTCTACAGCTGCCCCTCTTTGTGGTAAAGTTTGAACAAAACTTTTGCCACAAAGACAAAAAGACAACCAATTTTTGCTTAGCTTCTCCTTCCAAATTTTATTTTATTATTTTTTTTATCTTATGCTAAACTATCCGTCGAGTTTAGACTTTGAGATTTTGCTAGGTCAAACTGTCGGACCTAGACTTTGGTTTGGTCATTTGCCAGACCAATGGGCTTTGGTCATTTGCCGGACCAATGGGCTTTGGTTTGGTCATTGGCCGGACCAATGGGCTTTGGTTTGGTCATTTGCCGGACCAATGGGCTTTGGTTTGGTCATTTGCCGGACCAATGGGCTTTGGTCATTTGCCGGACCAATGGGCTTTGGTTTGGTCATTTGCCGGACCAATGGGCTTTGGTTTCCATCTGGAATGGATGGATTTCTAACTTCTGTCTTGATCATATTTTCTAGTGAATGAATTTCTGAACTCTGTCTTGATCACCATCTTGAGCGATGAATTTCTGAATTTGTCTTGATCACCATCTTCAATTGATGGGTTTCTGAATTTTGTCACCATCTTGAAAGGATGGATTTTGGGTCACCATCTCGAAAGGATGGATTTTGAGTCTGGGTAGTACTAGACTATCTGTCTAGACTGAGGGTATTTGTGATTTTTCAATCCACTGGGGTTTCTTTTCTCTTTTTTCTTTTTTTTTTCTTCTTTCTTTTCTTTTTTTTTTCTTTTTTTTTTTCTTTCTTTTTTTTTTTCTTTTTTTTTTCTTTTTTTTTTTAAAAGCTTCAATTTTCTATCAAAATTAGTTATTCTTGCATAATATTTTCTTTTAAAATAAGAACAATCAATAGACCAAACTGTATAAATGCATTCATTCAGTATTATAAGATGCTCAAATTCTTTTCTGATGATTCAAATGGTGTTTGATTGGAAATTTATTCAGAAGAATTTTGTGGGTTAGGCTTTGATTCAACTTCAAAGAATTTCAGGCTTTGATTCGACTTCAGAGAATTTCAGGAATATCAACTTTGCTTATAATTAATTAAAATAAAATCAATTGATCACTTGAAATGACAAATTTTTGATCAAGGATAATATAACTTTACAGCATCTGAGTTCACAGGATCCTTTAAATTGGGTCCATCCATTTGGGAAAGGATTAATGCTCCTCCCGATAAGACCTTCTTCACTATATATGGTCCTTCATAATTTGGTGTGAACTTTCCTCTGGAATCTTGCACATTTGGCAGCATTTTTCTCAAAACCAAATCACCTTCTTGGAAATTTCTTGGCTTAACCCTCTTGTTAAATGCTCTAGCCATCCTTTGTTGATATAATTGCCATGACACATGGCGGTTAATCTTTTTTCATCTAAAAGATTTAACTGTTCAACCTTTGTCTAACCCATTCAGCTTCTTCGAGCTCTGTTTCAGCCAATACTCGGAGCGAAGGAATCTCAACTTCTACTGGTAAAACAGCTTCAGTTCCATATACCAGGGAATAGGGCGTTGCCCCAGTTGACACTCTTACAGAGGTTCGATATGCCATTAATGCTAATGGGAGCATTTCATGCCAATCCTTGTATGCAATCGTCATCTTCTCAATGATTCTCTTGATGTTTTTGTTGGCGGCTTCTACTGCTCCATTCATCTGTGGGCGATATGGAGTGGAATTCCGGTGTTTAATCTTGAATTGCTGACATAAATCAGTCATTGCATTGTTGTTCAAATTTGTACCATTATCGTAATGATACTTTCTGGAGTTCCATATCGAGCAATGATATCTCTTTTGATGAATCGCACCACAACGGCTTTTGTCACACTGGCGTATGAAGCAGCTTCAACCCACTTGGTGAAGTAATCGATTGCAACTAGTATGAATCGATGACCATTTGAAGCTTTTGGCGATATTGGCCCGATTACGTCTATTCCCCACATTGAGAACGGCCATGGTGTTGACATTGACTGTAATTCCTTTGGAGGAGCATTTATCTTGTTTGCGTAAATTTGACATAGATGACAAGATCTCACATGTTTGATACAGTCTGATTCCATGGTTAACCAGAAATATCCTAGCCTCATAATCTTTTTAGCTAGCATATATCCGTTCATATGAGGTCCACATACTCCCTCATGAACTTCTTCCATTAATTTTTGAGCTTCTTTTCATCTACACATCTCAACAGGTTGTATCAAATGACCTTCTGTATAAGGTATCTCCACTTAACAAGAAATGACTTGCCAGACGTCTCAATGATTTTTCCTTTTTTGTAGCACACTCAGGATAATCACCTGTTTGCAAGAAATTTGATATCTTGAAACCATGGTTCATTGATCAATCACAGCACAGAATGCGGGTTCACTTCTTATTCGGACTTGCAAAGGTTGTATTCTTACTCCTTCAGTGAATTGGATCAAAGAGGCCAGAGTAGCCAATGCATCAGCAAATTGATTCTGAGTTCTCGGCACATAAGTGAAGGAAATTTCTTTGAATTTCCTGTTAACTCAGCCAAGTGATTATGATAAGGAATCAACTTGGGATCCTTAGTTTTGAACTCGCCTCGAGTTTGGAAAATGATAAGTGATGAATCTCCAAACACTTCGAGCTCCTCGATATTCATTTGAATTGCCATTTCTAATCCCATGATGCATGCCTCGTATTCCGCTACATTATTTGTGTAAGGAAACATTAATCTGGCTGATGCCGGGAACTGTTCTTCTTTTGGTGAGATAAGGACTGCCCCTATTCCACACCTATACGTTGGCTGCTCCATCGAAATACAACTTCCAATTGTTTTTTCGGCTTCTGTTTCTGTTATTCTGATGCCTTCATCTGGAAACTGATCTTGTTCCTTTAATTCTTCGTCATCAACTGGGCTTTCTGCGAGTTGATCAGCTAAAACTTGTCCTTTGACTGAACTTTGATTCACATAAATGATATCAAATTCAGAAAGTAGCATCTGCCATTTCGAGATTCGACCTACTAAAGCCGGTTTGCGTGCCAAGTATCGCAATGGATCATGCTTCGTAATCAACTCGATCGAGTAGAAGAGCGTATACTGCCTAAGCCTGTGCATAACCCATACTAATGCACAGCAGGTCTTTTCTATCTCTGAATACTTTTGTTCTCCATTCGAGAATTTCTTGCTTAAGTAGTAAACAGCTCTTTCTTTTCCTTCCTCATCTTTTTGCCCAGCACACAACCCATAGATTCAGGAAGAATTGTCAAGTACAAGAACAATGGTTCCCCGGTTTTGGAGTAACCAGTACTGGTGGATTTGTCAGATACTGCTTTATCCGATTAAAGGCTTTTTCACATTCGTCATTCCATTCAATTAGGGCATTCTTCTTTAGCAGTTTAAACAGCGGTTGGCACTTATCAGTCAGCTGTGATATGAATCGAGCAATGTAATTCAACCTTCCCAAGAGGCCTCTGATTTCCTTTAATGTTTTTGGTGGAGGCAAATCCTGAATCGCCTTGACTTTATCAGGATCGATTTCTATCCCCTTTTGGCTAACCATGAATCCTAATAATTTTCCAGATGTCACTCCGAAAGTGCATTTTTCTGGATTCAATTTCAACTGGAACTTCCTTAATCTTTCAAAAAGCTTCCTTAACACCACTACATGATCATCTCCTTCCTTTGTCTTGGCGATCATATCATCTACATATACTTCCACCTCTTTGTGCATCATATCATGAAGTATAGCAAGCATTGCTCGTTGATAAGTTGCCCCGGCATTCTTGAGACCGAAAGGCATGACCTTGTAACAAAAAGTTCCCCAGGCTGTAACAAATGTGGTTTTGACCTTATCTTCTTCGGCCATTAATATCTGATTATACCCTGAAAATCCATCCATGAATGAAAATAGATGATTTCCAGCGGTATTGTCTACTAAAACATCGATGTGAGGCAACGGGAAATTATCTTTCGGGGTTGCTTTGTTTAGATCTCTGAAATCCACACAGATTCTTACTTTCCCGTTTTTCTTAAGTACTGGTACTATATTTGATACCCAATCCGAATAATCAGAAACCTCATGAATCCTACTTCAAGCAGCTTTTTTACTTCATCCTTGATTTGGAGGAGTAAATCCGGCCTAAATCGCCTTAATTTTTGCTTTATAGGTTTAAAATCCTCCTTTGTTGGCAATTTGTGAACCACAATGGATGGGTCTAAACCAGGCATATCGCTATACGACCATGCAAAAACATCCAAGTATTCGGCTAATAACTTGGTTAAATCTTGTGCCGTGCTCTCAGGCAATTTTCCCCCTATCCTCAGATTCCTAGGGTTTTCACTTGTTCCCAAATTAATCACTTCAATGGTTTCGGGAATTTCAATCTTCCTTGTTCAAAATTTGCCAAATTTCTTGTGTTCTAAATTGATAATCAATATCATCTTCAACATCTAACCCAGTAGAGTTAGAGGTGATATTGATATTTTCATTAATTATACGCGCGAGATATCCCTGAACTTCATCACAATTGTCGAATCTGGTTGAATATGAATGAGGAATGTATGAGAATATGTGAAAACCAAATGGAAATAAATTTTATTAAACTGGGACGGTGTTTAAGTACACTTATTTGAGCATCACATAATACTGAAAAACACAAACACAAATCTAGTCTTAGATAAATTCTTACTTAAAAGACTTAATACTAGCGCAAGGCATAGAGAACCAATTTCTCAAGATCATTTCTTTGGATGAAGCATCTTCTTTGATATCATCTGGCTGCTGGATATGATGTGGCTTTGGAAAGGAATGGCTGATGTGAGGAATTTTGATGATTGGATCATATTCCTTGTCGAGCTTCCTTCTTCTCATTTGGTTTTTCATTTCCACCACTTCAGCACAAGTGGGGGAATAACCCAGTCCAAAGGTTCCCACCTGAGTTTCTTTCTCATCATCATATCACAGACTTCGTCAAACATTTGAAGCCCGAAGTCTTCTTCTCCTTCTTTTCCAATGTAGGGACAGCTGTCTCCTTGTAAATGGCATAATCCTGTTCTCCCATAACAGTGATGAGTTGACCATTGGTTATGAACTTAACTTTCTGGTGCAGGCTTGATGGTATTGCTCTGGCAGCATGGATCCATGGTCTTCCCAACAGCAGATTGAATGTTCTGGGGATGTCAATCACTTGAAAGGAATAATGAAAGTTTGAGGCCCGATGGTGACTTCTAACTCCACTTCACCTATTATATCTCTTTTTGACCCATCAAAAGCACGAACCACAATAGAGCTTGGTTTGATGTCTGACGGTTCAATTTCCAATAAGCTCAAAGTGGCTAAGGGGCACACATTCAAAGAGGATCCATTGTCAACTAATACTCGAGAGACGATCTTTCCACAGCTTTTGACTACGATGAAGAGGGCCTTGTTATGTTGATCCCTTCCTCTCCCAGTTCTTCAGATGAGAAAATGATTTGCTCATTTGCAAAGATTGAGTTGATGATATGCCCCAAGGCTTCTTCTGATACACCTTCTGGAACTTTCACTTCTTCTAAGGCTTTGAAAAGAGCCTCACGGTGTACATTAGAGCTAATCAGCAGACTCATGAGCGATATTTGGGCAGGTATTTTGGCCAACTGCTCGACAACCTTGTATTCACTTGCTTTCATCAGTTTTGCCAATGCTGACTTCTCTTCATCTTTCTTCCTTCTTCATTTTGCTGCTGTGGCATATTCACAGTTGCATTCTTTCCGGTCGACTCATAAACTCTTCCTGAGCGAGTAAGGCCACCAACCATGGCCATTGAAGCATGATTTACCGCCTTATAATCAAATGGAGCGGCTTTATAATCATTCACAGCAAGGGGTATGTGAAAGGTATAGTTCTTAGGCTTTGATGAAGTTGATCCATCTTCACTACCTTTGCCTATTTCGATTTTGATGGATCTAGGTCCACCTTCGATCATACCCACAAACTCGTCTTCTTTTGCTTTCTTATCTTCCTCTTCAAATTCTGGACCCCATCCAGTTGGAGGAGCGTCAGCATAGACACGGGGCTCAAACCAGTAATCCATTAAATACTGGTATTTTCCATCATTTCCCAGGGTTCCAATGGTTGGATCTCCAGCCTGATACCTTTCCCATAACTCAGCCTGTGTGCTCGATCTCCTTGGTTTCGGGATCAACATTTCCAGAATCTCTTCTTTTTTAATAGTTCCTCTTGTAGTAGCTTGTAAATAGCAGGCCTGGTTTTGGTGCGGTCTCTTAAATTCATATTGAGCAAATGACCCTTCTGGCGAAGGTTCCATGCTACTTGTTCTATGGTGATTGGCAACTCATCCAGATTGATTTCTTGATCCGGCACTTCAGCGGTGATCATATTGATGACTGGTCCATGGTTTGGCAGTGGGTTAGTAGAGACGTTTGGAGTCTCAACGAAATCCAACTGGATGACTTTTGCATCAATAAGATCTTGGATTTTATGCCTAAGCCTCCAGCATCTGTCTGTTGAATGCCCGATTTGCCCCATGTGATATTCACACTTCAGCTCAGGATTGTAATATCTAGGCTTTAAGTCTTCCCTAGGAACTTCAAGATTGATCAGATTATCGGCCCTTAATTTAGCTAATACTTGGCTAAGGGGAACCGGAATTCGAGTGAAGTTCCGCCTGCTGAACCTTGATTGTTGATTTGGGACTGCACTTTGTTGAGTCTGATCCTTATTCTGATTTTGATTCTGATTTGTTGACAACACGAAAGACTTAGTAGGGCCAGTTGCATCTGAAGTATTGACCATGCTGACGGTTGAATCTTTCCCTTTGTATGGGACATTTCTCGGTGCAGTATATTTCTTTTCTTGTTGCAATTTTCCTGCCGAAATTGCATTCTCAATCCTGCACCCAGCTATCACCACTTCTGAGAAACTTGCTGATGCATGCCCAATCAGATGGGAAAAGAAAGGTTCTCTAGTGTTGATAAAAGTGAAAGTGAGGTCCTTTCAGGCATCGGGGTGGTGATCCTTGCAGCCAATGCTCTCCAGCGCTGAGCATACTCCTTGAAAGTCTCTTCTTTCTTCTTCTTCAGATTGCTTAAATCCCATACCGAGGGCGCCATCTCAATGTTAAACTTATACTGATTAAAAAATGCCCTAGCCAACTTGTCCCAAGTATCAACTTCTTGATGGTCTAATTGGGCGTACCAGGCCAAAGCAGCACCAGTAAGACTGTCCT
This sequence comes from Combretum micranthum, assembly GCA_024138025.1. Taxonomy (NCBI): domain Eukaryota; kingdom Viridiplantae; phylum Streptophyta; class Magnoliopsida; order Myrtales; family Combretaceae; genus Combretum; species Combretum micranthum. The sequence continues at coordinate 491,088 of JAMXBD010000183.1, forward strand.
GGAAGGTTTGCACCATCAGCTTGTCAAACTTTGCATATTGCCCCATTCGTCGTACATACAATCTGGTATGCATATTAGGGCAACCTGTCCCGTCATATTTTTCAAATTCCGGTGCCTTAAATTTCTCAGGGAAGGCACCTTCCTCATATTGAGGCAAATTCAGATCGCGGTTTGATCAAAACCATCGAACGTCTTCATTTTCTCAAACAGTTTTCTCTCCATTTCTTTAGCCTGAGCTTCCAGTTCTTTCTTCAACTCAGCCGCATTAAACTCATTTGATGACTCCTCTTGCTGAATAAGCTGCCCTCAATTTCTTTTCCTTTCTGTGCCCTTGAGGATTCTTCAGGAGTTGTAGGGGTCTTGAGTTGGGCAAGACTCTGTGTTAAAGCCTGCATCTGTTCAGCAATTCCAAGGAGGGTTTGTTCCACGGTGTTGAGTCTTTGTTCATTGGTCTGGTCTGTGGGGTTACTCCCGGTGTTAGACATCTTAGCTCGGGATCTGGTAACAATAGGGCTCCTAACCGGCTTGGACGCTATCTTTCAAGTTTTAAACTCGAATTTGCTAGACCTGGACATTTATCATTTATTAATATATTTTTTTTAGAATAAATGAATTAATATACATATGCAAGAATGCAGATATGCTATCACACAGATGCAAATGGGGATATTGACCAATGATTTTTTTTTAAAAAAATTTGTATTAAAAGATAATGTTTAACATAACAAAAACTTCTAATGGTTTAGAAACCTTATTTCCTAAACTGAATTACTTTCTAATGGTTTCAAAGAACCTTGATTCCTAAGGACTAAACCTAAATCAACTAAACCAGTCTTCTTGTCTTAGTGGGGCAAACAATCTTGTCTTCCAGGGCTAGAATTTTCTTTTGAGCTGCCTTCAACTCAGCCTCTAAAATGAAATTCTGCTTCCAGCACTTTGCAGGCGATCCACCATTTCCCTCTCTCTTTCTTGGAAATCTCGGTGACATACTTCCAGGCGAGCCGAAACAGCTTCCATGTAAGCAATTGTTTCAGGGTCAGGTTCCGATGGTGCTGGTTGAAGGACATCGGGAGCTTCATATCGAATATCCTTATTCTTCTTCATTTGGCTAGCCACATACCACCTGGTTGCTCTATACTTCTTGTTTCCTTATTTTCTGGCTCGACTTCAAAAACCGGCTTCACCTCTCTATTTTCCCATATAGCTCGGATTTGATTTAGCTTGAATTCTTTAGCTGGTAGTATCTTTTGGATCCAAATAATCCAGAGTGACTTGCTCCAAATTAGGCTTGACAGTAATATCTTGCAGCATACCATACTGTCTGATAACACTTGAGGGGTAATAACCAGTACAGCCGGTGAGTCCAATTAGGGGTACTGCCATGTATTCCTTGCAACTTAGGATGGCTGCAGGGCTTTTGAACCAGCGAGCTTGCCACATCATGTCTTCAGGTGGCATGTCTTCAAGAATGGCAATTATATCCCATAAGGATGATCATCTTCCATGTGGACCCTTTCAGCAAAGGATTGGATGAGATCATATTTCAGGCTGATGAGGGATCCATTAGCCAAGTCTTTTCCGTAGTGCTTAATGTGGCTAGCAAACCAAACCATTAGTAAGTGCATGCTTGCTTTGAACTTGCCTTGTCCTTTAGACTTGATGTGATTCAGACTACGGACTTGTTCGGCTAGAAGAGCGGAACATAGGATTTGCCAGCTAAATATTGAGAAACCAGCTCTATGACCGGAAGTGGATGAACAAATTGCCATTAGGGAAGAGAATGTTGCAAAAGCAGCTACTATGAAGGCATTAACCCGGTTTTCTTCCCAAACTTCAAGTGGTATACTGAAAGTGGATCGGTTGCTTTTAAAATATTCAGGAGTTCCAAACCAGTCCATCAGTGTGGTTAGCGGATGCAATATTCATTGCAATCATTGATAGCTTCAATAATTGGTCCCCTCTTGATCCCCAAAAACTTGATATAACACGGACCGGGCTATGCTTGAAATTTGGAATATAGATTCCTTCAGAGGTAGGAGGTGCTTGGAGTAGCTAGTATATTCCTCAATGGTTGGGCTAAGTACATGCTGACCAAACGGAAGACAGCTTCTTCAGGTTCCCATAGATGAGTGAGGGCCCGGAACATGGTGAATGGAACATGGATCTTTGGTAGGCTGAGGATTGGGCCTAACCTATCTTCAATGAATGACTTTGGACTGGAGTAAAACTGACAAACCATCGGTCCAGTAGGAGCATTGGATCCTTGAAAGGTTCCACTCGATTTTCTCTAATAAGGCGAGCCCATAAGCTATCGCTACTGTCGGTTGAAGACATCATTTTCTGAAAATTTTTAAAAGGTATAAGCTAATATTTACAAAATTTTTTTTTTTTTGACAGCTTTTATTATTTTTTTTTAGAATTTTCTTTAAGTATTTTTTTTTAGTATTTACATATGTACATTTATTTTCAACTTCATTTTTTTAGAAAAAGTTGGTCAAATCCCATGCTAATGAATGCATGATTTGGTAGGGTTCTATAGGTTCCCCGATTTAGTATACTAAACCGGAGTGGGAGGACATTTCTTGATCTAGAGGGTGGAAAGCCACAGCCCCCGGACCTTACTTCGTCCTCCTCGCTTAGGCTCTTAAGACGGCCCTGGTACGACCGTATCTAGCACACATTTATGCTAATGCAAATGCAAATGCAAACAAAGAAATCAAACTTTTGTTTTCTATTTTTTCATATTTTGCAAGGTTAGTATATATTTACAAAACAATATTCAAGATAATATACAAAGAATCATATATTCACAAAAATTGAGCAAGGATAAATTTAAAATTTAAAATTCCTAAGTGGCTAGCCCTCTTTTTTTTTAAAAAAAAATTTAGTCCCCAGTGGAGTCGCCAAGCTGTCGAGCCTGGATTTTTTCCACTATCTGGTTCATTTCTCTAACCCGATTCACATTAAACCCGAACCCATTTAACATGAATCCTCGACTAGGGGTTAAAAGAAATTTTAAAAAAATTTTAGAGTCGCCACCCGATATAAATCGGGAAAAAATAAAAAGCTAGGATCAATGGGTCGGTTGATCCTAACTTAGCTACTAGTCTGCGAAAATTTGATTTAAAAAACAAATTTTAAAACCAGATATCATGGATTCGGGGGCTAACCTATTAAAACCAAATGGTTACCACTTTTGGAATTTTAAATTTTAATCTATCCTTTTCATGCTCAAAAATTAAATATACATTATAAAAATATTCACAAATCAAATCATTCATTTTTTTTTTTTTTATTTTTTTTTATTATTTTTTTAGAATATCAATATCAACAAATAGATTTCATTTTTTTTTACAAAAACTTATATTTACAAAAATTATTCACAATATTAAAAACAAAAACATTTTTTTATTTTTTATGTCGCCCCGCAGGTGCCTACGTACTCGCTAATCGAGATCAGACAAAACGTAGTTCTTTTAAAAAAAACTTAATTTGTTGATCAATTTTAATTTTTGAACTATTTCATTTAAGTTCATTAAATTTTCAAGTTTTTATAAAAAATCATTTTTGATGACCTATGATCTAATCAATTGATTTTTTTATTTTATGAAAATAAATTTTTCTAAGCCAAAAAATCATTTTTTTTTTTTAGAAATTTTGTTTTGGAAAATCCAATTTTAATTTTTATTTATTTTTATATTTTTTTTTTTTATTTTTTTAAAAAAATCATCACATAAATTCACAATATATTAAAAATATTAAAAATATTTTTCATGCATTAAATATGCATTTCTAAGGCAATTTGTGTATAAATACACATTAAAAATATTCAAAAAATATAAAAATATCAAAAAAAATAAATTTATATAAAAAATAAATATTTTGATTTTTCTGGATTTTTCTGTATTTTTCTGAATTTTTTATGAATTTTTATGAATTTTTTACTATTTTTTATTATTTTTTCTGAAATTAATTATATAATAAACTATTAATAAAATAATGCGGATTAACCTGGACCGTCGGATGAAGCGGACGAGATCTGGAGCGTCGATCTCGCTGACCGATCTGGATCGTCTGATCTTGTTGACTCGATCTGAGCCGTCTGATCGCTTGATGAAATCTGGGCCGTCTGATCGCTTGATGAAATCTGGGCCGTCTGATCGCTTGATGAATCTGGCCGTCTGATCTGCTTGATGAAATCTGGGCCGTTGATCTGCTTGATCAAATCTGGCCGTCTGATCTGCTTGATTGAAATCTGGACCGTCTGATCAGAGTGACCGTTGACCGATGACCGACGACCGTTGACCGATGACCGACCGGGTTGGATTCGGATCTTCGGGTCGGATCTCGAAGCTCCGGCGGGTGAAGAAGACGATGACGCGACTTTTCGAGGCGGATTCCGGCGGCTCGGTGGTCCTCGGCGGCTGAAGCTTGTTGGCCCGACTCCTGCTGCGACGTCGCGTCCTTTGGTGGTGGTGGCGTTCACTCAGAACGGCGGCAAGGGGCAGCTCCGGGTGGTTGTACGGCGGCGTTAATGAACAAAATAAAAAAAATTTTCAGAGAGAAATCCGATCAATTCGAACAAATCTAAGCACACTAAATCATCCAAATCAAGTTTCTAACATTGTTACAACACTCAATTTGGATTAAATCTGATCCAATCAATTCGAATTTGAAAAATTCGAATTCTATACCCTAATTCAAGAATTTCGAATTGGCTTTGCTATGTATGTGTTTTCTGAAATTGACTTGGCCTTTTGCTCCTAGGACCTCTATTTATAGGTTGCAAGCTCAATTTTAGTTTCAACAGTTTCGAAAAATGAATCAATTTTTGCCCTTGATTTTTCACACGAATTTAATTCGAAAATCCATGATTAAATTGTTTGAAACTGATGAATTGATGATTGTTTTCATATTCCATGCATGTCAGATTCATCCAATCAATTTTTGTAACTCCTCATTCATGTGCAATTGAATGCTTTATACATTGAATTTTGTAACTTTTAGGTTGTTTTTTGCACTAATCTTTCATATTCATAACCACTTTGCAATTCCCATCATCAATTTTGACAATCAATGATGTTTTGTCAGTTAAAAACTGATGCAAAGTAAGGCAAAAGTCACATTTGAGGAAAATGAAAAGACAAAAATGATAAAAAAAGGCAAAAATTTGCCTTTGCTAGGGTTTGAACCTGTGTCCTGAGCTTGAGTGTGTGTTTGGGTCCATTATTTAACCAACAGGCCATTTGGCCTGTGCCTTGATCACTTAGCCAATTTCATCAATACTTAAGACTTTTGGAAAAATGAATTTAATTAAATTTAAGCCTTAATTAATTGGGCAAAAATTGGGTGTCTACAAGGTCTATAATTATCAAATTTATTTTAGGGATAGATTTGACTTAGGTTTAATTTGACTTAATTTGGAGTGCATTTGGTTGAATTTGAGCTTGAAAAATGTACTTAACTTGTAAAATTTCTGTCAACCATTTCTTAGGAATTCAAAAGTTATTTTCATAATTCTAAACATAAACAATACATATTAATTCATGAAAGACACAAATATTAATTACACTATAGACACATTAATATACATAAAACAATAACATTAATTTCATTGCACATACACAGATATAAAATGACATATTCACACATGCACTAATTATATTGTTCATACACATATATCTCATTTCAAAATTGTATATAATTTTAATAACACATTTATAAAATATAATTTAGGAAGAGTATGCCTATTTCAAAAATATATAGCAAATAGCTAACCATTAGTTATCACTTTATTCTTAAAAGGAAATCACAACTTTTTATTTTTATTTTCTACCAATAGAAATTTGTAAAATAGATGTTTTGTAAATTAAACACAGTAATAACTCTATATGAAAAGACTCGTTATTATATTCCAAACCATCATGTTCACCAAATATTTTACTAAATCTAATATACTTAGTAAAAAATCTCATGTAAATATATTCTTTATGAAATTTGCTTTTTTGCAGCCAAACAATGACATAGGCGGAACTTTAGGCAGTGAGCTTACTTTTATATTATTTTTTTTTAATTTTTAATCATAGAGATCTTATCCCTATAATAATTGTCGACCATAATAGGGGCCTAGTAGGATTAATCTAAAGCTATCATATAACGTGTGTACTCGTCATATGAGAGCCGTCTTGTAAGTAAGAGTGTACAAGACTCTATTTATTTATCAATGTTTATCATAAATGATATATTATATTACTGCATTCAACTATGGAATCCAATTTTCAAATTTCTACTAAGATCGTAGAGAATCGGTATTCCCTATCAAATGGTGAAAATGGGTTTCAAACTATAACTTTCAAAATTCAAAATTTATCTAATTTACATTCTAAGTTTACCATATCCTATATCTCTATCTTCAATAGAGTTCGTTGGAGGAGCTCTCTTCACACATTCCTAGCCTAATCCCAACTAGTATTAATCCTGCACAAAAACTGTTGGGGTGATCGAACTACGGGCTCAGTGAGATAACCTGACTAAACCACATCAACCAAAAACAAGCAAGTATAATTATCAATCGTATGCAATTCAACAATCAATCATATGCACATTACAAGCTTGGATGATCTAGAATCCAAAGCATGATGGAGATTTACACCATCTCATTGGGGTTGAAGGAACTCGATACTATGGCCCACCTATCCAAGAGAGACTAAGTATACAAGAAAGCCACGATCCTCATTGTAGTTATCTCTTTATACTTAGGCATTCAATTCCTGTTTTAAGCCTTAGAAACTCTACTAAGTATTAGTCATTTCACAGCGTTACCATGGGCGACGTCCTTCATTTCCAATTAGTTCTCATGGAATCGACGGAACAAAGGTAATCTTGCGTAAAACTAATAACCTCTTGCCTAGAAAAACCAAGCATTACCAGAGAACCGAAATACTAGCACGTAGTAGGCTGCCACATCTTCAAATGCAGTTTATGCAAGTCATACGATGCATGTCCATTCATTTATAGCATCGATAGTTGTTAATCAACTTTATGGAGATCATACAATTTACAGACAAACATCAACATGCTTCATACAATATTTATCATACAATAGAATCATCACTTATATTATGATAATTTAGCATTCAATCATACACCACGCAGCATGCATTATCCCCAATCCCGTATGCATATCAATTGAATATATATTATTCCAAATGCAACTATACTACAAGCACAAACAATGTGATAAAGTCAAGTAACTCACCTATGGTCCTTGCTAAATCATTATATAAGCTATCGAAAGTCTGGGAATTGATTTATTTTCCTATGAAAGGAAATAACAGAGATTCATTATTGGACTATTTCTGTGAGAGAAGTCTTCCTAGAATTAAAGGCGCTGATCCCAATAGATGGATATTATACTAAGCTCGTTATATTAGTTATTACGTTGCCAAGATTTAATTAAATCCTTATAGGTGCTTAATTATTCTGTATCAGTGTTTGATATGGTTTTTATTTGTATAAAGCGTTTTAATATTTAACTCTTATAGTGAAGAATATTTATCTGTTATTTATTTTCATTTTGCTTTCCTTGATTTTAGTGGCTATCTATATTTTTATTTAAGGGTTTGTCTTTTTCTGAAGTCCTACTGCTTTTAGTAGAAGTTTTTATTTGTTAATTCTGTGCCTGTCAACCTTATCTGTCTCTCAAATTAATATTTTTATTTATTTAAGGGTATGTCCTAGTATCTATACCTTTCAAAAATTTTTTAATAAAATGTATGTTTATGGAGTTTAGATATATCAAATTTTTATTATACTTCAATTTTATTTTTTATTGCAAAACAAGCTAAGTTTAATAATGTAATATTACAAGTAATATTAGTTTGAAATGTTAATATCAATATTAATAACAAATTCAAGTATAATAATAACAATTTTCGTACTCTTAGTAAATAATAATCGTGACAAAATAATAATAGAATGATGATAATATAAATATAATGACCTTAACGTAAAAAACAGTAGTAATAATTCTAATGACTCTTGATGAAAATATAGTCAATACGGAATACTATAATCAGTAGTAATAATAATGATAATAATCATAATTATATTAATAAAAACAGCAGTAACCTTAGTATTGGTTTATTAAGAGTGAAAACTGAGTGATTTTCTAGTTTGTGATTTCTTATTCGTTTTGAATTCGATTTCGCTGTATAAATAGTCAATTTGATAGTACTCTTGGAGTACTTTCTAGTAGAGGGACTATTTTTATGAAAAGAGACTTGTACAATTTTTAAATTTATGAAACACAAGCATAGGTTTCAAGTGAATCATAATAACTGTAGTCAAAACTTGTTTTAATGATATTTAACTCATTTATAGTTCGTTTTTGACGAATAAATAGTTGTTTTCATAGCATTTTCTGAGTACAATCCATTGATAGGGTTGTTTTCATTAAACAAGGTCATTAAGGGTGCGAAAAATGCAAGAACAGTCCGCTCTGTTCCTACAAATCTAGCAACAATAATCCAATTTTTGTTTTTGCAATATCTAATTCATTTCTTATCCATTTTTAACAAATAAATAGTCTATTTCATAGGATTTTTCGTGTTCTTTCCATTGGTGGGGTCATTTTTGGCTTATAACAAACACAATAATACAGTTCATTCAATCTTTCCAATGATTTATAGGAGTTATGTAAAGTTCAACTTAGTTTGTTGTAGTTTAGGTATGGTTTTGGTTTTTTCTAGGATTTGAATTTCTACACATAAAAATCTTCAAGTTGATGTATTTATATCCTAAATAGTCTAAATATCATCAATATACTATTAGATCAATTTTGATAAATTTATATGTCAATTTCTAGAGATCAAACATAATGAACACTTGAACTTAATATGATCCTTACCTTGGTTGGATACTAGAATGAATTTAGCTCCTCATTCTTGATGAAAATAATGATCTAAAGAGGAAGGTAAGAAGGTGAGTAACTAAGGCAAAATTAATCTAGCTAACTAGCATAAGTTTATTTTATTTTCTTACCTTGTTGAGCCTAGATTCTAACTTGGATCTATGGTAAACCAAGGCTATTTAACTTGGTTTTTGATGTTGTTGAAAGAGGGAATTGATGTTTTTGGATGTGTTTGTTACTTAGATAGAATATAGAAATTAAAACAAGGGTTATGTTTGTTTTAGAGCTCCTTAAAATTGTCTAAGTGGAGGAATTGATGAATGAAAGTGGCTGTTCGTTTTTTCCTTTTGTAGCTAGGATTTCAACTTGTTTTTGTGGAGATTATGAGCTAATTTAGTGTCTAACTTAAGACTATATTATGTACTATGGTTAGACTAAATTTAGGAGGCTAAAGAGGAGTGTTTTGAGCTTGAAAATTTAAGTTGCAACTGTTGTTCTCAGATGGGAATTTTGGTGCGAATTTGAGGATGATTTTTAAATGAATTTGTATAAATTTTGTGGCTTTTTTTTAGGGGGGGGGGGGGGGGGGGGGGGTTGTGCGTCAATTGTATTTGTTTACTAGTTAATTAAGGCCATTTATGAGTGTAATTTGGAGGCTGAAGTTGCAAGAAAAATTAGGTCCAAATCGTATGAAAACAGAGGCAAGAATCCAAGTGTTTTGCTGCAGTTTTTATTTGTTGTTTTTTACCTTGGTCTGCATGGATTTTTTTTATCATATTTTCTTTATTGTTTTCTAGCCAATAATTGGTGTTTGAAGTGAACATTTGAAGGCCTTTAATTAGTGCTTATTTAGTCAAAATTTTCAGCTCAAACCAGGCCTATAATTTTCTCAAATTAAGCTTCAAATTAGTGTGAATGGTGATGCAGTTTTTTTGTTGAATTCCTCTTGCTGCAGCTGTTTTGTTCGGTTATTTGAAGGCAAATTTGGAACTGTGTTTGACTTTGAGTTGAGCTGAATTCCTTCTTCATTTAATGTTGATCTTATGTGGAGTGTTTTGATTGGATTAAAGGTCATTTTCAAATGGAATTTGGGAGTTCAATTTGATCAAATGTTGGACATGAAATGGAGTTTGCTGCAGCTGAGAATTTGAAACTTTGTTCCACGGTAATTCAAACTCCATTTGCAGCTGTTTTACAACTTGTTTTGAACTGAAATTTCATTGCATTTAATAAGGATTACATGTGGAGTTTTGAAATTGGTTGAAGTGTCATTATCAAGTTGAAATTTGATGTTCAAATTGGGTTCAAAGCAGACATGGAAGCTGGAAAAATTTTATGCAGCTGAACTCCCTATTTATGTGATTTTCTCTGTTTTAGGTGTGAACATTCTGTAGCTGAGATGTCCATTTGTTGCCGTCCCCTGCTGTACTTGAAGGATTTGTTTTGTGCGTGGAGAATATTTGGAAACCGACTCCTTTGTTTCCAGCTTAAGAATTGTTGATGTGAAGATGCAGCTGAGATTTCCATTGCAGTGTGCCCTCTATCAGTGAAGCAATTCCAACGTGATGCAATTTCCAGCTGCTTTGTTTCTACATTATTCCAATGTGCAGTGGTTTTGTTTCATCATTTCATTTTTATTTATTTATTATTTGATTAATATTTAATTAAAATAATTTAACCAATATTAATTTATAAACAAATTTTTATAACTGTTAGATAAGAGTTTTATTGGAATAAAATTATCTAAGTTCTAAAAAAAATTAAATTGTTTGTACAAACAAATTTTTAGTTTACACGATTAATTATTTTTAGTATTTTAACTTATGTGATTAAATTTTTCAAGTTCAATAAATTAAATTAAGAACAAAGTCTTAATGAATTCAGAATTTCCTAACAAGTATAACAGCGGGTTTGAAATTTTTATTTTAGATCTAGATCAGTAATTATTAATCGGTATTAGTATCTATTATGTATTTATAATCCTAAAAATTCATCTTTGGATTATTGTTTTATGCCAATAAGTACTATTAATAGATTACGTTTTATCGGGTTTGAAATTTAGGGCTTCTTCTAATTATATTTTGAATTATTAGTTCAAAAACGAAATCTCGTTTTTGGTATCTATTAAGGTCAAAGAAATTTTTATTCGGATTGTTAAACTATGAATAATCTTATTACAACTCATAGGTTTATAAGATTTTTATTGAATCATATATTTGATATTAGTTTCATATTAGCTAATTTGTTCATTTTCTATTTATGGAAATTATTGAAAGTTACATTGGCAACTCAGGATTTTAATTTCTAAAATCTCTAAATCTTTTAATTAGAATATTAGTGAAATTTAAATATTTATTTAAGATCTAGATTCTTAGATATCAATCTATTTTTGATCTTATCGTATCTTTTGTAATTCTAGTGATTTATCCTTAGTGTATAATTTTATAACTTGTAGGTTCTAAAAATTAATCGTCTGTTATTGCAATTTAAAATTAAGGTTAACTATGATTTCTTGTTGGACTATTGATCATTTTACCAAATATTATGTTTTACTGAATAGGAGTTATTTATATTAATTTGTTAATAGCAACATATTTTTGTCTAGTGCTACTTAATATTATTAATAGATTGAAAATAGTTTGAACACTATTATTTCATTATTTAACAAGTGTAGGATTTATTTCCTAAGTATTGAACTTAAGGGAAAAATGATTTAGGAATTTATATTAACAATCATTATTTATAAATTATTTGAGATCATAGAAGTTATAGTTTATATTTCAAAATTTTTATTGGTAAAGATTCTAATGTTTCTAATTATAATCGAATTCATTCACACTCTTGACATTTTTAAATTGAGAAAAAATTTGGAGTGATTTTTACTACTTGTTCCAATTATTCTATATAATTCTATATTACATTCTTAGTATTTGTTAAAATTAGGTTACGTAAAATTAAGGGGATTACAATAATATTATATAATATTTTAATATTAATTTTTTTGTTATTCAAGATATTAGAGTAGGTTGTTATTTTTATTTTTTTTTTACAAATAATTTCCTATTGCATGAAACGCAAAGCAATCCCTACGATAGGCTACTATTAAGAAAATGAAACGTAAGGCGATCCCTATGATAGGTTATTGCTAAGAAAATTAACATGGTACACAGAACATCCTGGCATTCATGGATTACCTCAAGAGCCTAAAAATTTTCAAAAATATAAAAATTTGAACTAAATGACTTATATATTTGAAAATGCAACTAAATCATTAATTGTTTTGTATTAATAAATAAATAATTACAAGTAATTTTTACTTGTGTTAATATTTTTATGATACAATTATTAATTTTTGTTGTAAGAGACCGACATTTATTTATTTAATGATGGGAAAATTTTCTACTACATTTAAAAGAAAATCACATTATTTGACTCCATATTTTTAGCATATATACATAACATTTTTTTGTTTAAAAATTTTAAAATTCAAAACCTTTAACTCGTAACTTTAAACTAAATTTTTAATTTCACTTTTTTTCTTCTTTTCTTCTTTGTTTGTCTCACACTTTCAATCATTTTTGTTCTTTCTTCAATTTTTTTTTTTTGTTTTTTGACCTAGTATTATCCTGTGAGATTTTACTAGAAAATATCTATTTATTTGATAACCATCTATAGATTCTATAATAACTACATAATCTTAACTAACAGTATAAAGGATGATGAAAATAATCCTAAAAACAAGTAAAATATGAAATGAAATTCAAAAAAAAAAAAAAAATCAAATCTCGCTAAACAATTAAATAAAAAATGAAATATTCCATGAAAAATGATAGTATTGTTTTATCAAGAGATGTTATTTATTTCATTAATTTTTTTTCCTAATATTTCACTAATATTTGGATAAAATTTTCACTCAATTCTATCTTATCAATTTTTAATATGACGTAAAGAAAGTAAACTATTTTTTGTTTCAAATTATTAGTCTTGTATATAATTTGATTAATTAACAATGTTACGTAAATTTTATTATCGCTAGATTCGATTTATTATATATGGCTTTTTTTTCAGTAATCATTTTTTGAATTCATGTTACTAATTTCAATTTTACTCGACTCATTTTTCCCTCTTCCATGTTTATGCATATTTGATTCTTGCTATGCATATCTTATTTTATAATGATATGTGATTTCACTTTTGGAAAAAAAAAAATGGATATCTCCACCTTGTTCTTTAAAATATATATATATATATATATATATAGTATTTTCCATATGAAATTTTAGCCCTACTATCATATTTATCTTATCACGAAAATAAAAAAATTCTATACTTTTTCATCTCAAATTTTAATTCTCCTATCACATTATATTTTAGCACACACATATAGCGGGCGTGCTATCTACTAGTAATTTTTTTATACAACATTTGTTTGCTTCTTTTGCATGTACCTCCAATTTTATAGCAGTAATGTTACTTATTTTATTAATATCTTAATATTAAAGATCTATTAATACTTAACAAATTTTGAAGCTATATTTAATAAGAACTTTTTACTCAAAATATATTAATATAACACGTTTTCTACAATATGTTTAATAAAGAATTCTCAATGAAAATGGGATTAAATAAACACATTTGTTAAATAATTTTCTCAAAGGACTAGCATTAATAAATATTTGCTGTAAGAAAAAATAGGGAGCTATTATAGAAAAGTAATTATTTGTTTTTAATTTTTAAAATAAAATCATAATCGGTTTAATGTCGAATAAGATTTTAATCTATGAAGAAGACAAATAATGAATCTTATGATTAAAAAAAAAATAATCATAACTTTTTTCAATTAAAGCAAGACACATCATAAAGGACAAAATATCATATTAATTTAGTGTTCATTTTTCATAAACTACAACTATAGATTTTCTTTCAACTACTTATAATATGCTTTAGTGTTGGTTTTCCATTTTTTAATTATACTTCTTCATTTTGATATAAATTTAATAATTAAATAAGAGTATGAGTGATAGTTTATGATTCAAATTTTTACTATACGTATCTCTATTATCATTATATCATTTAATTCACACATATCTATGTTATTTATATCCCGTTTTACTTTATTCATATCTCATTCTATTAATGTTTTTATCATAGCCTTCGAAAAAAGTAGTTATTAAATTTATCTAAAAAAATCACATGGTATAGATGATACATTGATAATTTTTCAAAATAATTCATTAAGATATGATAAGTTTCATTAATAAAAAAAATACATCTAGAATTATTTATAACTATTTAACATCTATCTATCTATATATTAAAAATAAATCCATTTCATGCAACTTCGCTTGCTAATCTTATTATTTAAATTTTTATTCCACTAAAAAAAATAAAACTTAATAACCACTTCTAAGAACCACTTCATCCTGTAACCGAAAAAAAAGGAGAAAAATAAACAGCTTAATAACCACTTCTTCCTACATTTTAGAAAACTACTTCCTCCCCACTTACACCTTTATTTCTCTATATTTGTAACTTTCCTTTCATATGTATGTCCATTTTGAACTAACAAGTTCAAAATGCTTTGCAATAGACAATTCTTCCTCCTCTTTACCATTGCTTAAGCTTTGGTAATATTCATTCTATTGATTTTCTTCTACCATGTTTAATAATATTGTTGATATAATATGTTTTTACCACTATTTCAGTATTATGAAGTCTTGCTCTTTCAAAAGAGAGATAAATTACATCATCTTTAGTGTATTTCTCATTTGGCAGGTATGTAATAGTTTATTGTGTTTACTTTATTTTTGTGAAAGATTAAAGCTTTATTCTTTTTGTTTGACTTTTAATTTGTAATTCGTTTGAAAATTGATTTGATTTATCATATGGTGATCCATAAATTTACTGGAGTTATTGAAATTAGTCAAATGGCGAAGTTTTTTTTAAGTCTAAAATTGTTTTTATTTTTATTTATTTATTTATTTTTTCTTGATAGGAACACTTAACGTAATTTGACACAATGTATATTGAGGCGACAAAAGAATGCATCAGCAAGACAAGTTATATTGACAAGCATGAGATGTTTCATTATGACAAAAATAACCCCTCAGATTGTAGCCTGAAGAAATGGTGTTTCAAGTTTCATGTCAAAATTATCGGATGCAAGTTTCAAATTTCTTTTATCTTTTTTATTTTGCTTTATTTTTTTTAAGAGCATATTGTAATTTATAACAATATAATTAGTTGTCATTGTTTATTGAATGAAGACAAGATCTTTCTTTAATTTTCCTCTCTCCTTTAACTTTCTCTCCTACCTTCTTCTCTACTTAGATCTTCATTACCTCTTTGTTCTCAAAACAATGTTATTATTCAATTTATTATAAATATTAAATATAATACATGTTATACGGTATTAGTATATAAGTATTTATGACATCGATTAAATGTAATATTAATTTTTTAATTAGTTTCTCCTAAAGAAAATATCATTTATAAAAAGTGATAATGTCACTGTCACAAATGATATATGTCAAGGACATACGTCCTTTCCATAGCATTAACACATATATTAAATATTTTTGAAAGGATATTTATCCCTACCATAAGGGGAAGAGGATGCCATCTTGCCCCTATTTTTTTGCAAGGACGGCAACTTAATAGTGTCAAAAATTGGAAGCGAGGTTTACCTCCTTATAAAAACTTATGGTAGAGAATTTTTTCTTTTTTGAAGGACTAATAAACCCAGTCATAAATCAAAATTTTTGTAGTGATATATGCTTGATCATTGCCACAAACAAATATATAAGAACGAAGTAAAATCAGCGGAAAAAAGAAATAAAGAAAAATGGTAAATCAGTGAACCTTGCTGCTGTCACTGCAGATCTGGTGTTGACGTCAAAGTCATAGGTACAACTTACAAGCTACATATGCCATATGTTTGACCAAACTGTGGAGATGGAAATGTACCTGATTTGTTAAATTCAAATTGAGTAATATATGTAACTCTTCTAGATTGACCTTGTACATGCATGTGTTTGATAATTTACGTGCGTAACCACTCCTCATGGGACAACTCAAAGGTAAGATTTGACTATACAATAATTTCCATTTTAGTTTGACTTTCCTTGTTAGGCATAATTAATGAAAGATTAATACAGGATCAATGGTTCTCGTAAAGATGGGGATTAGTTTAATGTTTTGGCCAACGCCAATCTAGGGCAAATACAGATAGCTCTGCTCTCTGATCGGGGACAAATCAACAGCTTACACGTGTCGGCATCCTCACGAGAAAAGTCAATCATCTAAAGCATAGAATGCCATAAGGACGACTTCAAGACCCAATACACGTGCACGTCCTTTTTATTTTAAAGTAAAGCTATTAACAAGTAATATGTTGACTATTTCAACCAAGCGTGTGGTGACGATATTTTTATTCGTATCTTCCTTCAGTCCTAGACTAGATCTTGACTTAGGTATTTGTGCTACAATCATAGGCCCCCCGCTTGGGGTTCTTAACACGGGGTCTATGCTTCAAAGGAAGGAATTTTTTTTTTTTTTTTTTTTCTAAGATCTTGTGGGATGGAGATGCTTAAATCATTTTAGATCATTTGCTAAGAACTTAAAAGATAATATTTTTTGTGCTTTTTTATTTATTTTGTTAAGTATGTTATGCAAAAGTATATGAGACTTATTAAACTCGAACAATTTTATATATTGTATATATATATATATATATAAGATATACATCATAAAAGAAGTAAGAATTAAAATTTTTTTTTTAAATATTAATATGACATTTTAAGGATCTTGTAAAGGTCCTATTGGATGAATGCTCTCCAATCAAAGTGTTTAAGTCAATGTGAAACTTTACCTAAATTTTCTCTTCTCAATATTTTTTTAATTTTTAAAATAACTTATAATATCATTTATCGTAATTTTTTTCTATTATAAAATTGGGAAAAAATAAACAAAAAGATTCGTTTTCGCACCACCACATTTGTTATCCCTTTTTTAAATATTTAGTCCGTATTAATATCCAATGAAATTTTGCTATATTTTAGGTTTCGACTTTGTGCTATGCATCTTTTTTTTTTTTTTTTCCTTTTTAGTATAAAAAAAGGTGTTTGAAACTCTAGGAAATAATCATGTATTTCCTGCATATTGTAAAACAAAATTATTTTTCCCAAATAATGTTTTAACTAATTCGGATGTATGGTTGCTCTCATGTTTTGGTCGAAATGGTACATTACACTACAAGATTGAAAGTCAAACCTACATCACTACTGCACTTTATATAAATAAGTATGTCAGGAGTCCCAAAAACCTATTATGCTCACAAGTTCCACCTAGCTATTTAGAAGTGAGCAAGAGAGACAAAGAGAGAGAGAAGTTATTAACCAATGGGAACGAGTGAGCTATACTTTGTCTTCATGAACTACGATCCAGAATATGAACGCCTCAAAGCTGATCGGTTAGTCAATCTCTTCTCCATGGAAGTTAATTCCTTTTTCTTTTTTTAATATAAAGGCTAGCTTTATATGCATGTTTCTCGATGATCTTGTAGTATAGTAGTATTTTATCAAATCTCTCCTATAAAAGGTCTCGCTTCGATTCCCTATAATGGGAAAAAAAAGGGGAAAAAAAAACACAATGTGATATATAAACACACACAATATTGACAATGTCTGACGTTGTTTTGCAAATAATAATAATAACAGAACGAAGCAAGGAGCATACAATCTAGATGTGTACTTAAGCAAGAAGCACGATGACCTACTTTCTAGCATTTTCGAGCCAGGAAGCTATAGGAAGACCATATCTTTGGTCATTGTTGATGGATTTGCCGTAGAAATTTCAGAAGATCAGGTAATTTTTTCTTTTTTTCACTTTAGCCAACAATTAGTCTTTAAATGTAGTTATTTTTTGTTTATGGTACTGTTACTCTAATCCCATTGTTTCACTATATCTGTATATGGGGCAGGCAAATCTGCTCCGAACTGCAAAGGGAGTGAGGCTTGTGGAGAAGAATCAAGAACTTCCTGGAGTATAAAATGCAGCTTTGCTTATGTGTTGACTATATTATTTCAAAAAATAATTAATTATGTATATGTTTAGTTGTCCTCAGTTATACTAATTGAGGCTTATGGAACTCGCATAACATATTTGTGCCGCAATTATCTCTCTTTCTCTCTCTCTAATCTTTCTTGAATTGTTTTGAAAAAAAGATTTAATATTACTAACACATTACATATCCAGATAAATAACGTGTAATTAACTTTTGGACAAAAAATGGTGATAGTATATAGTATTTATAAAATTGTTCTTGTATCATAATTTAATGGTATTTATACTTCGGTAACCAATTAATATAAAGTGTGTTAGTACCATAAAAACATGTTTGAGGTTACAAACTATGAATTTTTCCGATACTGATGTATAAATACTTGGTCATTGGTGGAAAAATTGTTATATTTGATCTGAAAATATAACAACTCTTTTTGTGACTTGGTAAAATGAAAAATAGAAAGTATGATAGGGGGAAAAATCATGATATTTTCTAGAAATGACGTGAATTCTCAATAGAAATTTAATTCAGCTACGTACTTAACTGGTATCATTTTGTTTCCTTTTTGGATAGTGCATTTATCCTAATGACAATATATCAAAAAGATGTAAATGTAAGAATATATGTATTGCCGTCACATGTTAAAGACCTAACATATCTCTTATTTTGTGTACTTTAATAAAAATAATAATAATTTTCTTGCAATAAAAAATGTAAATTACATCAAAAGGTATCAAGTTTTAAGTAGTTAAAAACGTATGACAAAAAAAAGTAGTTAAAAAAGAAATTAATGTTTGGGGTAGATTCATTTAATGTATCAATGTTTTAAGTAGTTAAAAAGAAAATAAATATTTTACAAAGTGAATCAAATATGGTATTAATAGTTTACAGTGATGACAATTAAGGAAACTTACTTGAAATGGAAACGTTGATACCTTAAATGAATTTTGCAAAATATTGATATTTTATTTGATCACTTTGCAAAACGTTATTTCTTCAATTTAACCACTTGAAACGTTGATAATTGAGAATGAACTTATCTCTAAACATTAATGTCTTGTGCTATAATTTAGCAAATAAAAAAAAAGATATAACACCTTTTTCATTAAAATTTGTAAACTTTTACCCTTTAATCCATTTCCTAGTGGTCATCCACCATAACTATATGATAACATTAAAAAGTGAAAACAAAAAAAGATTATCGACTAATAAAACATTTGGTGCTAGCATAGATATAGGCATGGTTCAGTTCCGAACCGGAACCGGAACCATCACTGGTAGTTCCAAAACCAGAATCGAACCGGTTGGCCGGTTCCAGAACTGACTATGGAACTATCGATTTCACGATTCTTAGAGGTTTTTTGGTCCAAAACCGATGGAACAAGTGGTTTCACCTATTTAAAAAAAAAATTAAATATATAATTATTAATATTTAAATTATTTCATATAAATAGTAAAATTTATTACTTATTTAAAATATTTAATAAGGTATTATCAACAACACAAATAAACATAGTTTAAAATAATACATAATTAGTTTAAATAAACTTTTTCTAAAAGCAAAATTCATTTTCTTAATAATGTGAGACTATTTTTTGCATTGTAATTTTCTTTTTATCTTATAGAGTATTTTACAATATTGTAATACTAATTATAATTGATATTGAATGTGTTTGTATACATATAAATATGCATTATAAATAAATTTTTAAAAAGTTTTGTTAAATAATTTAATACTTTTATATTCAATAATTATTTTGACTTTAAAATTTATTTTTTATTTTTATTTTTTTAAAAGATGGTTCCATAGTTTCAAAATAGGAACTGGGAATCGGTAGTTCACGAAATCGGACCGGAACTATGAGAGATGATTCCTATTCCTCGATTTTAAGACCCGGAACTAGCGGTTTCAATTTCAGTGCGGTTCGATTTCAAAACGGTGTGATGTTTATGCTAATATTGCTTTTTTTTTTTTTTCATTTGACTTATATAAGAGAAATATTATCTATTTCATCTTAATTTTCAATTTTCTTTTCCTTTTTTTTTTATCGACTTCATTCGTTATGCGAAAGCGCAGTGTAAGATGAGATATATAGATGCCACCATGTCACCAATCGGAGCATGTTCTTTTGAATTCAAGGTAGAAAATAGCTATGTTCAACAAAGTTGAAACAAACTCTGACGTGCTTCGTCATGAACAGTTGTCGTCACATTCACATAGATAAGGTGTCAACGTTATACGGCACCTTTTGTATGCCAATATATATAGTCCCCACCCGCACGTTGGTTTCCATTATGGCTTTGGCTTGAAGCTCAAATTGTATGTCAGAACATTTTTCCATTACAAAGCATTCATTTATATCGCTACATGTGATACAAAAAAGTACCGATACTTTCGGTATTGATTCGAAAATCCTACGCTATCATGCATCTTTAGATTATTTAGCTAAAATTATCGGGGGCGGAAATAAAGAAACAACGAAGTAACCAAATAATAGAATTACTATCCAAAAACATCACAATAGGAGAATTTCATACTCATAAACTAAGCCATATTAAATTTTTCTCATACCTTCAATTAGTACCTTACATTTAAAGCCTTAAAGATGGGTGAGCAATGATGCTCAATCCAATCACTATTGTAGTAATTAGAGTTTATTTATTTCAAATTAGCAACATATTATTGGCATACCAAGATTAAAGTAATTTAGACTCTTCAAACAAATATATATGTGTGCATATATATAATGTCCCGAATCATCTAACCAGCATTGCCAACACCTTGTATACATGAATGGTCATTTATTATCAACATTAATACCAAAATTTATAATTTTCATTCTAGAGTTGCAATGTGATAATGCTGAAATGAACACTAAAATCATATTGTAGACATATGACTAAAACCTAGTGAGAATTGTCAATCAAGAGCCGAAGATATAAGAGATCTTTGACATGTTAACTACAAACAATCTTAAAGAACCAATGGTAAAAACATATGGTGACCTCGATTGATTGGTTATATCGAATTGTGAATCTTAGTGTAGGAAAAAAATCCTTGACCCAGTGACCATAAAGAGTCAAAACCTTGGTGTAAATTTAAACACCACAAGAGTTCAACATTCTTGATAAGTTCAAAGGAAAAACAAATGAGATAATACTCAACTCAAAAATTCATAATTCATTGACTTAATTGTTCAATGCAACTAGGCCTGGGCATATTTCATTGACTGAATTTTGGTATTTATTTCCCATAAATTAGGAAATAACATAATAAGAGAAATATAATAAAGTCCTAATAAACTAGGAAAGAAGCAAATGAAAAAAATCCTCTTCACTCCAAATTAAGTTGATTTGAGAGTCTTCTTTCTTAACTTTTTAAATCTTTTTTGGATTCATATCAAGTTACCACCACTATCAATTATTGATAAAACTATGTCCAGTACGACCCTCTACAAAGGTGTTCCATTCTACTAATATGCCCCAATTGCAACCTTTTTTCTTTTCCCTTTCTCAGAAAGACCAAGTGTCATCTCAACTAACTAGTAAATGACTTACATGCTCAACTTATGCAGTTTTTTAGCACCTAATATGTATGACAAATCATCTTAATCATAGCCTACACAAGACAATACAACTACTAGTTCTTGATGAATGCTTCCTTGAAGTTACCATCATGCATCTTGTGAATTACCTATCTAAAGATTTGGATGCTAGATCTAATGAGAGCAATATGTAACCTTGAAGAATAGGAAGTGTCATTCCCTGAGTTCTAAAAGGAGACAATTTTGCCCTAAATGTTACAAGCACTACGTAATTTAGGACCCTAAGATGGGCAACCATTGTGTAGCTAGCCCTTAGGTTGTGGTCACCACTAATGCTCGATGACAATAAGCTTACCTACTCCATGCTTTGATATGACTGCTAAATTCATTTCTTTGAATGGAGGAGATTATAGAGTTAGATGGCCTATATAACTCGCCAAATTATATCATATTTGAATTACAAAACGTAAAAATTAATTAGTCATTTGTAATACTATTGAGAGTTTCTTTTACAATTTGTTTTTAACCTATTTAATTTTCAGTTGCTGATTCTTTTATCTTTTAGTTTTCTTTTTAATGGATTTTCTTTTTTAAAAAAAAATTGTTGGGGTTTCTTAATGTTTTGTAAGATTGCTTATGTTACTCCAATAATGTGAAAGGTTTTTAATGTTTGTTAAGTCCTTGGTTCTCTAATATGTTGACGTACCATACCTACAACTCCTCCCAATTCAACTGCCTAGAGAAATAATTTTGTGCAAACCTCTTTTGGTTAGGCTACATTATCATGGTCAAATGCTCTAACATACCTATTTGCCATGTTACCACTTAAATAAGCCACATGGCTACTATTATCATAAAAAATGTTTCTAACTTATTTTATACTTAGTGAAATTATGATTTTATTTTTAGGAAAGCCCAGTGAAGTATTGTTTCTGTTTTCATGCCTCAGGCATTTAAAAAAACTTTTTAGTAAACATGTAATGAGATAAAAATTTCTCAAACATCACTTCATCCCTTTATAGGGTCTCATTGCATCCTTTAGATTATCTATCTAAGATTCTTGATGATGGATACAAAGGAAGCAATAAAGTAACCAAATAGGAGGTGTGGGCTTCAAAACCAAGAAAAGGACCACTTCGTTAAATAAAAAATAATCACATCATTATATGAGAATGTCCCGCTTCATTGAATACAAAAAACACACATCATAATATGAGAATGTCATACTCTTGAGCTAACTATACTATTTACACATACTTTTTTTTATAAGACTCGATAAATTTCTCAATAAGAAAAACTAAATATCATATGCTATATTATGAAATAACTAGATTTCATTGGAGTTAAACCACTAGCCTCTTAAGTAGAGATTAAAAAAGGAAAAACAAAGGAAGTCTTCTTGCTCACTCTTAAAATATAAAATAGAATCTAAGCAGCACCGAGTTTACCTCATACCTTCAATTATTATCTTAAATTTAAAGCCCTAAAGATAGGTAAGCAACAGACACAGACATAAACACATACACACACACGTGTGCGACGTGCGCGTGCGCGTGCGTGCATATAATGTGTAGGGCCATCTAACTTGTATTGCCAACACCTAGTATACATAAATAGTCATTTATTACTGACTTTAGTACAAAAATTTCTAGTTCTCATGCTAGAGTTGTGATGTGATAAAGCAGATACAATAATGGAGAAACATCGTAATGCTAAAATCAGGTTATATGCAATTGGACCAAGACCCAATGAGAATTATGAATCAAGAACTAAAGATATAAGAAATATTTTACTCTCAAACTACAAACAACTCTAAAGAACCTATAGTATAAACTCATGAAGACCTTGACCCACAGCTTGTGTTGAATCAAAAACCTTGGTATAGGAACAAAACTTGACCCACTAAGTATAGAGAGTTAGAAACCTTGATATGAATTGAAGCCCCACAAGAATTCAACATTCTTAACATGTTCAAAGAAAGGAAAAGATGAGATAACAATTAACTCATAAATCCATACTTCATTGATCGAATTGCTCAATACAACTTGGCTTATTTATAGGTATAGGATAAGATCTTAGCTAATCTAGATTAAAGAGGAAACTAAAACATATCCTATAAACTAGGAAATAAACTTGACTATAGAACTTAATAAAATACCATAAACTAGGATTTAACATAATAATATAAATATAATAAAGTTCTAATAAACTAGGAAAGAAGCAAATAAAAGAAATTTCCTTCACTTCAAAATAAGCTGATTTTAGAATCTTTTATTTAGGCTTCTTAAATCTTTTCATGATTTACGCTAGACCCCTTTTCTTTGAGAAGATTTGTCCTCGAATCGTGCTTGTAACTCTTGAATCAAGATTAACATGTAGACAATGATCCTAGCTTGTTTGTGGTCAAACAAACGTCAATTTTTTTTTTTTTTTTTGTCATAATCAATATTTTTTTCCTTTTCCAAGAAGAGAACATGAAAAGATATGGACAAATCAAAATTAGACAGGAAAGACCAATTTTAAAATGAATTGGAATAGGGACCTGATTTTAGAAT
Organism: Combretum micranthum; assembly: GCA_024138025.1. Taxonomy (NCBI): domain Eukaryota; kingdom Viridiplantae; phylum Streptophyta; class Magnoliopsida; order Myrtales; family Combretaceae; genus Combretum; species Combretum micranthum. The sequence continues at coordinate 515,163 of JAMXBD010000183.1, forward strand.
AGTGATCTGATATCAAATGACATGATAATAAAAAACCTGGAATGCTAAAGTCAAATTGTAGGTGAATGGACCAAGATCTAGTGAGAATTGCCAATCATAAACCAAAGATGTAAGAGATATTTCACTTGTTGACTATAAATGATTCCAAAGAACTTATGGTGCAAACAAATGAGAATTTTCACTGACATATTATATCGAATTCAGAACCTTGGAATAGGAAAAAAAACCTTAACCCATTGACTAAAAAAGTTAAGAACCTTGATATAAATTCAAATACCTCTAGAATTCAACATTTTTGATAAGTTCAATGGAAAAGATGAGATAATACTCAACTCATAAATACATATTTCATTGAATAAATTGTTCAATATAACTAGACCTATTTACAAGTAAAAATAAAATCTTAGAAATCTTGATTAAAAATGGAACTAGAAGATATTTTATAAAGTAAGAAATGAAATTGATTATGAAATGAAATAAAATCACATAAATGATGAAATACAATACTAGAATAAATATAATAAAGTCCTAACAAACTAGGAAAGAAGCATATAAGGAAAAAAAAAAAAAAAACTCCTTCACTCCTCAATAAGTTGATTTGAAAACCTTGTATTTAGGCTTCTTAAATCTTTCCTTGATTCATATAAAGTTTTCATTAGTATCAACCATTGACATAACTAGGTCTACTACAAACATCTAGAAAAGGTGTTCCATTCTATTGATACGACCCAATTATAACCGTCTTGTTTTTTCTCCTTTCTTTCTAGAAACACCTATTAGCATCTCAACTAACTTGGTAAACATCTCACATACTTAACTTATGTAGTAGTTTAGCAGCTAATCTAAACAACACAACATCTTAATCATAGCCTACACAAGATAATATAAGTACTAGATCCTAATAATCGCTTCCCTAAAGTTGCCATCATGCATCCTTTGAATTATCTATCCAAAGTTTTAGATAGTAGATATAAAGAGATCAATATGTGACCTTAAAGAATATGAAGTGCCATTCCTTAAGATATAAAAGGAGACACTTTTGGCATAAATGTTATAAACATTAGGTTATCTAGGACCCTATGAAGGGCATCCATTGTGTAGCTAGCCCTTAGATTGTTGTTACTACCGATGCTTGACAATGATAGTCTTGCCTACTCCATGCTTTGATATGACTGCTAAATTCATATTTTTAAATGTGGAGGTTATGGAGTTAGATGGTCTCTTTAATTAGCACGAGACCGTAGATAATCAATAACAAGTTATAAATCTCAAACACAATGTATAATACGTTATGTATTACATGCACAGGCTTCCTTAACGGTATGTTTATTGCGAACATTTTCTAGCCACATTTCAAATTATGTAATCCTGTAATTAGATTCTCAAAACACCTGGATTTAAAATTTGTAAAATGAACTTTACAAAACATATCACAAACTACTCATGAGTAGAATAATACCCACAAACAACTGTACCATCAAGTATCTTATATACTTGTTAATGATGGTATATAAAGCTTTAAAAACCACATTTACAAAATCAGGGCTCCATTGGGCCCATTAAAAGAATATTACAAACTTTAAAAATATAAATCCAATTCTTAAAATAAAAACAAAAAAATATTAAATATATTCTTTGATCTTAACTCACTTCACTCCAACAAATCCTCCTCAACATCTTATACTCCCAAAACAAACATTATTGTCAACACCACCATCATCAATTTCATCATCATTAACAAATCACCATCATCAACAAAACAATACCTAGAAAAAGAAGAAGAACAATAATAATGAGCTGAAGCTCAGTACACAATAACACAGATACACATGAAATGACACATAGGCCTAGCTAAATACAATGTAATAAACAACAAGTTTTTATCTTTCGTTTAAATAAAGTATGCACAGCGGGAGCAATCACACTTCGGAACAAACCTTTGAGAATCTGGGGGTTCTAAGTAACAGTAACTGCTCAGGGGGTTGATATAGTCAGCCTAAATACCTATATCTAACCGAAAAAGAAGAAAATAGCCTCATCTAGGGTTTACAGCCGTTATTCGCTCTTTACTTATATCAGTCAATAACATCATTTAGTTCAACTTGTCTCATAAGCGTAAACTAAATCATGTTACTTTACCCCAAGCTTAAGTAAACGTTACGCCGATACTGTTTGGCCCATTAGCTACCCACTAAGCCACTTATAAATGTTATTACATCTTGATGGGGTGGCCTTGTCATACTCCAAAAGGGGCCTTAGAAGGATCAAACTATAGTTATCATATCAAGTATGCATCCAAGATATGAGAACTATTTACAAGTTAGAGATTGCAAAACACTACTTAATATGTGCTACACAAGTTTTAATTCATAAAACATTTTTATAACTAAAAAATACAGATTCCCATGGTCTTCTAGATCCGTAGAGAGTCGGTATCCTCCACCAAATAGTAAAATAGAATAGATCATATACATTTTTCAAAATCTCGAACAATTACACAAAAGCTCTAATTCTTCTTATAAGCCTATATCCTACATTACGCATTACAAACTTAAACACTAACATATAAATTACATTCTAAGTTAATCCTCATGTCTTCAAAGACTTCACACTTCGTCAACCCATTCCTGACCTGAGATATACCTGCACAAAACTATGGGAGTGTGAGTTTAACCATAGCCCAGCATGATCAAATCACACAAAAAACAATTATCAAACAAATTTTATTTACAAACATATGCAATGCCACACTCAACTATATGCAATGCATAGTTTGGATTATCGGAATCCAAACCAATCAAGATTTTTGCCCTCTCTTATGGGTTGAAGGACCAGTTCAAGTCATTAATGCCTAGGAGAACTGTGAACTAAGGAAGGGAGTGCTTTCTCAATTTATTCCTTTCTCAACTCATTGCTTTCACATATATATATTACTAATATAACCTCAAACTTTCCCTTAGAAATAACTAAGGAAAAGAGATTCCTTTGAAACTCATTTGATTGAAATATAGCCTCTAACTTCTCCTCAGAAAGAACTAAGGAGGGTGGAATTCCTTTGAAACTAATTTTTGTCTTGCATATATAAACATATGCTGCTAACACCATTTCCACTTCACCTTAAAACCACAGAACCTCCCGAAGTACTAACATTCCATAGCCAATACCCACAAAGGTGACGTCCTTCGGTGCTTTTTTAGTTCCTAGGGTATTGACAATCCTATGATATCCAATTGGAGAAACAGATCCGCTAACTTAGCATGGGACCACCATAGAATCGACATGTTAGTGCATGACATGAATACTATGCTAATGTAAATATGCTGTCATGTAATGCATGTTCATTTAATTAAATGATCAAGTAGCATGAAGTCCATTTATTAGGGTAACCAATTAATTAGCAAAAATTCATCAACAACAACTATTCAACCAATACAAGCAATATATGATTACTTTTATGTTAGTAACTTAGCAACCAAAGCAATCATCAAACAATAATCAAGTACCTAATCCCCACACATATTTAGTTATGTTTATCTTAGATTTAGGTTGCAATAGGGTCAATGTTACCTATCTGATATCCAAGCTAAGCCTTAACAATCCTTTAGGAAAACCCATTCATCATCCCCATCAACATTTAATCATCATCAACATCATCATCAGCATCAAATCATCATCATCCTTCATATAGAAATCCAAACAAAAATAAAAGATTGGTTAGGGCTATTTCAAAGAATATACCAAAACAAACATATATTCATGCAATTAAACTTATTTTAAGATCTTATACCTTACCATGGTTGTGAAGATCGTCCTGCCAAGACACAAATAGTTCTCCATTGTCTATCGAAGTATGTCTTTCCTCTTTATATATAATCATTTATTATGAAAACATTATCGAAACATTCATATACAAACTACTCATTTCTCAAGCAAGCACACATTTAAAACAACATATTCCTTTTACTAAACATGGTTCGATCCCTTATATTACAATATACTATCTCTAAGTCATTTACAAATTTTAAGTCATTAACTTAATTTAAGAAAATTGATTAAACTTAACTAATCTAATTCATTATAGTTTATCAAAGTGCATTAGGTCAAATTGAGCTTCAATTAGTTAACTAACTCATTTTACATCTAAGATTCATATTGACTTACATCTATTTTAATTAACTCTTAGCCAAGTTGATTAGTCTCAATTAACTTAGTTCATTTTAGTTTATTTAGATTTATTAAGCCAAAATGAGCTTAGATTATTAACTAAGTTCATTTAAATTTGGATATGTGGTAGTTTGAATTAAATATATTTTAGGTCTTGATAATTTAAAATTTCTAAAAACTTAAATCATGAAAGCTATAAAGATCTTTTTAAGCTTTTTGTAGCCTTTTGAATCACCTTAATCCGAGTTCGGATGAGAAAATTAAGATCAATTTAAATTAACTTAACAAGAAAATGAAGAACAAGAGAAGCCCTGGTTCCATATGGGGTGTATCATGGGTGGTGGTGGTCACTAGGGCCCTTGCCACGCCCCATATCAAGGGTGGTGGTGGCCACCAAGCCCTTTGCTACGCCCCATATAGGTTCAACAAGAGGCGACAGTGGCTACCATGCCATTCGCCACATCCCTTATGGACCTAAATGATGTCCTCTATTTCTTTTCTCCATTTTTGCTACTTATTTACTTGTTTTATTCAAAAAACGCCATCTACAACATCTTAGCAACATCAATCAAATTTAAAACCATAACTCACAACATTTCTAAACATGTTTTTACTTCATATTTTATCAATCATTTAGTCTATTCATGCATAAACCACATATCTATTATTCATCCATTTTATCACAAACCCAACATATATCTAACATCAACTCAATATATACATGCATAAACAACAATTACAACAAAGTAAAAAGAAAAACTTATCTAGCAACTTCTCATTTGTTTTCTATCTTCATTTTCTTCTTTAATCACTTTTGACACTTGAGATTTTGAGGTTGACTTTGAAAGAAAAAGAAGAGAGGAAGAGAGGAAGAAGACGAAGAAGAAGATGGAACCGTAAAAATGAAGAAAAGAAAAGAAAATGGCAGCCAAGATGAGGAAAAAGAATAAATAGGATAATGACAAAATAATGAAGAATGTTTATGGGTAAAGGAGTTCGTTTTAAATCTCTCATATGATTTTCTAGGATATCAAAAGTAATTATAAAATAATTTCAGAATTTATAACATAGAAATCAATAGTTTGAATTGAAAATCTAGTTGAAGAATTTACATTTGTAAAAGTTTGATATTTGATCTGAATTTGGCTTAAAACTGATGTTTTTAAATAAGCAGTCAAATTCAAAATTTATGAGGATTAAGTAAATAGAATGTAGGTTGAAAATAGCTAATTTATGACAATTCAAATACTTGAACTTGAGAATTTTGAGTCATTTATAAGTTAAAAGAAAAGGGTCTAAATTATTAATTTAAAAAATTGGATAAATCAATTCATGAAATAGACTAAATTTTGGAGTTTTCAAATTTACTAAACATTGAAATTGAGTTTTTCTAAGGGTTTAGAGATTTGAGATAAAAAGAAAAGAAGTCTAGTTTGAAATTTATAAAGAAAAAGGAGTTTGATTTGTTAGAAAGGATTGTAAAAACAAATTGGCTACATGAAGGGAATGTTTGAAATCTCAAATCTCAGTTAATTTATTTATTAATGTTCTATGGAATAAAGCATATATAAGTAATAAGAATTAGTTTAGTGATTTCAACCTTCACTTACTCGATTTTTGAAAAGAGTTAGATTCACAAAGATAATAAGAGACTGAAGACTTGATTTAACTTGACTTGTCTCTTGACTTGCAATGACATATGACGACACAACAAAGACTCATCACTTGAACCATCTTTAATTTCTTAATCTATCTTTAAGTTCTTAATCCATTTTAAAATGCCTTTCCTAACAATCATCATGCAAATTACTATTCATATTTGAAATCTAAACAAGGACAAATGATATTTTAGAATCCATATTCGAAGATAAATCAAGTATCCATATACTTGTTCATGAAATAAACTCATATAAGCATTTAATTTAATTATTCATTTATATCAAACTCTTTTTATAAACCCTATTTGATCAAACACTAATTAGAAACTTTATCATGGCTGCGAAGATCACTCTGCCAAGATACGAATAATTCTCCTTTGTTTGTCAAATTATTTCTTTTCTCTTTGTTTATAGTCTCTTATTATAAAAACACCATCAAAGCATTCATATTTAGAAGCTGAAACAACATATTCTCCATGTTATTCATAGATTATCCTAACATATAAATCTAATTCAATTATTAGCTATTAAGCTTATTTTAACTTAATATTAGCAAAATTGATTAGAATTAATCTTTAATTAAATTACTAAGTCAAGTTAATTAAACTTAATTAATCTAATTTATTTTAGTGTATTAAAGTTCATTAAGTCAAGTTGAATTTAGATTTATTAACTAAATTCATTTTATAGTAAGATTCATTTTAAGCTTAAACCTATGTTAAATCTAATTTATTATTAAACTTATTAATTCACTTAAATCATTCTTAATTATATAATTTACTAACATATCAAATTATTTATCATTTATCAATTTAATTTTATCTCTCTTTCTTTTCTTTTTTTTTTTTTTTTTTTTTTTTTTTGTAAAGAGGGGATGTCCATATAGGGCTGTATGAAGGGTTGTGTGAGCTCATATAGGGCTGTATGGAGGGTTGTACCAATTTTTAAAGGAAACCAGAAAACCATACAACACAACAACCCCAAACCGCCGCGCGCCCCCCCCCCCCCCCCCCCCCACCCCCCCCCCCCCCCCCCCCCCCCCCCCCCCCCCCCCCCCCCCCCCCCCCCACCAAAACAATGTGGGCTATTTCAACCCAAAAGGTTTTATACAAAAAGCTCAGAAAAGTGATACACCCTTCAAACATACCGTTTTAAGGACTGTTTGGCTCATACACCCTCCCATACGAGGCCGTTTCAACTTGCACTTTTTACATAAAAGTTCAAATACCCCTTTAAATGGGATGTTTAATGGTGGTTTGAACTTCTACGACTTTCCTTTGTCTTTTCTTCAAAACTTTTCTTATTTGACTACTTGTTTCACTTCATTTTCAACATCTAACGTCTTATATTTATTATACAAATGAAGAATCATCGTCCATAACATCTATATACGTGTTTTTACTTCATCAAACATCAAAATCTAATTCTAACATGCATGATCTTACTTAGGTTTTAGTACATGAGTTCACATACTACAAGTTTACAAGTTTTAACTTAAATCTTACATATAACTAGCATCAATTCATCATCTACATATAATAACAATAATCAAAATAAAGGAAACAATAAAACTTATGTTTTTATGAAACTCAAACAACTTGATCTACTCTACGACTACTACTTTTAAGTTGTTGAAGCTTCTCTTAGCATGATTCTTACTTCTTGTCCTCTTTTAAAATGTTGATTTTTCTTCTAGTCTTCTTGAATTTGAGATCTTGGGGTTGACTTTTCTTTTGAGAGAAGAAGATAAGAAGAAGAGAAAGTGAAGAAGAAAGGAAGGGAAAGAGAGAAATGAAAAGGAAAAGTAAGAGGTAGAAGGGAAAAAATTTAAAAAGAAAAGAAAAGGATTAGGTTTTTAAGGATATTTTTAGGGTAGGGGTATTAGGTTTAAAGTATCATATCAATATCTTCAATTCTGAAAGTGTTTAGGAAATAATTTAAGAGTTTATAGGTTAGAAATTAAAAACTTAAAATAAAAACTTAATTCAATTAGTTTAGATTAAATTGATATTCAATTTGAGCTTGGCTTGAGAATTGATATTTTTAAGCAAGCAAATGAACTCAAAATCTGTGTAGATTTAGAGATTAGAATTTAGTGATTTAGGAATCCACTAAGCATTTAAACAATAATGTTTAGGGGTTTATGAATTCAAAATCACATATTTCAACTTAATAAATTATTAATCTAATTATGTCAACTTCTTTCATTATTTCTTATAATTCATTTGATTTATTTAATCTATCTAAACCCAATTTCTAACTTAGGTGAAGGTTTAGGATATTTCACAGAATTCCAACTATGATCACACAAGTAAGTGCAACTATTGATTTTATAGTATAAGTACGATATCTTTCTCATAAGGATCAGTAAGTACTAATAACCGCTATTCTTCTATTGTTTAACTTGCAACATCGAGTGAATTAATACATTAGCTAATTAGAAACAAGTCACAATATATTCATGTTTTCTCAAAGACTAACCACGGTGCAAAAGATTTTAGGATTTCAAATCTCCGCTAAGTCTTTATGTGATTACGCTAAAGATAATTAATTTTACAGTTGCTATTCTTGAATGGTTGGGATTTATAATGTAGTTCCATATCTTTTTTAAGATTATTAAATTTTAACCCTAAGTTGATTAACTGAATTTCTTTTGACTTAAAAACGCCAAGATAGAATTAATGATCACAAATTCTCATATTAGGTTTGACTTTAATCCCAAATATTTTTGTCATCCTATTTCTAGGATTGCATGCAACTCACTCTAATTGTATGGATCTATACGCACAAGTATTTCATCAATTAACTAATGTGAAATCAATGTCAATAATTAATAGTGTGGTTTGTCAATTTAAGATAAGCAATAAAAGGCAACACAATTACATTTAAGGAAAAAAAATCAATAACTTGAAGCAATAAAAACAAATCACATATACAACCTAAGGTTCATCAAAATCTAAACTAAGTATTTACCTCTCCATAGGAGAAATAATAACAACACAAGTTATATGATAAAGCATGAACTCCTTGTTTTTACAATTTGATTGAACTACACAACTTGACTTGTACCAATAAGTGATATTTTATAATTCGTTGTTGGATGATCTTGGCTACTATGGGTCTTCTCCTTATATAGATGTCTTCAAGGCTTGGGAAAGAAAGTTTTCAACTTGTAAGCCCCAATATTTTCCAATAAATATAGTAAACCTAAGAATCATAAGTCAAACCAGAATCCTAAAGTTAATCTAGTTCTATGTATAGTCTAGTGAATCTAGATTCGGCAATCACTTGTTCTTAAGCCCTAAACAATGAAATTGAGATAATTGTGAATAATTGTTCATAATAGTATAGGAAAGCTTAAAAACATCAGATTTGCAAATTTCTAGTGTCTTTCGGATCCGAATGGGATCAGTTTTAGAAAACCATGTACCAATACACCAGATAATGAAAATATTTCGACAATACCATTAGACTCGTAAAAATATAAGGTTTTCAAAACTATCAGTTTTATAAATTTTCGGTAACTAAAAATATCAGATATAGGCCATTTAAGCGTATTTTCTTTACTAGGGGTATTTTAATTGTCTCGTCTACTATTTATAGTATTATTTTTACTATTCATTACTATTTCACTATCTCTGCTTTTTCTTACAATCTACTCTTACATACTATGATACCCATACCTTACAATTTACCTTCCCCGTACAACTTTAATCACATCACACTTTACATATTATTTCTTTTTATTACAAAACAACAAATTTAATCAATTTTTCTCCCCATTTCCCTATGTTGCTGTCCATCCCCTCTCTCTCATCACTCTCAATTTATTTTCTTTTTCATTTTATTTAATTACATTTAATTTTCACTCCAAAATTCTATAAATATCCCATTCCTGCTTCATTCTTTCACATACCTCATTTTCATATAAAAACTCTACCAAAATCACTCAACAAACTCTCTCTCTCAAATTCTCTCCCAAATTCTCTCTTCTCTCCCTAAAACAATTTCCCACATATTACTACAACCACTTCTTTTTCTCTTCAACATACACATAACCTTAGGTAAAACTCCTTACCTACGCTCATCATGTTTATATAACTTAGCATCAACTTAGTGTATGTTTCTTAGACTTATGAGAGTTAAAGAAGCAACAATATATTCATGTTTTGTTTTTGTTCATGTTTATATTTTCCATTATGTTATTATTGTCATATTATTGTTATTATTATGCTAACTTCTTATTTATATCTAACTAAATATATTTATATATCTATATATATCCTTTAGAGCATATAAACTCACTTGTTATTTATTTATTTTCATGCTTTACAATTTATTTACTTATTTCATGCTATATTAAGACTATCTTTCTAATATTAGACTTATCCTTATCAAGTCAAAACAATTTTCTTTCTTTTTTTTTTTTTTTCTTTTTGAGACTAGTCTTGGGATACCTTGATGAAGCTAAGGCTCTCAATACTTGATCTTACTATTATGCTCTTATTGATTCTTACATATATCTTATCTTATTATGTTATATTTATTATATTTCTCATGACTATATATTCATGTTTATGCATAGGCATATTGATATTATCTCAATAAAAATATGAAGAAAATATTTTTACGAACTCTATTCAAAAATACACTTTGGTTACTTAAAGAAAGGATTTTCATTAAAAGCTAAGAGTTTTATCTTTACAAATTTTCCAAAAATTTAAGTAAACTCATAGCAAGTCTTAGTAATAATAGTACATTAGAGTTTTAACAAAGGATGCATAAAGTAAATTTTCACACATACTCCTTTCAGAGATGATAAAATGGAAAAGTTTTCTTTAAAAGCTTAAGATTTCAAATTTTTGCTTAGCAAAAGTTTCTTTAAACTTATTTATGAAAGTTTATCAAAACTCTAAAGTACTAAGGAAAAACAAGTTTGGCAAAGATCATCAAGAAGTTCTCTTTTTAAGAAAATAAATTGCTCTTAGGGAATAAAATTAGCGAACAACTTAAGAAATCATTATTACTTATTAAAGTAAAACTTTAGGAAAAACCAAGAACAAGTGAAGTTTAAGAATTGTCACTATCAAGAAAATATTTAGAGTTTACACTTTTAACTCCTAAAAATGAAGTTGTAAGAATTTTAAAAGACTAAAATTATTTTGGAAAATTTGAATTGTCTACAAAGGACAAAAGAGGAAAACACTTACTTATAATAATCCAAGAACTTTTCCAACAAAGCTAAAATAAAAATTTTCAAAGCATTACTTTTTCAACTTTTAGAATACCTTGTTTTACAAAAATCATTGTTGGGACAACTTCACTAAATTCATGCTTATGATATGAGTCAATATATATATGTTCAAAGGATTTTCCAACTACATTAATATCTATATTTTTGTACAAGAATTTTTGGATAAATAAAAGTTTGAAAACTTGAGTTTTGAAATCTATAATTTTCGTGATGAATCTATACGTCATTATTCCAAGACCCAAATGGCTTCTTTTAATAAAAATAACCTTATAAATGGATAGATCTTTTCGAGTAGGTAGAAAATGGTATATAATATGCAAAATTTCGAGTTAAAATGAGCAAATTATGACCATTTTAATTTGGAATTTCCATTAATGCGAATTTAACGAACCTAATAAGATAGAGTTAGAAAATTTGAGTAGATATTGGATGAAATACTCATTTCAGATATTTCTTTTGTTTAGGTGTTGAGGACCAAGATCTTCTCTTCCCAAGGATTACTTCGATTGATAGAATATCGCAATGGATGAATGAGTTTCCTTTACACTTTATGTATTCGCATGTGCTTGTAGTATAGAGTACTAGATATTAGGAAAAGATAAAAATTGATATGCATGTGGGTTATCATGGGAGTTATATATGAGTATTGTTATGTGTGATCAATGAACGATAAGAATATTAGAGCTTGATTTGTAGATTGTTATAATGGTTTCTCTTAAACTAAATTGTTCATGCATATCACTTAGAATATTATTTCACATTTTGCTACTACTCCTCAGTGTGAGACCGGAAAGGTAAGCTGCCCAGCTACATCCTAAAGAATTAGGATGTTCGGAGAATATGGCCTTAAGGTGTAGCCAAGCCAGATCGATCGTTTTGGGTAAGAAAAGACTGGAGACTAGTAGTACAATTTGTTGGAACCCTAAGACGTGCGCAAAATTTCAAGGATGTCGTTTAGGGCCCAATTCAAATCATTCCCTAACCACCAATGGAGGGGTAAATCTATCATACATACAGAATTAGATAGTCGTATGTATTGTTTGATCATTTGGATGCTTACATTTCATATGCTTGTTTAATGAACTTGTTTAAATGTTAGTCATGAGTACATTTGCGTAAGGAATATCTCACTAAGTTAGTTATGCTTATTTCCCAATAGACTTTTGATATTGCAGGATCGTTATTTTGCACCTGAGGCCAGCCTGTTTGTCCGGGTAGAGCTTATGCTTTTGGGAAGCTTTAAGAGGAATTCTATTTTGAAGTGTTAAATTAGAATTCTCTTAAAATCTTCTAGCTATGGTATTTGTCTTAGTCATACTTTGTTGTTATGGAGACTTATCAGGGAAATGCCCCGTAGAAGCTTTAAGACTTTATATTATGATGAAACATATTAAGTATTATTTTGTATGTTCCGTTGTCATTATCTTAAAATGCATAACTCCACCGGTCTCCCTCTGTTATGAATGTACGCCTTGTACCAATATGAAAGCTTCGAGTGACTAAGGTAGTCATTCTCAAGTTTTAATATTATGTACGGCAAGTTGTCACGTTTAGGGTACCCGTTGGGGCGTGACATAACTCCTAAAATAGGAAGATTGAATTTTCGAAAATAAAAAAGTGCAAATATTCTTAATTAGCAAGTGGATTCTTCAAAATAAGGAAGCAAATCTTCAAGATAGGCAAGTGGTTAATCTTTATAAACGTGGAAGTTTAAATCTTCAAGACTTTTAAAAAATATTGTAAGTTGTCTTTTTCTTCAAGTACAACAAACTTTTTAATTTTAAATCACTTATTGATGACAAAAAAAATCACTTATTGATAAAAACGAGGCGTTGAGAATGACACGGGTATGACACAGTCATGTCATTTACTTATGTCAATTTCTATACTCAAAATTCTTCAATCTTGAGAAAGACACAATTAAGACACAATCATGTCCCAGACACAGTTGTACCTTAAGCCGTTCATTTTGATTTCCTATTTCAGCACCTTTGGCGCTAATCTAACATATTCAAATGACACAGTCAAATGACATTGTTGTGTCTCTCTTGTGTCAACCATAAATCTCCTATATTTGTCACTCAAATGATGTCCAAACTTCATGAAACTTGACAAAATCCTTCCTTTTCTTGTAATAAACATCGCAAAAGCCTAAAATCCAATTATGAAGATTTTAGTGTTATTTCCATTATATTATTCTTGAAATAGCCAATCAAACCCCAATTTAGCACTCATAAATTAATAATTAATTAAGTTTATCAATTCATATTTGAATTATCAAATGTCAAAATTAAATTAGTTATTTATAATACTATTGATAGTTTCTTTTTCAATTTGTTTTAGACCTAATTAATTTTGAGTTGTTATTCTTGTATCTTTTAGTTTTCTTTTTAAAGAAAGGATTTTAAAAAAATTATGGGGATTTTCAAATGTTTTGCAGTACCACCTATGGTTACTCCACTAATATGAAAGGTTTTTAATGTTTGTTAAGTCCATGATTCTCCAAAAATATTGAGATACTACACCTAAAACTTCTCTGAATTTGATTGCTTAGAGAAATACTTTAACACAAACTTCTTTTGGTTGAGGTACATTATCATACCTTGCATGCAATGACGTGCCATGATATGAACATCGCCAACCTGTGACGAAACCCAATAACTAAATTGGAAATCAAATCCAAGATCATTCTAAGAATCGTGTGGAAAATCGTGATTCATTGCTTAACAAAGCAAAAACCTTGGATAAAAAGGACACCACAATTGGTAATGGAAAATTGATTAATAATTCTTGGTGAACGCCACATGAAAACCCGATGAGTTCAAGTAGTTCTTTTCAGAACCAAAGAGAATCAATTCTTAAATTTCAATTAATCAAAGATATTTCCTGAAAGGTTACAACCATAGGTTTATTTAGGCCTTAATTAACCTCAAAACTAAGCTACAAAATAAAGAAAACAAATAAAAATTAGAGTAAAAAAACTATAAACTTAAGAGAACGCGGACCAACCATTGCCTTTTAAGGCTAGCAACTCAACAACTAAAGCTGGCAGCTTTCATATAAAGGCTAGCAGCATAGAAGCTCCAAGGCTGGCGGCTTTCTGGTAGTGTATGACTTGAAACATGCAACATGTTACTTGAAGCTTCCACAATTTGAAAAGACTTAATCTTTTGTATTCTAGACTATTTTATCTCCACTTCTATGTAAAATATTAATTGGTTTAGGAGATCTATTAGAGTCTTGCTGGATAGCTTCTTTCTCTTGAATTTCCATAATCAATCCATGTAAGTTTCCTTTGTTCTCTTGACTCGTGCTATTGTCATTGGGCCTCCAATTCCTTGAAATGGATTGTTGGATTTGGACTTCATCAACTCTAGGTTTGATGTCATCTGATCTCCATCATTGCCTTCTTCTTCGAAAGGATTCATCCTCGGATCTCCTTTCTTGGAATCTTTCGAATTGCATGTATACATTGGTTTATTTGGAATGGACGCACTAGGAATGAACTCAATTTGATGTTCAATTCCAAATGGAATTTTCTGGGGAAACAAATCTTTAGAACCATGCAATAATGAAACATTCACACTAGGCATAGAAGCATTAAGTCTCATTAGTGACAAAATAAACATCCTTCTACATAAGTACAAGTGATTGCTCTCTTGCGATCATGACATTCTGAACGTCACTCACTCCCATACCTCTCTCTGATTCCTTCCGTTTATTGCTCACTAGTGTATTTTTGTCACTCCTTTTCAAACTCTCACTTCTTTTTTCACTCTCGATTTTTTTATCAGTCTCATTCTTTTCTTGAGCACTCTTTTCTTTTTCTCTTTCTTGGAATTCTCTCGCTATCCTCATTTGATCCTCATAAGCTTCCCATGATTTGAGGGGTGTTAAAACCACATGCCTTTTGTTTAAAACAAAAGACTAGTGATTCTTGTATCCATCATACTTGACTCTCCTAAAAATTACCATGGTCGCCCAAAAAAAAAAAAAAAAGACAAATTTGAATTGGTACCACATCACATAATACTTCATCATGGTAATTTCTAATGGAAAAAGCAATTATAACCTACTTAATCACCTCAACTTCTCCACAATCATTTAACCATTGCAATTTGTAAGGTGTTGGTGTTCTAAGGTTTTTAAATTCAACTTGTCCATTAACAAAATACTAGCAAAATTTGTACAACTCACATTATCAATAATCAAGCTATATACCTTATTATTCACATGGCATCTAATATGAAAAATATGATCACATAAGGCTTCATCACCATCATCCCTCAATAGATTTGGATTCACTCGTATTTCAGTCTTTTTTTTTTTTAATCAAACCCTAGACCTAAAACCACGAATTTTACAAGAAGATAAGAAAAAGAACCTAATCAAACAAATCAAATAACTACATATATATATATATATATATTTGCTTCTTCTTTTTCCTCTTTTGTTTTTTTTTTTTTTTTTGTTGACCTAGAGCAAAATAATTCACAAAAAGAAAAGAAGGAATTTTTTTTTTTTTTTATAATGAAAACACTAAAGGAATTAGATTAACAAGGTCAGGCAATTCAAAACTAACAAAAAACAATCAAGGATATGAATGACTTGAGTTAGGGTTTTAATATACCTTCCTCTAATCGAACTAGACTATTGATTCTTAGAAAATGGGTCTGATATTAAATGATATGAACCCTGCTGATCCGCTTGAAATGTTTAGTATTTTAAAACCAATTCTCCAGCAAGTATACTGGGTCGATCAAGTAATAAAGTGATGAATGAGTATCGATCCCACGAGGAAAGTTTAATTACTAAACATTATTAGTTCATTTCAATATTTAGGCAAAGAGAAATCAAATCCTTTATCTAATTATTCACTATAATGTCTACACTATGCAATAGCTAATATTTACTAATTCTACTCACACAAGTCTTAACAAGTTAGGTTAGTGGGATTGAGATAAAATCTGATTTTCTCCAATCATGTTGAACTCGGGTTATTAAAATTGTTAGAATTCATGCATATCCATGTGAGTCTAACAAGATTAACAAATTCTAAAAACAAATTTGAAAACCTTTTTCTACCTTAAACACTCCTTAGCTTCCACATCTGAGCATTTTGATAGATTTAATATGTGCAACTAAGATTTTCCCAAATCTAAGTTGACTAATTGTCCTAAATCAAGAGATAAAAGAATTCCTTCTTTGAAACTCATATTCAAAACAATGTTTGAACAGAAATGATAGACTCTATTAGGATTAAAAATCTCTTGCCATCGCATACTTGAATTTTTCTTCCAAATATAAATTCAAACGAAATTAAAGTCTTTGCCAAGATGCCCAATCTCATTCAAACTTGAATTCATCCGAATTTTAAGTTTTTAGTTTGAATTTAACAAGGATTTGCATAAATCTTACAACCCAATAACACTAGTTCAACAATCACTTCAGACAATCAAGGATTTCATCATTTCCCACCGTCAAATTTAGCTAACTACCATTTCTACGCTATCTAACAAGATACTAATAACAACTATAATGATATTCATGACAAAATGTAAATAACAAATCAAGTAAGGAAGAATTTACCATAATTCGGGAAAACAAACCGTACAAATTGCAATTAGAATCCTTGTTAGCAAATTCTACTCAATCCACAAACGAATAGAACAAATTTGATGAAGATCCAAGTACATCTTGATTGTCTACCTATATCTTTCTCTAAAACTACTGGGAGAAATGAGAATGAAAAATAAAACGTAAGTCCTTTCTCTCTCCTCAAAGCATGTAAAAATACATGCTTTTCGTGTAACTGTCATGTAACTTCTGCATCCAACGCCGGCGGTTTCATATCCAACGCCGGCGGCGTTCAATCAAGCGTTAAGGATTTTTAAACTGATGGTTTTCAACGCCGCCTTTGAACGCCGGCGGCGTACTCCTCCATTTCGGCGTTGGCTTCAAAATTCAAGTAGTGTCCATCTTCAAACGCCGGCGGTGTTGGATTCAGCGTTAAAGACTTAGCTCTGTAATGATTCAACGCCGCCTTTGAACGCCGGCGGCGTTGATGTCTAATTTGCCGGCGTATGCTTTGATCTCCTTCAACGCCGGCTGCGTTTGGCCCAATTCACCGGTGTTTGTTTGTTTCACTTCCAATTCACACAATTTCTTCATGATTCCTTGTTGATACATTCCATTTTCATTCCTGACCTGATTCCGAACAAATAACACAAAACTAAATATTAATTCCTTTGCTTTTATACTAATTAATACAATTAAGTATCAATTCAGAGATGAAAAATATATCAATTTTCTGAGTTTATCAATTTCCCCACACTTGAACTTTTGCTTGTCCTCAAGCAAAACAATTTAAATATTGAAATCTGACTTTTTAATCCAAAACTTGCTTATCAACTCTCACGATTTGCAATACAATGCCTGTAGCTCTAACCAAACTTAATTTATGTGATTCGCTTACTTGAATTGAAATTAAATAGCTAATCTAGACCAAACAAACTTTTATCCTAATGTTTAACTTAAGCTATAACTTTTCGAAACTGTCTATTTAGTCCACAAAGGAAAAATAATCATTTCAACTTCATCAACCTTTTAACTCAAATTAACTCTTAGCAACACAAGGTATAAGCATGTGGTATCTACCATTCCCTAGATTTTTCCATAGTCAAAGTCTTTTAATTCACTAACATGTGCATTTCAATTGCAGAGGGGGAGGTTTTTGCCTCCATCTTGACTTTTCCTCTGGACGGGGTGTAGCCCGTATCTTTTCAAGCTCATTAGCCATATTACACCATTTAGTTAGAGTGAAATCCTTGAGTCGGCACATCCCGGGCTCATCACCCAAGTGACCAGGTTTTAAAGGGACCCCAAAGAACTCTCATTCACCTTATTCTAAATGTAAATACTCCAGACTCACTTACTTGAATCAATTGAGTAATGGCTCTATTTGTTTGTACTACTTAATGCACTTTTTCACAATTTTTAACTCTGATTCCGGATCACCAAGTTAATAGCTTCATCTACCTCTTCTACCAAGTGTTACAAAGATTAATTAAACGTTAAAAGAATATTTGAGAAGTAAACCTGATCATTTTTTACAATAGGACTCAGACATTCAATATAAGTTTTATTTCCTAGGTTAAACAGAAGGTAAGTTTGTCAATTAGAGATTTATCTACTTAATTTTAACTAAGTAAGCCAATCACAAGGTTTAGTGAGCACGGCATCTTACAAGTCAAAAATTTCTTTTGTTTAATGTTTCAGATTTCCCAACAAAAATTTTGCCTTAATGTTGCAAATTTGTTTTATTCTTGAGGACATGCATTATATATGTCGACATCCGAATGCAAGTGTGTGACTTATGAATTCTTATATATTGACTTCACATTTTTAGTATTCATAATTAAAATCAACATGCCAAGTCAACATATAGTTAAACCCATAATGTATTTCATTTTCATCTCATCCTAATCTCCCTCCCCCATACTTAAAACCGAACAGTGTCCGCACTGTTTGTTCTAATTAACAAATAAAAGGACGAAAGACTAAATAAAAGCATTTGGACTTCCCTGTTTTCCTTTCCTTGTTCAGCATTCCCAATGGAGTTTTGAATTTGCAGAGATTACTTTAAAGACCTGTCTCTCATCAAAGAAACATACATGACAAAGATAGAAAGAAAAGCATAATAACAAAAAAACATAGATAACAGACCAAGTGAGTTTAAGAAAAGAAGTCTACCCAAAACAATTGGGTGCTTAAGTACAGAAATGATACTTAAATGAAACTTTCCCCAAAAAGTAAAAGCTAGCAGGAACTCTAGCTTTCAGGTTCAGTGCTGGACTCGCTTTCATCAGATGAAGTAGAATACTTCATTGCTTCACCTGCAGATGGATTAATACAAGAAAACGCAGATTTTAACATGGTCATTAATGAGCGTCTAAATTTCTTGTTCTTTCTCTTTTCGCATTGAAAATCCTCCTGCAATTCTCTCAGTTCATATCCCAATCTAGCTAGGGTATATCCAGCTGAAGTCGACCCTGGTTGAGAGGAGGAAGGTGGAACCTGTGGCTGAGGAGGGGGTGGAGCTGAAGATGAAGATGGTCTGTCTCCCTGTGGAATGTCAAACTGGGGCTCAATAACAGCAATCGCCTGAATGTCTTGTACCCCCTGGGTACCTTAACTAAACCCCAAGCTCTGAAGGGCCCAGAAGATATCTTTTTGCTCTCTACTTTGATATCATTGGACAATTCCTGAAAACCCCCATGCCCTTGAGTAGCTGAGTGATATAGCCCCCACAGAAGATATAATTGGTCCTGGTGTCTTCAGCTTGTCTCAGCCAAAAATTAGCCACTTCACACCCAAATCTAATGGATGGCTCTTAATAAGGCTGTACAGACATATCATATCTGAAGTGCTTAACTTACTATGACTTGTCTTTCGACAAGTCAAAGTATGAGCCAAAATATGATGAAGAAGTTTATGCTCTAACTTCTTAAAAGTCGAATTGATCGATTTTGAAGGCTCAAATGGATCAGTCCTTGGATGTATCATTCAAACCAGAATTGCTCCATGGTGACATCAGGAGGCCATGTTGTCGGTAGAGCAGAATTCTCAGCCTCATTCTGATAGTAGCCAAGTAGACTCCTATCTTCCTTAATGGCACTTTTTAACTTCCCCATATATCTGAAAGATTATATGGGTATCCCCTTCATCATCTTCATCATCATCTTCTCTACCATATCTCATAGTAGAAAGGAATTCAATTGTGATCTTCTTGTAAGCCGGTTCTCATATCAAAAACTTTGAACCATCGCTTGTCCTCAACCACATTTTGTAATGCATCATGCATTCCATAATCCTCTAGGACAGCCCAGTCTAAAAAATGACTGTTATGAAATTCCTTTTCATAAGTCTCTCTTTTCTTTCTTGTGCATAATTGACTAGACAAACATTCCTAACTTGACTAGTAGTAGCTGTCCTTGGCTTCTTCTTTGGAGCCATATCTGTAACAAATACTTAGCTCAGTCCAAACATATCACAAGATAGCACATTGAACATTAACAACTAATATGTGCATATAAAACCAGATAAGTTTTAATTTGATGTAATCTTAACATTGGTATTGGTAATACATTGAAGCATAAATTACACCAAATGTTTGCCAAGCTTTCAACAATAATTTTTTTTTTTACAGAGAACGCCGGCGAATTAGTTCTCAAAATGCCGGCGTAGCTATCCGGCGTTGATAGCCGGCGTAGGTACTCAGTGTAGGGTAACCGTTGGGGCTTTGTTTCAAAAACTTGATGAATAGTGACAATGGTTTTTGATTCAAAACTTCTATATGAAAAATAAACTAGACACTTGATTGCATATTCCCATAATCCCAATAAATCAAAAACCCCCAATTTGGACACACAAACCCTAATTTCGACGGTTACAATCCTAATCCATAACCCAATCAATCCATGCATTGACTTAATAAATAAGCGAAAGAATCATCGAAATCACAATGCCTAACCAACAACAACTTAGCAAACTATTGAACACACACTCACCAAACATCTACATTATTGATCAACGATAGATTTAAACACTTTAAAAGATAAAACGATCACATAATGAGATGAACATACCTTGTGATCTTGAGAAGTATGGATGTGTCTGATGATGGATTGATGTATCAATCAAGAGAAATTTCAAATTAAAAGAAAAAGAGAGGATTTCGGTATGAACAATGTGAGAGTAAGTATGGAAAGAGAAAAAATAGGGATTTAATCCCTTTACATGCTTGGGATTAGCAGTTAATGCGCACATAACCCAAACGCCGGCTAAAATTTAAACAACGCCGGCGGCGTTGTTGACAGCAAATGCCGCGTTAGAAAATTGAAATCTGGCCTTGATGGGCTCTTCGAAAACGCCGGTGAATTTAATCCCACGCTGGCGGCGTTGGAACTTTATATTTGCCGGTTTTAAGAAATGGCTTTCTGGTGGTAATCCCAAACATCAACGCCGGCGGCGTTGATTGCGATTTTTGCCGGCGTTAAGGATTGATGTTTCTGCATTCCAAGCTCTACTTCGAACGCCGGCGGTGGTCAATCATCATTTGCTGGTGTTAAAGTCCTACACTGCCAAAATTTTACCAGTGTTCTTTCTCCAGACTTCAGCGTTGGAAGACTTATTTGATGTATGACTTCCCAATTTTCTTACAATTCTTCAACATACAAAACACCACTTCATCAACTCACTTGACTGTACCTGAAACAACTTAACATACAACACACAACACACAATTATATATATATATATATATTACACAAACACAACAACCATGGGTTGCCTCCCATGCAGCGCTTAGAGTTTAAAGTCGCTTAGCCCGACTTGCCAATGCTTCACTTGTTGCCTTCACTGATGAAGGTGGTTCTACTTTCTCTAATGTCTCCCTCATAGTAGTGCTTGAGTAAATGTCCATTGACTTTAAAAGTTCTATTATCTTGGGTTTTCAACTCAATTGCACCATAAGGGAAAACACGGATAACTTCAAAAGGTCCCGACCACCTTGATCTTAACTTTCCTGGGAACAACTTGAGACGTGCATTGTATAACAACACTTTGTCTCCTGGTGAAAATTCTCTTTTCAAAATGTTTCTATCATGCCATTGTTTGGTACGCTCTTTATAAATTCGAGCCTCTCATATGCTTCATTTCTCCACTCATCCAACTGATTTAATTGAAGCATTCTTGTCTCCCCTGCAGCTTTTCCATCAAAATTGAGGAATTTTATAGCCCAATAAGCTTTATGCTCAAGTTCAACAGGCAAATGACACGATTTACCATAAACTAATTGTAAGGAGACATTCCAATAGGTGTTTTAAAAGCAGTTCTATATGCCCATAATGCATCATCCAGTTTTAAAGACCAATCCTTACGTGATGCATTAATTGTCTTTTCCAAAATCCTTTTAATTTCTCTATTGGAAATCTCAACTTGACCACTTGTTTGGGGGTGATACGGGGTAGCTACTTTATGAACAACTCCATATTTAGCTAAAAGCTTGTCAAATTGCTTATTGCAAAAATGAGTACCCCCATCACTTATAATTGCCCTTGGTACCCCAAATCTGGTGAAAATATTCTTTTTCAAAAATTTTGTTACTACTCGAGCATCATTGGTTTGCAAAGCAATAGCTTCAACCCATTTAGATACATAATCCACTGCTACAAGTATGTATTTGTTTGAAAAAGATGTAAACACCATGTCTTACAAGTATTATTTGTTTGAAAAAGATATGGTTTGTCCCAAAAATAAAACTTTACATCATGTAAAAATTTTTTCTTCTGTTGAAAAGACAAACCATATGGTATAATTCCACTGACCAAATAATTAACTATGTCGGCATACCATGGTAATCCTTGGATATCTATTGCATGCAACTGCTCATCAAGAAATTTTTCATTAATAGGCAAGTTTGATTCATCATTTTGCAAATGTGATAAGTGATCAGCTACCACATTATCAGCTCCTTTTTTATCTTTAATTTCTAAATCAAACTCTTGCAATAGTAATATCCAACGGATTAACCTAGGCTTAGCATCAGACTTAGCAAATAAATATCTAAGAGCAGCATGATCAGTGTATACTATCACCTTAGAACCGATTAAATAAGGTCGGAATTTATCACAAGCAAAAATCACAGCTAGCAATTCCTTTCCAGTAGTTGCATAATTCCTTTGTGCCTCATTCAAAGTTCTACTTTCATAGTAGATAGTATGAAAAATCTTACCTTGCCTTTGTCCCAATACTGCTCCCACCGCATAATCACTGGCATCACACATTAGCTCAAAAGGTAGCTCCCAATCTGGTGCTATAATCACCGGAGCAGTGATGAGCTTCTCCTTCAAAAGTTCAAATGCCTGCACACATTCATCATTAAAAACAAACACAGCATCTTTCTCAAGTAGATTACACAAAGGTCAGGAAATTTTAGAGAAATCCTTAATGAACCGTCTATAAAAACCCGCATGTCCTAAGAAACTTCTAACTCCTTTGACATTTGTTGGGGGGGTAGTTTCTCTACGATTTCAACCTTTGCTTTATCTACTTCAATCCCTTTTTCTGATACTTTGTGCCCTAAAACAATTCCCTCTTGCACATAAAATGGCACTTCTCCCAATTTAAAATCAAATTGGTCTCTTTGCATCTTTTTAAAAACTTTGGCTAAATTTTTCTAGACAAGCATCAAATGATTTTCCAAAAACGAAAAATCATCCATAAATATCTCGATAAAATCCTCAAGCATGTCAGAAAAAATAGCCATCATACACCTTTGGAAAGTAGCCGGTGCATTGCAAAGGCCAAAAGGCATTCTCCTAAAGGCAAAAGTGCCATAAGGATAAGTAAAAGTAGTTTTTTCTTGATCAGCAGGAGCAATCGGATTTGATTGTATCCCGAATACCCATCAAGAAAACAATAAAATGAATGTCCTGACAATTTTTCAACCATTTGATCAATAAATGGAAGTGGGAAATGGTCTTTTCTAGTGGCGTCATTCAGCTTCCTATAATCTATACAAATCTCCACCCATACACTGTCCTAGTAGGGATCAATTCATTCGCCTCATTCCTCACTACAGTCATACCACCTTTCTTAGGTACTACATGGACAGGGCTAACCCACTTACTATCTGAAATAGGGTAGATCATTCCTGCGTCTAAAGCTTAAGTACCTTTTTTCACTACTTCCTTAAGAGTAGGATTCAATCGCCTCTGTGGTTGCACTGTAGGCTTGCACTCTTCTTCCATCAAGATTCTATGAGTGCAAATCAAAGGACTAATTCCTTTGATATCAGCAATCGTCCAACCTATTGCCTCTCTATGTTCTCTTAAAACTTTCAACAACTTCTCCTCCTGATTTTCTGTCAATAACGATGAAACAATTACAGGTAAAGTTTCATCATTACCCAAATAAGCATACCTTAGGTGATCAGGTAATGGCTTTAACTCTAAATTTGGAGGCTGTGTCAAGGAAGGAACTTGTTTCTTCTCACTTGTTCCAAGTTCCTCATACAATCTAACCCGAATTTCAGACACTTCCTCACAATCTACTTCTTTCTCCTCATCACTCCAGTCATCAAACTCTCTCAAAACCGACTCCACGGTCTCAATTCCTACTTCATTTCCCACAATTCATTTGTAAGCATCTATAACATCAATATTAAAACAGGTTCTTTTCTCATCAAATTTATGCATAGCATATATACATTAAATGTAACCTGTTCATCCATAACACGTAGAGTAAGCTTACCTTGCTCAACATCGATTAAAGCCTTACCTGTAGCCAAGAATGGTCTCCCCAAGATCATGGGCACCTCTCTATCTTCCTCCATTTCCAGACTATGAAGTCCACAGGAAATATGAATTTGTCCACCTTTACTAGCACATTTTCTACAATACCCTTAGGGTATTTGATACTCCTATCAGCCAATTGCAAGGTCACATGGGTTTCCTTGCATTCTCCCATTCCTAGTCTCCTGAAAATAGAGAAAGGCATTAAATTTATACTTGCACCAGAATCAATTAGCACTTTATCAAAATAAATATTACCAATAGTACAAGGTACAGTGAAACTTCCCTGATCTTTTTGCTTTGTAGGCAAGCCTTGATTTTGCTGAAGTATCATTGAGCACTCTCCTGTTAAAACAACCGGTTCATTTCCATCTATCCTCCTCTTCTTGGATAGCAATTCCTTAATGAACTTAGCATAAGAGGGCATCTCTTGAATGGCCTCCAAGAAAGGAATATTGATCTGTAAATTCTTAAACACATCTAAGAACTTAGCAAATTGCTCATCCAACTTCTGCTGCTTCAACCTTCCTGGAAAAGGCACTGGAGGAACATAAGGCTTCACACTAGGTGAAATTAACATCGGTTCCTCAACTTTCTTTTTCCTTTATCTCTTATCTGCACCTCCTCTTTCTCTTCCACCAAACATTTGGGTTTCTCCACCTCCTTACCACTCCTAAGAGTAATAGCATTCACTCCTTTGGATTCTCTTCAGTCTTGCTAGGTAGTGACCCTGAAGGTCTACTACTTATCTGCTGAGAATTTGACTTATTTGCCCTTGAAGATCCCGAATAGTGGCTTGTTGATTATTAATCAACGTCTCAGTTTTCTGCATGAAAGTTTTCATCAGATCTTCAACCGAAGAATGGTTCTGTTGTTGATGATGTGGATGTTGAGGTGGTGGTGGTGGTGGTAAAGCATTCCTCACTGGACCTTGAATCATCGGACCTTGTCTTTGAAATCCAGGCGGTCGATAGACATTATTCTCATTCCTCCATGAGAAATTCGGATGATTTGCCCATCCTGGATTGTAAGTGTTTGTATAAGGTCCTTGATTTCCTCTTTGAAAATTCCCCACATAATTCATTTGCTCTCCACTAGCTGAAGTTGGTGAATGTGTTTGAGGACAATCATGGAACGAATGTGAACCTGAACAAATCTCACAACACAAAACTTGGTTAGGAATAATAGAACTTGAAGTAGTGAGCTTACTTACTTGATTTGCCAAAGCTGAAATCTGAGTTGTGAGTTGAGACATGGCCTCATTATCTTGCACAGCTGCTACCTTAAGTTTAGTCCTCTCACAACTCCAATTGTGAGCACTTGAAGTGATCTCAAAGTTTCATCCTGCAGCAGTGTCTACAAGTGATCTCAAAGTTTCATCCAAACTCAGATAGAATATTTCAATGAGGAGATTATCAGGTAATCCATGATGAGGACATTTCCTAATAGCTTCCTTGTATCTTTCCCATCCTTCATACAAGGATTCACCATGAAATTTTGTAAAGTTGGTGATTTCATTCCTCAACCTAGCTGTCCTAGCCGGTGGGAAAAATCTCCTCAAAAACTTGTTTGACAAATCTGTCCAATTAGTGATGGACTCCTGGGGTAATGAATTAAACCAAGCCAAAGCCTTGTCCTTAATGAAAAAGGAAAAAGCTGCAACCGTATTGCCTCATCTGTGACTCCATTCATCTTGATGGTGTTGCAATACTGAAGGAATTTAGCAAGATGATCATCAAGTGTCTCATTTGGATATCCTCCAAATTGATGAGCTTCTACCATCTGAATTAGTCCTGGCTTGATTTCAAAGTTGTTGGCTTGAACTGTTGGTCTTCTAATGGGATTTCCAGACACAGTTGGTATTGTGTAATCCCTTAATGCCCTGGCAGGAGCTTGGATTTGATTATTGTTGTTTTCACCTTCTGCCATCCTTTCTGTTTGTCCTTGTTCTCTTTGTCTGTTCACTTTTCTTAATGAACGTAGTGTTCGTTCAATCTCAAGATTGAGGGGTAGAAGTTCCCTACTTCTACTCCTGTGCATACAACCTGAAAAGAACACAGACAACAAACCAAACCGTAAAATGAGCCTAAATTACTAACAGAACTAAAATTGTTTAATATTAATCTTTCCCCGGCAACGGCGCCAAAAAACTTGATCCGCTTGAAATGTTTAGTATTTTAAAACCAATTCTCCAGCAAGTATACTAGGTCGATCAAGTAATAAAGTGATGAATGAGTATCGATCCCACGAGGAAAGTTTAATTACTAAACATTATTAGTTCATTTCAATATTTAGGCAAAGAGAAATCAAATCCTTTATCTAATTATTCACTATAATGTCTACACTATGCAATAGCTAATATTTACTAATTCTACTCACACAAGTCTTAACAAGTTAGGTTAGTGGGATTGAGATAAAATCTGATTTTCTCCAATCATGTTGAACTCGGGTTATTAAAATTGTTAGAATTCATGCATATCCATGTGAGTCTAACAAGATTAACAAATTCTAAAACAAATTTGAAAACTTTTTCTACCTTAAACTCCTTAGCTTCCACATCTGAGCATTTTGATAGATTTAATATGTGCAACTAAGATTTTCCCAAATCTAAGTAACTAATTGTCCTAAATCAAGAGATAAAAAAATTCCTTCTTTGAAACTCATATTCAAAACAATGTTGAACAGAAATGATAGACTCTATTAGGATTAAAATCTCTTGCCATCGCATACTTGAATTTTCTTCCAAATAAATTTCAAACGAAATTAAAGTCTTTGCCAAGATACCCAATCTCATTCAAACTTGAATTCATGCGAATTTTAAGTTTTTAGTTTGAATTTAACAAGGATTTGCATAAATCTTACAACCCAATAACACTAGTTCAACAATCACTTCAGATAATCAAGGATTTCATCATTTCCCACCGTCAAATTTAGCTAACTACCATTTCTACGCTATCTAACAAGATACTAATAACAACTATAATGATATTCATGACAAAATGTAAATAACAAATCAAGTAAGGAAGAATTTACCAATAATTCGGGAAAACAAACCGTACAAATTGCAATTAGAATCCTTGTTAACAAATTCTACTCAATCCACAAACGAATAGAACAAATTTGATGAAGATCCAAGTACATCTTGATTGTCTACCTATATCTTTCTCTAAAACTACTGGGAGAAAATGAGAATGAAAAATAAAACGTAAGTCTCCTTTCTCTCTCCTCAAAGCATGTAAAAATACATGCTTTTCGTGTAACTATCATGTAACATCTGCATCCAACGCCGGCGGTTTCATATCCAACGCCAGCGGCGTTCAATCAAGCGTTAAGGATTTTTAAACTGATGGTTTTCAACGCCGCCTTTGAACGCCGGCGTACTCCTCCATTTGCCGTTGGCTTCAAAATTCAAGTAGTGTCCATCTTCAAACGCCGGCGGTGTTGGATTCAGCGTTAAAGACTTAGGCTCTGTAATGATTCAACGCCGCCTTTGAACGCCGGCGGCGTTGATGTCTAATTTGCCGGCGTATGCTTTGATCTCCTTCAACGCCGGCTGTGTTTGGCCCAAATTCTCCGGTGTTTGTTTGTTTCACTTCCAATTCACACAATTTCTTCATGATTCCTCGTTGATACATTCCATTTTCATTCCTGACCTGATTCCAAACAAATAACACAAAACTAAATATTAATTCCTTTGCTTTTATACTAATTAATACAATTAAGTATCAATTCAGAGATGAAAAATATATCAATTTTCTGAGTTTATCACCTGCCAACCTTGGATGATACCCAATACCTAAATTGGAAATTAAGTCCAAGATCTTTTTAAGAATCGTGAGGAAAACCGTAACCCGTAGCTTAACAAAGCAATAACCTTGGTATAAAAAGAAGGAACTACAATCGGTGATGGAAAACTGATTGATAAGTCTTGGTGAACGCCATAGGAAGACTCGATAAATTTAGGTAGTTCTTTCCAAAATCAAAGAGAATCAACTCTCAAATTTCAATTGATCAAAGATATTTCTGAAAGGTTACGACCAATAGGCTTATATAAGCCTTAATTAGCCTCAAAACTAAGTTATAAAATAAAGAAAACAAATAAAATTTGGAATAAAAAAACCCTAAACTTAGGAAAACGTTAGCCAAGCATTGTATTACAAGGCTAGCAGCTCAACAACCAAGGCCGATAGCTTTTATATAAAGGTCAGAGGCATAGAAGCTCTAAGGTCGGTGACTTTCTGGTGGTATAGGACTTGAAATATGCAACGTGTTACTTGAATCTTCCGCACTTTGAAAAGCCTTAATCTTTTGTATCCCAGACTATTTTATCTCCACTTCTATGTGAAATATTAATTAGTTTGGGAGATATGTTAGAATCTTGCTGGATAGCATTTTTCTCTTGAATTTCTATGATTAATCCATGAAAGGATCCCTTCGTTTGCTTAACTCGTGCTTTTGTCATTAGGCCTCCATTTCCCTGAAATAGATTGTTGGACTTGGATTTGGTTGGCTCTAGGTTTGATGTCATTTGATCTCCATCATACCAGTTCGCTATGTTACTGCTTAAATAAATTATACAACTACTATTATCACAAAAAAGGTTTCTAACTTATTTTATACTTAGTGAAATTATCACAAAAAAGGTTTCTAACTTATTTTATACTTAGTGAAATCATGATTATATTTTTAGGAAATTTTAGTAGAGTGTTGTTTCTATATTCATGCTTAAGGCATTAATAAAACTTGTTTGTAAACCTATAATAGGGTAATGATTTCTCAAAATGTCACTTTATCTATTCATGCGATCTCGTAGCCAAGAAAAGTAGCAGAGCTAAAGCTTAATAGGATATAAAAAATGAGTTTGACTGATGGAATCTCTAAAACAATTTAAGTTAAGTAGTATTTAAGTATTAGATACAACCTAATTGACAATAGTTTTGAAATTTTAAAACAAAAAGACAAAAAATGGGTGCTTAAGTGCCCTCAAATAGTTGTACTAAGAAAAGTAAATTACATGGTGTCACCTTTAATCTGCACTCCCTCTATCATTCCAAAAGTTAGATATAAGTCCACATATCCGAAACCACAAGTATCATACCTTCAATCTACATAAAGTGAAGTCATCTCCTAAAATATTAAGAGAGTGAGTAAAATGAGTGTATCACATAATAATACAATTGCACGTCCACATGTTAGATGCATTTGTTATTAACTAGTCATTTTATTTAAGAAAAAACATTCATTACTTCTATTATTCATTATATTTTTGTTACTTTTTTCTTAGTTTTTTATTTCATTATTTTTCATTCTATTATATTTAAGTCACAATATTTTATTGGTTGTGTGAATTTTTTTCATTATCCTCCACGTGAAATATTGCCTTTTTTGAAAAAAAAAAATATAATATATATATATATGCTACATTTAAATTCTATTTGGTCATTAATTTAAGTTGTATTAGTCATTCATTCTATTAAATTTAAGCAAAAAAACTTTTATTTGTTGCATATGTTCTTTTATTTTAGTCCATGTGAAATATTGACTCTTTTGAAAATTAGATGTTGCACTCGATTTTTTTTTCTTTCAATGCATTAAGGTTCTATTATGTTGTGTTGTTTTCTTTTTAGTTTGAAATCATATCACAAGATTAATTTCAATTGATTTTTTTTTTAAGAATGTCATTTATTAGGAGTAAGTGGGTCCAAAGTAGATGGGGTACGGATTCTTACCCGTACCTTACTCTATGAGATATAAGGTACGAAATTTTACACTTTAAACCTACCCTATAGCACCCTGTACCCATCTAGTACCTTATAAGCTATAAAACTTACAAGGTTTGTCGAACTTGTAATATTTTTCTTTCCTTTTCAAATTCTAAGTTGTAATACATAAAACCACCTTATTTTTATGCATTCATTATGAATAACATACTTGAAATTGAGGAGATAAGTTTTTTTTTAATAATATCACAAGCTTTACAATATGCAAAATTAATTTATGTGTGAAAGTTGAAATCAACAATTAATATCTATAGAACCTTATTATATGATTTCAACAAAATAGTAAAACATTTAGCAAATTCTTAAATAAAAAACTTCAGAGGCACTCTCGTATTAAGTAGCTCCAAAATATAAATAACAATTCTATATAACCTAGAAGTTCAAGTACATATCATTGAAATTCTTCCAAAATAAAAATTACAAGAACTTTTATAATTAAATCGTAGAAGTTATTTATATAAAAAAATCCTAAAAGGTAGTTTACAGATGATAATCTTAAACCAAAGTGTTTGCAAAATGGAAAATAGAGTATTATTATTTATTTCTTATTTTTTTATATTATAATTTTGTTAATTGAATATAAGTTTCAGAATAGGTACATGGTACCCTGGAACTTGTATTCTCTATATGATAGACAAGAAAGATCAAAGCCTTTATTAAATGAAGAACAAGTTAAGAATAATTGAGTCTACTTGATTTGATCTTCTATCATACTTGTTCACTTGAAAAATCAAGTTTGTTTATTTCTCCTCCCATGCCTCTCTCTCTACGACATATGTACACTTGTCATCATTACAAGACTCATCTCAGGTTAATTAGCATGCCTATTGAACTTGATTGACCAGCTATAATGAACCAATCCCGCAATATTCTAAGGTGATTACAAGGTACAAGATAGGATATGAAGATCTCATACTCGTGCCCTAACTTGTGAAAAACAAGTTTTGAAAAAGCTATACCTATACCTTACCATGTGGTTCTAAATACCTACTAAACCTTACTTAATTGAGTATGATATAGATAGGTACCTTATGTGATAGGGTTATTTGCTCACCCATATCATTTATGCTGAGGTTTTGACTAGTCAATTTAAAAGGTTAAGAGTTTTCATTTTAAGAATCTCTTTGAAATCATATGATAATTTGCACTTTCCATTTGAGATGATAAGAAAATAGTTTTTGATATGTTTGAGTTGTGCTTTGACAATTAACAAAGCACACGGTAAAACAATACATAAGGAATTTTTATGGTCCTATCAATAGGACCATCTAGTTAATCATTTGATCATTAAAATAATTATAGTAATTGATATATTAACAATATGATTAGATATGAATTTGACCCATTAAATAGTTGATGAGACTGGTCTTGTTAAAATTAATTATATGATCATAGAATTTTCCCAGTACATAATGGTGGCACCTAACTCTCCAACCATGTATTTAGCCACAGCAAATTATATGTATCTTTATTAATATGAATTTCAATGAATCAACAAAAATCTTAGTAAACAAGGGAAATATATTTGGAAGAGAATGTATACACACCATTGTTGTCTATAAATGTGTATTGTTGTCATAGTGGTACAATCATTAGAGCCATTTTACATTTATATCAATATTTCTTCAAGTATTTGTTTACTCATTTCCCATTTTTTATTATAACCTTCCTAAAATTTTTCATTCATGATTATTGATAATATAGATAATCAAATTCTCACTAATTTATTAAGATTTGAAATTCGTACAGGATGTCTTAATCTTTATTAGGTATATATTAATTTACAATTTCAATGGTTGCACCTTAATAAGGATTAATTCAAAAACTTTTGCAAAAATGATAAATGTGGTAAACCATCTATGTTTAAATTTAGGAATTTTTTACTACTAGAAGTTTTATTGATGCTTAGTTGACCAATCTAGACAATTTCATGCTATATCCACAACAATCCCCCATACAACATCTATTTCTTTCATTTATGTTTATATTTCTTTTTTCTTTTTATTTTTTTAGCTTTAACAATTTAAAAATGGTATAAAGTTTTACTTATTATGTATTTTATTTCCTCTTTTAAAGAAATTAGTGGAAGATTTTTTATGGTTTAGATTGATGATACTTTATAAAAGTTGGCAAACAGTTTCGTTAAGATGATAGTTCCATACAATTTATAGATTATTTTTTCTTAATATATACTCATCAATCATACATGTAGTTAAATTTCTTTTGTTTATGCTTAAATTTACTGTTTTTCCTTTCTAATTTAATTTTGCACATGTAACATGAGTGGTGCGTGTGGGAATCCATGACAATCGGCTCAAAAGAAAATGATAAGGACAATATAGAAAGTGGAATGAAAGTAGTGACTGTTCTATCAAAGAAAAGTTTGTTACAAGAGCAAGTATTTATACTAAGACAAAAAATAGAAACTAACTTCTATGTTTGTACAAAAAGCATGAGTAGAAAGATGAACGTAATAAAATAAATAATGCTTATAATGTTAACATCCTTCACACACACCACCACCCCTTACAGAAAATAGAAACTAACTTCTATATTTCTACATAAAGCATATGAGCAAAAAGATGCACGTGATAAAATAAATAATGCATATAATGCTAACATCCTTCACACACACCACCGCCCTTCCCCCAAGCGTCAAGGTGGAACCGAATAGAAGCCTAACTTGGAATAAGATAATAAAAGCTAAGACCTAAAGACTGATTTATTCAAAAAATCAACAAGTTGTGGCTGAGAAGGAACAAAAATAGGACACAGAAATTGTAACGCCCTAAAATAATGCATTACAACCCGCCACATGTCCTCTCTTGAATAAGATATGCTAAAGCTCTAATATCTACAAATTTTCAAATATCACCTGTAAACACACATAAGGTATCTCATAGGGTACTCAACACAACCTGTATAACCTGGACCATAGCTTCTGAACAAACTTCTGATTTAAAATAATCATACAAGTTGGCAAAACTAAGCCAACTAAACCAAACCACCAATTCCATGAAAACCTTCCTTACAACCTAGAACTTTCTACAGCATAAAATCCTAAAGTCTTTACATAAAACATAAAACATACACAGATAATTTCCAACGTCTTCAATATATCTAAACACTTCTCTCCTTCTCCTTCCATGAACCTGTAAACTGCAAATCTAACTCTCAGCTGGGTAATCAGGTCCACTATCGCCATCCCCTTAGTCAAAGATCATATCATAACTCGAAATATCATATATAATGTCTTTATCACCTGTACCTGAAATTTTAAAAAGTGAGCTGTGAAGCCCAATAAGATAACTCCAATCCTTAAAAGCAAATGTAAATGCACATGCAACAGATATATATATATATATATATATTAGATGCACCTAGTCTAATGCAAGCAATCAATTTGTTATCTTTATAGTTAGCAAATCAATACAGTTCAAAGGTATGTATACTCTAGTCTCGAACTCGAAGTAATCCAAACTCCTCTTTAAAAACAACGAACTCATTGAAAATAAGGTAATTATATACATATATGGATGAGTGGGTACTTCCCAAACATCCCCGTTCCCCTCTAATTGTACAGAATCATATCAAGGCATAAGTCCACTAGGGATAACTTCACACCAAGATTGTCATGGTGCCTCACCAGTATCACTATCTGCCAGATCTTTACTAGTCAAAGCTAAGCACAACAAAGCAAAAATTAGTAAGTCGAATAGAATTAGGTTTATTACAAAATTCTGTTCCTACAACCAGTCAAACATGACTAACTTATAAGCAAAAACAATAAGCAGGCATTGGTTGTACCTTTCTCAATTTCAAGAATACAATTCAAATCCTCAAATCTGATATCAACAACAACAAAGATAACTTGAACTCCACAAACTCCTATATCAACACCAACTAAAATTCTACAACTCCAAATATCCTATTACAACATATATACATACATCAACAGATATAAACACATTATCAAATATATTCTAACAGATAAAAATTCTCCAAAAAATCTAACCTGACAAGGAAACTCCAATATTCACACCGTCTACTCCAATCAAACTCCACAAAATCCTCAAGAATAATAATGAACTGTAGGAAACTCCACAAATACCGAATATTTCACCAAAACCCTAGATTTGCATATCAACAAGAATATATAAGGATTGTTTAACTCGTATTTGTTTGAATCTATCATAGAGGAGATAAACTTACTAATTTTAATCACTAAAACCTGACTTGCATTCATCAATCACGAATCTCAACACATGCTAGCGTTTCCTCACAAGAACCTGTAAACCCCCAAATTTTCGGAATCAGTTTAGCATAAAACCCTAAACCGGAAGTTAAACGAAACCCTAAAGGTCAACAAAACCTAGTTTACCGTATCAAACTAAATCCGCATTGCCGTTTTCTTTGGCCCTAGAAAACGAAGTTAGGGTAATTAGCTAGAATAGTTCGTAATAACCATAGGTTTTATAAAAATTTCAGTTTCGCGAAATTCGGGTGTCCTTCGAACCCGATCGGACACAGTTCTCGAAAAACGTGTCCAGAAGCCCGGAATAGTAAAAATATTCCAAATATGCCGTTAGACTCGTAAAAATATAAGTTTTCCAAAAATATCAGTTTCGTAATTTTTCGATAAGTAAAAATAACAGATAAAGCTATTATACGCGTATTTTCTTACTACCGGTACTTTAATTGTCATATCTACTTTACATTACACTATTCATTACTATTCTACACTATTCTTTTATCTCTACTTTTTCTTACACCTATTCTTACACTCTACATAACCTATAATCTTAACTTTTTACCTTTCCCATAACTTTATATCACATCTACCTCACATGTTACATCTTTTATTTTCCAAAAAGTCAAAAAAATAAATCAATCTCGCCCTCCCCCATGCATGGCCGGCGCCCCTTGTCCCTCTTTCCCTCTCAAATTGTTTTATTTTTCTTTTATTTTAATCACACAAAAATCACTCTTCAATTTCCTATAAATACCCCCTCCTCTTTCACTTCTTTCACACATTCACTACCACAAATTCATACCAAAACTCTCCCAAAATCTCCTATCAAAACTCTCTCAAAATACTATCCCAAAACTCTCTCAAAATAATTCCACAACAACTTCCACCAACAACAGAAACCCATAACCACATAACCATATCAAAGTCTTCTTTAGGTAACCACTTTATATTTCTTTCTTCTTTTTCATGTCATGTAACTTTACATGACCATAGTGTGAGTTTCCAAATACTACAAGTTATGGAAACTACATTATGTTCATGTATTGTTCTTGTTCATGCCAATCCATTTATGTTTATGTTGTTTTATTATTGTTAATATATCTATATATATATACATATTCTTTAGAGCATATAAGCTCACTTGCAATTTATTTATTTCATGCAAAGCAATTTATTTAATTTCCATTGCAATTTATTTATTTATTTCTTGTTGAAATTAAGACTAGTCTCTAGTCTTAGACTTGTCTTCATTAAGTCAAAACAAGTTTTCTTTCTTTCATTTTATTTCATTTTGGGACTAGTTTACTTCTTAGTCCCGGGAGTCTTGAAAAAGCTAAGACTCTAATACTTGACTTTATTATGTTTTATGCTATTTTGTTTATTATTATCCTCATAATCATGTTTATTTAGATTGTTGTCTAAAATTTTAATTAAACAAAAGAAGGATTTTGTCACTTAGAAATAAGTTTACGTAAAGCATAAAATCTATAAGATAACAAAAATAAACTCATTTCTTTTTAAGTTACAAAAAGAACTCACTATAATTTTAGAAACTATTTTTACTTAAAAAGCTACTTATACCTTTATTCCACTTTATGTTTTTCAAAAGAAAATGGTTCTTTGGAATTTTCATGTAAAGACCTTTGCAAACAAATAGGCAAAGAAAATTTATGGTTTGAAAATAATAAAGTTATTTCTTTTCAAATTACAAGAAGAAACCACAAAAATTTTAGAAAAAGGTTTCTTAAGTCACATATTGATTCACTTTCTTTTTACCAAGAAAATAAACTTTTATGAATAATTTCTATGAAGCATGAGAAAAGAATGAGAAACTTCAAGTAAAGATTTTAAAACAAATAGACAAAGGAGATTGTACAAGAAAAATAAATAGAAATAATAGTGTATTTTCTAAAAACTCCAAATTAGTATTAGTATAGAAAACTTCGAAAATTTATTTCCAAAAAGTTACTTAGATATATATATATATATATATATATAGATAAGCCAATATGAAACATTTTCGTAAGTAAAAAGAAACAACATAATCATTTCAAGAAGTTTACCAACATGGAAATTTTGTAAACTATATTTTCCCAAAACAACTTCAAAACCGACATGATTTTCTTAAGAAAAATAAATGGACAACAAAACACTTGAGCATGAATGAATATGAGCTAATTAGTCATAAAAAGAGAATTTTTCAACTATATAGATAACTAAGTATTTATCAAGCAAAATCTTGATTTCTTAAACCAAGGCTGTTTTGTTGGAATATTCGTGGTGAATTTTGTCACCACTGTTTTGGAGCCTATATGGCTTTGTTTGATGAAAATAATTTTCGAAATGGGTAGATCTTTTCGAATAGGTAGAAATCGGTATATTATATGCGCAATTCCGAGTTAAAATGACCAAGTTATGGCCATTTTAAGTTAGAACATTCCTTTATACGAACTTTAACGTTCTTTTGACATTGTTTTGTCAAAATTCAAGAAAATCATCAAGAAAAACTCATTGTGGGTATTTTCTTTGGCTAGGTGACCCCGAGAAAGGATTCCTTTACCCTGAGGATTTTTACGACCAAGTGGAGTGTGTGAACGACTCACCCGCATAGAGGAATAGTCACCATGGCATCGTGAGTTTGTTTCCATTAAATGCTATACTTGTTGTGCTTGTAAATTAGTTGCACTAGAGTTAGGGAAAGATAAACCGATATGTATGTAAAATAATTCTTTGAAAGAATTCTAAGAATATCGAAGCCAGAATTGTTTTAAGTGATTGTTTTAGTATAATATTGATTTGTGTGAAATTCCTTGATCGCCATAAATTGAAAATAATTATGTTATGACTTTATAAATTAATGAACTCATGCATACCACGAAGTGAGTCACATTGCATGTTGGGTTATTATCCTTGGGTGAGAAGGATAGTAAGCTCATGTCGAAAGCAACACTTGGCGGGATATTCGAAAGCGATTGCTTGGCGGCTTAATGGAATATGCTTGACGGTAGATCCGAAAGCAAGGTCAATCAAGTAGATTCGGAATGCTTAGCGATGAGTGCTCGCGAGAATGAAAACTTTTTATTTAAAACTATTTGAATTGAGGTTATGTATCACCAAACCCCGAATGGAGGGTGCAAATCCATTCAACATATAGTTCCCGGAAAATTATATGCTTGTTTGCCCACGTGTTTGTTGCATTACATTTGCTTGATTTAATCAACTTGTTTGAATATTGTTACAAGAAGTTATTTATGAAATAGTTCTCACTAAGTCTGTTAGCTTATACCCCGATAGATATCTTTTGCAGTTTCCTTACTTATGGTTACGACCACGAGGACCCTGCAGGCAGGTAATCTCTTTTGGATGTTAGACACTTGGATAAAGTGTAGCATAGTATTAACATGCGAATATTCATATAATAGATTAGTAATCAAGAGAATTGTCCCTAAGTTCGTAAAGCCATTGAAAGATTATTATGAAATCCTCTTTTCTTAAATATGTTATTTATATCCTCTTAAACTACATAATTCCATACATGGTCCTCTAAAGTTGTGAAAGTACGCCTTACACTTAATATAAAAGCTTTTGGGAATGGCTAAGGTTGTCATACTTAAGCTTTAATATTGAGTGTGGCGGACTGTCACGTTTAGGATACCCATTGGGGCGTGACAGAACCTTCATTCAAAAATCCAACCAAATCCTAAGGAACATGCATGAAATTCATCTGGAACATGTAGGAGAACATTATACTTACTTGATCAAACCACAAAACTCACTCCTTATCCAACCGAAACAGATAAAAACTCGAGATCTTAATCCTTTCACGTTTTCCTTCAAGAACACAACAAAATCCTAAAAGATCTTACATAAATCTAAGAAAAACATGTTGTAGATGGATTAGGATCACTCACCTTTGATCAAACTCACCTTGAGATGAAGATTCCACACTAGAACACCAAAAACAACCATACTTCTCTCTTTTATGAAGGAAAAACATGGAGAAAAACTTCTGTAAAAAATGTCAACCTTGCACGTGTATTTATAGAATTTCATTCCTATACCGACAAATGAAATCCCTACGCCGACAGCATAGGATCCCTAGGAGGCGGTGTTCAACGTGCAACAAAAATCCTTCGTATCGTTTAGAACATCAAATGTAGGCAAAATCCAAGGCAACGCCGGTGGCGTTCGATTTCGGCGTTAAATAAAAGCATCCTGCCCAACTTCAATACCAGCAAAAACATACACACACACACCAGCATTCAACTCCAGCGTTTAAGGATTTGATACTATACACAACCTACATTGGTCTCTACGCCGGCGGCGTACTCCTTCCAAAATGCGGCATTGGATCTATAAAAAATTGCAGACATGCACATTTTCAACAAGTGTAAATCTAAACACAAATTAAACTCACTTAACTCATCTTTTGATCTTCCTCTTATCTTATATCATCTCATGATTGTCCAGTCAATCTATATGTTACATAAATCCTTGAGAAACTTGATCACGCACAAAGTATGCATCAATGGCTATATGTTTAGTCTTCCCATGAAAGCAAGGATGCTCAAAAGAGGCTTAGTAGATTTATTATCACAATAAAGAACAATAGGAAGTTGCGAGGGAACATCCAAAGCATATAAGATATATGAAAGCCATAATATTCCTTAATGACAAAGCCCATACTATGATACTCAGCTTCTGTGGAAGAAGTGGCAATAGTAGGTTGCTTTTTTGTTTTCCAAGAGTTCAAAGAATCATCTAAAAAGAATACAATAACCAGAGATAGACTCTCTATCAAGAATTTAAGCCCCCTAATCCAAATAAAAAAAATCATGTAATGAAAGAGCATTGGAGGAAGATTAAAAAATTCGACGATTAATAGATCCTTAAACATAATGTAAAAGATGAAAAAGGGTACGTAGATGAATCTCAAATGGTTTATCTAAAAACCGACTAAATAGATGAATAGAGAAGGAGAGATCATGTTTGCCCATTGTGAGGTATAAAAGTTTGCTCACCAATCATCAAAACAGAGTAGTGTCAGATAAAGAAGGACCAACGTCAGTATAAAGAGAGAGACCTGATGGCAAAGGAACACGAGCAGGCTTTGCAGCTATTAGGCCAACATCAGTTAACATGTCTAAAATAAATTTACGCTGTTTTAGAAGAATGCCTTGAGATGTGTGACAAATTTCCAATCCCAAGAAGTAACAAGCAAAACCCAAGTCCTTAATTGTAAAAGCATTATTTAATTAGCGTTTCAAATCAATAATTCCAGCAGCATCATTCCTTGTGAGAATCATATCGTTAACATATAAAAGGACAGTAAGAAAACTAGTAGGAGAAGGACAAGTAAAAAGAGAAGGATCATGAGTACATTGAACAAATCCTTGATGAAGAAGAAAACAAGAAATTTCCAAATTCCATTGCCATGAAGCTTGCTTGAGTCCATAAAAGAGACTTTAAGAACTTACAAACTTGACTAGCTTTAGCTTTAGAATAACCTGGAGGAGGCAACATGTAAATATCTTCATCAAGAGAACCATGCAAAAATGCATTATTAACATCAATTTGGTAAAGATCCCAACCACGAATTGTAGCAACAGAAAGAAGCAATCAAATCGTTCTAATATTAGCAATAGGAGAATAGGTACAAAGATAATCTTTTCCATATTTCTGAGTATATCCTTTAGCAACTAGACGAGCCTTGTAACGTTTTATAGTACCATTAGCATGATATTTAATTTTGTAAACTCAGCGGTAACTAATAGCTCTCTTTCCAGGTGGTAATGGAGTTGAAACCCATGTGTTATATGCTTCCAAAGCCTGCAATTCTAAATACATGGCATGAATCCAAGGTTCACGTTTAGAAGCTCAGCAAAAGAATTTGGTCCTTTAGTTATCAATACATTAGCAATTGAAGTGACATAATCTCTAGGACAAGAAGGGTACTTAAGGGATGAAGAAGAACAATGTGAAGAACTAGTGACATTACGGATAGTATGAACAAAATCATGAAGCCAAGTACGATGCATCCTAGTCCTAACAGAACAGTAAAGAATAAGAGATGTATCATGATCATCATCAAAATAAGGAACATAATTCAACTCTATAGCATTGTCAGAAGGAGAAAGACTAGACAAAGTATCAATTGGAGAAGTAGGTGTATAAGAAGAAGAAGAAGAAGAAGTATATGAACTATCTGTGGAAAAGGGTACAAAAGGTAAATAATGAGATGAAGAAGTAGACTCATCAAGTGCTTGTTGAAAGGGAAACAAATCCTCAATAAAACGTACATCACGACTAATAAATACATTCTTGGTCTCCAAATCAAACACTTATAAACCTTTTGGCCTTGCACATAACCTAAAAATACACATCATACTCCTTTAGGATCAAATTTATTAGTAGAATGATTCAAAACAGGAACATAACATGGGTAACCAAAAACCCAAAGCATATTATAACCCGAAGTAGACCCATAGAGTACTTCAAAAGGAGTTTTCCAATTAATAGAAGCTAAAGGCATTCTATTAATCAAATATGTTGTAGCTAAGACACAATCATCCAAAAAACATTTAGGTAAGCTTGCATGTAATCTTAATGCTCATGATGTGTCAAGCAAATGATGATGTTTCTACTCAACTATACCGTTTTGTTGAGGTGTATATGGTATAGAACGTTGATGTAAAATACAAAAATCAACAAACAATCTTTGATATTCTTTAGATAAAAACTCTCCTCGATTATCACTATGCAAGAACTTCATATATACATGGAAATGATTCTTGACATAGGCAAATGAAATCAACCAAAATTGAACAAACTTGAGATTTAAATCGTAACAAATATGTCCAAGTACCTCTTGAATAACCATCCACTATTGTAAAAAAATATGATTCACCATTCCTTATAGAAGTATGATAAGGTTCCCTAAAGATCCACATGAACTAATTCAAACAAAGCACTTCATATAGTACCACTTCTTTGAAAATGTAATCTATGTATTTTAGCTAAGTGACAAGTATCATAATGAAATTTATTGAAATCAAAATGTTTACAACAAGGCAAATGTTGAAGTTTAGCCAATGAAGTATGACCCAAATGAGCATTAAATAAAGGAAGAGACAAGAAAGTACTCAATGAGACATTACAAGGTAAATGAACAGAACTAGGAAACTGAAAACTAGCAGCTCCTTTTTTAGCATCAAACTTTAGTATATACAATCCACAGGAAGCATGAGCAAAAGT
Organism: Combretum micranthum; assembly: GCA_024138025.1. NCBI lineage: Eukaryota > Viridiplantae > Streptophyta > Magnoliopsida > Myrtales > Combretaceae > Combretum > Combretum micranthum. Next base: position 556,880 of record JAMXBD010000183.1, read on the forward strand.
AACGCATTTACTAGTTCTCGGGTCCTAGAAGGAGCAAGAATGTCAGTTAATGATAAGCTGTATAGGAAAATCCTTCAACAACTTAAGAACAGAAAGCAAATGGTGTTTAAACCTAAGACATAAATAACATTGTGCAAAAAAAGATGCTTAGACAAAACAATTGTACCCATTTCATGTACAAATTTAGAAGTTCTATAAGGTAAATGAATAACAATTCATTGAGATAGATTGTGTGTGTTTTGAAATAATGGATAAAAGGGAGACATATGGTCACTTGCACCAATGTAAATAATCCAAAATCCAAATTCATTTTTTGAATCAACCAAATGTTTCATAGAATTACCTATACCTGTGAAATTCAAAGTAGAAACTTTTGCATAAACTGATTCTTGTTAAGCAGCTAAAGCATGAAAATTTCTTGCATCTGCAAAATGAACAACAAGAGAACTAGGCACACTAGAAGTATTATTAGATTGTTTCTACTGTAACATTTTAAGCACTTATGTACACACTGTTTGAACTAAGTCAAACTCTAATACTTCTCTACCAACATTTTTTGATGAACCATGATCAAAAGAAGTATCAAAGGTAGCAGTAGATACTTGATTAGACCTAACAATAAACTTCCTTCCCTTCCTTCCTTTATACTAATCAGAATATCTAATGATTTCAAAACAATTTTCAATTGAATGATCATCTTGGTTACAATGCTTACAACACAAACAATTTTTCCTAAAATCATGTTTATCAAGAGCAAAAGACCCCTTTGAAAAAATGCTATTAGCAGCAAAAACAGAGGTATTCAAAGCGGCAAAGATAGAGTCATTCGAATCTACATTCATCAAATTTGACACCTCTTTTACTTCTCTATTTGTAAAACTAAGTAAAAAGCACAACACAGGCTCCACAGAAAGAATTTGACTTCGGACACCTTCATACACATCCGGCAAACCCATAAAAAACTGCATTAATCTTGTTTATGGCTCAACCTCAATCAACTGATCCTTCAAATCACAAGTACAATATTCTAATCTTCTACACACACATGTTGGATAAGGATTCATAGCTTGTAACTCATCCCAACATCATTTAAGTTTGTTATAATAAACTGTAACTGATTGATTTCCTTGCTTCAAATTCAAAATTTCATGTTGAATTTGAAAGATAAGTGGAACATTAACTTGTACATATTGATTACATACTTGTTTCCATAAATCTTTAGTCGACTGTGCAACTAGAAAATTCTATGACATATCACCAATCATTGAATTCAAAAGCCAGCATCTACATATCATCACAATGACTCCTTTTAATAAAATCATTAGTGTTCTCTTTTGGTTTATGAATGGATCCATCAAGAAACCCTAGCTTAAGCTTTACCGCTAGTGCCATGCAAATTGATCGACTTCAAGCAATAAAATTTGTTCCATTAATAATATCATCCTTAGATTATCTGAATTAGACAGATATAAAGGATCTACATTCATCAATTCTTTCATTTATAAAATCTAGTTGTATCAAAAGGCAAGCAATGAACATGCAAGAAAAATGAGAACATAATAGAACAGAACATAATGAAAGGACGAAAGAAACTGATTGTTGCCATACTAAATGCTTTGATACCATGTGGGAATCCATGACAATCAGCTTGAGAGAAAACGAGAGGAACAATTTAGAAAGTGAAATGAAAGTAGAGACTGTTCTATAGGAGAAAAGTTTGTTATAAGAGCAAGTATTTATACTAAGACAGAAAACAAAAACTAACTTCTATATTTGTACATAAAGCACAAGCAAAACGATGCATGTGATAAAATAAATAATGCTTGTAATGCTAAAATGCGTTATCTGCTAGTGTGTGTGTGTGTGTATTAAAAGCTTTTAGTTCCCTTAATTATGGAGAGAGATGTAAATTGGAGACAAGAGGGAGAAGATTGTTCATGTAAATTGCCCCCAAGTGGGTTTCGACACCATAAGTGAGAGTAACTAGGGAAGAGTTCCTAATCATTTCCTAGCACCCTGTATAATGAAGTTTGTGGTATATCTGTTAGTGTTCTTCGGTGGGTTTTTCAAGTGGAGAAATTACGGTGTGAAGTTCCTTCATCGCGGTGATATTTAGCTTCATGGGCAAGCTGTAGGCATGCGGGGCGGTGAAAATTGACTAGAAGCCTCACGTCTAGCAACCAACCCAGCAAGATGTCCTCCAATAATTACCTATGCCGTCCCTTGACAGTGATCGTTATACTGTTAGCACATATTAGGTGTTTCTTTAATTATTTAATTAATTTTGTTTTTATGAGTATATTTAATTACATAATTAATGTTTTTTTCTTTTTTTTTTTCAACACACATGGTGGCGCATCATCTTCTAGTCTATATTTAAAACAAATCAATAAACATAAATCCTTGGTATATTAGTTTTGATACACTTTTAATTAAGTATATGACTTAGATATATAAAATACTTGAAAGAAAAATCAGTTTAAATCATGAGGGTTTAACTACTAGTTACATAATAACATAGAAGGTTAACCAAATGAATTCTAAAATTGCAAATTAAAAATCAAAGCTAAGTGATTATACCAATATAATTTTATACTTCATTTTTAACAAGCAGCTTCAAAATTTAATTTATTTCTTACATATATTAAAGCCTTAAAGGATTACTTGAACTATTATATATATATGTATATAAATATATATGTTTTTCCATTAAAAGTACTCGGCCAAGAAAGCAGAAATAGAGTTTATTCAGATTGGAACTTCTGTTCCGCTGTACACCTAATTAAACCTAATCTAAAATTGTATATCAAGAAGGCAAACTTTAAGCTAATATTAAGGGGCAGTTACATGCTTTTTATATCTAATCTTTATTATTACATCAATATTAACTGAATATAGTATAAAACAAGGGACAAATTAGTTCAATCTTTTTTTATATCCCCATGTCATTTCCTCTTCCTTTATCTCCCTCACTCTCAACACCGGAAACGTATTTTTTATTATCTTTGTCTTTATGCCTACAAGAAATGATACAATAAGACAACTGTTTTATCATTAACAGGCTTTGATTCTCCATCTTGATGGTCGTATACTACTTGTGGCAGCAAATTTTACACAGACTAAAACTTTCTTTCTTTCTTCCCAATATTATATATATACGCCCAAAAAAAATTTTCAACAAGTTAATGCCTTGACTTTCATTTATTTAGTTTTTCATTTGTGTGATTTGCTATTTTGTATTATTAAATAAGATTCAATTTAATTTAGTGTCTTCATTAATTCACTTTTTCATAAACATTAGGTTTTTTAAGGAAAAAAGTCAACTCAATTTTATATTTTTTACTTTAGGCAATTAGTGTCTCAACTTTTATTGTTGGCTATTGAGTACCTGTGCTTTTAATTTAACTTTACTTACATAGGCGCTCATGGAAATTGACTACTTCGTAATGACTAAGATGTTACCCACGATATCTGCTAATTTTCCATGTCATTTATGTGACAGAATAAACAAATTTAAAGCTTATGCTTTATTTACATTCCCGCATCAAAACCCAGTGAACACCCTCTAATTATTTTAAAACCCTCTCATTTCTCGTGTGTTTTCTTACGACTTTAAAAACCGACAACTATCCTCTCATTTGCATATTTTAGACATGAATAAAAAATTAAACCTATCCTCTATTTCTTTTATATACATCTTCGTTCAATTTACAATGCATCTGTCTAAACTGAAGATTTAATCTTTCTTTACTTTTACAGTACATTCCTTTAAATATTTGACTTGTGAAAAATACTAAATTGAACTTAAATAAAATATATGAGTGTTATGCCCCTTGGGATACCATAAATGTGGCAATCTGCCTATATAATATCAAGACTTAAGAATGACTACCTTAGTCACACGAAAGTCTCAGTATTACATATAAGGCGTCCAATACGGTAATAGGAGATACTTTTGGGAAGTATAGTCTAAGCAAATAATAACAATTAAAAGTCTATTACATGAATCTTAGGGGCATACCCCCACTAAATCTCTAAGGACCGAAATAAACTAATAGTCTTTACAACAACTTAAATACTATACCAAAAAATTTTAAAGGAAATCTAGTCTAATCCTTCAAGTAGATTTCCTTCAAAAGCTCCAAAAGAAAACTTATGCATATATGAGGAGACCTTAGGTATAAGAATAGGTGTTCCTGTGAATACAAATATCTATAGGGGTGTAAGCTTTATAGGCTTAGTGAGTATAATCCCAATAATCATACTTAAAAAAAAAAAAAAATAACAACCAAGTTTATTAGATAAGCAAATGGAATGCAATAAGTGCGTAAGCATACAAGACATACGATTTTCCAGGAATCATATGTTGAATGAATTTGCATCTTTCATTCGAGGTTAAGTATTTTGGTCCATTACAACCATCATTTCTTTAAAAACCATTTTTTTATAGATCTTATCGACTCCTATTCGCCATCAAAATATGTAGTTATTATTGGCTCCTACTAGCCATTAATTTGTAATCTTATCGGCTGCTACTCGTCATACATAGATACTACCGGTTATGTCAACCACTACTATCATACTCATGTCCCACCATTTGTATAATAGTAAATGCGATATGACTCTACGAATGAAGTGCAATTCTCGATTTTATTTTAAGTCTAACCATTTGTATTACAAATTCTTTCAGGGGATTAACCAATTTCAAACACTTTCATCATGCTAATATCACATACATCTCATTATAAGTAATTTATGACTCGATATACTTCATATTCTTTCAACAAGTTATAAACACATGCATATTCAATTTTATCTTTCCTTAAGTCTAGTGCAACTGCAACTAAATTACAAGCACAAACATAGGCATGAAAATAAGGGAAGTAGACTCACTCGGCCATGACGATTCTTCCTTAGTCGAAATCGTCATTAGGGTAGTACACGTTATCCTCCTTGTTTCCTAAACAAAGGAAATATCCAAAATGAGTATTCCATGAAATTTCTACTCAAACTTCTAATTCTATTTTCTAGTTGCGGTAAAATTCGTATAGGTGGAAATTCCAACTTAAAATGGCAATAACTTGCTCATTTTAACTCAGAATTTCGCATATAATATATCGTTTTCTACCTATTCGAAAAGATCTATCCATTTTTAAGGTTATTTTTATCATAAAAAGTCGTTTAGGTCCAAATCATAGGGTACAAATTCACCATGAAAATTCCAGTTTTCAAAACTTGAGTTTGCAAACTTTTCTTTATCCAAAAATACTTGTACCAAATTGTAGATATTATTTTAGTTGGAAAACCTTTGGAATATATATATTTATATTGACTCATATCATATGCATGAATTTAAGGAAGTTGTCTCAATAATGATTTTTTGTAAAAGCAAAGTGTTCTAAAAATCGAAAAAGCAAAACTTTGAAAATTTCCACTTAGTTTGTTGGAAAAATTTCTTGAATCATTTTAAGTGAGCATTTTCTCATTTTAATTATATTTCTTAGTCTTTTGAAAATAGTCAAATTTCTCTAAAAAATATTTTTGTCTTTCTAAGTTTCTTATAACTTAATTTCTAGGGTTGAGAAGGTAGTTGCTAAATACTATTTAATAGTAGTTAAAATTTATCAAAGTTTATATTTTCTTAACTTTTCCTAAAGTTTATTTAATTAAAATGATTTCCTAAGTTGTTTACTAATTTTATTCCTTAACAACATTTTATTTCTATAAAAGAAATATTCTTGGTGATTTTTCTAACTAATTTATTCCATAATATTCTAGAGTATTGGTGAAACGTTCATAACGAAGTTTAGTAAAACTTTTGTTAATCAAGATTTGAAATTTTAATTTTAAAGAAAACTTTTTCACTTTGTTATTTTGTAAAGTGCATGTGTTATATATCTACTTTATGTATCATCTAAAAATTCCTATGTTCTATTGTTACCAAAAACTTATGATGAACTCCTCAGATTTTTGGAAAAGATTTGCTAAGATAAATTCCTGAGTTTTATAGAAAAATCATTTCTTACATGACAAAAGTTTACTTTGAAAAGAACTCTCATCTTCTCTTTTTATTTAAGAAAAATTTGTTGAGACAATATCAATCTGCTCATGCATAATCATAAATATGTAGTCATGAGAAATAAAGAAGTATATCATAATAAGATAAGATAAATATAAGAAATAGTAAGAGCATAATATTAATATCAAGCATTGGAAACCTTAGTTTCATCAAGATAACCCGATCAAGTATTGGGAGCCTTAACTTCATCAAGGCAACCCGGGACCAAGAATAGACTAGTCCCAAAAAGAGAAAAAGAAAAGAGAAGAAAAAGCAATAATAATAGCAGGTTAGAGAAAGTTAGTGAGCATTAGGCTCTAAAAATATGTAGATATACATATAATTAGTAATATATATTGAGTTAGATTAAAACATAATAACAACAATAATATCAACATATATAGAAACATAATAACAACATAATAAAATTAGAATTTCATATACAAGAAAAAAACATGAACATATTGTTGCTTTTACTACTCATATGAGTTTCAAAACAACACAATGGTCATTTTAAGTTACATGACATGAGTAAATAAATAAGAATAGAAGTTTTACCTAAAGTGTTTATGTGGTATAAAGATGGTAGATAAATGGGGTATTATGTGGGTAGTAGAAAATAGTGAATGGTTTGTGTGTAGAGGATGATTTTTGTGAGCATTTGGTAAAAGAAAGTTTTTGTAGAGAGAAATTTTTGTGGAAAGTGTTTGTGGAGTGAATTTGGGAGAGTTTTGTTATGTGTAAAAATAGTGTGAAAAAAAGTGGAGAGAGATGGGGTATTTATAGTTAAAGATGGAGGAAAGTTAGATATAATAAAATAAATTAAAAAAGAAAAAAATAATTAGGGAAGAGAGTGTAAAGACCCGACATGCTCAATTATCAAATTAAGCACACCAAGTCCCCAACCACGTATAACTCTTGCGAATTATACGTAAGGTTGTCTTAAAAGAAGGTGTTTATGTTGAACATTGCTATCCGATTTTAGAATTTATGAAATCATTTAGTTAGATTTCTAAATAACTGGATTTAGCAGCGGAAAAATAAACTTTAATAAAAACGTTTCTACATAAAAGCATTTCAAACTTCCACTATTGAAAGTGGAAAAACTTTCAGTTAGATAAATATTTACAAAATCTTATTTACAAAAACACGGGCACTAACAAGCCCTTAAATGAAAATACGAATTTATAAATAAATCCAGTCCTCTTACAAAATAAAACAAAATACAAATATGTTTCGGTCCTATTACATTTCACTCATTCTCCCATATCTTCATAATCGCCCAAAACCCGGGACAAACATCATCACAATCATCATCACCATCACCATCCTCATCAACATCAACATCACAACAATAACTCATCATCATCAAGTCATCATCTCATCATCATCATCAACAATCACAATTCCTGTAAAAAGAATAACAACAACAATAATGAGCCGGAGCCCAGTACACAGCAACACAATCACACACGGAGTGACACACGAGCTTAACTAAATGCAAATGCAACACCACAAGTTATTATCTTTCTTTAAAGTAAACAAATCAACACGGGAGTATTCAAACTCCGGACAACAGGGATCGCGAGGGGACCTGAGTAACACTCGGACGCTCAGGGGGTTGATATAAGTAGTTCGGGTACTCATACCGTCCTAGATATCGTTAAGTCAAAGAGAAAAGTAGCTTCCTCCAGGGTTAATAGCCGTTACTTAGCTCTATTTATACTCAGTCCATATCATAAAATATAGTTCACCCGTTCTCATAAACGTTTGAACTAAACTATGGTACTTCCTGCCGAGTTTAAATAAATTTTCACGATCTATACCCCCCGTCGACTACCCGCCGTACCACTTAATGAAAGTCATCTCAAATGACAGGAGTGGCCTAAGCGCCTAGATATCGTGCTCAAACCGAGCAAGTGCCGCTCCCCGAACCAGATACCAACTTCCATCCCAAACTCATCAAACTATGAGGGGTCGCCGTTAGGTTCACATGACCTGGCGTAGGAATTGGATTTTAACGGCATAAAGCACAAGCAACAATCACATTTTAAGTTTTCTTATTATATATTTAAGTTTTATAAATGCCTATCCTAACAAAGACAAGCAGGTTACTGCGTACCTTGAATATGAAATCCAAACATAGCTTCGGAAGGAAATTTCATAAGATAATCCAGAAGATAAAATCATATATCCACCACTGTTAAGAAAAGAGCTGGTATAAGAAACTAAACTAAACTAATCATCCACTTCATCAAATCCATACAAGAACTTATATCAATTATTCACTAATCTCTAACTCATTTTATTAACTCCTATTTGATCAGACACTAATGTGGAACCCCACTATGGCTGCGAATATCGCCCCGCCAAAATATGGACAGTTCTCCTTTGTCTGTCAAAGTATTTCTTTTCTCTTTATTTATAGTGTTTTATTACAAAAGCATTAACAAGGAATTCATAAAACCAAAACATTCATTTTCCAAGTAAACATACATTTGAAACAACATATTCACCATATTATTCAAAGATCATCCTAATTCATTCATCTAAGCTAATTAATAGCTATTATCCCATTTTAGCTTAACCTTAGTCAAATTGATTAGAATTAGTCATTTAAGCCATTTACCAAGTCAAATTGATTAACCTTAGCCATTTAATTCAAAAGCCAAGCCAAGTGGATTAAGCTTAAGAAATCTAGTTCATTTTAGTTTAATTGAGTTCATTAAGTCAAACTCATTAGAAGTAATCATTTAATCTAAAACTAGTTCAAGTTGATTAACTTAAGTAATCTAATTCCTTTTAGCTAATTCAAGCTCATTTAGTCAAGTTGAACTTAGATTCATTACTAATTCATTATACATGTGGAATCTATGCCAACTTGAACTCACCTTGACTTAAACTTAGATAAATTAATTAACCTTAATCATTTAGTTCAAAACTAAGCTCAAAGATAGTTAAACTAACTCAATCTAATTCATTTTAACTCATTCAAGTCTATTTAATCAAGTTGAACTTAAGTTTGTTAACTAAGTTCATTTTATAACTAACTTCTAGATTTAATCTAATTATTTGTTAAATCTATAAATCTACTTACCCCATGTTTAATTACATGAATTGATTCACTCAACACATCAAATATCACTTATCTATCTCATTTTATCTCAAAAAGATCCATTTCCTAAGCAAAACACATTTAACAAACAAAAACAAGTTTTTGACTTTGTTTTGAAAAGTGTTGCAGCTGGAAAGAATCAAAATTTAAGCATCGATAAGTTTCGAATTTGTAAAAACTTAAACATGAAAGTTGTAGATCTCTTTTTAAGATTTAAGCAACTTGAATCACCTCAATCGGAGGTCGTATGAAAAAGTTATGGCCAAAACACGAAAATATGTCAAATCTGGAAATTCAACTTTTCAAAGGACACGGCCAAGGGACAAGTCATGTCTCCAAAATGTCGACCTGGCAATGTCACCACAGCCAACGACACGACTTGGGGACAGGCCATGTCTCTAAAATGTCACTTAAAATTACAAAGAAAAAGCCTTTGACATGCTTTGTGACATGGCTTGTCACAAAAATGTCTTTTTGACAGCCCGTGCTCTTTTGAAAAACGACTTTTGAAAACATTTTTATCAACTTCAAACATCATCTTTAAACACATATACAACTTCAAACATGAATATACTTTACTTTCAACATATCAAACACTTCAAATATCATTTTAAACAACTCAAACGCTTCAACACTTCCAACAACTCCATCAAACTTCTATTCTCAATTCATCATTTTCCTCATCACAATCCCAACTCCCATCAACCATGAATCCAATAAATACATATATAAACAGCGCTTTTAACTTATTTATAGCATCCATACATCATATAAACATATAAAGAACAATTAAAGTAAAAGATGAATTGAAATAGAAAACTTATCTATCTAAGAACACATGCACACTTGAGTTTTCTTTATACTTCTAGCTTGATTTCCTTCTCAAATCCCCATTTCTAACTTGATTCTCTTTTATTCCATCTTGAATTTGAGATTTGAAGAGAAGAATTTGAGAGAAAAAGAAAAAGGAAAGGAGGAGAAGAAGAAATGGATACGGGAAAAGAATAAGAAGAAGAAGAGAGAGAGAGAGAGAAAAAGGCAGGCAACAAAAGAAATATAAAATAGAAAAGATAAATATAAATATATTTTCAAAATAACGTATTAGATTTAGAACTACCAGATCAATATCTATAGTTCCATAAGTATTTAGAAGATGATTTTAGAACCGATAGGTTACAAATTAAGAACTTATAATAAGAACTTAATTTAGGAATTTATTTTGGATACAAAGATATTTAATTTGAGTTCGGGTTTAAGAACTGATATTTTTATTCAAGCAAATGAACTCAAATTTTACTGAGATTTAAGAATTAGCGTTTAGGCTAAGAATCAAGAGTCTAGGAATTATCTAAACATTTTTGGAACATGTTTAGAGATTTTAGGAATTTCAAATCTCAAAACCAACTTAATTATTAGCTAATTAAATTAAGTCAACTTGTCTAATTATATCATATAATTCATTTTAGTCATTTAATCTATCTAAACTCAATTTCTAATCTTAGTGAAGATTTGGGGTATTTCAGAGAGGGAGAGGATGGCGCCGGCCATGAAGAGAGGAGAGAGAGAGAGAGAGAGATGTAATTTTTGTTGTTTTGTAATAAAAAGTAATTAAGATGTGAAGTATGGTTGATGTGAAGCTGTATTGAAAATGAAAAAAGTGGAAAAAATAGGTATGTAGGTAGTAAAAATAGGTTGTAAGGTAAACTACAAAATAGACAAATGATAATGAATAGTAATCAAGACTAATAATATATTGGTAGTTAAAAAAATACACGTATAAATGCAATATATATTATTTTTAGTTACTGAAAAATTACGAAACTGATATTTTTGTAATCCTTGTATTAATCCGGGTCTAACGGTGTTATCGGAATATTTTTACTATTTGGATCCCCACGATACGCTTTTTGAGAGCTGATACCGTTCGGATCTGAATGACACTAAAAATTCGTGAATCTAATATTTTTACTCTTCATTATATTATTACGAACTATCATCACTAATTATTTTAATTCCGTTATCTAGGGCTAGAGAATACGGAAATGCTGGATCTAAATTCTAGGCTTTGTTGTAGCCTTTTGTTGACTTTTAGGGTTTCAGTTGACTTTTAATTCGAAGATTAAGCTTAAAATTAACCAAAATTTTTAAGGCTTTACAATGAGTACTAAATTGAAAGAAATGAAAGCTTACTTACTAAATTACCAAAATCAAAAGTAAAAGTCTATATAGATTATTGGATTTTCATCTATATCTTATCTATATTTAATCAACATCTATATTGTATTTGTTTAGTCAATTCATTAATAAAATTATCATTTTTTCAACAGTATCCATTTCTTGATAAACATCTATTTGAAAACAATAAAAAATATGATGCCAAAATGATCAGAATATAATGAAACAAAAAAACCTTATCTTTTCCCATAACCACTATATCTTTATTCTTTCCTTTTCAACACACCCCTTGAACCAACCCAAAACTAGTTGTGCACGCAATGCATGGAATCGTCGACAATACAGTCATCCCAGCTTCATATTGTTACATTATAATAAAAGCATTAAAATAAGGGATAGTATAGCAATGATCAAATTGAGTGCTCCCTTCTAACTTAAATGAAGCAAGACCTTGTTGATCATTTCTTCTAAATTCAAGTAAGAAGACCCAGAAGGAGAGGTTGCATGTTCAGCCAATTGCTTCCATTCCATTGCCTTCTTCCTCATTTCTTTTCCTTTCCTTCCCTCCATCAACTCTCTCACTTGCATCTCCACTTCATCTCTCTTCACGTCACTATTTATCTCCATCCCAATACCCCATTCATTGCAACAATATCGACAATTGGTTGGTTGCTCAGCAAAGAATGGCCAACAAATCATTGGCACGCCAGCAAAAATACTCTCTAATGTCGAATTCCATCCGCTATGTGTTAAGAAACCTCCGACAGCGGGGTGATTAAGGACTTGCTCTTGTGCGCACCAACTTGCTAACATGCCTTTTTCTTTAGTGGCCGATAAGAACTCTTGGGGCAACATGGGTGAGTCACCTACGACTAAATCTGGCCGGATGATCCATAAAAATGTGTGACCACTATTTGCTAGACCCCATGCAAACTCCACTAATTGGCCCGATGTCATGACCGCAACGCAACCGAAATTAATGTAAACCACTGAATTGGGATCTTTAGTGTCGAGCCACTCTAGGCACTCTGGTTCTTCTTTCCACATGTTGGATCCGATTTTATCTAACATGGGATCCTCGGCATGTTTCAATAGATATTGCAAGTATCCAATAGTGAAAACGGGGGGACAAAGTGTCTTGAGTGCATTCACAACGTCATTTTCCAGTGCATCAAATGTATTCAAAATCAGTGCCGAAGCTCTTCTTGTTCTTTCACCTTCAACTACCATAAACTCTAGCATAAAGTCATTTGGGTGGGTTGATCTTATAAAACTTGGTAGATCTTTTAAACGAATGTTTTTCATCCCGGGAATCCAGTCGACAATCGTATCGAGGTATCCGTTTGTCAAGAAACTAGAGTCTTGCCAATTACAAATTGAAAATAATTAAAGCGTTAGTTATTACTTTAATCAAATGGGAATAATTATGATACTAAATTGAATACAAAGGGCATAATTTTCTGTTTTCTATGTTGCAACTATACGTATGAAGTGACAGTTTAATTAAATTGCAGGTGTCTACACAAGTATAAATATATATAGATATATTGTAATTGAAATTTGAGAAAATAAGTGAAACAATATTTTAAGGAGATAAATAAATGGAGGAAAAAAATACAAATGAATTGAAGAAAGGGGAGAATTATATATACTGATTTTATGTGCTGAGTGCTAATTTCAAGTAGTTTTGGGCCTTTAAGCAATGTTCGTACAATGCCAAATTTAATCTAATGCACTTGTGCATTTTATTTCTTACCTACTTTCTTTTTTGTCAATTAAATATAAATGAACAATCATAAAAGGTTTCATCTAATTTCTAGATATGGGGACCGATAAGGAATGTAGTAATAGGATCATAAATGCTATCCCCTTTGATTTTTCTTTTTTTTTTCTTTTATCATTATAAGCGGGAGGGGATTTCAACCTGATAACTTGGCCTTGGTAGAACGTACGTGATGTTATTACACTAAAAGGCGATTGTGTATCCGTTAGATTAAATAGGGATTTTTGCAATGTGGTGTTAAGTGTGTTAGGTTTTAACAGTCAACATTTTGACTTGGGCCAGTAAAATTTAGATAGGCGGGCGGATAAGAAATGTGATAATAAGATCATAAATGCTATCCTCTTCGATATTTTTTTTAAATCATTATAATAGAGAGGGGTTTTATCTAAATTCTAAATAGGTGAGCCGATAAGAAATATGGTAATAGGCCCCTTTGCCTTTTTTTTTTTTTTTTTTTTATCATTACAACAGTAAGAGAATTCTAATAGGTAACTCTAGCTCGATAGAATAGGCATGATATGATTATACTATAAGGATATTGTGTGTGTTTGATTAAATAGGGATTTTTGCAATGTGGTGTCATGTGCGTTAGGTTTGAACGGTCGACCTTTTGTTTTGGGCCTGAAAAAATTTAGAAGAATGTGGCAACTATATCCTCATCAAAATGGAATAGCATTTACAAAACTATGTCACTAGACTAGCTCACAATTTAGCAAGAACGGAAACGGGCTTGTTTTGCCTACGAATTCATGCATTCTTTACCAATAAGTTCTTTTATTTATTTTTTTTTTCCTTTCAATTTTCAATACCATAAGGCTTATTCTCTTATTAAAGTGTATAAAAGGAATATCCTTTTATCACGATGCATTTGATTTTCACGCATGGCCAGCTGAAATTTCCAGAATAAGACATGAATGATCTGCACTACAGCAATCCCGTGATTTATTTGCACAGAAAGTGAATACCAAGAATAACTAAATTTGCGATTTAAAATTAGTAGTCATACGTCAATAGACCAGTAGTTTTTCCTTCAATTTTTTTTTTTAATGGTGATAAATAAACTCAAATTATGTAATTAAAAATAATAATAACTCATGCAAAATCACAATGAGTAAAAATCTATCTATTCGTCATTAAGTGACAAATAGAATCGGTTTTATTTTAGAGATTTTTTTATAATTTAAATAAAAGGAATAGTAATTATTATTGGTTTAATTTTATAGATTTTTCTTTTTATTTTTTTTTAATTTATATAACGTTTATTAGTAGGAATAGTATTTCCTGCCAGACCAAATTTAAATAACATGGTATCCTAGATTTGCGGGCCGGACATGTCATGTGGCAGTTGGATTATAAATGCTGTTCTTTGATTTAATTGGAACTTTTGCCATGTCGTGTGTGTAATGGCAGGTGTCTATTCTGGGTGAATGGCACTGCTTTTCCGTGAAACACGTACATAATGACAATTTTGGTTATGTTTTGCGTTTTTATCTTTATCCATTTTTTTATAATATAATTAATTTGTATTTATATTTTGTTATATTTAATTTTTTTATGAGAATTATTAATTTTTTATATGTATTTAATTCTTAATAAATAATTTATTAAAAAAATATTTATATCTACTCAAAAAAGCTAATCAAACAGATCTTTTATATTTTAAGACACTTATATCATTGGCGCATATTGTCGGTGCATATTGCTCTAGTTTGGTACAAAGTCATAAAAATAAAAGCATGACATTGCCAGCTGACTAAAGAGGATTAACTAGCATCACTGGAACACACTCGAACATAATAAACTGAGAATAATCCAACGTGTTATAATAAAATTGTTTACCTTTGAGGGGTGTATAGCCTTCCTCAATAAGACGACGATATTGCATGTAGCCCAACAAGCCACAAGCACTTGTCGTCCAAAACACAACATGAGGCACACCAAGCTCTTCAGCAGCATCAAGAGCAAAGCTCATGACACCATCATACACCATGCATGTAACCGGAGGAACACCAGACGAGGAGCTGTCATTGAGCTCATAAAGCAGCTCTTTCAAATAGGGCAAGCACAACTTACTTGTGGACTTGCAAAGGGTAGGTATATCTTGAGTTGCCTTGATATCCGGCGGTGGAAGACCGTCCGGTATCGACTTGAACTGAAACGAGGGAAGGCTATTGAGCGAGTCTTGACCCTGAGATTCAAGGAGGCGTTTGTGGTTGAACTCAGAGTTAACAAAAGTGATATGGAAGCCTCTGTGGTGTAGAAGTTTGGCTAGTTTTAGGACGGGGATTATGTGGCTTTGTGATGGGAATGGGATACATACTGCATGGGGCTTTTGAGAACCCATGTTAATGTGAAATGCTACTAAGCTAAATTATAAAATTATTATGAAATAGGTGACTGTGAAGAAAGATGTTTCTCTATATTTATAGCATAAAAAAAAAAAAGGATGTCAAGAGAAGACTTATGAACATTTAAGCTTTAATAAAGGAAGAATTTTTAAGTTGAATATGTGCATCCATAAATACGTTACTACATGAAAATATATCTCCAACTACTGAATTTATTACAATGCCACACTGCCCTAGATATTTGAATTTTCAATATCATTACTTTTCTATGGCTATGTATACATAGGAAGGCATTAATTAAATTTCTTTCTTCATAAAAATATAATCTCTCTCTCTCTCACTCTCACTCTCATTTAACTTGTTAGGATTTTTTAGCTTCTGAAAGGGTTAATTACTCTCATGGTAACTAAACTTTTTCGATATAACAAAATTATATCCAAATAAAATTTTTACCCATAAATTACCTGAACTTTTTAAATCTTGGACCAAAATACTTTTATTTTTAAAAGTTAATATTTAATTCTATGTCAACATATTATTAATTTATTTTTTTTCTTTTTTTCTTTTCACTAAACCACCCCTCGACCTCTCTCCTCTCTCTCTCTACAGCCGTGAACACCATGACCCAACACCTCTAGCCCTTAACCAAAATCAAACCCGACTCTCTCTATTTAACAACGTTGTCCATAACTAGAATCAAACCTAGAGCCACTGCTCTAGTGAACAATGACTGACCACCAACCAAGCCAACACCGTCGCAATCAACCACCTCTAGCACCTTCGCTCAACAATGCTAAACTAAACACAAGCCAAACTAAACCCATTCGCCATAACCAAAATCAAACTGAGAGCCACAGCTCACAACCGAAAAATCTAAACCAAAACATATCCGCCAACACCACCTTTAGCCCAAATTAAACTCATGACCATACACTTGAATTTCCTCAATTCCTAAGTTTTAAGGCTTCGAACGTGTTGAGTTGAGTATTGGATTCTTACAAAAATTCGACTTTGTGTTATGGGTTTGATCTGTGCATTATGGTGTGTTTGGTTTCGGGTTTGGTGGTTGGTGATTTAGGTTTGAAGGGCTAGTGTACTAGGTAGTGTTGGTGGTTTGGTTCACAGTTTTGGCGTGTGTGGTTGTGCGTGTGGTGGTCATGGTAGAGTTAGGACTACCACTGGTTAGGTTTTGGAATTATTTCAATTCCGTTATCTAGGGCTAAAGAATACGGGAATGCTGGATCTAAATTCTAGGGTTTGTTCTAGCCTTTTGTTGACTTTTAGGGTTTCCAGTTGACTTTTAATTCTAAGATTAAGCTTAAAATTAACCAAAATTTTTAAGGCTTTACAATGAGTACTAAATTGAAAGAAATGAAAGCTTACTTACTAAATTACAAAAATCAAAAGTAAGAGTCTATATAGATTATTGGATTTTTATCTATATCTCATCTATATTTAATCAACATCTATATTGTATTTGTTTAGTCAATTCATTAATAAAATTATCATTTTTTCTACAGTATCTATAACATCTATTTGAAAACAATAAAAAATATGATGTTAAAATGATCATAATATAATGAAACAAACAGACTTATCTTTTCCCATAACCACTATATCTTTATTCTTTCCTTTACAACACACCCCTTGGACCAAACCAAAACTAGTTGTGCACGCAGTGCATGGAATCGTCGACAATAGAGTCATCCCAGCTTCATATTGTTACGTTATAATAAAAGCATTAAAATAAGGGATAGTATAGCAATGATCAAATTGAGTGCTCCCTTCTAACTTAAATGAAGCAAGACCTTGTTGATCATTTCTTCTAAATTCAAGTAAGAAGACCCAGAAGGAGAGGTTGCATGTTCAGCCAATTGCTTCCATTCCATTGCCTTCTTCCTCATTTCTTTTCCTTTCCTTCCCTCCATCAGCTCTCTCACTTGCATCTCCACTTCATCTCTCTTCACATCACTATTTATCTCCATCCCAATGCCCCATTCATTGCAACAATATCGACAATTGGTTGGTTGCTCAGCAAAGAATGGCCAACAAATCATTGGCACGCCAGCAAAAATACTCTCTAATGTCGAATTCCATCCGCTATGTGTTAACAAACCTCCGATAGCGGGGTGATTAAGGACTTGCTCTTGTGCGCACCAACTTGCTAACATGCCTTTTTCTTTAGTGGCCGATAAGAACTCTTGAGGCAACATGGCTGAGTCACCTACGACTAAATCTGGCCGGATGATCCATAAAAATGTGTAACCACTATTTGCTAGACCCCATGCAAACTCCACTAATCGGCCCGATGTCATGACCGCAATGCAACCGAAACTAATGTAAACCACTGAATTGGGATCTTTAGTGTCGAGCCACTCTAGGCACTCTGGTTCTTCTTTCCACATGTTGGATCCGATTTTATCTAACATGGGATCCTCGGCATGTTTCAATAGATATTGCAAGTATCCAATAGTGAAAACGGGGGGACAAAGTGTCTTGAGTGCATTCACAACGTCATTTTCCAGTGCATCAAATGTATTCAAAATCAATGCCGAAGCTCTTCTTGTTCTTTCACCTTCAACTACCATAAACTCTAGCATAAAGTCATTTGGGTCGGTTGATCTTATAAAACTTGGTAGATCTTTTAAACGAATGTTTTTCATCCCGGGAATCCAGTCGACGATCGTATCGAGGTATCCGTTTGTCAAGAAACTAGAGTCTTGCCAATTGCAAATTGAAAATAGTTAAGCGTTAGTTATTACTTTAATCAAATGGGAATAATTATGATACTAAATTGAATACAAAGGGCATAATTTTCTGTTTTCTATGTTGCAACTATACGTATGAAGTGACAGTTTTAATTAAATTGCTGGTGTCTACACAAATATAAATATATATATTGTTCTTAAAATTTGAGAAAATAAGTGAAACAATATTTTAAGGAGATCAATAAATGGAGGACAAAAAGCAAATGAATTGAAGAAAGGGGAGAATTATATATACTGATTTTATATGCTGAGTGCTAATTTCAAGTAGTTTTGGGCCTTTAAGCAATGTTCGTACAAATGCCAAATTTAATCTAATGCACTTGTGCATTTTCTTACCTACTTTCTTTTTTGTCAATTAAATATAAATGAATAATCATAAAAGGTTTCATCTAAATTCTAGATATGGGGACCGATAAGGAATGTGGTAATAGGATCATAAATGCTATCCCCTTTGATTTTTTTTTTTCTTTTATCATTATAAGAGGGAGGGGATTTCAACCTGATAACTTGGCCTTGGTAGAACGTACGTGATGTTATTACACTAAAAGGCCATTATGTATCCGTTTGATTAAATAGGGATTTTTGCAATGTGGTGTTAAGTGTGTTAGGTTTTAACGGTCAACATTTTGATCTGGGCCAGTAAAATTTAGATAGGCGGGCGGATAAGAAATGTGATAATAAGATCATAAATGCTATCCTCTTTGATATATTTTTTTAAATCATTATAATAGAGAGGGGTTTTATCTAAATTCTAAATAGACAAGCCGATAAGAAATATGGCAATAGGATCATAAATGTTATCCCCTTTGCTTTTTTTTTTTTTTTTTCTACCATTACAACAGAAAGAGAATTCCAATCAGGTAACTCTAACTCAATAGAATAGGCATGATATGATTATACTATAAGGATATTGTGTGTGTTTGATTAAATAGGGATTTTTGCAATGTGGTGTCATGTGCGTTAGGTTTGAACGGTCGACCTTTTGTTTTGTGGCAACTATATCCTCATCAAAATGGAATAGCATTTACAAAACTATGTCACTAGACTAGCTCACAATTTAGCAAAGAACGGAAACGGCCTTGTTTTGCCTACGAATTCATGCATTCTTTACCAATAAGTCGTTTTATTTATTTATTTTTTTCCTTTCAATTTTCAATACCATAAGGCTTATTCTCTTATTTAAAGTGTATAAAAAGGAATATCCTTTTATCACGATGCATTTGATTTTCACGCATGACCAGCTGAAATTTCCAGAATAACTAAATTTGCAATCCCGTGATTTATTTGCACAGAAGTGAATACCAAGAATAACTAAATTTGCAATTTAAAATTAGTAGTCATACGTCAATAGACTAGTAGTTTTTCCTTCAATTGTTTTTTAATGGTGATAAATAAACTCAAATTATGTAATTAAAAATAATAACACATGCAAAATCACAATGGGTAAAAATTCTATCTATTCGTCATTAAGTGACAAATATAATCGGTTTTATTTTAGAGATTTTTTTATAATTTATATAAAAGGAATAGTAATTATTATTGGTTTAATTTTAGAGATTTTTCTTTCTATTTTTTTAATTTATATAACGTTTATTAGTAGGAATAGTAATTCCTGCCAGACCAAATTTAAAAACATGGTATCCTAGATTTGCGGGCCGGACATGTCATGTGGCAGTTGGATTATAAATGCTGTTCTTTGATTTAATTGGAACTTTTGCTATGTCGTGTGTTAATGGCAGGTGTCTATTCTAGGTGAAAGGCACTGCTTTTCCGTGAAACACGCACATAATGACAATTTTGGCTCCGTTTGCGTTTCTATCTTTATCCATTTTTTTATAATATATTTAATTTATATTTATATTTTATTTATATTTAATTTTTTTATATATATCTACTTCTTAATAAATAATTTATTAAAAACATTAAAAAAATATCTATATCTATCCAAAAAAACTAGTCAAACAAACCTTTTATATTTTAAGACACTTATATCATTGGTGCATATTGTTCTAGTTTGGTACAAAGTCATAAAAGTAAAAGCATGACATTGCCAGCTGACTAAAGAGGATGAACTAGCATCAATCGAACACACTCGAACATAATAAACTGAGAATAATCCAACGTGTTATAATAAAATTGTTTACCTTTGAGGGGTGTATAGCCTTCCTCAATAAGACGACGATATTGCATGTAGCCCAACAAGCCACAAGCACTTGTGGTCCAAAACACAACATGAGGCACACCCAGCTCTTCAGCAGCATCAAGAGCAAAGCTCATGACACCATCATACACCATGCATGTAACCGGAGGAACACCAGACGAGGAGCTGTCATTGAGCTCATAAAGCAGCTCTTTCAAATAGGGCAAGCACAACTTACTTGTGGACTTGCAAAGGGTAGGTATATCTTGAGTTGCCTCGATATCCGGCGGTGGAAGACCGTCCGGTATCGACTTGAACTGAAACGAGGGAAGGCTATTGAGCGAGTCTTGACCCTGAGATTCAAGGAGGCGTTTGTGGTTGAACTCAGAGTTAACAAAAGTGATATGGAAGCCTCTGTGGTGTAGAAGTTTGGCTAGTTTTAGCACGGGGATTATGTGGCTTTGTGATGGGAATGGGATACAAACTGCATGGGGCTTTTGAGAACCCATGTTAATGTCAAATGCTACTAAGCTAAATTATAAAATTATTATGAAATGGTGTTAAGTCTAACCAAGTTCTTATTTAATTGAACCGGTCTGATTGATGGCTTATCGAATATAAAAATTCACTAAAGCAGATTTTAAGATCCTTTCACGTCCGTGGTAGTTGGCTAGGGTTTTGCAAATCAATCACTCTCAGCAGTCACTTGAGTAATGGACCAAAAAAGAAAAGGAAAGAGAAAAATCTACTAAGCTCAATTATAAAATTATTATGAAATGGTGTTAAGTCTAACCAAGTTCTTATTTAATTGAACCGGTCTGATTGATGGCTTATCGAATATAAAAATTCACTAAAGCATATTTTAAGATCCTTTCGCGTCCGCGGTAGTTGGCTAGGGTTTTGCAAATCAATCACTCTCAGCAGTCACTTGAGTAATGGACCAAAAAAGAAAAGGAAAGAGAAAAATCTCACTCGAACAGAGGAGAGAAACAACACAACAACTAGGGTTTCAATGAAAAAATCCTATCCTTTTCTCAAAACATACTTCTAGCTCATGAGACTCCAAATAGTTTTTCGAAAGAATTATTCCTCTACTCTTTTACAGTCAAGCAGCAAAATCACAAAAAATATGATTTGAATCATAGATCTTGCAACTGTCATGAGGAATAAGAATCTAAAATAGAATATCAGATCTTATCTCAAAGAGACTCCATGCATGTGAACTCTCGGGAAAAATGAGACTCCTGCTTTCAGATCTGGTATGTCTTCCTTATCGTCAACCTTCGAATACAATTGTATAATCTTGATCTCTTGATCTGAAAGAAAGAAAATTTTGTTAGCGAAATCCTAATTTGTTTTCTCTCTGTTTTATTTTGGGAGTAACTGAGGTTCTCTCGGTAAAGATGGCTTACTGGATTTCGAGCTCCAGCCGACTCCAACCTCAATCAAGAGGGTCAAGAACCAGGGATGTCCCTATTTTTTTCCAGAGCTTGCTACTTATAGATTTCTGTTGTCTGCTGTCTTATGATTACTGCGAAAGATTACAATTGTCGTTGAAAAGCTATCCTCTTTTATTTCTTATATTATCCATATTCTGTTTGATGTATTTGTAGGATAGTAAGTTGTTGTAATAGAATAACTATTCTCATTTATCACTGAGAATATAATCTTTCAAGATCATAGGTGGTCTTTTAAGTCTGTTGGGTCTAATGTTATTCATAACAAATGGGTGAGTGTGGAGAAAGATGTTTCACTATAATTATAGCATTAAAAAAAAAAAAAAGGATGGCAAGAGAAGACTTATGGACATTTAAACTTTAATAAAGGAAGAATTTTTAAGTTGAATATGTGCATCCATAAAGACGTTACCACATGAAAATATATCTCAAAATACTAAATTTATTATAATGCTACACTGCCCTAGATATTTCAATTTTCAATATCATTACTTTTCTATGGCTATGTATAGATAGGAGGGCATTAATTAAATTTCTTTCTTCAGAAAAATATAATCTCTCTCTCTCTCTCTCATTTAACTTGTTAGGACCCGTTAGCTTCCAAAAGGGTTAATTTTTCTCATGATAATTAAACTTTTTTGATATAACAAAATTGTATATAAATAAAATTTTTACCTATAAATTGCCTAAACTTTTTAAAATATTACACCAAAAGTACTTTTATTTTTAAAAGTTAATATTTAATTCTACGTCAACATATTATTATTTTTTTTCTTTTTTTCTTTTCACTAAACCACCCCCTGGCCTCTCTCTCTCTCTCTCTCTCTCTCTCTCTCTCTCTCTCTCTACCGCCATGAACACCATCACCCAACACCTCTAGCCCTTAACCAGAATCAAACCCGACTCTCTCTCTTTAACAACACTGTCCATAACTAGAATCAATCCTAGAGCCATTGCTCCAGTGAACAATGACCGACCACCAACTAAAGCAACATTGCCGCAATCAACCACCTCTAGCACCTTCGCTCAACAACGCTAAACCAAACACAGGCCAAACTAAATCCATTCGCCATAACCAAAATTAAACTGAGAGCTACCTCTCACAAAAAAAAATATCTAAACTAAAACATAACCACCACCTAACCAAAACCGAACCACCACTCACAACCAATCCACCAACACCACCTTTAGTCCAAATTAAACCCATGACCGTAGACTTGAATTTCCTTGATTCCTAGGTTTTAAGGCTTCGAATGTGTTGAGTTGAGTATTGAATTCTTAAAAAGATTCGACTTTGTGTTATGGGTTTGATCTGTAAATTATGGTGTGTTTGGTTTCGGGTTCGGTGGTGGTTGGTGATTTAGGTTTGAAGGGGTAGTGTACTAGGTAGTGGTGGTGGTTTAGTTCATAGTTTTGGCGTGTGTGGTTGTGCGAATGGTGGTCATGGTAGAATTAGGACTATCACTGGTTGGATTTTAGAATGATGGAGGAGCTTTGGTTGGAGCTATGAATTGGTGGACTTGGTTTGTCGAGTTGGTTTTTGGTGAAGTAATGGTTCATGACCACTACGGAGATGGGTATTACGTTGATAGGTTTAAGTTTTGTGTGAAGATGGGCTCTGAGTGAAGCTTAGAGAAGGGGGGGAGGGGGGAAGGGTCTTCCTTGATTGAGGAAGAAGAAGAAGATGTATGAGAAGGAGTTTAGTTGATGTGGCCACGGAGTTTCGACTTAGATTGATGGGCTCGCATGGTTGCTGGAGCTGGAAGGATAGGGAAGATGAATGGGGTTCTTAGCTGACTGGTGGGGAGGGGGAGGGGGAGGGAAGGGGGAGAGAGAGAGAGAGAGAGAAGGTAAGTAAAAAAGAAAAAGTTAATTAATTTAAAATATGCTGATGTGGAATTAAATATTATTTTTCAATGTAGATTTCTTGCCACGTCAGCATATCGTCGGAGTTTTGGTTGGATTCCAACAAAAAGTACTTTTGGTGCAAAATTTAAAAAAAATTAAGAATTTTCACGGGTAAAAATTTTGTTTAGGTATATTTATGTTATATCAAAAAAAGTTCAGGCAGCGGAAGAGAAATTAACCTACTTCTGAAACTCTCCTCTTAAAATGGTAAAGTTAACTTGGTTATGAAAGATTAAAATTAAAAATATTACGAGTTTCATTGCAGTTAGATAAATTTGAATCATTTAATAATCATAGAGGATCAGTCCTATTTAAAAAACAAAATGGAATTGTAGAGTTTTCCTTTATATTAACTAATGAGAAGGAATTAGGGAAAAATATAATATATACATATATAATTAGTTGCTACTATTTTAAAATTACATTAACTAGATTTTTTTAAAATAATTATAAAATAATAATTAAAAATATTAAAAATGTTAAAATAATAATTAGATGCTACTATTTTAAACCACATGCAATATGTATTCCATTCCTAGCACAAGGCCACATAACCCAGGTTAATGTCGAATGCTACTAAGCTAAACTAAACTAAATTATATAATTATTATGAAATAGGTGATTGTGGAGAAAGAAATTTCGCTACATTTGTAGCATAAAAAGAAATGGCAAGAGAGGACGGCATTTAATAAAGGCTGAATTTTTTGTCTTTCTTGAAGCTGAACATGTGAATCCCTAGATACCTTACCATATAGAAAGACAGCTCCAAATACTGAATTTATTGTTACAGTGCCGTCCTGTCCTAGATGTTTGGATTTTCAATATCACTACTTTTTTAAGGCTATGAATAGATAAAAAGGCATTAATTAGATTTCTTTCTTCGTAATAATGATAATATACCTTTCTTCCCCTTTTTTACCCCCAATTTGATATATTATGACCTTTTAGCTTGGGAACTTCTATCTTCCTACATGGGCTCGACCTGCTTAAAATGCTACTATTAAACTAATTATAAAAGAGTGAAAAAAAATTAAGAATTCTATCACGATTAGATCAATTTGAATTATTCAATGATCATATGAATTCGGTCCCATTTAAAAAAAGAAAAATACCGAATTATAGAGTTTTCCTTTACATTAACCAATGAGAAGGAATTAGGAAAAAAATAATATATATATATATATATATAATTAGTTGCAATATTTAAAATTACTTTATCTAAATTAATCTAAAATAATTATAAAATAATAGTTAAAAATATTTAAATTGTTAAAATATTATTTGACATGATTATAACGTGATCTTTTCTCTTATCATCAACCATTGTTACAGAAGAAAATTTGAAGAAAATAGTACATTTATACATTACATGTTTTCATGCCCCCTTTTAGCCAAAGAGAAAACAGATTTTTTTCGTTTTTTTTCCGTTTTCTTTGGTAATTCATTATTGAGACCAAGAGTGTGCCATATAAGAACATGAGTGTGAAATCGCATGCAGTATTGTATATAAGATCACTACAGTACCACAATCTTATATAATACAACTTTAATAGAGGATGTTGCTATATCATAATCTTATTTGGTACACCTTAATAGAAGATGTTGTCTACCAAGAGTTTTTTCTTTCCTTTTTTTCTTCCGAAGAATTAAAATAGATGCTGGCACAAAGGACCAGCAGTCTTTTGGAGGAATAAGCAACATCACATGCCATTCTGACTTCCCCTATAATGGTGGTATTAATAAAAAGGTCACTTAGTCAAAATTATATCCAATTAATTACGTACTTTGTCCCATTGATGATATGCATATGTATGAGCTATGCATACCGGATTAGCCTCTGAGATAAACACGCATTTCTACGTTAATCGTGTGTTCGATCTTCCATGACGTGAGAAAATTTTTCGTCTAGTTAAATATAAAAAAATGCATGTGAGACTAGAATTTAAGGTTCAAAACAATTTATCAGTATTTAAATTTAGATGAAATGGTCACCTGTGCGTTGTGTGCATATCTCGCTACACGTAACCTCAGAGGTATAGTGTGTAGTGGTATCGAAAATGATGAGTAAGAGAGAAGAGAATAGAAAGGATTAATAGAAAGTCTCAATCAGGTTGAATGCACTTTTGATATGTGAAGAAGCTATTATACATTAAACTCCAATATA
Organism: Combretum micranthum; assembly: GCA_024138025.1. NCBI lineage: Eukaryota > Viridiplantae > Streptophyta > Magnoliopsida > Myrtales > Combretaceae > Combretum > Combretum micranthum. Next base: position 582,796 of record JAMXBD010000183.1, read on the forward strand.
AATGATGAATGGGACGCACTATTGACTATAATTAACAATACTTGATCTTTTGAGATGGAAATTCAACAATACGATGATATTTGTTTAGAATTCTGAATGATCTAAATGGAGAGGGAATGGGATAATTACAAAGTTTAGTTGTCGATATTGTCCATTATATTACGTTGATAATCAATAGACCCCCTTCCAAATGGATCCCATGGATATAGGCCCATTAGAAGCTTTCTGTAGTGCATGAGCCATATTGGAAAATCGTTGCATCTAAATAGGTTAATTTCAACAAACACTTCCCTCAGCCTATCATACCAATTCCTTTTTTATCATCCTAAAATAAATGGGTTTAACCCTCTTAGCCTTATCACCATAACCTAAGGAGTCAAATATAAATAATTATTAAGCTAAAATCCAAAAAAAAAAAAAGATTTTGCCCTTTATGCTTAATGTGAATTTTGTATTATCTTAATATATAAATATATGGCTAAATAAAACTAATGGAGAAATTACGTCAATCAAGATAATTAATTATAGGAAAATTCGAAAATTAATTAATTCAAGAGGCAATCAATGTTTATATTGTCATTTTTACACTTAAAAGGAATCCATGTGAGTTTGGTTAGATGTTCAAATAATTAATCACAATATATATACATATATTATAAGCATAGTTTAATTTATCTAAATTGCCAATACTCAATTCTATTTTAGTTAATTTATTTTCTAATGATTGCTTACAAACCATAATTCGATTATCTGTCTAATAGTAAAGCTAACATAGTTGGTAAGTCTTTATGAATATGACTGGTCATGGTCTAACCAATTGTTATTATCACTATGCACAGTAGTCCATTTGCTAGTCTTAAAAATTTTAAGAAAATAGATTATGCACTAAAGATAAGAACAACAATCACATTGCCCCATCTTAGGGAACTCAAGTTAATAACCATCCTTTCTATTTCCTTACCTATCTTAGCAAATGCGATCAAAAAACCTTAGTCCGCTCTATTGCACTACATATAGAGTTTAAAGAAGTGAGATGAGCAATTTGTAGTGGTATGAGCTTAGAGGAAATCATAATGATGAGGGAGGATCTCATGATAGAAAATCAAGTCCCATGGGTTCATGTACCTATATTGAAGCTAAAAGGAGCCAATTACCTAACTAGAGCAAATTTCAAAGTCTACTCGGTGAAGGAATTCGTTGTCTCAACTTCGATTCAAACTCCATGCAAGTATCTCCACATGTTTTATTAGATGAACTACTGAGAAAAACAACTCTTGAAATGGTGACAAACCAAATAAATAGGACGAACCTCCATATGCCTCGGATATTTCTTTGGTGGGAATTGAGGTAAAATATCATCGTTTTACTTGTCAACAAAAGGAAGTTTCCATATATCCTAGCCCAATCCATCCCATTAGATTTATGGTGTGGAATACCAGAGAATCAAAATTCCTAGAGTAAACTGAAAGCAATGAAGGATTCCCTATCTAAATATGTCTAATTTATTAATGCTCATGGAAACTAAATTGGAAAAACTACTTGTTGAGTTATTCTTGAGAGATTTTAACTTGATTCTTATAAGTGTGTTATATCCAATGGACCAAATGGTCCGATGATGTTACTTTGCAAAAGGATGTCACAGAAGTATCGATCATTAGGCAAAAAGATTTGAAATATACATCATAATCTAGGTCAGAAAATTCTTCTTCAAATTTATTTTGTGTTTTTTTTTTTCCCTAGTATATATGAGCCTCAAAGGCCAATATATTAAGTTTTGTTACAAATAGCCTTTGGAATTTTCCTGCGTGTGTGAAGGATGCTCCTTGATAAGTACTGTATAATTTTAATGATATAATAAGCTTGAGTGAAAAACTGATAAAGGCCCTATGAAAAAATACTGCTTTACAATATAAAATATGTGAATGATTGTCAACTTAAAGAGTTGGGTTTATAGGACCAAAATACACAATGTCAAATAGATACCACATAAAAGATTTAATTCAACTTAGACTACATAGAGCATAGGCCAATACTACTTAGCAATCCATATGTCTGGAAGTGAAAGTATTTCATGGTAAAAAATGGCCTTCAAACCATTATCCTCTATTATTAAAGACTCATCCTTACCCTTATATGTATATTAATATAGATTTTAATCTAAGTGGTTAAAACATGCCACATGTCTTCTTGTGATACAAAGATATGGCAAGATTGTGGAAATGAGGTTTTAAAAGCGATTGAGCTTCTTTCTAATAGGGTGAGAGAATGGAATCGTTAAGTTGTTTGAATAATTGAAGTTGAGAAGCAGAACCATTTAAAGTAGTTAGAATATATATATATATATATATATATATAAATTACTAAAATGACCCCTTAATGGAATTAGTGAAAATGAAAAAAGAATATAGGCATATAGGGAACAATTAAATGTATCGATTGATCATGAAGTATTTGTCTAGAGAATGAAATCTTGTGCTAATTGGATAATAGATGATGAATGAAAAACTAAATATTATCATGCTATCACTCTTGGGTAAAGATCCAAGAATAAAATTTTTGTATATAAAATAGTGTTGGAAATTGAAAGTATGAGCAACATGGAATACGCTAGACAAAGTGAATACTTTAATAAATTGTTTCCTGTAGACAAGGTTAAAGCAGAATTTGAGAACCTTGGCTCCCATGTATGGCAATACGGACCGACTGATGAATTAGAAAAGAGATTAGCAATTCCAATTCAATAATAGAATATTCATGAAGCTTTATCTCAATAAGGCCTTGGAATTTGATAGGGAAAAATGGCATCCATGCCTTTTTTTCTTTCTAAGACCTTGGCATGTTATTTAGGTGTCGATAGAGAAAATTAATAGAAGAAATTCTTAAATTAGATACAATTTTTGAAAGCTACAATTAAATCCTTATACTTAAGGTAAAGGGAGTCAAAATGGTAAATCAATTTAGACCAACAAATTTATGTACAACTATGTACAAAGTAGTAGATAACTCATTTTAGTAAATCATCTTAGGCCATGCTTAGTTTTTATTATACACCATAGCTAAGTGACCTTTATACAAGGTTGTAATGCAAATGATAATAATATCAAGATAAATTACATCAAAAGATATCAACGTTTGAGATTGGTTCATTTAAAGTATCAATGCTTGAAGTAGTTAAAAAGAGAAATCATCTAGGGGTAAATGCATTGTAGGTATCAACATTTCAAGTGATTGAAAAGAGAAGTCAGTTTGACAAAAGTGAGTGAAATAAAGTATCTATAATTGACCATTTAAGGAAAATTAATTTAAAATTTATCCAAACACTAATAACATAAATGAACTTTATGAAATATTAATACCTCATTTGACTTTATGAAATGTTGAATTTTTTTTTAACCACTTGAAATATTTATACCTTAATTGAAATTATCTCAAAATGTTGATACCTTGAGATGTAATTTATCTAATATTATTTTAATGAATAAATTCTTATGTAGCTGTGCAATATAAATAAAAAAGGATGATAGTCAAAATTGATTGAGAAAAAGGTTATAATAAATTAGAAAGGAATTTTCTTAATTTAACCTTGAAAAGTCTAAATTTTATAGATTGGCTAATTAAATTAATTGGAAGTTGTGTCTCCACCACTTTGCTAGAAATTCATATTAATGGACAATCTATGAAGATGACGCATCCTAGTTATGGAATAAGATAGGCTAACCAATTATCTCTATATTTGTTTATCATGGGGATGAAGTTTTTAAGTAAAATCATCTAAACTAAAGGTGAAAGGGAAAAAAAAAATTTTATGTCACGTTTGGTATGCAAGAATGATTTGGAATGGAATGGAATGGAATGGAATGGATTGGATTGGAATGGAATGAGTTTTGCAATGATAAATCCATTCCTATGTTTGGGAGGTTACATGGAATGGAATGGAATGGCTAAAAGTGTAATTGTTGTGAATGCCCTTAGCAATAAATATAAAATATTAATACATGATAGGATAATTACACTTATATAATTAATAAGAGTGGCTTCGAATCACGATTCCGCCTTCTCAAAGATGGAATCAAATTCTTCTTTAAAGACAGGATCGTCGATTCCAAGGAATCGCAATTCCAGCTTCTAAAAACGCTTCCAAATACTAGGAAAGGGAATGGAAGCCTAAATCGCGATTCCATTCTAGCCCATTCATGCATTACAGTAAAAAGAGTTATTTCCAAATATTGCACTTTTTATTAGCCGATGATATTATCTTTCTACCTAAAGTTAAGGAAAGAAGTGCTTATGCCATAATGAGAGTCATTAATGATTTTAAATCTGATTTGAGTCTCTCAATTAGTATAGAGAGATGCTTAATTTTTTTCTTAGCTAATACAATGAAAGAGACAAAAAAGTGATTAGGTAAATAATTTCCTTTAAAGAAATTAAAAATATGGATTGGGATTTCCTTTCAGTAAGGGATCCAAACCTATTTATGAATGACTAAATTTTACACTTGAGAAAAAGTGAAATAAATTGAGTAAGTAGAAGGAAAGACATTTATGTATAGCAGAGAGAATAATTCATACTAAAGTAGTTCTAAAACTCTCACCAACATATTATATACAAGAAATGCCGTTCTCTAGGAAATTAATTAATGAACTAGAAAGGATCACATTAGACTTCATATGGAATAGAAATCACGATTAGGAAACTAACAAATTGGTTAGGATGGTCAACATACATAATAACTATAGAAGATGGTAGGTTGGGATCTAGCTTGTTTGCACAATTGTAATGAGGTATGCTGTCTAAATGACATTAAGAATGGAAAATGGGAAGGGTGATGGGGCTACATTTTACAATGAAAGATATGAGAACCTAAAATTTCTAGAAATTCACAAAGCTTCGAAAACATCATCTTTTTTTTTTTTTTTGTGTAAAGAATTGGTAGAAGGTGCATAATGGACTAAGGCAAATGACTTGTATATTTTAGGGGATGGAAGTCAAACTAGTTTTTAGCATAATTGATAGGTAAACGACTTTTCTATAAGAAGTCTTATAGAAGGTCTAATTAATGAGGCAAAAATAGGTTTTCAAATCTCTGGCATCTTTTAACAAAAGTATGGTGCAATTCCCTTAAATTGTAGAATAGTTAAAAAAAAGTCAAGATTTACTCATACAACTCGATGGTGACCTACTTTGAAATGTATTTGTTAAAATTGCAAACTAAAGAAAACCAAAAGGAATTGGATTGGCGATGGGTATAGAAATTGGGTTTTTCTCCGAAGTTAAAACTATTTATGTGCATGATTTTTCATTATAGTCTCCTTATTGCATCTAATATGAGAAAAAGAAATATGATTGAAAATGTTAAATGCCTAAGGTGTGCAACACAAGAAGAGGACATTAAGCATGCTATGCAGATTACACTTACCTAGGGGAAATTCAAAGGTTGCGAGAAACTAAAGCCAAAATTGAGGTTTCTACTCATAGTGTATTTGTAGTGGGTAAAAGAAAATTGTAAATGCAACCAAATGTTCTTTAAGGAATTTAGTTGTCTATTGCATTTATTTTAGGAATAATGCTATGGAATTAGGAACTCACGAAATAGATAAATTTTCAAAATAGAAGGTGTAGCAAAAGACTTGGTTCAATGTATTAGAGCTTTTGCACATGAGTATTGGGTCTACCTTAGGAAAAGAAAAGAAGTAATGAAAATTGAGAGGAAGAAATTATGAAGTGGAATACACCAAAGAAAGGACTGGGTAAAGTTATACTGATGGCTTATGTAAATCCCTGAAAATTTCATAATTCTTAGAAAATAATCCTAAGAGTCAAATACCAGAATCAAAACCCCAAAAATCGAACCAAGTTAAAACTTAATTCTAAATAAGATCAAAAACGAGAATTCTTAGTCTTGAGAAAATGAGAACCTTTGAAACAAAATATAAAAATCCAACTATCAGTTGAATCAACATCCGTACGCCAATCAAATCATCTACCCGATTCCTAATACGTAAATCAAGACAATATATCCAAATAATGCTCGACAACGAAATGCTAAGATCTTAAATCCTTCGGTGAATTTTAGAATCTGAAATTTCAATTTTCACCAAAAGTCAAATTGAGTCAACTCATAACCCTAGACTCGGTTAAACGATCCCGAGAACTGAAAATTATTAAATAATCACAAATAAAATGAGATAAACCATAGATATCGAACTAAAAATATAATATGATAAAAACTCCAAAATTATACCTTGCAGATAACTCAACAAAATCGAAAGTCAAACCGGAACCTTAAAAGTCAACAAAGTATACAAACAAACCTAATGTTTAAGATCCGGCAATCTCGCGCTCTTAAACCCTAAACAACGGAATGAAAATAATTGTTGATAATAGTTCGTAATAATATAGCAAAGCTTAAAAATATTAGATTCTCAAATTTCTAATGTCCTTTGGATCAAACGGGATCAGTTTTCAAAAACCGTGCTCTGGTACACCGGATGGAAAAAATATTCTGTTAATACCAATAGACTCGTAAAAATATAAGGTTTTCAAAAATATCAGTTTTAGAATTTTTCGGTAGCTGAAAATTACAGATATCGCATTATTACGCGTATTTTTATTACTATCGGCACATTAATTGTCTAGTTTATTATTCATAGTACTTTTCTACTATTCATTACTATTTCTCTATCTCTACTTTTTCTTACTACCTATTCTTACACCTACATACCTATTTCTTACAATTTTCTTTTCCCATAAAAATTCTATACCACATATTACTAAACTTCTCTTATACTTTTCTTCTAAAATTAATTTTTAATCAAATTTCTCTTTCTCTTCCCGTCATTGCCATCCACTCCCCCTCTCTCTTCATCCTCATTTATTTTCATTTTCAATTAATTTAATTACATATAATTTTCACTCTAAAATTCTATAAATACCCCCTTCCTCTTTCATTCTTTCACACAATTCATTTCACTACCAAAACTCTCTCAAAATCTCTCCACAAATCCTCTCTTTAAGAGTTCTCTCTACCAAAACTCTCTTAAACCAATTCTTTACAAAAAATCATTCCTTACACACAAACTTTCTACCACATATCATTACTCACATAATACCCCTTTCATCTACCATCTTCATACCATATAAACACTTTAGGTAAACTTCTTCCAACTATTTATTTACCCATGTCATGTAACTTAACATGATTATGCTGTTGTTTTGAAACTCATATGAGTAGTAAAAGCAACAACATGTTCATGTTTTGTTCTTGCACATGAACTTCTTATTTTATTATGTTGATTTTATTATTCATATCTAAATAAATATATTTGTGTATTTATATATAATCTTTAGAGCATATAAGCTCACTTGTTATTTATTTAATTTCATGCTTTGCAATTTGTTTATTTATTTCATGCTATTATTAAGACTAGTCTTTGTAGTCTTAGACTTGTCCATATCAAGTCAAAACAACCTTTTTTTATTTTCTTTATTCTTTTGGGACTAGTCTATTCTTAGTCCCAAGATGCCTTGATGAAGCTAAGGCTCTCAATACTTGATCGGGATACCTTAATGAAGCTAAGATTCTCAATACTTGATATTTTATTATCTTGCTTATTATTATTTGTTTCTAGTATTTTCTTATATTCTTATTATTTTACATGCTTATAATACTTGCATCTACATAATGATATTGTCTCAACTAATTTAAAAGTAGAATTTTACTAAAGGAACTTCAAACTGGATTTTCTATTATATGACTTGTCACAAAATAATGGAGTTACTATCAAACAACATAGAAATAGAGTAATATAAGTTTTCTCAAAGTTTTCTTAAATAACAAAGATAGTTTTACCAAAAAAAAATAAGAAATAAATACTTTCATTGTATATTATGGGAACCTATGTTTTAATAAAATAATTTGTTAGTTATCAAAGATCTTGCAAAAAGCTTAAAGATTAAACTCTTTTAAACTCCATGACAAAACCAAAAAACAAACTAGTTTCAAAGTTAAGATAAAAATCAACTCATAAAGTTATGAACCCACTTAGGAAAATAATGATTTTCAAGTTCCTAAAGAAGAAACTTATTTTCAAAAAATATAAATAAAATAAGATTAGAAACAAATGATCTTATCAATAAAGATGATTCTTTTCAAAGGAAATAAAAGAACAAGTTTTAGAAAAAAAAAACCTTATATTTTAGATAATAAATATAAGAAGACAAGACTCATTTTCTAAAACCATCCTAAAGATATAAAAAGATTTTCAACAACTTAATACACTTTTGATAACTTTGATCACTAGAAGTAAAATTTATGAAAGACTAAGGTTAAAGGAAAATCTACTTGTTTTGGAACAATGAATGAACAAAATAAAATAAGAATATACTCCTTTATAATAACTTATGAAAATATAAAGTTTCTTCAAAATACTTGAAAGGAAATTTATCAAGTTAAGTTTCAAAACTTTTAAAAAGAATTATTTCATGAAATAAATTATTGAGACACTATGTTAGAAATTTTGCATATAAAGTGAGCTTATCTATATACTCAAAGGATTTATCATATATATATATATATATATATATATTTAAAGGATTTTTGAATGAAGTTAAGTTAGGAAATGGTTTTGCAAAATCTAGAAATTTTCGTTTTAAATTTATACCCAATGTTTTCGGAACCTAAATGACCTCATATGATAAAGATAACCTTAGAAATGAATAGACCTTTTCGAATAGGTAGAAAACGATATATTATATGCGAAATTCCAAGTTAAAATGAGCAAGTTATGGCCATTTTAAATTGGAATTTAATTCTATACGAATTTGACGAACATAGTGAAATAGAATTAGAAAGTTTAAGTAGAATTTCTACGAAATACTCATCCCAGGTATTTCTTTTTGTCCAGGTGACGAAGGATACGAGAATACCCTACCCGAGGATTACTACGACTAAGAAGATCGCGAAATGGACGAGTGAGTTATTCCTTTTAATTTCGTTACCTTGCTTGTGCTTGTAAAGTAGTATTACTAGTATACTAAGAAAAGATAAAAATGGATATATATTTGGGGAATTCGGGGTTATGTATATATATGTGATTCTATGTTTATGCGTAAAATGAGAATTAAGAATATCGCAACTTCAAACTGCCTGTTTAAGTATTTTTGTTTACCCACTTGTATGACTGCTTATTATTTGCTAAATTGATTGATCGCCCCTTAATAAACCTTAATAAGGTTTGGCTTAAGAAAAATAAAACGCTCACGCATAGCATTCATCGAGTCACATTTCTTTCGAAGGCTGTTACTCCTACACGTAAAGTTGGATTGGCTGTTATTGTGCTGTGACCGGCCATGTTCCTTCTTAGAGAATCCAAATTGCTCAGGAAATGTGACTCTAGGTTCGGAGCCGAGCCAACTGAACGCTTTGGGTGGGGACCTGAGGACTAGCAGTAGAAGATCGAAGATCTTCATCACCGATTCCTTAACCTTCGATACGGAGGGGTAAATCCGTTCTATATATGGTTTCTGGACAACTATATATATATATATATATTTGCGTAATCACGTGATTGTTGCATTGTACCATAGCATATGTGTGAAAAATTTAAATGAACTTGTTTGAAAACATGGTACGAATGAAAAGGAATATCTCACTAAGCTAGTTGTAGCTTATACCCCTATAGATTTTGTTGAAACATGTATACCCGTGGCTTAAATTTAGGATCATGACATTAAAGAAGTCATGGAAGGATGTTAAGCTTCTACGAAGGAAATGGAAACATAAGATGAAGTAATTTTGTAAGATTTTTTATATATAATGAATTCTATGATAGTATTTTGGAGATTCTAAGATGTATATTTATTTGAAGACAATAGAGGGATATGCCCCTAAGAATTGTAATTTAATATGTTTATGTTTTATGATAAGTATTCTCTTTGCCTTGTTACTTATGTATTATCAATATAAATTGTGTTACTCCGATGCGTTCCCTTGATTGTGATGTACGCCTTGTTCATGATATGGAAGCCTTTGTGTGATTGAGGTAGTCATTCCTGGGCTTTAATATTGTGTACGGTGGATTGCCACATTAAGGTATATCGGGGCGTGACAGCTTGGTTACGTATCATAATAGCCAAGCGACCATAGGAGTACTAATAAAAGATTCAAACATATGATGGCTTTGTGGAGTTGTAAAAATGTTTGTTGTATTGAAATCCATTTTGCTAAAATATAGCTTATATTCTAGGGCTTACTCTTATGTTTACAAAATAATTTTCTTAATGTAGAACTAATTAGCAATTCAAAGGTAGAAAAATAGATTTTGAATAAGAATTTTGATACTAAATTGACATACTTTCATGCAATTTCACCTTGTAGGGAAAGGATTGTAGCATTTAACTAAGTCAAGACTATGAGCTACTTTAGAGAACTTAATAGCACAACTAATAGATTGGCAAGCATTACATAAGGTATAGAAAAAGCAGAACAATTTTTTGTCTATCCTCCTATTGATAGGATTAACTCTTAGAATAGGAAATAACCTCTTTTGGTTTGTATAGAGATTATGCATATCAGGCATCTCTTATATATGCTCTAACCGATGCCTAGTTGTAATGTGCGTTTTATTCTATTTTAATGGGTTATTTGAACTACCGTTATTGATATCAGGATGTAAATATCATTTCTAATGAAATGTTTTCAATTCAATGAAGACCAAAAAAGAAAACAAAGGAAAAAAAAAAGGAGAGAAACACGATAGAAAATATGCTTAGAAGGTACTATCAATGTTTAATATAAGAAACGCAAAATATTGAGTATACCTTTTGGCTAATCTTTTCTAGTTATCACAATACTTGAGGTCAAATGTTGAAATTAATGATTTCTCAAACATTCTATATGCAATTCTAGAAAGTGATGTTACACATGTATCATGTTTTGTACAAAACTAGTCAGACTATAAGCTTTTTGGTGGGTTAAGTAAATTTATAATAAATCCTAGAAGATAATATAGGAGCACAATTAGGTATGCATAAGATACCTCTATCCTTACCTTGCAATCCCATCACTGCAGGATTAGCAACAAGGCCAATATATATATATATATATATATATATATATCATTTAACTAGAAAAGAATTCTTGTAAATCATCTCTTGCTTTTGTGCAAGCTTATGGCTACATCATAGAACAACAAATTTATCATACATTTATAAACATTCAAAATATCACATCTATCACGATATATATAATTGTTGTGATCATAAATTTTTACAAACTAGAGATGCTCATTGCATTTCCAAGACTCTTTAGCACATCCTCTATGATAGGTCTTTTTTCTAGATCTTCGTTGGTACAAGATAAAGCAATCTCCATAATTTCAACAGCTTGTAACCTCTCTTTCCCTTCAAAATCACATTCAAAATCAATATTCAATGTACCATCTTTTATTTGCTCCTTCTTTTCTAATATGCCCTTCCTATTATCAATTAACAACTCATGTCTTCTTAGTCCTAATATATCAAAAAGGACTATCCCAAAGTTGTATATGTCACCCTTTTGGCTTAACTCTTGGCAATAATACTTGTTCTCAGCAATAACATGTGATGACTTACATTGTCCAGTATTGGAAACTTCCACGAATTCCGACAATTGCACAAAACCATAATTCGATAAACATGCGGAGAAGTCAATGTTTATCATGATGTTTGATGATTTGACATTGCCATGCACATTCATTTTCATCTTCTTCTCTTGTGAGGGAGAAAGTGAGTGAATGAAAGATACAGCACAAGCAATATTGAATACTATCATTACTCGTTGATTCCAATTCAAAGATGTGTGACCATCAACCCTTTCACCTGTAAATTTTATGTTGCAACATGAATGGACATATATGCTAGTATATATTGTAAGGTCATTATATTTTAGTTATGAAATGGGAGAAAAGAGAAACAAAAATAAAAACAAGGTTTCTGTAATGAAAAAGACAAAAAGATGATTAAGACTGAAGTTTTTTAGATCTTTCCAACTTAAAACCTACATCTTTTTTCCATTTTAGGACTTGTATTTTTTTTCCCCTTCTTTTATCTAAGCCTTGACCTCTATATAACTTATAACAAAGGGTAGTAGATGTCTTATTTTACCTATTTTTCATAACTTAGGTTTTTAAATACAAAAACAATAGAAGTATTCCTAAAACAAGAAAATAGAATACTTACATCATACAAACATATTTTTCCTTAAATAGTTTACTAGATGATAATTATATTACTTTAAAGCAAAGGCAAATGTCATGCTCGATACGAAGGTCTAGTTAGGAATGAAAGTCCAAAAAAGAATAGAATGAAAACGGAAAGACAATTCTAATACCTATATTTATACTCATATATATGTTTTTTTCTTGGATCAAATCATCTGGTATCTGACACCATATTGGATACCGACTAATTTGGATTCGAGCCAAGTAGGATCACAAGGGTAGCAAAGTCTCTCTATCAAGTTTTTAACATAACTAAATTCCCAAAGCTCGAACTCAAAACCTTTGGTTAAGCTAGAATAGGCCCATGCTAGTTTATCTATGCTGGGTGGTTATAAACTCATATTTTTTAAATATGCTTTTCATGTCTTAACAATGTATGTGCAATATAATAAATATAACATATAATATATATATGCATTGTAAAGAAAATTTTAGTACTGATGTAATATATTCAATGTAATAATACACATATATCCCATAATAATTTATACAAACGTACTAAATCTAGTATATAAACATTAAATTTGAATCAATATATGATATAAAGGAGCACCATACAATGTATTATACATATATATATATATATATATTTTACACATGCATGCTATATGCCATATGAAAGAATATAGGTATATTATATTTAAATTAACATATGAATGTTAAACTATTATATAACATAGAGTATATCATAATAAATTTCAATAAAGGAAATTATATGTAATATAAAGCTATGTACATATATACGTATATTAACTAGTGCAACATATGATCTAATATATAACATATTATAACTATAAATAGTATTTAATATATACATATATACAAATCTATGCAGCATACATCATATTATATTTAATGGTAATACGTATAGATTATTTTAAGTACAAAAAATAACGCTTACTAAATGTATAATCTATCAATTATTTGTATAAGTTCTTTGAATAATAACTATCTATATATTTTAATATGTTATAACATAAATATTTTAACTAGAATATATATATTAAAATGTAATATATCATCTTTCATGTTAATATAGGCATACCATATGCAGTTAAAGATGTGCATATGTTATATATATATATATATATATATATAATATTACAAAGCATATTCTAGTCAATGATACATATTTAGTATTATAAAACACAAATATCGCATAGAGTTATTTATTATAGAGATTACATCTACTGTATAAATATAACATTATATATGTTACATATTAAAATATGTGTATTAATATATAATGTATAATGCACTATATGATATATTTGGTTTTGTTTACAACACCTATACATTTGCTTGTACTATATAAAATAATATACTTATGCTATACTTGATGTGTGTGTGTGTGTTTGCATATATATATGCACTTACATCAAAATTATATATATATATATATATAGCAAAAATTATATTATAATTATTATGATTTCAATGTATACAAATTATGTGTAGTATAAAGACATGCATATATACATATATATATATTACATTATTATATGTGGCATATAATATAACATATAACATTATAATTATACAAAATACTTAGTATGTATACATATGTATTATACAATATATTATAAAAACATTTGTATTGTATCTATTTTCTATGATATAAAATATGAAAAATAATATATAACATATTATAATTATACTACAGTATTTGATTTGTACATACATATATGTACTATGTAGTATATATTTTAACGATAATACTAATACATATGTATTACCTATATATAGAAAATAATACTTAAGAGATATGTTCTCTAAAGTTTCTTTTCCCCCATAAATGCTTTTAATAGTAAATGTATAATATATTGGAACATATGTCATAACATATATTATATTTAATTATAATTTATATACATTAATATGGTAGATTTTATGAATTGGAGTAATATACTAAATATAGCTCATTGGATGATAGAGTAAGTAAAATAATATGTAATAACAATTTATATACAACATATTTTAATTATTGGTGATTAAAAATTTTATTATAAATATAATTATCTTTCAAAAAGCTGGAATAATATGTGGATCAAAGCCTACTCAAATGTGGAATCGCAATCTTGGAAATTGTGTATTAGTAGCAATCAAGATTCCACTTTTCAAAGGCACATAGAAATGCATCTATGAGATTATAACTTAGAAACTTAATTCCCCTTTTTGTCCAGTGTAACAAACATGATAAGCTTCTTAATGGTATCAAAGGAGTGATTGGATTGAGCTACCTTGTCATATGGCAAATTCATGTGTTAGAATAAAAATCATAAAGCATGAATAACATAACGGTTCAAAACTTCCTATACAAATTATTTTAAAAGTTTAAGTAGATTAAAGTATCATGTTATGGAAAGGATGATAACATCATAATCCATCTTCTAATTTTGGTTAACCAAAGTTAATGATTATATGATCCTTTCTTTGACTTGAGATTACTCTTATTTTCAAAAAATCATATCCTAATTGGAAAAGTATTGATCATGTGAAAACCCTCTATACACGCATAAAATATTTATAGACTACTTTTTTTTTTTTTCTCGTTTTAGTCTCAAGAATTTAATAAGACATGCCACAGATAGATGTAGGATACACAAACTCAATTGTCAGTAGAAAATCCAATCCACTTTTTTTTTTTAATTTATTAATTGGAAGTTTATCTAAGAGAGATCATGGAACTAAGCAATAAGCAAGAAAAATGCGATAAAATATTGTATAAGAACAAACATTTAAGGGGCAAAGTTTGTGTAACAAACCAGCAAGTAGGTCAGCGAGGCTTCCCATCGGATAATAGTCACAAAGCACAAACTTCATCCTTTTAGAAAACAAATAAGCACTAACTGGCACTAAATATTCACAATTCCTACTTATTTGAGCCACACGGTCAATCCTCCTCCCAAACTCAAGCTTTCGAAGTCTCACTTCCCTAAACCTCTTCAAAGCACAAACTTTCCCACCTAAAAACACGACCTTCTCGGTCATTCCAAGCAACTCTCTCCCATTACCCCGGCCGATGCCCTTAAAACCTCCCGAAGAGTTGGGGGAGAATTCATTACCCAAAATTTGTTGCCTCCACTGCATAGAACCAACGGTAAATCATCGATAAATCCTACAATACAATCTTCATATTCCTCAAGAATGGATTGTGACATCATGTTATTTTCTCCATGTTTAGGACTCCTTTTATTAGGCTTAGTAAAAGCTCTTGATAACATTTAAAGACTTCTCCTATAGAGTTATCATGAAAATAGAATGTTTTAGTATCAAGATGAGTGTGATTCTAGAGAATTAGCTTATGGTGCTTTGTAAGTATCTTCTTTGTATTTGATTGGTTTGCCAATGGGGGTTTAATTGGTTCTTGTAAATTTCACCGTTTCATTGGTTTTTGCACTTTGATTACATCATCTTCATAAGATCCATAAAGAGTATCCATTGAAATTCTCCACAAATGTTATTGGTTCAATAATGGCTATCAAAGTCGCTTTCTCTCAAACTAGATTCACTAGAATCCTTGTCGTGTTGTAAAATGAAGCCGTCCCTCTATTTAACACCTCCCTCTCTCAATGACATTGGTACATAACTGGGCATAAGGTAACACACTTTAACAAATTTGGGTCACAAAGCATCAAGTTGGTCTCCATATTTATGTTTAATTTGATGTAGTTCCATCATAGTTTGGATTCCTGTTATGAGGTCAAACTACACATAATCTATAATTATAACCATTTCAAAATTCTAGTGATTTATGTAGTCTTGAAACACGTATTAAAACTAACATTTTCAAATAAAGCTGATGTTAAGTTTTTTTTTTTTTTTTTTTTAACAATGTAAGATTTTATCAAAATAAAAAACTACATGTAAAAAGTTATTCATAGTTCAAATTATTAAATATGAATATTTTTCTTTTTTCCCCCTAAAATTATATAGATTAAAAATATGTAATTAATTTTAATGAACTAATCAGTAAAAAATAATAAAATATACTAAAATCAAAGTATAGATACAAAATGGAATAAATATATATAAGAGAATGAAACCAAATTAAAAAAAAAAAGAAGAAAGAAAGAAACACTAAGTCAAAAATGAAAGTTTAAAAACTAAATTGACAAAAATGAAAATATAAACACTTTGTCTACCGAGGAAAATTCTATGGTCCCACTATTAATTTTGATGGGATTGATTCTCACCATCCAATGGTTCACATCATACTTAATCGTGATCGAATCACTAAAATAATTAATATTCTATTTATATATTTTTTTAATTATTAATTAATGGCAGACGGTTCTGTCGATGGGATTGTAGAAGTTCTTGTCTTCTTATATCCTTTTGTAAAATCGAATGCTTACTTGAGTAGGCTATAAAGCCAAACTAAGTAAAAACTCTACTTGTAATTAAATTTGATGTTACACAACACATACAGCCTAGTTTTATTACGAGATTCCCATCATATACATCATTTATAATACAAGAATAAATATAAGAGTTAACTAGTATTAGGGCAGCATATAAGGAAAAATTACACAATCAAAATTCCCTAGAATCCCATTGATGAACACAAGATATCTCCATTGATATGTATCTAAAAATATCACACACAAGATTGTCTTATACCAAAATCACCACTATTTCAACCATAGATGACTACTCTAATACAACATAAAGAGCAGTGTTTTATACTGCTATTTGGACATTAGCAACATCGTTCTTGGTGTCAAAAAAATACATTGGAAACCCGTTAACAAAATTATTGTTGAATGCTCAAAGTGCAATTCAATACATCTCAACCATGAGTACCACTAAGGATGGAAAAAAAACCAATAAAACTGAAAAACCGAATCAAAACCAGAAAACCAATATAAAAAATATTGTTAATCAGTTTGTCGATTTCAATTTAAGATCATGGTTTTTACTTTTTTCAGTTTTTTATTTCAGTTTCGGTTTGTAATCATGAGAAACCGACTGTTAACAATTAACTATTAAAAAATTGACAATTCAAATATTTATGTTTTAATTATTATATTGTTGTGTTGTGAGTTGAAAAAAAGGAGAAGACTAAAGTTTCAATTTGTATAATGTTGTGTTAGAGTTATATTCTAATTTATTATTGATTTATAGTTATTTAACTTATTTATTTGCAATTTTTGAATTTCATTGTGATATCTAACTCGTTAATTTGTAATTTTTTAATGTAATTATAAAAAGAAAGTGTTTAACTTTTTATGGACCAACTAAAAATATGATTACAGTAACTTTTGGTTAACCATTATATTAAATGGTTAAAAACCACCAATCGAAAATATTGATTGAAAAAAAAGGTTAACCATTAAGGTAGCTAACCATTAATAATAAACTAGTTTAGGTTTGAGATTTAAAAAAAACTTGTTATTTTGGTTTAGCTCAAAAAACAAGTCATGGACTGGTTAACCGAACCGTACCCACCCCTAAGTACCACAAGGCAACAATTGGCCAATCTATATAGACTGCCTTACCAAAATGGTTTCTGACCATAAGATAAGCACA
This sequence comes from Combretum micranthum, assembly GCA_024138025.1. Taxonomy (NCBI): domain Eukaryota; kingdom Viridiplantae; phylum Streptophyta; class Magnoliopsida; order Myrtales; family Combretaceae; genus Combretum; species Combretum micranthum. The sequence continues at coordinate 600,588 of JAMXBD010000183.1, forward strand.
AAAACAACACATTAAAAACTTTAACATTGAAAAATAATTAATTCATTTATTAAACCTAACGCAAACAAATGCCATAGAGTCTTACTTGGTTGCCCTTTTTTTTTTTTTCCAATCATTAGTATATTGCAAACTTTCTCTGATGACGTTTAGTTTTTCTTTTTTGGATGTTGCATTGGTTGTATAAATAATTAAATCTATTTTTTATAACATTTTAAACAATTATATGGTGGAAACACTTTAATTGAGTAGATTTTATGCCCGTACTCTTCTAAAGATTCACTTCCAATTTAAGCAAAATAACTAGAAGTGTGTGGATCCTTAGATCTATGTGAGGAGTTGATATAAAATTAAATCATATTCCTTAGTATTCAATATGAAACTTTTATACATTTTTCATCTTTCAAAAAAATTAAACACTAAGCATTAAATGTTAAGTAAATTAAAAAGAAAGAAGCGAGAGACGTTTGGCTTGAATATGTAGGGTTCATCATTCTACTCTAGTCCTTTTTAGCAACACTGCCAAATAAAACATTGAAAATTGACTACATTTTTTCAATATCAAGTATGATTGAATTCATGATTAAGACAATATTACAACCATGCATGAGCAGCAGCAGAGTATAACTAACAACATAGAATGGCCACTCAACTAATCAATGGTTACAGTAATAGATAAAAAAAATACAGTTGTAGTAGTTGTAGGCTTAACAGAAATTTGCAACATCCACAAGGATCTATAAATAGCAATCAAATAATAGAAAAGGGGACTGGATTAACATCTTTGTTTTTTATATAAATCTGTAAGATTAAGTCTTGGAGAGTGGCTCTCTTGAATTAGCTAATTGCATTTGTATTTACATCATTAACACACCTATGATCATAAAACAACAGATGCTCTGTTAGGTTTGAGTAAGAAATCAAAAGAGGAGAAGAAGGAAGATGCATGACAACTTAGCTTTGGAGGGGAATGTCTATAGTGTATTATGGAGGAATGTATCTAGGACAAAGGATGGGAGTATGGGTTACATTAAACCGATGCCAAATGTATGCGTGTGTGAGCTGATGATAACATTTTGGTGCTCTCATCTTGTCGAATTTCCCTTACAGATTCTTGAGCAAGTCTTGGAGATTCTTGACAAATTCTTGAATTGATCTTGCATGTTCTTGAGCTTTCATGGTAGAAACTACAAGTAAATTTGAACAAGAAAGCAATATGGAGGAGACAAAGAAAATGTTAATGGATATTCAATAAATTTTGAGAAGGATGAATGCAAGCATGGATAGAATTGATAGGAATCAGGCTTGAGAAGTTCTATCTCAGAAAATGTTAAATCAAGAGCCATCATATTCCATTTTTAATGAAGATTCTACATTTTCACTAATGGATCAGCATCAGAAAATTCAATATCAGAGCACATAACATCATTAGAAGTCACAAGGTCAGATAAGTTATCAAGAATCATTATTTACAACATCACAATTTCAGTTTCCACCATCCGGGTTAGAGGATATCCATAAACTAGTAAGTGATACCTAATTCTCCTTGCTATTTGTCAATTCTAGACTAGATAGATTGAGTGCCACGCCCTAATGGGTACCCTAAACGTAATAGCCCACCGTACACAATATTAAAACTTGAGAATAACTATCCTAGTCAGTCGGAAGCTTTATATCAGTACAAGGTGTACATTCACAACAAAGGGAAACCATGGAGTTATACATTTTCAGATATTGGCAGCGAAACATTCAAAATAATACTTAATATATTTCATCGAAATATAAAGTCTTACAACTTCTATAGGCATTCTCCTGGTAAGTCTCCATAATAACAAATCTCACTAAAGCAAATAATTAAAGCTAGAAGATTTTAGAATAAATCTAATCTAAGACTTTAAACCAGAATTGCTATAAAAGCTTTCCAAAACATAGATTCTACCCGAATGATCAATATGGTCTCGAGTATGAAACAAGGATCCTGCAACATCAAAAGTCTATTGAGGAATAAGTATACCTAGCTTAGTGATACATGCCTTACACAAAAGTACTCATAGCAAGCATTCAACCAAGTTTGTTAACAAGCATATGAAATGCAACAACCATATGATCAAATAATACATATGGCTATCTGGTTTCATATGTATAATGGATTTATCCCTCCATCGGTGGTTGAGGAATGATTTGAACTAGGTCCCAATTGACATCCTTGAAATTTTGTGTGCGTCTTGGGTTCCAACAAATCGTATTACTAGTCCCCAGGCTTTCCTTACCCAAAGTAATGGATCCGACTCAGCTACAACTTGAGGTCGTATTCCCCAAATGTCCTAAATCCTCAAGATGTAGCTAATCAGCTTACCTTTCCGGTCCTACGCTGAGGAGTAGTAGTAAAAATGCAAAATTATATTCTAAGTGATATGCATGAGCAATTTAGCTTAAGGTAATTTCTAATCCAACATTAATTCATTTAAGGCGATCAATCAATATTTGCACATACAGCAATAAACATAGAGACAATTATAACAATCACAAATCAGGTTTCGATATACTTATCGTTCACTTATGACACATAACAATCTACATACATAATTCTCATGATAACCCACATGCATATCAATCTTTATCTTTTCCTAGCATCTAATGCTCTATTCTGTAAGAACATGCACGAATATATAAACGTAAAGGAAAACTCATTCGTCCATAGCAATCTTCTATCAGTCGAAGTAATCCTCGGGAAAGAGAAGATCTTGGTCCTCAACACCTAACAAAAGAAATACCCAAAATGAGTATTTCATCCAATATCTACTTAAATTTTCTAACTCTATCTTATTTAATTCGTCAAAATTCGCATGAATGGAAATTCCAACTTAAAAATAGCCATAACTTGCTCATTTTAACTCGGAATTTCGCATATTATATACCGTTTTCTACCTATTCGAAAAGATCTATCCATTTCTAAATTTATTTTCATCAAAAGAAGCCGGTGGGTCTCGGAATAGTGATGTACAGATTCATCACGAAAATTCCAGATTTCAAAACTCAAGTTTTCAAACTTTTCTTCATCCAAAAAAATCTTGTACCAAAATATAGATATTAATATAGTTGGAATATCCTTTGAACATATATATAATATTGAATCATACCATAAGCATGAATTTAGTAAAGTTGTCTGAACAATGATTTTTGTAAAACAAGGTGTTCTAATAGTTGGAAAAGTAATGCTTTGAAAATTTGTTATTTTAGCTTTGTTGGAAAAGTTCTTGATTATTATAAGTAAGTATTTTCTTCTTTTTAACTTTATCTATCCTGTGAAAATAATTTCAAATTTTTCAAAATAATTTTAGTCTTTTAAAATCCCTGCAACTTCATTTTTAGGAGTTAAAAGTATAGTTTCTAAATGTTTTCTTGATAGTGATAAAAATTTCTTAAAGTTCACTTATTCTTAGTTTTTTCTAAAGTAAGTTTTACTTTAATAAGTAATAATGATTTTCTAAGTTGTTCATTAATTTTATTCCCTAAGAGAACTTCTTGATGATCTTGCTAAACTTGTTTTTTCTTAGTACTTTAGAGTTTTGATGAACTTTCACAAATAAGTTTAAAGAAACTTTTGCTAAGCAAGAATTTGAAATCTTAAGTTTTAAAAAAAAAAAAAAAAAAACTTTTCCATTTTATCATCTTTGAAAGGAGTATGTGTGAAAATTTACTTTATGCATCCTTTGTTAAAACACTAATGTACCATTGTTACTAAGACTTGTTATAAGTTTACACAAATTTTTTGAAAAATTTGTGAAGGTAAAACTCTTATTTTTTAATGAAAATCCTCTCTTTAAGTAACCAAAGTTAATTTTTGAAGAGTTCATAAAAAAAAAAAATTCTTCCTATTGTTGTTGAGACAATATCAATATGCTCATCCATAAAAATGAATATGTAGTCATGAGAAATATAGTCAGTATAACATAATAAGATGAGATAAATGTAATAAGAACATAATAGTAAAGTCAAGTATTGGGAGCTTTAGCTTCATCAACATATCCCAGGAGTAAGAATAGACTAGTCCCAAAAAGAAAAAAAAAAAAATTGTTTTGACTTGATAAGGACAAGTCTAAAACTAGAAAGAATAGTCTTAAAATAGTATGAAGTAAATAAATTACAAAGCATGAAAATAAATAAATAACAAGTGAGCTTATATGCTCTAAAGAATATATATTGATACATAGATATATTTAGCTAGATATAAATAAGGAAGCATAATAACAATAATAACATAATGGAAAATATTACATGAACAAAAATAAAATATTAACATATTGTTGCTTCTTTAACTCTCATGAGTCTAAAAACATACACTAAGCTCATGCTAAGTTATATGAATATAATGAGTATATATAAGAAGTTTTACTTAAAGTTATGTGTATGTTGAAGAGGAAAAGAAGTGGTTGTAGTAATATGTGGGAAATGGTTTTGTGAAGAGGAGAGGAAGCTTGGAAGATAAATTGAGAGAGGGAATTTGTTGAGTGATTTTGGCAAAGTTTTAATAGGAAAATGACTTATATGAAAGAATGAAGAAGGGAGGGGGTATTTATAGAGTTTTTGAGTGAAAATTAGATGTAATTAAATAAAATAAAAAAGAAAATAAATAGAGAGTGATGAGAGAGAGGGAATGGATGGCAACTACGGGAAAAGAAGAGAAAAATTTATTAATGTTGCTGTTTTGTCATGAAAAGAAATTAAAAAGTAAGATATGATGTGTGTAAGATTTTATGGGAAAAGTAAATATAAGATATAGGTATGGTAGAGTGTAAGAATAGGTTGTAAGAAAAAGTAGAGATAGTGAAATGATAATAAATAGTAGAAACAATACTGTGAATAGTAGACTAGACAATTAAAATACGGATAGTAAAGAAAATATGCGTAAACGAACTTATCTGATATTTTCAGTTATCGAAAAATTCTAAAACTGATAATTTTGAAATTCATATATTTTTACAAGTCTAATGGTATTGTTGGAATATTTTCACTGTCTAATGTACAGGGGCATGGTTTTCGAAAACTAATCCCATTCGGATTCGAAAGACAATAGAAATTTGCGAATCTGATATTTTAAAAATTTCTTATATTATTACGAACTATTATCCATGATTATTTCAATTTCGTTGTTTAGAGTTTAAGAACATGGGATTGTCGATTCTAGATCCACTAGACTAATCATAGAACTAGGTTAACTTTAGGGTTCCGGTTCGACTTTCGATTCTTAGGATTTACTATATTTACCGAAAAATCTCAGGGCTTACATTGAGACTCAATTAGCCTTATTTTGAGATATTACAAGCATCATCATATACTTTACTTCATCCATCTATAGTGAACATAGTCAAACAAGAAATTGCAAAATTTTCATGTCAAGATCCACTTTCTTGGATGTTACAAGTGGGATTTTTCTTTGATTACCTTCATATAGATGAAAAGTACCATCCTAAGCTTCTACTTTTTGCTATTCAAAATCATGCCATCATGTGGTATAAGTGTATGGATGACTTCAATCATTTTCGAACACGGAGCCATTTTTCAAAGTTCCTTTTCATTTGTTTTAGACCATTTGAATGTGATTGGGAGGAAGATACATTTGTTCTTATTAAAAGCATAGAGAGGACAAATTTGGATGATGATGGGGCAAAGAGTAAAGAAAAATGATTTGAATGTTGAATATCAAGCGAGCAAGATTGAGTATAATGGAGGATGTGATGCTAATTTTGATGATTATATGGAGCATAGGATACATGAGAGCCCACATCCTTGTGGGTTTGAAGAATTTAAGGAAGTACTAATTATATCCATGAATGAAACTATTAGGCATGTTTCTATTCTTAATGGGGACTTTGAGGCTGTTGCAAAAATAGATGTTTGTGGGATAGGTTTCATGCTTAATGTGCCAATGACAAACATTGATTTTCAACTGAGTACAGAACAACCAAAGACGTTTGATGGATTGGCTCAGGAGAAATTTCTTCATCATATTACGATGACCGCCAACAATTTTATTTTTCAACACAAATTGGGTGGCCATCATTTAATATGCCCTATTCCCTCATCATTGCCATTGTTAAGATACCATATCTGGATGAAACTTGGATGTTTAGTCCTACATATAGGATTTTTCAGTATCATAAGTATAGAATGCAACATCCAACAAGAAGCACTGCAGAAGTTAATCAATTGAAATTCCATGTCAGAAAGAAGAAATCAATAAACTTTTGGACTGAGTGTTACTTTAACCTTAGTAAACAGGTGTTTGTAAATTTACTAATTACAAACATAGATCAACTTCTTAGGGTTAAATTTATTTTTCAATGGCTAGATATTTCTATACATTGCAAATTTTGCTTATAAGAATTGAAGGAACTATTTTTATTAGAGTTGCTAGCAGAAGTCATAGTACATCACTAAACAAGTCATTGACCACACTATGTTTTGGAATTCAGCATCACTTTTTCATTTATCAGTCTTTACACATGCTACTGGACACACCATTTATATTTTGGCACTCAACACTTCAAAGTCATTATTTTCATATATCAACTAAGGAAACAAGTGGACCAATATAGGTATCAAATGTTACTACAATATACAGAAATTCCAACTTCAAAATACAACTTGGAAAGCTATTGTGGAATTTTAAGGTTTCGTACATTCATGACAGAGACATTTTTACAAGCACGAGCAAGGTAGCAAAGTTTCAACCTTAAGGACAAGGTTGATTTCAAGGAGGGGAGAAATTTTACAGCCATGCATGAGCAGCAACAAAGTATAACCAGCAATATAGAATAGTCACTCAACTAATCAATAGTTACAGTAATAGATAAATATAATATAGTTGTAATAATTATAAGCTTAACAAAATTTGTAACATCTATAAGGATCTATAAATAGCAATAAAATAAATAGAAAAAGGGACCGGATTAACATCCTTGTTTTAGATATCAATCTATGAGATTGAGTATTGGAGAGTGGCTCTCTCGAATTAGCCAACTGTATTTGCATTTACATTGTTAACACACCTGCAATCATAAAACAATAGAAGTTGGGGTTAGGGTTTAAGTAAGACATCAAAAGAAAAGAAGAAGGAAGAGGTATGAGAACTTAGCTTTGGAGGAGAGAGTCCATAAAGTGTTCTAAAAGAATGTATCTAAGGTAAAAAATGGGAGTATGGGTTACATTAGCCTGGGACCGAATGTATGCATGTGTGGGCCAACCATAAGATTCAACGCTTACAGCCCCAAGTAGCATCTCCGATTGCTACGTCTTGGTTCTCCTATTCTCCCAACACTTAACTAGTCTAATCCTTTAACTACTTCTTGCATAACTTTTCTTACTTCTCAAACTTGATGTTAGGATATAAATAAATTGCCGACACTCAAGAAACTTGACTGGGAAAGAATTGTGAAGTTATTGATGAACCAACATCGAACAGTTAAGAAATCTCCATGTTAGGAAAAGAAGATCTCGTGTATTCTGTGTTCAAATCTGCAAGATACAGAGAAGACTTCTAAAACAGAACAAAAATATCTACCCATCTCAGCTAACCAACTATTTACAACAGACCAATAAATAAATAACATCTGGTCTAATTACAAAATGACACGTGTACATATATTCTCCACAGCCTCCCCTCAAGTTGGAGCTTCTCGAAGACCCAACTTGCAACAACATCTGTGTAATTGCTCAACTGAAGTTAATTTAGTAAAAATGTCCGCCAACTGAGAAGAAGAAGAAACATGCTCAAGATGTAAGAAACCGTTAGTAACATAATGACGAAGAAAATGGGCATCAATGTCTATATGCTTGGTACGTCCATGGAGACATGGATTATTAGCTACCATTATGGCAGACTTATTATCACATGACAAAGAGATGGGCAAAGAAAAAGGAACTTGCAAGTCACGTAAAATATAAGTTGTCCACAAAATTTCTTTAGTTGTGGATCCCATACTCCTATATTCAGCCTCCGTAGTGGAAGTGCTGACAGTATTTTGTTTCTTGGATTTCCAAGAAACTAAACTATCACCAAGAAGAATACAAAAACCAGTGATTGATTTACGATCAAAAGTAGAAGACCCCCAATCAGCATCACAAAAAGCCCGAAGTTGTAAAGAATTGACAGCAGGAAAGAACAAACCAATATGAGCTGTCCCCTTGAGATACTTGAGAAGATGCAAGGCAGCATGATAATGAATATGACATGGTTGAGAAAGAAACTGACTCAACTTATTGACAGCAAAGGAAATATCAGGCCGTGTGAGTGTCAAATACAATAAACGACCAATAATCCGTCGATAAATGGATGGATCAGCAAGACAACCATCAGAACTCTTAACCAAGTGAACACCAGAAGGTAACGGTAAAGCAACTGGTTTACAACCAGAAAGACCAACCTCAGTCAACAAATCGAAGAGAAATTTACGTTGATGAACAAATAAACCATTAGCAGTAGAATTAAGTTCTAATCCAAGAAAAAATCTGGCTATACCGAGATCCTTGATGGTGAAAGCATGATGAAGATCATTTTTCAACTGCGAAATCAAGTCTATGTTGTCCCCTGTAATAATCATGTCATCAACATATAATAGGACAACCAAAAGAGCACCTGAAACAGTCAAAGTAAACAATGAATGATCACTAGCAGATTGAGTAAACCCTCTACGAATCAGAAATTGTGAAATTTCATGATTCCATTGACGTGATGCCTGCTTTAAACCATATAAAGAACGTTTTAAACGGCATACTTCACTTCCTTTGACCTTAGAATAACCTGGAGGTGGTAGCATATAAATCTCCTCTTCCAAATGCCCATGTAAAAAGGCATTATTAATGTCTATTTGATAAAGAGGCCAACTCCTAGCAGTAGCAACAGCAAGGAGAATGCGAACAGTAGCTAATTTAGCCACCGGACTAAACGTATCATGATAATCAACACCTTCGACTTGAGTAAAACCTTTAGCTACTAAGCGTGCTTTATAACGCTCAACTGATCCATCGGGTTTATATTTAATTTTATAAACCCATTTACAACCTATGGGTTTCTTCCCTATAGGAAGATCAACCAACTCCCATGTACCATTTTGCTCTAAGGCCTCAAGTTCTTTACTCATAGCATCAATCCAAACTTTGCTCTTAGATGCTTGTTCATAGCAATATGGTTCTTGATTTGTTAAAACGTGTGCCAAGGATGCAGAAAAATCAGAAGAAAATGAATTATGCTGAGAATGAAAAATGGGATATTTAATAGATGAAGTAGTGGGTAAACTATGCACAGAATGTATGTAATCATTTAACCATGTAGGAGGATTACGTACTCTAGTGGACCTTCTCAGTGTATGAGACTCTGGAGAAACAACTGGCAAGACATCAGATGATGACCCAGAAATATCAGTAGCAGTAGAAAGAAAGACTGACCAGAAACAGTAGAGTGTGTATCAAATTGTTCATCATCCGGAAAAGAAACAGGTGGATTAGACATGATTGAATCAGAACCTGATAAAGTAGTGAAATCTGGATGAAAAGGAAAAATATGTTCATGAAACACCACATCTCGGCTAAAAACAATTTGTTTCTTGACTAAATCATACACCTTGTACCCTTTTTGACCATATGGATAACCAAGAAAAACACACTTGATGCCTCGAATATCAAACTTATCCTTATGTGGAGAAGAATTTGTTATATAGCACAAACATCCCATAATTTTCAGATGATCATAAGCTGGTTGTTTATGGAATAAAGCTTCAAAAGGACTTTTCCATGCTAGAACAGGTGTAGGCATAAGATTGATAAGGTAAGTTGCAGTCAAAATGCACTCTCCCCAAAAATTCTTTGGTAAATTCGCATGGATTCGCAAGGCACGGGCAGTATCAAGTAAGTGACGGTGTTTTCTCTCTACTCTTCCATTTTGTTGAGGGGTATAGGTCATAGTTCGTTGGTGTATGATCCCAAGATTATGAAACAAATATTGGCAAGCATGAGATAAAAACTCAGCCCCATTGTCAGTTCTAATGAATTTTGGTTTAGCCGAGAATTGTGTTTGAACCATCCTAAGAAAACGTTCAATACAGGACAACACTTGTGACTTATGTCGAATCAAAAAAGTCCAAGTACAACAAGAATGATCATCTAATATTGTAAGGAAAAAATGAGCACCACATAAAGAAGCAATAGGAAAAGGTCCCCATATGTCTATATGAAGCAATTCAAAAGACAAAGATGAACGATTTACACTTCTATCAAAGGAAAACGATGAGACTTAGCTTGAGAGCAAGTCTCACACAAAAAATTCTCGACAACAAGAGTCTTACAGCAATCCAAATGACTCATTTTTGACAATGAAGAATGACCTAAACGATCATGATACAATTTGAACAAAGACTCTTTATTACAAGCTACTGTACTATTTACAGTAGGAGAATCAGAAATGGACTTTCCTAAAGTACGCAATTGTCCTACACAATCAACTTGCATTACATATAATCCATGCAAAGCTTGAGCTGTAGCAACAAACTCTGTTAGTTTGATGGTCCTGAAATGACAAAGAATGTGTATTAACAAAGGCGATGAGATTATTATCAGTGAGTAGCTTATGAACTGATATAAGGTTTTGTTGAAAATCAGGAACAAAGAGAACATGGTGTAGTATTAAGAACCTACTGATATGAACAGTACCTGCCTCGGTAACTAGTTTTTTTTGTCCATCTGGTAATTGAATTGAAATAGGTTGTGGCAAAGTGTATGGTTCAACAAGTATGGTTTTAAAAGGTGTCATGTGATCGGTGGCACCCGTGTCAACAATCCAAGTAAACGCATTACTATTAAACACATTAAGAGACAAAGATTTAGAAGACATACCAGCAAAATTCACAGCAGCAGACAGCACCTCTCCATTATTTTGCTTTTTAAACTCCAATGCTCTTAAAACTTCTTGACAAACACTGGAGATAAGTTGCTGATCAACACTTCTATTTCCTGGTTCCTTATCTGAGTTGTTGAAATCCAGTGGAGTCTCATAAAATGAATGACTTGTTTTGTCTACAAAACAATTAGCCACTTGCTTTGGTTGCTTCTTTACTTTTTTCCTTTATACCACTCAGGATAGCCAATGAGTTGAAAACAATTCTCTATAGAATGACCATCAGCTCTACAATGTTTACAAGTTTGCCTAACTTGTGTTCGAAATCCTTTCTTCTCAAAACTTTCCCTTGTATTCTCTGATTTCTTAACATGAAAAGCTGAAACATCCAACTCAGTTGAACTATTCATGGTGATTAACTTCTGCCTCTCAACTTGTTGAACAAGGAAATATGCCTTATTAACAGTCGGAAGAGGATCCATTGATAGAAGTTGGTTTCGGACTGCTTCAAATCCCTCGTTTAGTCCCATCAAAAACTGAATCAGTTTATTTTCATTCTCAAATTCATGAATCCTATCCTTTAGTCGACAAGTACAGTATTCAATTCTTCCACATTCACATGAGGGATATGCACGTAAAGCTTGTAATTCATCCCAAATCCTCTTCAACTTGTTGTAATAAATCCCAATCGACTGATTCATTTGTCTTATATTACTCAGCTCGCACTGCAGTTGAAAAATCATAGGACCATTTCCTTGTCCGAACTGCTCTGTAATTTCATTCCATAGATCTAAAGCAGACTGTGCATATATATAATTCTGAGACAACTCATTTTGCATGGAATTCAATATCCATGCCCGCACCATACTATCACTTTGATTCCATCGCTCATATTCTGAAGAATTTAAACTAGGTCGTACAATCGATCCATCAATAAACCCTAGTTTCAATTTCGCAGCCAAACCAATCTTAATAGATCTACTCCATGTCATGTAATTAGATCCATTAAACTGAATATTCCCTATCGACATATTAGGACTATCAGAAGAGGAAAGATGATAAGGATCCCTAATTATTGTATCGCGTTGTTGATTGCGATTCATATCTGAACTATTCTCCATGAAGACAAATAACAGCAATTCAACCGGAGAAAGTATAAAGGAATCTTACCAGAACCGCTCTGATACCATGTGAAGTTATTGATGAACCAACATCGAACAGTTAAGAAATCTCCATGTTAGGAAAAGAAGATCTCGTGTATTCTATGTTCAAATCTGCAAGATACAGAGAAGACTTCTAAAACAGAACAAAAATATCTACCCATCTCAGCTAACCAACTATTTACAACAGACCAATAAATAAATAACATCTGGTCTAATTACAAAATGACACGTGTACATATATTCTCCACAAGAATACAACATGAAACCAACAATAAAATATGTATATCTCAAGAGCTTTTCTAGTAGAATTTTGAAAGCCCTCAAATATTTCAACATATTTGCGAGCAAATTTCAATAACATTTTACCTTCTTTCATCTTATTTTTTTATTTATATGGGTTGAACTCATTAAACATAGAAGAATACACACATTTTACCGAAAAAAGTGATTCTTTGTAAAGTTTAGAAAATTTTGACTTTAGTGACCAACTGCTAAAGGAAAATGATAGAAAATTTTCTCATAAATTAAAAAAAAAAATTAATGTATACGGAAAGTTGCAAATGTGCATGTATGCATAATAATTAAGCTTAAAAAGAAAGTAGGATCTTAAGTCATTATTAAGATTGGTATATATGCAATGTAGATTAAGATCGTAATTACATGCCAAGCAATGACTTAATTTATTACCAGTTAAACTTAGTGTATTTTCTTAGTGTTGAATGCTTATTTCTTTTTCGTAGTATCTTCTAATCATTCATTGAACATATATATCAATATTCTATGAGTGAAGTTAATTTTCATTATAAGTCATAGTGCCTTTTGAATAGTCTTTACCTTACAATGGGACATGTGATGAGTTATTCATTGTCCACATGGATTACTAAACGAGAATGAAAATAAATTGTTATTTTCTTATACTTTAATTTTTTATCAATTTTATTTATATTTTCTTAAACTAGCATTTTATATATTAACCTCTACTCTTGGTTGACTTGTAAATCTATTCGTTTATGAAAATCAATTGTTACTTTAAGCTATGTGCATTTTTTAATTTCTCATATAAAGACTTCTATTAATTTCATTTTATTTTAAGCAATATAATGATGCTCACAGCGGGGTGCCAAAATCATATCAATGTTTTGTGTAAATTATAGGGAATCTGAAACATTTATACAAGTACATCATATACTAGTAGGAATTCATTTATTTTTATGGAAACTTATCTATTGACCACTTTTTTCTTGGGTTAATGTTATGAGCAGTACTTGAACTTTGACAAAAGATATAATAGATACCTAAAGTTTGAAATTGATTAATATATTAACTCAACTTTGAAATTGACCAATTTAGTACCAAAAAAACTTTTTTGTTTACATCGGTAATACCTTCATCAAATTCTTTTAAGTATTAAATTTGTTAACAACAATGTTATAGGTTTATGAATTTAGTATATACATTTCTCTCATATGGAAGGTAATATATAATATATATATATATATATGTCCTACAGAAAGAAGAAAAGAACCCTACTCTAGGAAAATACTTTACAGTCTTCCTATAATTACTCACCATAAAAAAGCTACTATTTTACACAATCAATGGCTCCTATATAGAAACAATTCACGTCCATACTCCCCCTCCCAATCACATCATGAAATGCCTTCTTTGAAACTACTTTTGTAAGAACATTAGCAAGTTGTTCTTCAAACTTTACAAAAGGAAATTGGATAATCTTTTGATCTCACTTCTCTGTGATAAAGTGCCTATCAACTTCAACATGTTTAGTGCGATCATGTTGTATAGGATTCTGCATAATCTCAATGGAAGCCTTATTATCACAATAAAGATTCATAAGCCTTGCATTCTTAATCCACAAATCTGATAAAACACGTTTAATCCATAGTAACTCACAAATTCCATGGGTCATTTCTCAAAACTCATCTTCTACCCTTGACCTTGCAACAACCTTTTGCTTTTTACTTTTCCATGGTACAAGATTTCCTTCCACAAAAGTAAAATAACATTATGTAGATTTTTTGGTTGTTTAATCACCTGCCCAATCCGCATCCATATATCCTTCAATATTAGAAACATTATTCTTTGAGAAGAACAAACCTTGTCATGGACAGTCCTTCAAGTACCTCAAAATTTGCTTCACTATATCCATGTGTTCTTCACTCGGCTAATGCATGAATTAACTGACAACACTCACTGCATAAGCTATATCTAGCCTAGTGTAGGATAAGTAAATTAACCTTCCAACTAGCCGTTGGTAGCATCCTTTATCTATTGGAACTTGATTAGGAAAAATTTCAAGCTTATGATTTATTTCTATTAAGATTTCGGCTGGTTTACATGCTAGCATTTCAATTTTAGTCAAGAGATCAAGTACATATTTTCTTTGAAAAAGAGCAATTCCTTAATCTATCCTTACTATTTTGATACCCTGAAAGTATTTAAGTTATCCTAAGCCTTTCATTTCAAATTTTATAGCCAAGTAATATTGCAAAAGCTTCATTTCTGCATAATCATCTCCTATCACAACCATATCATCTGCATACGCAATTAAAGCTGTCACTTTCCCTTCTTTGTGTTTTATGAACAAAGAGAGAAGCATAAACTACTTCTAGTATTTGTCTATTCGTTCTTTTCGCTAAGCCATTTTGTTACAGAGTATATGTACAAGAGATCTAATGGCAAATTCCATGCTAACTCAAAAAATTCCCAAGAAAGGCATCAATAAACTCCATAGCATTATCTGTTACCAAACCTGTATTTGTTTTTTATACTAGGTGCTCATCATCTTGCGAAATTCCTAAAAATCTGTATAAACATCACTTTTTAATGATATCTAAGTTATACGTGTGCATTCATCGATAAATAACAAAATATCTAACTTTGGATAACAAAGGAACTTTTGTTGGTCCCCATACATCCGAATGAATAACTTCAAATGGCTCAAAGCTTTAATTTAAACTCGGTAAATAAGGAACTCGATGGCTCTTTGTCAATTCACAAACATTATAGTGAAAATCTGAATTACTTAAGTTAGAAAAAATACGAGGTTGTAATTTTCCTAAGATATCCAAAAGAAAGATGAACCAATCACCGATGCCATAATTTAATAGTTGTTCTGTTGTGTTCTTGACTACTAGTCTAATGTGCTTGGCTAAATTTTTTTCCTTCATCCTTTATTTACTCCAAGTAATACAATTTTACTTGTTAAACACCATGACCAAGAGTCTTCCTAGTTAGAATATCCAAAAAAACACAGAATGAAGGCCAAAAAGTTATAGTATTATTAAGGGTAGAAGTAATTTGTCCAACTAATAGTATATTATTTTCAAGAGATGGCACAACTAAAACAGAATTCAGTGTAAGAGTATTAGACAATGTGACAGGTCCTTGCCTAAAAATAGGACATGTAGTACCATTAGCCATTGAAATAGCTGATTGACAAGAAGGACGAATAGACTGTAATTGACTAGAGTCTCTAATCATATGATCAGATGCACCTGTAGCAATAATGCATGTATTATTCGTAGAAATTGTAGAGAGAGCAATTGCCTTACCCACGATACTTGAATGAGCAATATTTGCCATGGGTAATGATTGTTCCTCATCATTGTATTCTGCTTCATTCACAGCTATCACCATAAACTTTTCAACAGCCTTCTTTCGTGGTTTTTTTAAAAAATCCCACTAGTTAGGATAACCAATGATCTCATGATAGCATTGCTTTGAGTGAATTGATTCACTACAATTATCACACATAAGATTGTTAGACTTTTCATTGGATTAATTTTTATGACTCGTCCTAGGACTAGATGATGATCCTTGTCGGGTTTTAGTAGCCACCATAGTTGAGTGTTTAAGAATTGGCAAGGGCCTCCCATCATTTGTCTTTGTTGATACTCCCTCCTTATATATGCATACGTGTCCAAATCCAATTTTGGATCTTTGCGTAATATTTCTCCCTTAACCTGATCGACTTTAGAATCAAGTCCACTTAGGAAAATATGAACTCGAAGTCTAGCCATTGCCAAATGTAACTGGACTACTCCTTAAACAGTTCCTTCTTGAGAAATTGACCTATGACCAATTCATGAAAAATAGCAACAAGTTCATTGTAATATGTGGATAATGGTCTATCATCTTGTTTGATAAAGAAAGATTTTTTATTTAATTCAAATAGATGAGTCTCATCAGATCCATCATAGAAAGTTTATTATACAACCTCCTATATTTTTTTGGTTGTAGGGAGATGAATAAGTCGTTGCATTAGTGATGGACTCATTGAGTCAATAAGCCAACTTTTCACCCTTTGATTTTCGGTGACCCATGTCCCAAAATTAAGGTCTTCAGGTGCAGGTTTTATTGTTGCTCCGATGAGATATCCCGTCTTATGCATGCTGCAACGCACATCTCTAAAGTTGAGACTATAATGAATAATTAGTCTCATCTAGAAAGATACTTGTGGAAAAGGCAGAATTATCTTGTTGGACAATAATTAATGTGTTACTTGTTATTGCTGGAACAAAAGATCCTTGTTGATCCATTTGTTTTTTTGAGTATGAGTTTAAGGAATAAGAATATTAGAGTAGTTTAGTTAACTTCGACACTGCTCTGATATCATGTTAACTACAATGTTTTAGGTTTATGAATTTGATATGTACCTTTCTCTCATATTGAAGGTAATATATATAAATATACACATATAATCTTGGAAAAGAAGGAAAGAATCCTATTGTAGGAAAATACTCTACAGTCTTTCTATAATTACTCTATATAAAAAAGCTGCTAATTTTGCATAGTCAACAACTCCTATATGAAAACAACCCACATCCATAAAATTGATTAATTTAAAAAAATTTAAATACTAAATTGTTCAATTTCAAAGTTCAGATACTTAATTACACATTTTGTCAAAGTTTAAGTACCATTTATAACATTATCTCCTTTTTTTTATTGTATTTCATTCTTGATATTTATAATGCAATCATCTACCATTGTTTGAATGCTATTATGCATCTCTTTTATGTGGAACGAGATCATGAATATTAGTTATACTTCTCATTGTAATTAAATTATGTTTTTCATAAGCTATTGTGTGTCTAATAAATATATTGAATTGTGTTATGACAGGCCTAGATGCTTGTTCTTCAAAATGAGTCATCCGAGCAGTGAACGAGAACGAAGCGAAGGTGAAATTCGTGATACTATCTTAGTTATATATTTACAATACATTTGTAGATTTGGCCATCATTCAATTGCTCCATTGAGAATTTGGGAACTTATACCACCTCCTGCTTTTGGTTGAAGTGAAATTTCAATATTATTAAGAAAAGTTATGAGGTCTAGAATCCAATCTATACAGACTGAGATAGAGTTGGAGGTAGATATCATCATGGGTCGGTTCCGAATCGGGAACCGACCTGACCCATCACTGGCGGTTCCTGAACCAAAAACCGGTGTGAGAATGGCAAGTTTGAACCGGTAAAGGACCCGCCGGTTCTAACAGATCCTTACGATTCTATCCCTTCAAACCACATAACCCGGCGGTTTTGAAATCGCCAGTTCAAAAACCGGTGGTTCTACACCATAAAAATTAAAAAAAAAGCAAGAAAAAAAAAGGAAATTATAAAAAAATTGTAATTATAAAACAAATATTTAAAACTACTTGCACATAAATAATAAAAATTTTATTTCCTATTCACAATATTTAATGTGTTATTATTAACAACACAAATAATAAATACATTTGAAATCATATATTGTTAAATTTATACAGACTTCCAACCAAGGTAGACTTTCTTTCTTAGCAGTGTGTGATTCATTTTTTGTTGTTGGAAATTATTTATATCTTGAATATTTTATAGTGTCACATCGCTAATATAACAACTAAAAAAGTGCAAGTGATTGTATATAAATAAATACATAATTATAGAATTTCTTTTAACTAATGTTATGAACAATTATTGTTAGGCTCAATGTTATTTCAAGTTAAAAATTTATTTTGCATATTTTCTTAGTTAAATTAAATAAATTATTTAATTGATTTTTTTTTCATGATTCCCGGTTCCTTTAGAATCAGAATTGAACCGTGGGAACCGACGGTTCCTAAGAACCAGGAATCAGACCGGCTCCCACGGGTCCGGTTCTGGTTCCATCATTTTTTGAACCGAGAACTGGCTGTTTAGGTCCGATTCTAGACCCAAACCGAACCGTGACAACGTCTAGTTGGAGGACCCAATAATTGTGACTCATGCCAGTCTTATTTTGAATAGTCTACATATGCATCCACTTCTATATGAATAAACGAGAAATAACAAATATTAAAATAATTCTTAAAGGAAAGAATGCCCTAAATTAAACCTTTAGATCTCCATGAGCAGGCTGCCATGGAATTAATCATGTCAACCTCTGCGTTTAAATTTGACTCCACCACAACCCTTTTTCATCCTTTGCTATGTGTTATCTGTAGAACTTCATTTATTATAAGGACCTCAAATATCTCACTATTCATGCCACGAAAGTTTAAAGATTTGGCTTCCAACAAAGATCCTTCAGCATCTCGACATATGTATGATGAAATGGCCATATCCTGGTTCAATTCTTGTGATAAGAAGATTTAACTGAGTTCATCTTGGATCTTTCACATGGCCAATTTATTCTATCTTCACTTTGGGTAGAAGAGATAGGGATTCTTTTGATTGCAAATATTTCCTCCTGACTTAGTAGATGCACAATGGGTCGTAAGTTATAATTGAAAGTTTGAAAATCAGTTAGATCAGCAACTTTAAGGGACCGAGAGTGCTCTACCATCTATCTATGTTTTAGTTTTAAACCTGCTATATATCTATGTTTAAGTTTGAAACTTGTCAAAGACATAATTTATTGAAAATCCCACACATTAACTTGCTAACCATTATTTTTTGCCATATTAAAAAACTGCATCATTTCTTACTTGAATACTTGACTGAGCCCATGAGGCTTTATTTCCATTTTTTGAGCTTGAAAAGTCATCTTTAGGAATGCAAATGCCTTTTAGAAACTTGATCCATAATGCTTCAGATTGTTCAAAAGTCTCCCGGCTAGTTGTTCTAAAAGAGTCATATTGAAGGTTTATAAATCTCTAGAGTAAAATCCTCCAATGTGTTTGGATTCACTCAATATGCTTCAAGAATTATAATAGATTTTAGAGTAAACTACATGGACATCATCTAAAATCTTTAAAATTATATCATCCTCTACTTTTGAAAAGTCAACACTTAGACCCTTAAACCTATCCTTGTTTTTATTAAAAGTTGGGTGGTGACAAAGATGGTTTCACTATTAGAAAATTGTTATTTAGAGACGAAAACTCTACAATAGAAATTGGGTAAAATAAGTTCTATTTTTATAAAGAAAATCAACAACATGGTTTTACAATAAAAATTTAAATTTAAAGATGAAATTTTTTTTCTTTAAAGCTTAGTTTTTTTATGGTATCTTAGGAGATTTAGGTGCTGACTTTTAAAAGATTGCACAAAGTTTTACATTTTTTTTTTTTAAAAGTGGGTGTCCATGAAATTTATTGTAAATAATAATTGGTTTAAGATTTAAGGGATCCATATGACCTTTTAAAAGTAGGGATCCATTTAATTTTAAAAAAAATTTAAAGAGGTACCTGTGAAATTTATCCCAGATTTTATTACTCCTATTGGAGTTACCTCACCATAAATTTGTATCTCAATGCAAAACCTCTTTACAACATCATTTGGAATATTAAAAGCACTCATTAAATAACTAGGAATGGCATAGATGACTGCTTAATTATAAGTTACTTAAAATCACTTACCATTATACAGTAAGTTACTCTTTTAATGATTTTATTTTTACTTGATTTTAGGATCTTCCATAAAGAATTGGAAAATTTGAATAATGTTTTGGCTTGTTTTGTGGATCTAAATAATTATTAACAGGCCACTTGCAACACAATGCTCATAAAAAACTTGCTTAAGATTTTGTTAAGAAATAATTTAGAAAAAAAAAAAAAAAAAAAAAAAAAAAAAAAAAAAAAACCTGCATTGTTGGCAAATAGTGGATGAGTAAGCTCTGGATACCTTTTATTTTTTTTTTTTAACTTGAATGCCTTCTTGTAAACCTTGACTCCTAGCTTTAATAATCATCTTGGACAAAATATCAACTACATAAAAGAAATATGTAAGGCAAAAAAGGGTTGCCTTGCCTTATTCCTCTAGTAGGCTAAATATATCCAACTCTTTTGCCACTGATCGTGAGATTATATGAAATAGAGTTAGTGTCTCTTATAACTCACATGACCCATTTCTCTGATAATGCATCCCATTCATGGTTTCTTCTAAAAATGTCTGCTTCACTTTATCATTGCTCCTTTAATATGTCAATTTTTAAGGAATAAAAGTGTTTATCCCCTTTATTTTTAATTTTAAGCAAAAAATAAATGATAGATTTGATGTCCAAACTTTACCTACTTTTATAATTAACTACTTAAAAATTTATTGGCATTAATTTGCTACTTATAAAACTTTTAGGATCATTTACAGTAGTTGAATTAAGTATGCAATTATAAAAATAGACGAAGTTGAAGTAGTAAATTGTTAAAACGTGCAAAGTTTACTTAATAAATTGTAAAAATGGAATAAGTTCAGGATTAATATAGCAATTTTAAGCTACAAGTAATTAATTATAAAAATAAATGAATAGGTATCCAATATGAGATAAACCCTTTAAGAAAATGAAAATTATCATGGATGATTATCACATTATCTTGGATAAACTGTTATCGAAAAGGTGTTATGATAATATCTAAGATTGGTTGAAATATTTTTTAAAAGGATTTTGAAAATAATCTTATAAGCAAAATTGCACAAAGGTAGTCAACAAGCACATTATAATCAAGTAATCTCATTTTTCCTTGAGTTTTATGAATTGGATACAAAACATAGTTAGTGAAATTTGTTATAGGTTTAGAAACTCATACTTGGGTTAAAGTATTATTATTTTTTTCTAAGTTATTGAAAATCAAACTATAATGTTATTATTGTGTTCGTTAGTAATTTATTTTGATTGTTTACAGGGAAATTACCCGAAATATTTTTACTTAAATGACAAAACACTAGGTTTTATATTTGGGTTTTTTTTTTTCTTTTTTATGAACAGAGTAGATACAGTAACACATACATGTTAATGCATATATATAATAAAGAAACAATTTTCTTAACTAAAAAAGATAGTAGTAGTTAATTGTATTAGTTTTTATACACCTAATCATATCTTGTAAGTAATAACATGACTTTTAGCACCAAATTTAATTATTTGTAGCCTTTATTCTAATGCTTTAGCTACTAAATTTCATAGCAAGTACACGTCTTTTTACCACCAAAGTATAAGTGGTAGCATTTACCCTATTAGCTTCAAAATGCTATCATTTGCTACTATATTTTATCGATTTAGCTACCATAATTTTGTAGCCAAAGACAAGACTTGTTGCTGGTGAACTTAATTTGTACTTATAACCTTTAATAACTCCTTAGCCGCTGCCAATTGTACTTTAGTAGATAAGACTTTTAGTGACCAATTTTATCTTCTAACTACCAATTGCGTTAGTAGTTGAAGATCAAAATTATTTTAAGTGATCAAATATTCGATACGTGATCAATACATTAAGAGATATTATAATATCTCATCATCGTTATAGTAATTTAGCAATTATGGTGCACTTAGCCAACAATGACTTATCCTTACCCCTTAAATCTTGATACTAATGCTGTGTTAAAATAGGAGAGGATTCCATCATTACCAACAATAGGGATTTAAATTACTTTGTCTTTGCATTTTATACGTTGTACTTTACTCATGTCTCCATGGACCAAATTTAACAAACTTACAAAATTATAACTTATAATAGTAGTTAGCACAAGACAAAGTTTATTTCTTAGCCATTCCACTTCTTTCCAGTTATTTCTACGTAACAACTGCAACATCCATTATTGTGTATTATGTAATAAAGATCAAATATATTAGTTATCATCTTGCATCAACTACATTGTACTACCTTTAACATTATGTTAGTATTACTTTGTTTAGATTCTCCATCTTCAACTTTAAAGTTATATATACCTTAATTTATCAAACATAATGTAAGTTAATTACACATGACCTTCATTTTGTTTTTAAACTTAAAACTCTTTTTTTTTTTTTTTTTTCCTTTTCTTTTGCAAGAAAAAAAGCATGTGAAACAATTTGGCACAATAACTTATATTACGCTTCATTTTCTTATTTTGGCATCTAATCTGAACTCATGATTTAGGGAGTACAATGCTTTTCAGATTTTTCATATTCATCCTTTTTCCCATATTTTCAAACTCATAAAAGTTGTAGTGCCCTATATCAAAAGTATAGTAGTTAAGCTAAAAAAATATTAATAAACATTTTTTCAACTATTTTACCGAAAATTTTATAACTAGTATTAACTAGACATTAACTAGCACCACCTCATAAACCAATACCAACCAAGAATCCATGTGAAACTTCACTTTTATAGGGTATCGCTATCACGCCTCAAAATAGGGCCTAGTAGAATTGCCCTAAAGTTATCATACTATGTGTACACCCGTTATATGAGAACTATCTTACAAGTCAGAGATTACAAGACTTTATCTAATTTATTTACTTCATATAATTTAATTACATATATATAATATCTTTATTTAAATTCATTATGGAATCCAATTTTTCCATAGTCTGTCAGGATCGTAGAGAATTGGTATCTCTTACCCAATAATAGAAAATTGGGATCAACCTACAAAATACAAGATCTTACTTATTTATGCAATTTATCTTATTTGCATTCTAAGTTCATCATATCCTATTTTTCTAACTTTAATAAAGTCTTATGGAGAAGCACTCTTCACATATTCCTAGCTTAATCCCTGTTAGTATTATTTATGCACAAAAATTGTTGGGAGTGAGCGAAACCACAGGCTCAATGAGATTACCTGACCAAACCACACATCAAGCAATAACAAACAAGTTTAATTAGTGGCCGTATGCCATGCAACAGTAAACCATATATACAAGTATAAGCTTGGATAATCCGAAATCCAAACAAGATGTAGATTTATGCCCTCTCATCAAGGTTGGAAAGAAGCCATGATGAGTGATATACCTTGTCCAGGAGAATCAGAGAACCAAGGAAGAATAGTACCATAAACTCTCACAAATTAATTTTAAACATTTCACTCTTATCCATGGAATAAAGGAACTCCATTAAGTATTAGCCCTTTCATGTCGATACGACGAGCGGCGCTCCTTCAATGCCAGTTTTATTCCCATCGAACCAAACAGAACAAAGGTACTCTTGTGTAGAACTAGGAAAATATCATCTAAAAAACCCAAGCATATTACAGAGAACCGAAATGCTAATACATAGCAAGTTACCACTCCTTATAATGCAGTATATGCAAATTATGCAATACATGTCTATTTTCATTTATGGTACCAATAGTTTTTAGTCAGATTTAAAGTGATCTTACAATTCACAGATAAACATCAACATGCTTCATATAGTAATTATCATAAAATAGAATTATTGCTTATATTATGATATTTTGGCAATCAAACATACATGAAGCATCATACAGTATACCCGATCCTGCATGCATATCAGTTTAAATATTATTACAAATACAGCTATATTACAAGTACAAACAATGTGAAATGTCAAAGTTACTCACTTATTATCCTTGCTAATTTGTTGTAATATGCTACTAGAAATCCAAGAATATTCTATCTTTCCTATAAAATGAGATAACGATATCTATTACTATACTGTTATTTTATACAATGATATGACGGTAGTCTTTCAGGTCCTAGTTATCAATTTTAATATATTTTTATTTACTTAGTTAAGAGCTTTAACATTATATAAGATATATTCATTTGGTAAAGTTGTAGAATTTATATTTATATAAGAGAAGTCTTCCTAAAATTATAGAACATTTTGAGTCTTATTTAATAATTCTATCATTAAGCTTTTATTGCTTATGTGGTCCTTTTAGTATGTCTACCTTAAGGTAGTTGATATTTGTTATCTATTATTTATTTTCATTGTGTTTTTCTTGTTTCCAATTCATGTATTTATCTATATTTAAGGGAATCATTCCATTGGAATTTACTTCTATTCACATTCCTTAATGCCTACATTGATAAGGAAATTTTCGTGATTATTTACTTCGTTTGTTAACATTATATGTCTTTTAAGTCTATATTTTCATTATTTAAGGTCATGTTCTAATATCTAGTTCTTTAAAAATTCCTTTAATATATTTATAAGCTAATGGAATTAGATATATATACACACCAATGTAAATTAAGATTTATTAAATTTACATTAAATATTATTTATTTATTTTTAATAAACATATAATCGTTATATGTGGAATTTATCTTTAAAAGTTTAATTTAATCTTCGTGTTCAAATGACAAGGAAAAAACTGGAATTTTAAGTTCTGCGTTGGCTACTGCAGGAGCTGTGCTAAAGGGAGGGAATAGTGGTCTGTATTCTTCCCTACCTTCTACACAACCAATGCTCAAGGGAGGGATGGCATGATTTGTTTTACCCCTCCTTATGCACGGGCATGCTGAAGGGAGAGACGGATTGTTCTTTAATCATTCAAAATTTTAAGAGATGTTTCATACTATATTTGTATTGTTGGACTACTATTAAGTCTCTAAAGTCTCTTTTATTAAGTTTCTCCTTCCATACCATGTCCTCGATGCATTGAGCAAGGTTTAAGATAGTTTTGTTATAATCTAAGCATGGTTTTGGCTCATCCTTCCTAGTTTCTATTCATAAATGTAGTAGGAAATCAATGTCAAGATAGAAGTCACATTAATTAGATGTGGAAGAGGATGCTAAGCGTTTCTCCTTGTTATGGACGAAACCTATGTTAGGAGGTAGTGGAATGAGTAGTTATAAGTTTTGAAATAAATTAGCAAAACCAACATCATCGTTATCTCTAGTTTTTTATTCCTAGGGCCTTGATATTTCACGGTGAAGCTAAGGAAATCAAAAGCTATTTTTCGTTGGTATGTTACTGTTGTTTGTAGGGTGAAAGGTGGTTTAATTGTTGTCTTTTATATTGTTAAAGAGTGGAGTTGACTTGATGAATCAAATGGGGAAAAATAGGGGTTATTGATGCTCTGTTTTTTGTGTCTCCTTGGTTTGTCACGGTGGATTTTTGGGGAAGAAAATGAAGATGTTTGTGTTAGGTTTGGGGTCTAATTTTTTCATCAATAGTTGAGGATTAAATGTGTTTGTTTGCTAGCTAATTACTACCTATTTATATGTATCAAACGAGGATTGAAATGTGATACAAGTGGGCCATTTTGAGGATGTGAATTGGAGCTTATAGGGGCCATTTTCGTCTGAATTTTCAATAGCGTCAAAGTCGGTTGTTGGAGTCTAAAATCTGCAAATTTTGTAGGTCAATATTCAACTATCCATGTGTCTATTTAGGTGTTTTTATTGAAGCTCATGTGATCAAGATTTCAACTTTTGTGGGCTTAAAATTCCTATCCTATTTTAGGCTATGTTCGGTGGAGAATGATGCAATTTTTTTTTTTTTTTTTTTTTGCTATTTACATCCTTTGTTTTAGCTGCAAATCACAGGTTTTGAGGAGGAATTTTCCACGAATTGCAAACTGTTTGAAGTTCATTTGTTATTCATTTAGTGCTTTAGTTTAGTTGGTACTTTCTTATTAATTTACATGTCTTTTTCATTTGGCTTTTGATGACTTATTTGGTGCAATTTTATGGAGTTGCTGGTGTGTTTTTATCCTTTATTGCAGCAGCCATTTCTTGTGATTTCTGGGGAAATTTGAGTTGGTTATACAAGTTGTTTTAATCTTGTATCTTGTGTATTAAATGCCTAGCTTAGTTGGAGATTTCCCATTAGTGTTCAAGTATTTTGGATGTTGACTTTTCATGTATATTTTGGTCAAATGGTTGCTACTATCAAGTGAATTTCTCCTCTAGCAGCTGCAACCGAATTTTTCTTTTATATTTCCCATTGTGTAGCTTAATTGAGTTTAGGATTATACTTGTGCAGATTTCTTAAGTCAATAATTAGCTTCCTATGTGTCTTTTTGATGGTTTTAATTGGATCTAAGGTGGTTAACATGTCAAACTTTGTTGGTTGAATTCTATAGGTCACACATGGGTGGAAGGCTATTGAAATTTTGATCATATTGTCTCCTTCATTATAGCTACAATTTACAGGAACTAGGGGGAGGATTGGGGTTGGTTCCACAAGTTGTTTAAGGCTTGAGTTTTACCTAAGATGTCTAGGATCATGAGCTAGTAGGAATTTAGAAATATGTTGCCTCCTTCTATCGCTACAATTCTCAGGAAAAACAAGGAATAAGTGCAGCAACTTAAGAGATTTTTTCTTTTCTAGTTGCAATTCATATTGTGATAGGATCTGATTTTCTTCACCTTTGTGTGAACATATTCGTCATTGGATAACACATCATTTCCACTTGACTTTTGAGGATAATTTAACTCAAATTATTGAGGAAGTGGCATTGGATTTTATCAAGATTTAGCAGTCAGTTTCCTTGCTTCTTTTCCACCGTATATTGTATAGTTTAGTTAGAGTACTAGTTATGTTATAAATTATCTAAATTTTTCAAGTAGTTTATTAAGCTATACGTATATTTATATATCAATTATTTAGGGATTTTATCTCTAGAAGTTTATCTCAGGCTTCTACAAATTCTTTAGATTATGTATGAGTTCAAATCTTGAGTTTAAAGTTTCATGATTAAATAGTTTTTAAGTTTTGTCTTATGTGATTAAGATTTTCTAGGCCCAATAGGTCAAATTGGGGTTTTATTACCTATAGACTCCAAATTTTCTAACTAGATTAATGGTGCAATCCAAATATTCTTCTGAAGTCTAGATTATTAGTTATAGACTTGTTTTCATTATTATCGTATATTTATAACACCAACGGTTCATCTTTTAGTTATTGTTTTATAATCAATAGGTTCTATAAATAAATTATCTTTTATTGGATTTGAAATTTATGGCTACTTCTAATTATATCTTGAGTTATTGGCTCAGGATATAAAATCTTGTCTTTGGTATCTATTAGGATCAAAGAATTTTCTATTCGGGTTTTTAAACCATAAATGTGTTTATCATTACTTATAGGTTCATTCTATGATTTTTATTGGGTTATAAGTTTAATATCTATTTTACATCTCTTGCTTTGTTCATTTTACTAGTTATAAAAATTCTCAGGATTGTAATGATTAAATCAGGATTTTTGTCTCTATAGACTCAAATTTTTTTAACTAAAATATTGGTATAATTCAAATATTTATTTAGGGTTTAGATTAGTAGATTTTGATCATTTGTTTTTCTTTTTCGCGTATTTTGTAATTCTAATGACTTATCTTCAAACTGTCTTTTTATATTCAGTAGGTTCCAAAAGTTAATCGTCTTTTGTTATAATTAAAATCTAAGGTTAATTATGATTGCTTATTGAGTTATTGATTTATGTTGTAGAATCTTATCCTAAGAATTATTTATTTAAATAATTAATAATCATAATTTTTCTAATGCTACTTAAGGGTTTTTAAAATATCGGAAATAACTTAGGAATCATTATATCATTATTTAGTTTGTGTAGAATTTATTTTCTAATCATTAAACTTAAGGTAAAAGAGTTTTGAAGTTTACAATTGTCTAAGGTTATAGAAGTTATATTTTGCGTTTTGAAATTTTATTGGTAAGGATTCCAATTTTTCTAACTATAATCAAATTTGTACACACTTAATATTTTAATAATTTTAAATAGCAAAAAATTAGGAGTGATTTTTACGACTTTTTATTATAGTTCTTTATGATTATATATTATATTTTTAGTAATTATTCTAATTGGTTTATATAAAATTAGGGGGGATTACAATCGCAATTTTCGCCCTTTTGATACATGATACTTTTGTCGTCAGACCTTGATTGGGCCTAACTCTTTCCCTAATAGGTTATCTTAAAATAATGTTAAGTCTCACACTTTAGTGGCACTCTTTACCCTTCTAAGGCTTCTTCGTAAATTAGGTCAAAATAAGCCCACTAATCTACCTTGGTTCATCTTCGTATCATTCAGCTATTGGGAGATAGTCAACTTAAATATCATTATATAATGTCATAAATCAAAAGTAGACATTAGCCAAACTAAAAGTCACTATTTGTTAACTATTTCACCCAAAACTTTTCTAGTTAATGTTGACCAGTTACTAATTACTATGGCCTTATAAAATTAATGTTTTCTTACAATTCATGTGGGATTTCCCCTATATCACTATAAGAAAATTGGGTTTTAGAAAAAGATATCTTAATTGTAACATTTTGTCACAAAAATCATCATTGTTGATTCCATTTATAGAAATTGAACTTCTCTTACTAGTTTTTCATCACAAAATTTCTATATCTCTAAAGATCAACTTTCTTGTAGTGTATAGGACATCACAAATGTGTTTTACGCAATAATCATATCAAACATATTTTGTTTTCACTTATAGAAGTTCTCACATCAAGTTAGATTTAGTTGTGAATGCCACATCATTATTGAATAAAAATCTTCTTTTGAGTTTGGTGTATGTCCATACAAATATCATACACTACGTTATGCCATAATACTTTGTCTAACCTAGAGGTGAGTGGGTACAGCATGGGTAGGGTATGATGTGCTACCCGTACACTATCCTGTATGCTACAGGATAGTAGATTTGGTACTCGGAACCTACCTTGTGGTATCTTGAACCTACCCTGTATCATGTATCCTATAAAACCTACAAGATACAAGGCATCCTATGGAACCTATTGATTTACTTACGAAATATCTATTTTTTCGTATTTTCATAAACTTCAAGTTTATAGTATTTTATATCCTATAGTATGTTTAACTACCTTAATTTCATACATTCACTATAAATAGCATATGGAAAGGAATTTTAAAAGTAATTTGTTAATATCACAAGTTCTGTGTATAATCTATTTATTTGGGAAAGCTAAAAGTTATAACAAAAATCTATCAAACACATTTATATGATATTAAACAAAATTATAGAAATTGTAACAGATTCTAAAATTAAAAACTTTGGAGCAATTTTCATATTAACTAGTCTTAGAAAATAAATAGCATATTTATATAATTTGGGAGCTCAAGTATATTCTGTAAATCCCCGAATTTTTGGATCCGAATTAAAAGCTTAAACCCTAATCGGAAGTCAACTGGATTTCCAGAGTCAACCAAACCCTAGTTTACCGTGATCGCATAAGTCCGACATTGCCGTTTTCTCCAGCCCTAGAAAACGAAGTTGGAAAAGTTACATATAATAGTTCATAATAACTATAGGTTATATAAAAATATCAGATTGAAGGAATTCGAGTGTCCTTTGAACCCGATCGGACATAGTTCTTGAAAAACGTATCCGGAAGCTCAGAACAGGAAAAATATTCTGAATATACCGTTAGACTCGTAAAAATATGAGATTTCCAAAAATATCAATTTCGTAATTTTTTTCGGTAGCTAAAAATATCAGATATCGCTTTTACACGCGTATTTTCTTACTGCCGGCATTAAATTATATGTCTAATTTTACATTACACTATTTTCTACTATTCTACACTATTCACCTATCTCTACTTTTTCTTACAACCTACTCTTACAAACCATACACATATTTCTTATACATTTTCATTTCCTATACAATTTCACATCTTTCATTTCTTACTTTTAATTAACAAAATAACAAAAAATAAATTTTTGTCTTCCCCGTGCACAAGAAATTGCGCCGGTCCCCTCTCCCATCTCTTCCAAATTGTTTTATTTTTACTTATTTAATCAACACAAATTATCTCCCACATTTTCCTATAAATACCCCATCATACCTTCACTTCTTTCACACCACTTCTACACTAAAGTTACTATATCAAAATTTCTCTCAAAATCTCTCAAGAATCCTCTCAAGAAGTTCTTCCTAGATTAGCTTCTTTTAGGTAAAAAATTTCTCCAAGCTTTCTTTATGTTCATCTACTTAGTATGAGCTTAGTGTGTGTTTTCTAAAACCATGAAGGTTAAGAAAGCAATAATAGGTTCATACTTTGTTTTTGTTCATAATCACAAATTCCTTTATGTTCCTTTATGTTTCCTTTATGTTTATTACTATCTAAATATCTATGTAGCTATATATATATTATTTAGAGCATATAAGCTCATTGTCTTGCAATTTATTTACTTTTCTTGTAATTTATTTACTTCATTGCAATTTATTTATTTCAAGTTGTTTTTAAGACTAGTCATTCTAATCTTAGACTTATCCTCATTAAGTGAAAACAATTTCTTTTTCTTTTCGGGACTAGTCTTTTCTTAGTCCCGGGGTACCTTGATGAAGCTAAGGTCCCAATACTTGATTTACTTTCTTATTTTTAATCTTTCAAGTTATTATGTTCCTTTATATTTCTATAATTTATGATTCATATTCATGCATGAACATAATGTTTTTGTCTCAACAAAAATAAATGAAGAAGTGTTTTCATAAACTAAAAGTTCTTGTTAAATAAAAGTAGGAAATAGATTTCTTAAAAACTCATAAACATATTTGGAAATGATTTTTGTTAAATAAACAAAAAGGTTTTATAAAAACTTTTTTTCATCAAGTATTAGAAACTCTTTTAAAAAATCATTACAAGAAAAAAAAATCATTTTATTACTTTTAAAATTATTGGAATCTAAGTTTAGAAAATAAAACCACTCCTTAGGAAATTTAAGTAGTTGCAAGAAATTAATTCTAGAAAAAGAAATATTCATCTCAAATAACCCAAGAATCCTTTCAAAAGTAAAATGAATATTTCAATAAAATCTCAAGTTCAAAGTCTTTTAAAACCTTACTTTTCATAAGTTGAGACAACTTCATTTACTTCATACATTGGTTATGAGTGATTACATATATATATATACCTTTCAAAAAGTTTACAAAATACTTGAAAAGATATTTCAAATGAGCTTTGTTTACAAGAAGGAAAACAAGTTTTTGCAAATTCGTGGCAAATCTGGTCGCTGTCTTTTCGGAACCTAAACGACCTAGTTTTATGAAAATAAGCTTAGAAATACGTAGATCTTTTCGAGTAGGTAGAAAACGGTATATTATACACGAAATTCCGAGTTAAAATGAGCAAGTTATGGCCATTTTAAGTTGGAATTTCCCCTTATATGATTTTACCGCGATTTTAAGAAAAGATTAGAATTTTCAAGAATAGAAGTTTTATGAAAGACTCATTTTGGGTATTTCATCTTGTTTAGGTGACGAGGGACCCGAGATCATCTATCCGGAGGACTATTACGATTAGACCTACCGATTATGGAGTGAGTTAATTCTTTTCCTAAGTTACATTTCCTTGTTTGTGCTTGTAATTAGTGGCACTAAAAATTTAGGAAAAGATAAATGAACAATTGTTATGAAATAATTGTTGAATGAAAATTAAGTATATCAAAAGACGATATGTTAAATAAAAGTGTGACTCTTGTATTGATATGATGAAATTATGGTTGATCACCTTTAACATAGATTCAACTTATATGGTTAAATGTTTAATTGAAATTTATTCATGCATATCATACTTGTGAGTCACATTTATTTCACTACTATTCTTCATGTGGGGAAACGAGGAAGTGATAGTGGTGGCTAGTAGGAGCGGTAAGTCTACATGGGCCATAGGAGCCAAGAAGTCTATAGGGCAAGCAGGAGCTGGCAAATCTACAAATATTGATGGTCGTATGGGCCTATATCCACCCAACCCTTGTCATGGAGGGCGTTAAATCCATCCTACACTTGATTTCCGGTTAATCTTGTGTATTTGATTGATCATGTGATTGGTGCATTTCATATGCTTGAATTAAATAACTTAGTTGTCATATGGAAATGTTATATAGTTAGGAATTATCTCACTAAGCTAGATTTTCTTATACCCTTATAGTTTTCTATTACAGTATGATTATCTATGGTTGGCCCCGAGGAGCCCAGTGTGCCAGGTATGAGCTTATGCTACTAGGAGTTTTTGGAAGAAGTTTATGTATTTTTAGTTTTGAACATAGACTTTTAGGAAAAATCTCTATAGTAGACTTACGTGGTAGTTATGTTTATTTTGTTATTAGTATAGTTGATCAAAGACTTTAAGGTGGGGGAATACCCCTTAGATGATGTACGAACTTGTTATCGAATGAAGATCTTATGTTTATCTATTTAAGTTCATGCTTGCTTTTGTTATCTATTTAAACGTAATACCCCTGTGAGTCTCCTACTATCTTAGAAGCACGCCTTGCATATGACATCGAAGCTCCTGCGTGACTACGGATTGTCATTCATTAGCTTTAATATTATATGCGGCGAACTGCCACGTTTAGGATACCCTCTGGGGCATGATATATACATACAATTATAGGCATTCTATAATAAAAATAACAAGTGTATCTAAAATAAAATAGTACAAATTCTTCTATAGTGAAACTTTTTGAAAGATAATTTGCAAAATAATAATCTTGAATAATAAATGGTCGTCAAATAAAAAAATATATTATTATTATTATTTATTTTGTGTATATTAATATTGCTTTATAATATTTAATAAGATAAATATAATATACTCTAAAATATGTACTAATATAAGTTCTAGGGTGGGTACAGGATGTGAAAACCTCATACTCATACCCTATCCTATGAAAGCAGGCTCCGCAAAATCTATACCATGTGGCCTTTAATACCCACCCGGACCCTACCTAGTCAAGCAGGGTTTGGATGAGTACCCTATACGATAGAGTTACCCACTCACTCCTAGTCTAACCCATGCTTTAGTAGCCAAGGCATGCTTACTAAGCGTGCCATGATCCCCATGGTTATGAGATTGGGAGCATTTTGATAAAATTTCTTAATTAATTTAGGTCTTTCAAAAAAGCTTCTAATTTGCCTTGTCTCTTCTTTAAATAATTATAATTTTACTAAGATTCATCCCATAGATAAATATATTATTGGTAAAAGCTATTGAACAGCTAATTTCAAGACTTTAATCTTTGTGAGTGTACCTGTACACTTTTGGTGAATTTGATTTGTTGGTTTTCTACATATATGGTGTTAGGTGTTTGTCAAAAAATAAATAGAAAAAATACGGAGACTTAATTACTCATTTATAAATCGTATAGACTAAATACAAATGAGGTTCAAGTGTAAATCAAATACAGATGAAAAATAAACAATCCAAATAGCCCATCATTAGCTTCTTGTATGAAATTACTATATATATTTCTCTATCACTATTCTTCTTTTTTTTTTTCAGTTTCTCATTTCTTACAAAGTACGACTGTCCCATTGTGCTTCATCCACAAGTGTCCAATCAAAAAGGAATTCATCTAAATGCATCGTAGGTACTTTCCTTAAAAAATATATATGGCAATGTTAAAGCTTTTGGTGATTAGTGGCCTATTGATATTAGCTAGGTGGGGTAATCAAATTTTCCTCCAAAAATCAAAATGTTTCTATTGCATGTAATAATAAAAAATTACCCACTACTATTGATCTTCAAAAGAGGCGTACCATATCCATATGTTTGCATATTATTATAGGTGTGGTACTACATAAGAAACTATTGAACATGCACTAAAGCCATGTCACTATGTAGTAGAACTAATTACAATATATGAATCACAATAGATAAATTTATCAAAGCAATCAAATATATTCCCATCTGGAAATAAGCACAACTGTTGAATCCCCCAACAACTTATCATCATTTACACCCCCTAAAGGATTTTATTTTACTGTTATGTTATGCAATATTATTACCAGCCCAATCCACTAAGATGTAGCCCAGCCCACTCACTCAACAAATCCCTAATCTATCACTCCACTCAATCATTATTTCCGCTTCCCTTCCTCACTAGGGTTTTGCTAGTAATACTTATTAGCTCTCTCTCTCGCTCTCTCTCATTATTGTTTTGAATTATCCTTCTCTAACTCTTTCTGCTTCATGTTTATAGTGTGTTTGCAAGGTAATGCTAGCTAAGTTTGAGCTGGCCAAACTCTAGAGACTCTATGTTTCAACAAGGGTAAATATACCATCTTTTGCTTCTTTATTTTGTATTCATATATTACTTCTTCTATAGATCTTTAGTTTGGTTCTTAGATCTATTATAGTTGTTGATTGTTGTAACTATTTTTGTAACTTCCAAACAACTATTGTTATAACTAGCTAAGAATTATTACATGTACGAATCTATTTATGTACAACATAATCCTTGACCATCTTGGTTATCTCCTTTGTTTGCTTGTAAAATATATCCTTTCTGGAAAAAGAACCTTGTCTTCAAGGTTATAACCAGAATAAATATGAGAAAATAAGTCCCGGTCCTCCCATGATGTATCCTTTAGCAACAATCCTTGTCATCGATCAAACACATGTTTAATAAGACTCCCATTATGAAAAATAGTATCAGAATCCAAAATCACCAAAGGTATGACGAGTGGCTTATAATCTACTACCTTTATAGGCAACTTCAAATTGGGACGAGTCATACTGTGAGACTTCTTTAATAGGGATACATGAAAAACATTATGTATTTTAGCAAACTCAGGTAGCTTCAGCTTGTAAGCACAAGAGTCAATCTTTTAAACAACTTTAAAAGGTCTATTATAGCTTTTTGATAGCTTATGATGTTTAGAACCAGCTATTGAAATCTATTTGTATGGTTGCAACTTAACAAACACCAAATCTCTAGTGTGCAACTCTAAATCAAATTGATGTTTATCAACATAGTGTTTCATACGATCTTGGAACTTAGATAAATTAGCACGTAAATGCTTTAATAACTCATCTCATGGCAAAAAATTCATGATCCACAACATTTAAAATAGAAGCACCTCTAGTATAACCTGCAATAGTAGGAGGTGGTCTCCCATAAACTAGCTCAAATGGTGTAGACCCAGACCTTCATGAAATGATGTATTGAAAGCATACTCAACTCAAGGAAAATACAAAACCCACTTGGAAGGACAATTCATAGTATAACAACAAAGATATTGTTGTAATGTCTTATTGATCACCTTTGTTTAGCCATCACTTTAGGGTTGATAAGTCGAACTAACATTGAGATTAATGCCACTCAATGTAAATAAATCCTTTCGAAAATTACTCATAAACATTACATCTTGATCAAAGCTAATTGATCTCAAGTACCCATGTAATTTTACAACCATATGTAAATAACGAAGCCACCTTAGTTATAGTATAATTAGAATCTAGTGCTCCTAAATGACAATATTTAGTGAGCCATTCAACCACAACCAAAATCACAGTATAGCCTTAGGGCTTCGGAAGTAAAGTTATAAAATCTATACGTACATCTTCCTATCTACATTCAGAAATAGGAGATGGATTAAGTAATCCAGCAGGGCTCTTGGTAAAATACTTCACCTGTTAAAAAACCAAATATTCTTTAACAAAATTTTACCATTAGACACATGCTTTCCCAATAAAACTGTGAAGACAACCTTTTATAAATCTTTAAACATGCAAAATGCCTTGAACTTGGTGAAACATGAAATTTTATCAATAGTTAAGGAATAAAAGATGATTGAGGCGCTAGAAATATATGAATATCTGAATATAATATCTCATTCCTCTAGAATAAGTTAAATTTAGATGATTTCCCTTGTTCAAGAGCAAAATGACTAGCACAGTTACTAAATGAAATTATGGAGCCAACTATGCCAAGAATGTACGATCATTAAAGAATTATTTAGATAAAGTGTCAGCTACTCTATTATCCACACAAGCTTTATAAGCAATAGTATTGTCATATCCTAACAATTTAGACAAATACTTGTATAGTTCATGCGTTTATATAACCTAAGTCAATAGTTACTTTAAACTACAATGGTCAGTTTGTATAATAAAGTGAGATCCCAACAAATACCGCTATCATTTCCAAATAATTCCATAATTGCATACAATTCACATACATAAGTTGATGCTTTCTTTAAATGTGAAGGCGTCTTTTTACTAAAGTAAGCAATTGGATGTTCCTTTTGTAACAACACTACATGAATGCCCAACCCAAAAGTATCCATCTCTACTACAAATGTCTCCTTAAATTTTGGTAATGCAATATAGGAGCTTGAGTTGAAGACTACTTGAGCTTATCAAAAGCAATAAAAACATCTTAAGACTAGGAAAAGCATCCTTTTGCAATAAATCCATGAAAGGGCTTACTAAAGAAGAATATACCTTTATAAAGTGATGGTAATATCATGATAACCCAAGTAGCACGTAATTGCTTGATTATGTTAGAGGAGGCTAAGCTATTACTGCTTCCACTTTCTTAGGTTTTGGTTGAACCCTTATTCTGCATCAACATGTCATAGATATTCAATAAATGATTTGTTAAATTAACACTTGCTTTGCTTGAGATAAAAATGATTATCAAGCAAAACTTGAACCACCTAACCTAACTGTGAAATATGATTAGATTCACTCTCTGTGGACTAATACAATGAAAAATACAATTACAAAATGTGTCACAAAAAGTCTGAAAATATTATTGGTTATACTCTGAAATGTAGCTGGCACATTGCTTAAATCAAATGGCATCACAAGGAAATTATAATGCCGTTCATAAGTTCTAAATGTCATCTTCTTGACATCCCTCGGATGCATCCTTATCTGATGATATCTAGCTCTTAAATCAAGTTTTGAAAATATAGAGGCACCATGTAATTCGTCTAATAATTCACTGATAGTTGGTATTGGGAATTCATCCTCAATTGTAACTTGATTAAGAGCCTTATAATTTATCCAAAATTGCCATGAGGCATTCTTTTTCTTCACCTATAAAATTTGAGAAGAGTAAGGATTGGTACTATGCTAAATCAAGTCATGTTGTAACATGTCATTCTTGCTTCTCAATCTTAGACTTCTAAAAATAAAGGTAACAAGAAGCTTTTACACTAATTGGTCCTTTCCCTTCCTCTAAACGAAAATGATTTTAGGCATCCTTTAAAGGTGACAAGGATGATGGTGTTTCAAATACTTGATAGAATCTATTCAATAAGCCAGTGATAGCAGTCTTGCTTATGGTACTCTCACATGTATTAAATTGAACCATCTGAGCCACAAATTAAAAACATGATGAAATGGCATTCTTTTCAATCAACCATTTAAACTGATGGTGAGAGTTTTGAGTCAATTCCCTCAATTCCCTTTAAGTTTACAACAATTCTTTGGTAATTGAATTACATAGTTAATTGAGTATAATCAATTGTAGCAGGGCCAATGCTTGGTAATCATTGTATCCCTAATTCAGTTCCATGAATAGGCAATACATAGAAAATGTTTAAAAATTCCAACCTTGAATGTTAAAATTAACATTCTCACATTTCCCTTAACGTGTGATTTAGGTATCATCTCTAATCAGAACATAAAAAGTCAGTCATGAAGATAGTTAAATTCAAATGCTTGATGAGTCTACTTTACACAAAATTATGTGTATTCTTCGAATCCACAAGAATAATAATAGCTTTATTATTAATAATATCTCAAAAACAAATGGTTCGAGCAATATTGTTACCAAAAAGACATGGTAACTTATAATACATCCCCTATCACCTCCCTCATCACTCTATTCTACTTGAAAGTCATGTAATTCCACCAAAACCTTCATCCCCATCCATATCCAACATCATAATGAGAAACTTGGCCTTGCACTTATAATCCGTATCATACTTTTCATCATAGTTAAAACATAATTCTTGCTCCCTTCGAGCATTCATTCTGGCTAAGTCAACTTATGAACAAGTAAAGATGGTTTATTTGCAATAGTATTTTTTATGTTCTTGCTGTTGTGATTTACTAAACTGTAATGTATTGATCAAATTGATACTAAACCCCATGGATGTAATAAATGATCTAAAATAAAAGCATGTCTACAAACTTTGATTCGTGCATTTTAGCCAACCATATTGCATGTGAAATGAAATTAGGTCTTCAAATTTGTACTTCATGACTAATATGTGGTTTCACATCAGATATAAAGCAACTCAATAGGAAACAATCAAACAACCTCACAATTCTAGTAGACAATGGCTCAAATGTATATTGATAGTCATCAACATAACCTTTTTGAATCAATTTAGAAAGTGTACCTTGTACATCATCAAATTCAAAGGACTAAATCTTACTTGCAAGGATTTGAGAAATTGCAACAAAATTGACAACTAATTATTTTGTTCATCCACTATAACAATGTCAAAGCTCATCCCTATGATGCAAATGATGCAATCATCAGCCTTTGATTTTCAAGTACATTATGAAAATCAAAGAATTTTTGTACCTTAAAGATCCATCCTAATGGATCGTCACTCTCAAATTTGGGAATCCTCAATTTTATTGCTTTCATCATATCATCAACAAGAGCTAGCCAAACTCCAGGAAACTCTGTATTTTAGTAAGGGTAAAGATACCATTTTCTGCTTCCTTATTTTGTACTTATATATTGCTTCTCCTACAGATCTTTAGTTTGGTGTTTAGGGGTCTGTTTGTCTAGCTTTTCTGGTAGATACATACACTTTTTTAAACTTTTTTTAACAAATTATTTATCAAGAAATAGATATAGATAAAAAAAAAAAGTTGGCAGTTCTCATCAAAAGATCAAATAGATGAAATATAGATGCAAATCAGACATATTTACACATATCGCTTTGATACAGACACAGATACAGATGAAAAATAGACCATTCAAATAAACCCATATATGTTAGATCTATTATAGTTGTTGATTGTTGCAACTATGTTTGTAACTTTTAAACTACTATTTGTTACAACTAGCTAAGAACTATTACATGTATGAGTCTATTTATGAACAATATAATCCTTGAGCCATCTCGATTGCCTCCTTTGTTTGCTTGTAACAAATATATGATATTCATGTAAGAAAATTATTCACCATCAAGTGGAACAATAGAAGATCTTATGCAAAATACTAGAATCTCGCAAATGAATTATGAGCATGGCATCCTATCAAACACCATTGATGTTGTTGTTTAGATTAAATGGTGCATGAATTTTTTTGTTTTGCTAAAAAAGTTGGCTGGATTGATATTTTGCTTACAATTTGTGGGCTTTCGCTTATGGATTACAACTTTGTATATAAAATGGATTACTTAATGTTGAGATGGCTGTTGACTCAAAAATAGCAATATTTTTTTTTTTAAAACTAAACAAAATGAATCATGAACTAAAATATATTAATTTTGTACAATTTGCAAGGAAAGGATCATGTAGCTTCAGTAAAGCAAAATTTCCCATCATCCTTAGGAAGATAATGAAGTAATAGATGTGTTAGCTAATTTT
Source organism: Combretum micranthum (assembly GCA_024138025.1). Classification (NCBI taxonomy): domain Eukaryota; kingdom Viridiplantae; phylum Streptophyta; class Magnoliopsida; order Myrtales; family Combretaceae; genus Combretum; species Combretum micranthum. The sequence continues at coordinate 640,129 of JAMXBD010000183.1, forward strand.
GCCCATGGGATGGGGTAGATGAAATTTTTGGGAAATTCTTCCAGTACATATTATGAACTTGCTACAATTAACATGTTTCAGTTTGGTTTCTGCTCGATGTTTAATTGGGACAAGGTTGGGCATGTTTTTGCAAATGTATAAATAGGTAGTATGTTAGCCTTCTCTAGTGCATCATGTGCAATTACAATTGAGCTATTTGTTTGGGGTAAAACTATTTGTTAATGAAAAATGTTTTTCCTTGAATTTTTTTCTGAAAAATACTATGTTTTTAGCATTTGACTAATTTATAAAAATAGTTTTCCATTTTTTTTTTAATAGGTGGATAATGAAAATATAAGGATAATTAATAATAAAATATATTTTATGATTAGAAATAAATCTACCTAAAAAAAAAATAAAAATGATTAATAATAAATATCGTTGATAGTCGTAAATTGATAGGGAAATTATTTATACTTGTATAATCTATTATTTTTCAAAAAATAAGCTGTAAATGGCTCTCTATTTTTAAAAAATAAGGGAAAATATTATTTAGTAATTGTCTCACTTTTCTTTAAACAAATTTTGAAAAACGAAAAAAAAAATTCTAAAAAATTTTTTCATCAAAACAAGTAGGACTAATGTAATTATCAATCTTTACGTGAAAAAAAAATCAAGGATATGGAGAAATCGTGAAAGGAGATGAAAGGCCCCCTCTCAAAAAATTTATATTGGATCATGTTACTTAGTATCTAAAAAATTTGATTAGTTTTTCTCATTGAAAAATACAAATTTTAAAATCTTGATCATAAAATGTCTCTTGAATATAAAAAGTGGTTTTGATATAAAATCTTAGTACGTAATCCTTTTTCATTTGCAAATAAGGAGAAATAGAGAAATTTGTATGATTATCGACTCATCAAATAAAAATTACACAAATACAAATGATATAAAATTAATTACTAAAATACCGACACATAATCGTGTCTAGTAGACATTGTTCTAATATTTTGGCATGAGTTGCATGTGAAAGCTATGACTTATATTGACATATTAATGGCCTTGCTGACAACAAATTAAAGAGACATTAACATTACTAAAAAATAAATAAACAAGCAATAGGCAAAGAGATAAGTTTTGATCGGTCGAACAAAAGTGTGTAGGGAATGAAAAAGCTAGTTGGAAAAAAAAGTTACTGACAACAAATTAAAGAGACAGTAACATTCAGCCCAAAAAAAAGAGTAAAAGGTGAAGAGATAAGTTTTGACCGATCAAACAAAAAGTGTGTTGGGAATGAAAAAGCCAACTAGAAAGAACAATTTATTATCAATGTTAGTACAATATCCTAAACCTTCACCTAACTTAATTAAAATAGTTTAATTGAGTAATATAATAGATAGTTAAGTTTAGACTTGGATTAATTTAATTTGGAAATTTAAATTAAATAATTTAAATAATTCGAGTAAAACAAACAATGAATCATGAGTAGATAATTAACATAATGAAATTAGTAAAACGTTAAGTTTAGATTTGAGATTTGACATTCTCTTCAAAATTTTCTATTTGTTTCACCCATTTATTATAATAAGAAATCAACTTTCAAAATCTTTACTAAAATCTTATTAGAACCCATTTTTATTAATTTCAAATACTAAACTCTTAAACAATTAAATTAAATGTTTCCTAAACTCTTGAACCCTTGAATTTTATTTTAACCTTCATTATCTTAAATCTACATAACTTTCGAAATCAACTACTTGTTTAAAAATATCAATTCAAACCCAAACTCAATTTAAATATTGGTTTCTTATAAATTAAACTTCTAAACTATATTTCTATATCAAGATATTAATTTTTAACATATAGATTCTTAAATAACCTTCTAATTACTTTCGATATTCAAATTAATCATCTGAAAGTTTTAAACCTAAAACCCTTATTTATAAATATCTTTTATTTAACCTTCCACTTTATCCTTTATATTTCTGTGACTTTTCCTTCTTCTTTTTCTTTCCAAAACCGACTCTCATCTCCCTCTTTTATTTTCCTTCTTCTTCCTTTCTTTTCTTCTCATCTTCCTCTTCAATTTTTCTTCAAGATCAAAGCCTAGGTTCTATCCCAACAAAATCTTAGATGAATTAAAAGATAGGAAATAAAGAACAAGCATGAAGTAGCTCAACATCTAAGGAGGAGTGGTAGTGGAGAAGATCAAATTTCATGTGTATGCTAAAAAGATAAGTTTAGTTGTTTTTCTTATTTTGGTTATTGTATATGCATATATATGATGAATTGGAACTAGAATTATGTAGAGTTTTGTGATTAAGTTGATAGATTAAAGGTATGAAAACATATATGTTAAAAACTTGGATATGTTTATGTATGAATAGAGATGGGGCTCGATGAGTAGTTTAGAGATGTTTGATGAAGTAGAACGAGAATATATGTATTAAAAGTAATGAAAATGAGTATGGATGTTACTTTCATAGTGTTTTAATTGAAGTAGGATGGAAACAATAAGTTAAAATAGATAAAAGAAACAAAGGAAATTCGCAATAACAGGGATCCATAGATCATGGGCATGATTCAAGCCTTGTGGGCTCATGTTTGAGATTTTTGGATCATCATGGGCGTGATTCAACCTATGATAAGCAATGTTTTGAAAATTTTGAGCGAATGATGGGCGTGATCTATCCCTTGGTAGCCTCGGGTTGTTTTTAAACTTCAAAATCCATGAATCATGGGAATGATTCGCCCTTTTGTAGCATTTGATTCTGATGTAGGTGTTTTCATGAATCACATGCATGATTTAACAAGACAAAGCTTTGTTTTGGGAATTTTTCAAAAATAAAGAGCATGATCTTTTCCTTGCTAGCCTCAGGTTGCTCTAAAACTTCGAAACCCAAAAATCACCAACATGATTATTAGCTCAGTGGCCCTATTTGACAGATTTCTAAAAATCATGGGCGTGACTTGTGTTTTCCCTACAGCGACACTTCATATTTTGATCATAACTTTTTCATCTGAATTCGGATTGGGAAGATTCAAAATGATACCGATAGCTTAAAAGGCGCTTTATAACTTTAATGTTTTAAGTTTTTAGAAATTATAAAAATATAAAGATATAAAATATAATTATTTCTAGCTACTGCATATCCAAACAAAATTGAAAACTTGTGTTTACTAGTTAAATGTATGTAGTTAATTATGAAATGAACTTAGTTCATAAACCTAAGTTCAACTTGATTAAATGGTCTAGAATGAGTAAAATAAATTAGATTGATTAAGTTTAATCACTTGGCTAAGATTAAGATAATATAAGTTTAACTTGGAATTGGCTTAGAATAATATGTTGGGATAAACCAAGGATATTATGAGAAATATGTTGTTTCAAATGTATGCTTGTTTAGGAAATGAGTCTTTTTTAATATAAATGATTTGATGATGCTTTTGTAATTAATGACTATAAACAAAGAGAAAAGAAAAACTTTGACAAACAATGAGAATTGTTTATATCTTGTCGGAGCGATCTTCACAGCAATGGTAGGGTTCCTAATTAGTATATGATCAAATAAGATTTATAAAATAAGTTTCACGTGAGTGAATAATTAATATGCTTGTATGAGTTTAAATTTTGAACAAAGATATGGATAGCTGATTTATTAATTGAGAGGGCCTCCAACCTATCCTTATCTCTATTTGGATTTCAAATACGAAAGGTACGCAGTGACGTGCTTGTTGTTCGTTAGGGTAGGCATCCTTGATGAATTAATACTTAAAGAAGGTCTAATAATTAAGTGTTGCTCGTACTTATGTCATTTAATCCGGTCCGAGGAGCAACAACCTTGTCCTGAGTGGGGCATAATAGTTAGGTGCTTGGACTACCCCCTTACCATGATGCAATGACAATTCATAAGTGGCTCAGCGAATAGCCAATGGGACAAACGATATCGGTGTAACATTTACTTAAGCTCGAGGGAATGTAATATGGTTTAGTTCATGATTATAGGACCTATTGAACTAAATAATATTATGGACTGAGATTAAGTAAAGAGCGAGTAGCGACTATGAACCTACATAACATTATTTTCACTTTTTCAGTTACATATAGGGGTTATAGGTATTCCAACTTCCCATATCAACCCCCTAAGTAGCTACTGTAACTTAGGACCCTCAGGTTCCTAGAGATTATTCCGGAGTGTGGGTACTCCAGTGTTGATCTATTTAATTTAATCTAAAGATAATAGCATGCCGTTGCTGCATTACATTTAGTTAAGCTCGTGTGTCACTTCATGTCCAGTTGTGTTATTGTGTACTGGACTTTGACTCATTATTGTTATTGTTGTCTTCTTTTTAGATGTTGTATTGATGATTGATGATTGATAATGCTTGTGTTGGGTAATGAGAGTTTTGGGAGGAGGAGCAAATTGAAGTAGGACTATGGATTTTTATTTTGTTTTGTTTCTGTATAAATGATTGGATTTTCTCCTTTGAGGATTTGTAATATTCTTTTAAAGGTCTAGTGGAGCCCAATGTTTTTGTAACAAGTCTTAGGTTTTGTTTACCATTATGAAAAGATATATGAGATACCTAATGGTATGATTTTATTTCTAAAAGTTGATCTACTCATGAGAGTAGATTATAATATGTTTTTATAAAGTTTAATTTTCAATCATTAAATCCACTTGTTCTCAAAATTTAATTATATGATTTCAGGATTTAAAATTGATTAGAAATATTCAAGATAACTAAATCCTTTAAAGAGGTCTATGTGTGTAATACTTAAGGTATTATATGTGACCAGGGACTTGACTTGCCTAAATTTTAAATGTAGAGTAAGTCGGGTACTTACGGTTGATGTTAGGAGTGAAAAAAAATGGTGCATGTATGAACCGCTAATAAAAGATGTCATTCGTTAAGAATCAAGGTGAATCACTCTTTTTAGATGTGATTTAGCACTGTACAAGTTTTGTTAAATCATATCTTATATAGGTGATTCATTAACGAAAATATAAATCACATCTCCTTTTGGTGATTTTACATCAGTATTTTAATTTAAAACATTTACACAAATACAAATTACATAAAAATAATTACTAAAATACCAATGCAAAATCGCATATAGGAAATGCAATTTATATTTTTGTTAATGAATGGTTTGAACAAGATGCGACTAAGGGTGTGAAAAAAAACCGATGATGAAACCGAAACCATAAAACCGATCCGAAAAATATGGTTAACCGGTTTGTTGGTGAAAAGACCCGACCCTCTAAATCCCGAGACTTAGAGTACCGAGTCCCCAACCACATATAACATTTTCACATTATATGTAAGGTTGTCCTAAATCTAACAGTTTATGAATATTGTTTGATCAAAATCACTACAACTTTATAAAGAACTTTCAAAGAAAACAAGATTGCTAACAAAAGCAATCTATACATACATTTACATCATATAATCATTGTTTAGTGTCAATACAAGACACTACAAAAATTACATGTTTGCTTAAATAAAAGGACCCTAGAGGATCTTAAGGTCTTTACAATAAATAGGCTTAACTAACAAGCCTTCTATACATAACTTTTTCCTTAGCAAAAATTCTTCCCAAAAGTCCAGGGTGATCGGATCCTATTTGTCCCACTTATCCAGAAATCTCTCAAAATCGGACCCATAGCCCAAATCATCATAAAACTCGTCTCCAATACCTGCAAAGCAGCAAAAGTGAGCCAGAAGCCCAGTACACAATAACAAATGCAAAAACAAATCGTCAAATCAATGTAATGCATCATTAGACAGGTGATTATCTTTATTACACTTTCTTTCACAAATCAACAAGAGGGTATTCAAACCCGGGTCACGCTTCGGGAATTCAAGGATCCTGAGTAACAGCGGCTGCTCAGGGGGTTGATATAAGCAGTCCGAATACTTATATCTCCTATATCTATTTCACGAAGATAATAGCTTCATTTAGGGTTTAAAAGTCGTTGCCCAACTTTACTTAAACTCAGTCCATAACATGAGCCTAGTTCACAAGTTCCCATAAACTTTGAACTAAATCATGGTATTTCCCTCTAAGTTTAAGCAAACGTTACTCAGATACTATTCCCCTTATCGGCTACCCACTTAACCAAAAGAATCGCTATTGCATCATAGCGTACCATTGCATCATGACTTGGTTAAGCGCCTAACTAACATGTCATTGCATCATGACAGGTTTGCTGCTCCTCGGACCAGATTAAACAGCGTAATAGACATCTAATTCATTTAAATATTAAGTCAAATTAATTTAAATCAGATTAGGGATGCCTATTCCTAGCAATCATCAGACAAGTTATTGCGTACCTGAACCCGTTAGTATATAACTAGGATCTCTCGGTGAAGAACTAACCGAAGAATCCTTAACTAAAATAGGAATGTCACAATAATCAATAAATCAATAAATATAGATTTCACACTCACAAATATACATAGATATTATATCTATATATCACAAATAAATAAAAGAAATTCAAATAATTGAATACAAAGTCATAAATAAGCATTTAATCATTCTGTTATATTTTAAATCGTTTAACAAATACTTAATTGCTCAAATAACAAACTTCGGAAAATTTTAGAAAAAGTTTTTAAAATTCAAAAGCACAAGGGAGTGCCGGCGGCTTTGAGCCGGTGTTCATCACTATGAAAAACAACACTGCCAACGCTGGCAGTGCTCAAGGGTACGCCAGCTACCTTCATCCTACCCCGGCGGCTTTGAGCCGGTGTAGGATGAAAACCCAAAATTTTTCAAAAACGTCCAGAGAGGTGCAAGCCGTCCGCTTACCCAAATACGCTGGCAGCTTTAACACATACGCCGGCAGCTTTAACACATACGCCGGCTTTGATTCCCAGTAGCCGGTGTATAATATGAAAGGATGAACGCCGGCTGACTTTTCTAGCGAAAGCTAGCAGCGTTCGGTCGACCTTAAGAAATTTGATTCTGTGGGCTTTCAACACCGCCTGTAGGCTGGCGGCGTAGAAACCCCAAATGCGGGTGTACGTTTAAAAACAGGCCTATACAACATAATACAAATCCCCTGTTTTTCCACTTCGAAAATTCTATCCTATTACACTTTAAAACCTTCCTCAACTACATTTTCAACTTCATATACACACTCCTATCTACACTACTCAAACTTAGCAACTCAAAACATGAAATCAACACATTTAAACACTTCCAATTCCACTTCCATCCATTCTAAATTTTCCTACACAAATCCTCTTCACATCCTTCCAACACTTCATATCACTTCTACAATACATGCACAAACTCACACACTCACAAAACACATTCCTAGCTCATCTCAATACATGAACAAGCAATTTAGATAACCTTAAACTCATTTCATTTAAAAGCTCATACAACCACAACAAGAAAGGAAAACAAAATAACAATCATAATTGAATCAACTCACATGTAAATGCCTTGCCTTGGAAAGAAATTTGATTTTTTTTTTTTTTTAAAGCTTGCTATAGATCTTAACTTGAACTTGGAATTTGGATTGAAAGAAGAAGAAGAAGAAGAAGAAGAGATAGAAAGAAAAAGTAAAATTCGGATAAAACAATGGCTGCCCCTAAAAGTAGGTTAATTAAGTAAAATTTAGTTTTAAACATATTCCAAATTTGCCCTTTAAGGCATATATAACTTTAATTTGCAATTTGGGTGAATTTGAGTCTCATTTGGGCTTCATTTGGGGCATAAATGCTAACTTAACTAAGGAAATAAAATTCTATCACTAATCTTGTGAAAACCAAGGTTGATTTTATAAATCTAACTTAACTAACACCTTAATGTATAAAAGACATAATTAAAAATTTTACTACACACACATTAATACATATAAAACAAAGGTATTAATTTCAATATATATATACAAAATAATACATTTTAGACTACTAGCAACACAACCATCATAATCATCATGTTCATTCAATTCAATACTTAAGATGAATAAATAAACACATGGAATTTAAATAGACTTTGAACCTAGATCATTTCAGTTGGTTTCGGTTTAGGATTACGGTTTTTTTTTTTCTGGTTTTCAGTTTCGGTTTGTAATCACAAAACACTGATGGTTAACAGTTAACCGTTTTAATATTTATAAATAGTATATATATAATTTACATATACATATAATTATTTTTTAATATATATATATATATGTGCATATGATTTACATATACATATAATTTAATTATGTTAATATTCCTTGGATTTTGATTAAAATACTATTGTCCAATATCTGATGGAGTTAATATGGTAATTGATTTAGTTTGATTTTATTGATAATGATATATCCAAAGGTTTGTTTTTGTCCTTTTCCTTAATTTGATTTTCTTTTTTTTTTTTTTAGCTCTTGTAATATATATAATAATTTAAAGAAAACTTTAGGCTAAAAAATAAGGTTTGTTGAAATTATCAATTTGATTTATTGAAACCATTACGTTAAATGGTTAAAAACCAAAAACCGAATAAATTAACCGAATAAAACGGTTAACCGTTAAGACGATTAACCGTTTATCATAGACCAATTAAGGATCAGGATATTACAAAAACAATTATTACGGTTAGGTTCAAAAAATAACCGATCCGTGAACACCCTTAGATGCGACCTAGCAAAACATTTATAATACTAAATCTCATCTAAAAGGAGTAATTCACCTTAATTCTTGATGAATCGCATCTTTCACTAGTGATCCATGCAAGCAACATTTTTCTCTTACCCCCGACATTAACACTAATAATAACTTTTTCTTTCCATCTTGCTTTTTCATTCTCAACACACTTTTTGTTCAACCTATCAAAACTTATATTTTCACCTTTAACTTTTTTACAATGATAATATCTCTTTAATTTGTTGTCAACTTTTTCTTTCCAATTGGCTTTTTCGTTCCCAACAAAGTTTTTGTTCAATCGGTCAAAACATACCTCTTCACCTTTTACTTGGTTCCCCCACCCCCTGGTTGCTGAATGTTAATGTTTCTTTAATTTATTATCAACAAGGTGAGCCTTTTAATATGAACATATAAGTCACAACTTTCATATGTGACTCATGCCTAAATATTAGAATCATGTCTACTAGACATAATTTTATATCAATATTTTAATAATTAATTTTATATCATTTATATTTATGTAATTTTTATTTGATAAATCGATAATCATATAATTTTCTCTTTACAAATAAGTCAATCATTATTTTTTTTATCTTTTTTTTATATGGTATACTGTATAATGGTTGTTTCATAATATATTATCCTTTTATTAGAGTCGTTATGTATATGGTCCCTTTCATTAGTAAGAAGTATTACGAGAAATTCAAAGATTATTTCTTATGGTATGGCACGTCATATTCAAGAAGTAAATTTATTTTATGAGCGACACCAACATGGAGTTAATAATGGGAAAGCTTGATCATCCAACATCATGCTCCTTGCTTATTACCGTGAATGTAAATTGTCAGGCAAAATTATACCTAATAGCGACAATGTAAGCATATTAGGTTCACTACTTAGATTGTAAAATCACAGGGCACGTAGAAACTTGGAAGTTTTAACATGGAGTACTAGTCCTAAATAGTTTGTCGGTTTGGGTCGACATCATATATCAATATCATAACCTATAATTAGGATAAAAGAATACTCATCATATAGGACACCTAATCGTAACCTCGTGTAGATATTGAATGTTATAGGGGAGGTTCATGATATATATTTTAAAGATAAATGCTGACTTCAATATATGAACTTTATACAAAAATTAATTTAGTACTTGAAGTTTGATGATAAATTTAATACACAGTCAAACTTCATGCGACTATTTACCTTATAGCATTAATGGGCTATTTTTTTCATTTTAGAAAATAGAGGAAACAGTATTCACAATGTACAAGAAATAGTCATTAAAAATCAAATCAACTACTTTAAAGTTTATGTACCAAATTGAAATTTTTATTAAAGTTTAGGTACCAAATTTGACATATTCCTATTTTATAAGACCTACTTATATAACAAAGGATATAAGTATGAATTCTAAATACCATGTAACTCTATTGTAATGTATGTAGGATACATGATTTAGAGTATCCAAGATCTACCCTATAAAAATTACTAGATAATATTAATAAATGGAAAATAAATAGTGATACAATTATTTCCAGGGTACAATCAATTTAAAAGATTAAAAAACAAAAAGAGCCAAGTTTATATATTGAAAACTCTAAACTACTATGTAGTTACCTAAAACACCTCTCATGCCGTTGTTTTCTTTCCCATCTTATTCCCTTTACCCTTTTCTTTTTTATTTGTAAACTCCTATCTAATTTACTATAACTTTTCTACTACAACAAGACACCATCACTTTTTAAGATGATTGTTTTATAGTGTTTATGAAGTAAAATATGTTCTTCAGTGATATGCTTTAATCTTTTAAGTTATATATAAATATAAGTTATCTTCTTAGGCTTGTTAATACAAAAGTATCTCAAAAAGTTTCTAATTATTGAAATTCTGTACAAGTTGTTTTCTCATAGCAATTTGAAATCATATAAATAAGTTTCACCCAGTGTTTATTATTTTTTTTTTTTCATCATAGCGAGGGAGGGAAGATTCAAACTTAGCACTTCTCACTTGAGAGATTCAAGAAGATACCACTAAATTATAATATTATTGTCCACCAAGTGTTTATTACATATTTCAACTTTTACATATACATATATATATATATATATATTCAAATATCACATAAACAGGTCTTATATAAGGAAGAACTAGTGACATTAGAATATTAATTTTTAAATCTTTTTTGAAATGCAGCTTACTACATAAATATATCAAAGTATGGTGTTCTTTTTGTTGAATGAGAACAATACATATTACTTATAATATCTAAATCCTACTGGTTCCATGAGGTATTTTATACTAATAGGTTTTACATGGTATATAAACGAATCACATTATTACACAAACTATTAAGTTTGATTGGGGAATCTTTAAGTCCAAATCGATCTTCTAGAGCATTAAATCAAGTCGAACTTGAGTTTAATACTGTTTAGTTCAATTAGCTCACTAGCTTAACTATGTATAAATATTAATCTAAGTTCAAGATGAATTTGGATAATTATGTTATTTTAAGTATAATTGAATTTTTTATTAAATGTATCAAGTCTAAACAAATTTAATCGAGGCAAACTTGAGTTTATGCAATGTCACTTTGAGTTGGATTTAAATTTGAAATTTTAAGGTTAGTTAGCCTCAAGCTTAGCATTACATGGTCTTGATTTAATTCATTTGCAATCTTAGATGCTAGACATAGAATGGTTCTAAGGTAAAACAAGAGCAAAATACAAAATTTAATGCCTATGACTTATATAAAGTAGAGTACAGATAGTTACTTATACCTCACTCACTTGTACATGCTTACCCCTATCTATAATTATAGATTACGTATAATTTAAAAAACAATTAATTATATAAGGTTTAATATATATCATGTAACATTTGGTTTATGTATAATTGAAAACAAAATTGATTATATAAGATTCAATATCTATCTCGTAATATTTAATATATATCCTCTAAATACATCCTACATTAACTACTTAAGGTGAAAGTCAATGCTTGAGAGTTGTATGCATATATTCCCAATTTTAGTACCTAATTTTTAATATTAATGCCCAGTACTTATAAGATAAAATATGAATAGTTACTTCTACGCTACCCACTTATACATGCTCACCCCTATCTATAATTATAGCTTATGTATAATTGAAAACAAGATTTATTATACAAGGTTTAATATATGTCTTGTACTATTTAATATTTATCCTATAAATACATACTAAATTAACTACCTAAGGTGAAAGTCAATGCTCGAGAGATATGTGCAAATAACCCTAAATTTAATACCTAAATTTGATGTTAATACAGATATACTATTAAACTTTTAAAGGTTATAGATATCCTCTAAATGGGTTGAAGTCAAAATTTAGACTATATGCAAATATAAATTAATTAGTTTGAGAAATATCTCTCAACCTCAAGATCAAATTTTCTTGTGCTAATTTATTAAGATTTATCACTACTTACAAGTTTTTTTATTATTTTTTTTTTTTTTTGTATTGTATTGAGAAGAGTACCTGTAAAAATTAATTACTCATTTAAGGTTGGGATGAAAATAATTATCAATATACAGTCATAAAATTGCAACTAACAAAAAGGATATAAGATTTACATTAAAATCACAAGAATAACAAGTAATATGAAAATATGTATATATATATATATATATATTGCTTTACTTAAATGTGATATAAGTTTAGTAAGACTATATCGCCTTTGTCAAAGGGTTCATAACTGTAATTTATTTGAATGTTCGATAGTTGTTGATTTCATTTGTGGTTTTGGATTTCATGGTTGAAGTTGTGAGATTATGTTGGTGATTGTATTTGTATCGTGCATTCATTATTGTCATTTGGTCAAGAACCCGGTAGAGGGAGTTTAGAGAGAGAGAAAGTTCTAATTGGGTAGAGAGAGAGAGAAGTCCAAGATTGATGGTGTGATTCTGGTTGTCCTGTTTGGGTTGTCTAGTTTAGAGAGAGAGATTGGGAGCCTCGACGAGAGAGTGAAAGTGAGAGACAAGGAGGGAGAGAGTGAACAAGGGAGTGAGTGGGAGAAGAGACGACGATGGCGGAACATAGAAGCTTGAAGACTGTCAGAACTGTTTTTTCCTATGTCTTTATATTGCGATTAATAAACGCATTTTATGTGCAATAATTTATATCTTGTTTATAAATCATGATATAAGTACGGTATTTAAACATAATATAATATTTTTAAAACATGATCTATATATAAATTTGATATATCTTGAATAATAAATATAATTTTATAAAATATTTTAATAATTATTTTCAAACCAATTATACCTTGATAATTATTTTTCGTACAAGCCATTGATGTGTTTTTGTCACCCGATAAAATTATTGGCATTTCTCTCGAAAACTTAAAGCAGCTTCCGACCAATAATAAAATCTTCTTCTCCTCTAACATCCATCCACGTGGTCGACGACCCCCGTTGCCCGCAGCCCTTTGTTTCCTTATCCTCTCTTCCGCAGTCAAATCCTCTCCTTTCCTGCCTAAATTGCGCGAATCTCCTCCCCTATATAAAAACCCAATCTCTCAGTTTGTCAACAAAGCAACAAAACCAAAGGAAAAATGTCGAAACTCACCGTCACCGTGACACTTGCAGTCATCTTACTTGTCACCTTCTCCGACGCCCGTTCTCCGTTAGATCCAACGGAGAATGACGTCACAGGGACCCAATCCGACGTTATACTCCTCCCAAGCCAGAAGCTTGAATCCGAATCCAAATCCGTGAAAGAGGAGCCCAACCACAACTTACAAGCAGAACCCGATAACTTCCACACCGTTGACCTAACCAAGATAGTGTTCCGACCCGAATCCCGTCAGTTCCACGACCGGATCGTACCATTATCGTTCCGGGTGCCATTGAGGCGGGGACACCGATGCCGACATGGACAAAGGCTATTCAGGCACCGCGGCGAAGCGCCAGAGAGAGGGGTTTTCTTTCCAGATCATACGGACGTGGACAAAGAGAAGTTCCGATCGGAATTCGGCCCGAGACCGATATTTCCTGTTAGATTGATTCGGATCCATCATAGGAAGCCTAGGTTTGGGAACATGGATATGGCGTGGGATGATGAAATGACCGTCCCCCACATCCAGCACCACCGTCACTTTGGGCGTTCCGATGAGGACGGGGAGGAGAAAGCAGAGGAAATCGAAAAGGAAAAGGAATTCCATCACCACCACCACCATCACCATCACTATCCTCGTTACGAGTTCAAAGAGAGAAATGGTGATGGCCAAAAGAATGGGTTGTTTGGTAAAATCCGCAAGTTTTTGAATGGTTTTTAAATACCCGCCCGGGAGGCAAATAGTTAGGTGGTTCAGGAATCACCGGACGTGGCTTATAAAGCCTGTATGAATAGAAAATGCGTGGTCTAGCAGCGAGTATACTAATGTTTATAGTGATAATAAGTGATAGATGCGTGTATGCATCTAAGTACTTTCTATTTATAACTATAGGGAATGTGGAATCTGAAATATCAAGAGAGATGGGATGCACATGTACATCCCCTTTCTTGTGATTTACTCTTTTGTGATATATGTGATACATGGTATTTATGCTGTTTTTAGCTGTCTTCTTTTGGGTTATCAGTTTGTGCGTGTACGTATATAAGTTTGTGAATTTCTTTGTCATCCTCAAAGATGTAAACAGTGAAATCTGCAGTTGTTTTTCCTGTATGTACTCTCAAATCTCAAACAATTCTACAGGAATCTAACCCATGAATGGTGGGATAAGCCATGAACCAATAACCCTGGAACTTAAACTATAGAGGAGTTCACTCATCATTAGTTCAATATAATCCAATGAATAAAAGACACTAGAAATTACATTAGTTTCCAAAAGAGCTCGAGCAAAAACCACCATTTTTGTAGTTGCTAGCTAGCTCGGCGCAAGGCCATGGGCTTACCTCTATAGCAGCCCCTTTTACATCAGAGCAAGCCCATGGAGCTCTCCTTGATCCTGGCAGGCCACGCAGGTTTATATTCGAGAGACAAATATTAATAAATGGCGAGCCTCTAATCCCACGGATTAAGCCTGGTTGCTGAACCTTGATTCCCCAAACATCCTTAATTGTAATGCCCTTCACATAAGGAAGGGCATTTCTGTTGTAATATACATCTGGGTGATCCCCAACATCGCCTGCAATTTTGATTCCCTTGCGCGCATTTTCCATGTAAACATCTGACACTGTTATGTTCCTTATGTATCCGCCCCTGCCAATGTTGGTTTTCACATGGATCCCAACTCCCATGTTGAACAAGTTGATGTTCTCGGCAAAGACATTCTCTACCCCACCAGAGGTTTCGCTCCCAATGGCTATGCCAGCAAACGGAGATGATCCTGTCAGACGCCGGATGGTGATGCCACTGCTACGGCGACCATATGCCATTCCATACTCGTCCCATCCACTTTTAACGGCAACAATATCATCTCCAACAGAAATGTAGGAGTCTTCTATACATACATTTGAACTTGAATCTGTGGAAACACAGTTATGAAGTGAATTTAAAAGGACTGTGGTCCTAGTTATGTGATAAAGAATAAGTTTGCCTGCCTGATATATTGCTGCTCAAGAAAGCAGTAACATTTTTACAATCAGGATCTGGTTTATATGGCAACCTTAATTAGATTTCTTCCACATTTATATATCATAATATTCAAATCTTCCAATGAGACATCGTTATAGAAGGAGACAACAGATAGAACTAGAAGTTAAGAAATCAATATGTACCTGGGTCAATTCCATCAGTGTTAGGGGAGTTTGCGGGTGCTAATATGGTTACATATCTGATGACAACATTGCTGGTAAAAGGAAAGCAACATTGTAAGAGACAACCTGTACAACTAAGCCATCTTTTTATTTAGCGATCTTTGAGATCGAGAATGCTGAATAATGACTTGTAGGCAATATTTAAATGTGTATGCTATGTACTAAGGCAGCCAACAGATTTGAACTGCTAAGTATCGGTGCATTTGGACTAACCATGCTAGGATTAGCTCAAAGAAGAAGACTCTTTCATTACCTGCAGTACACAGGGTGGATATTCCAAAATGGTGAGTTCTTGAAGATCACATTGGAAATAATAATGCTTCTTGAATTCACAAACTCAATGAGATTTGGCCGGGTGAATCTCAGAGTTCTTTGCCTCCACATGTTCCACCATACTTCCCCTTGACCATCAATAGTCCCATTCTCACCTGCAAAACACCATAGTTATTTCTTAAACCACATAAAACAAGCCATTCAATATGCAACAATTGAAGTATAATCACCATCACTATACAATGTTATTGATTATAGGTTAGATGTTTCCCAACATCTTACTCAAATTTCATACAATATGAAACTTAAAGATTGATTCACCGCTAATGAGATTTTAGGATCTTTATGACCAGCCGAACATTTTTCCAACAGTGACTTACCTGTAATGACTACATCCCTGACTCCTTCTCCATGGATGAAGCTGATATACCTTCCTCCAGGACGTTCCCTTCCTCTTCCATAAGATGGCAATGGAGCAATCAGGGGCCAGGTCCACGTGTCCTGCCTCAACAAACTACAAGTCAGAAGAAACCACATGAAAATATCTAGTAGTATGATTCACAAATGTATGGTTGATTCTCTGAGAATGAAGTCTACAGCTCGAAAGACTGTGGCACAAATGGAATCAAGCAAATTTGTGTATTTCAAAATAAAGCAGTAAAAGTTTCTGCAACAAAACAATAGTAATCATGAACGTTTGAATCCCATAAGAAAGCATTTCTTCTACTTTCTTATCACAACTGATAATTTAACTTTGAGCATAATCAAAGCAACTAATTATATCACCTTCATTTTGCTGGATCAAATTTTATTAAAATTGAAAAAAGGGACACAAGAAAAAAAGAAGAAGAAGAAGAAGAAGAAGATTAAGGGCATCGTCATACCATGCATTGTGTATTACTCATTGAATATTTTTCCTACCAAGGGGTTCTCTAGCAATTTTTTCAGGTATGGAAAGAGTAAAACACATCATTTCCACTCTTTCTTTGAGCATGGTATGAAACAACTCATAAAAGAATAAATATAGCCTACAGAAAAGCATTAGGATAAATTAAAGTTCAAAAATAAGAAAACAATTGATAGTTAAGTACGCAATATATTATTGAATTTATACTTGAATTCGCATGCTTCTTATATTTTTCCCATTTAAATCTTGCATTTTTTTTCTTTTAATTTTTCTTTAATATTCATGTGCTAATACCATAGAGCACTATCAAATATTAGTGACACCCCAAATTCCTAATGGAGCACACTTACAATTCTTAAAATATTTGGTTACCACACAATTTCTCATATAGTAATAACATTTATTATTATTATTTCCTTTTTTCTTTCTACAAACTCATTATTGAATCTAACAATTTTCTTAAATGATTTGACGCTACAGCTACTACAAAATATATGGTCATCGTTGTTTTTATTTTTTGTTTTTAGCCAAACTCGTCTGTTCAACAGAAGAGATTAAAAAAAATACTGACCTCGTCCCTTGAATAGACAAGATCAATCACTTATGACCTCGTCTATTCAAAAGACGAATTCAACTTATCTAAATCTAAGATTATTTTCATCCCAGTGGTATTTTTGTAATTTTTTAAAAATAAGAATATTAATTTCCTTTTCTCCTCTTTACGAGGACATATACTCTAAATGAGTCGAGTCGAGACGATGTTGATTCAAATGGAAAACTCGAGTTTGAATTCAATGAAAACTTGAGTTTGAATACCAAGCTTTGACTTTTAAGCTTGAACTTGACCCGAAGCAATACTCAATGAGCTCGAGCATGGCATGATTAGGCTTGATTATTTATATAAAAATCAATTGGACTAGGTTGGATTTAGAAATAAAATAGAGATATTAGTTGAGTTAATATTAAAATATAATAAATGTGAACCATTGGATATAAAAAGAAAAAAAAAAAGAAAGCAATGTGTCAAAAATAGGCTTTGAAAATGGAAAAAACATTAGTTTTACAATTTTTCTTACACAAAATATAAAAAGTTTAAATAGACTCATGAGCCTCTAGAATCAAGTATCTTAAAACTCGAACTCGAACTCGAACTCGAACTCGAACTCAAACTCAAACTCAACTCTATTGAAATTAAGTCAAATTTGAGCTACCTTCGAATCAAATTTGAGTAGTTCACATATGGACTCAATTCCCTTGCGGTCGAAGACAATCGTTATAAAATTTTCACAAAACTAAGAAGGCTGGATCTTGCGTCCACTCTTAAGCATGTTCATTAATGAGCAATCGTCTATAGTGTCAGCCCAAAAGTGGAGAATTGGGGAAGAGAAATCTAGGAGGTTTATAATGTTTTTACGGAAAATAAGTCTGTTGTAAGTAATTCTCATTGTTCCAATCTTGTATTTCAAAATAGATACCCAATGCCTAATTAATACATGATAAAAATGATGGCCCCATGGGCACAATACTCCAAGCACATGTAAATTGAATCCAAGAAGTGGAGTCTTA
The DNA here is from genome assembly GCA_024138025.1 of Combretum micranthum. Lineage (NCBI taxonomy): Eukaryota > Viridiplantae > Streptophyta > Magnoliopsida > Myrtales > Combretaceae > Combretum > Combretum micranthum. The sequence continues at coordinate 658,312 of JAMXBD010000183.1, forward strand.
TTACAGATAAGCAATGACCCCTCTTCCGAGAGTGAGCCATCACAGCTAGATCAGAACAATAATATTGAAATCTCCTCCTCAAACATACCATATGATGTGTGGTCTAATTATTAGTTATATATATGCACCATTAAGCATCTTGTCATTAATTGTGATGTGATTATTTTTATTTTTTTGTGGAAAATTGTGACGATGCACCACAAAATAAAGATTGATTTAGGTCTAGCAATGTGACCATAGGACTCCAAGTCCGATCGTATTCACACTGTGAATACAAACATAAAAACTTAAAACTAATTAGCTCAATGAAACAAGACTTGAATTGTTTATAAGCATGTTCGACCGATTTATGTGCTTTCTAATATTGGCATGATTCTTCCCTATGTTAGGTAGTTTGAGGAATTCACTCATTCGTGTCAACCGGAATAATAATAATAATAAATTATAATAATAATACCCATTTAATCTTTTTGTAGTTATTTTTACTACTTTCTTAACTTTGTTTGCCCTGGCATTAAAAAAGACAACATATTATTTAATTTTTATTATTTATTCTAACACCATCTAATACTAATAAACTGCTTTTTCTTCCTGAAAAAAGAGAAAATAGTGTTATGAGGTAGTAAAATAGCCATAAAAAATTTGATTATGTATTAAATTGATTCCCTTGAAGTTTAGTTACTAAATTATATATATATATATATTTTTTTTTGAAGTTCAAGTTCCAAATTTTAAAATATGTCCGATTATAATAAAATCAAAATTGTGGAGTAAAAGGAATGTAAACCTGCTATCTTTAAGAACAGTCTCCACTAGGAAGATAACATGTAAGAAAAAGCCTCCACATCAAGACATGCATGTAAAAGTAAAACTCTTTTCTTGTGTAATAGTGTTGCCAAAACTAGATCAGCCATGAGTGTGTGTGTGTGTGTGTGTAATCCATAATCGATCCTACGTTGTACAATTAAAATCTAGGTAATTTTACATGGTTGACCATAGAAAGACAGATTTCGGTGGTTTCTGCTAGTGCAAAATCTACGTGGCAAAATAACAAACGCCATTAATAGAGGTTCACGGATGTAGATGGAATAAGGTAAGTAATAGATTAATCTTTGGTCGTAAACATAAAGATGCGATCTGGGGTCATGCTATACAGCTGTATTATTTAGTCCAGCTATTATATCTCTCAACCTTTTGGGTGCCCAAACGTGAATTGCACATGCAGCCAAACAGCAACAGACCCACCATATTTTCCATTCATGTCCTTAGCATTTGACCCACTGTGCTTCCCATGAACAAGCCCAGACCTCATATTTATAAAAAGATTACAAGTTCTATGTTGAGCTTGAAACACTTAAAACAGAACCACAGGACCACAACGTAAGATAAGATTTCACCCATACTACCCTCCTCAAAAAACCTTAACACTATATTCCATTCCGAGGAGCCGTTGAGTGTACTTGTAATTTGTCCAACAAATAAAATCCCCATAAAAAGCATGGTCCCGTGAATACATTACGTGTACGACTTACGGGTAACGCAACATCCGTGTCTTTTATACGGCTTTTGCGTGTAAATTTATTGCACGGATCAAATTACGGGGGTATTATTGAATAAGTTAGTCATTTGACAACTTAAAATAAAAACTCAGTCATAATTTGGTGAAACTCATCATCATAATTGAACAAAACCGACCACTTACCACAATTAAATCAACCTACCATAATTAATTGAACAAACTTAACTGATAAATCTATCACAATTCTGGGAAAAAAAAAATTATCTCAATCGGACGAAACCTATCACAGCACAACCGAGTCTTGTTTTAAGTAGTCAAAGGAAAACTTACCCTATTAATTCCCCAAATTACAGCTGTGCTAACCTAATTGATTGGGAGTCTGTCTAGAGGACCAGACACATTTAAGGTGTCGACCTATACCTACCCTAGATATTTATTACGATAAAAATTTTATAATTAACTAACATTATTAAGGTAGGTTGAAGAGAATGCAGATACTAATACCCAGCGACAGATGTTAGCAATAACTAGAGTGGTCGAACATCACCTATTCCTTGTAATTGTTATCAATTATAAAGTAGAAAAACGAACAAGGAACATTTTTGTCATACAATTAAATTTAATTTGTGGTTAATGACTATACTATCCATCACCGGACACCGGCAGACCTTCATACATATAATATCTCTAAAAAGATCTCATAATAATTTTGATTCAATGGAATAGACATTTTTCTCAAATCAATCACTCCATAGTATTTATTTATTTATTATTATTTATTTTCACATGTAATACGCATAGTTAGTACAGGCACGGCGATCGCACATTGCCGGTCAGGGGTGACACGACACCAAATCATTGTCGAGTGAAATTATCTAACCAATAAAATTCTCGATGCCCGCAATTTACTCATCATCGAATATCCTCCCATCCTACTTTTTTACTATAAAAAATAACCTTAATTAAACACTATTTTAATCTAAACGATAAAGATTCACATGCTAAGCAGTAAGATAACATAGGTAACATATCTAATGACCCGTAAACAACAACGATTATTTAGCGCACACACACACATATATTGATTTTCTAGAAAATTTCTCAGTATACCCAGATATTTTTTGTCAAAAATTATTTAAATACAAGGGTGTTTGGAAATGGAAATTCACTATCATAAAATTGAATTATAATTTAATATCTAAGTGAATTAAACAATAATGTTCAATTATGATTGGTTTCAATACCATTGAAACAGCTAAATTGAGATAGTAGATTCATTCGAAACCTTGTTTAGTGCTTTCCAACATTAATCACGAAATTATTAAGAAAGTAAATTAGTAATTTAACCCGGCAGCAGTGAAAAGCGTTAAAAGACAAAGGGAAAGTGTTACCTGAACAGCTTTGATGACAGCACCTCTAGCCAAATAGAGAGTCATGTGACTAGTTAGATTAAAGCTCCCCGTTAAGTACACCCGGGGGTATGTACAGCAGCGTGCCACCTCTTCTTCTCAAGTGTTGAATCCGGTAAATAGCTGCCCGAAAAGCCTTGGTGTTGATCCTCCGGCCGTCGCCGACACCGCCGAAATCTGTTATCGATATCTTATCGTAGCGGTACCTCATGGGAACCATACCCGAACATGTTACAACAGCCGCCGCGTGTGACATGTGGTTTAGGAATGGTATAATTAAGGAAAGTATTAGGAAAATGGAAGCTGAAAAACGTAGCATTTTGGGTGTAGAATCTTGTGGGATTTAGTGTGTTTTTCTTTTTTCTTTTAAAAAGTGGGTATGTGAGTATGTCAAAGGGAAAGGTACAAAATGGGAATTTGATGGGTAATGACAAATTATGTTAGGGTTTGAGGTTTTAGAAGTGGAAATGTTACAAGTAGAAGTGTCCAAATGAAACTTTAAGGATGATAAAGTGAATAGAGTAAAGCAACCCCAACATTCAAGAAGTCGGGGAGAGAGTGTGTATGAGCTTGGGAGAGCGAAGTAAGTTTGTCTGGAAGGAGTGTCTTCACTCTTTGAAGTACTGCGAGAAGTAAGTAAATAAAACTAGGAACTCCAATGGAAGAGCGGGGATAAAAATAAAAATGTTGAGAAGTGACGAATATTGTATTGGGGGATGATGACTCGGGGCACTGGGTTAAAGCCTAGATGCATGTGGGGGCAGCCATGTGATTTGCAGTTGGTTGATTAAGGGTTTGTTTATTTGCTGATAAATTATAGATGAATATTTTTATTTTTTAATAAATTATTTATAAAGAATTAAATATAAAAAAAAAGTTAGTAGTACTTAAAAAAATAAATATAAAAAATATAAATATAAATCAGACATATTTATAAATATAATTTTAAAAAAAATACAAATATAGATAAAATATAGACCATCTAAATAGACCTAAATGGAAGAAAATTATTTTCCATTAATATAATTTCATTGACGGGCGCTCTCCACGCATTAATTAGAACATTTATTAAAAATATTTTGAATGCATGTTTATGTTTGGTGTTTGAATTTTAGTACAAGTTTTTATTAATTAATTAAACTCTCAAATTATCAAATTTATACCCATTTGGTTCATTGATATGACCAGTGATGTTTGGTATGCCAGAACCAAAATCATTCAGAATGAAATAAATTTGAATAGTATAAAAGGCAGAATAATAAATTCATTTCTTTATTTGAATACATCGTAAAATAAAATGGAATTAATATGGATACATCATGGAATAAAATATAATCGATATGATATTTGTCAAAAACATCATCAATTATTAGTGTGGACAATAAATGTATAAGAAGATAAAAAGGTAAATTTAGTATAGTAGTTATTTATGAGAAAGGGATAGAATTATAATTCCGCCTTCTCAATGACAAAATCGAAACCCCTCAAAGTCGAAATCATTGATTCCTAGGAATCTCAATTCCGGCTTTTAAAAATGCATTCAAATATAAGAATGGAAATAGAACACAGAATCACGATTCCATTCTAGGTTCATTATCGCACACCAAACGTGATATTGGGCTTGATCCATCTATTGTCATTCCTCCAATTATTTTATTTATTGATACAAGCTTTAAGTATTTAGTTTAACCACTATCTTTTATTTAAGATGTAAACACATACTCTTTTAGGCACAAAAAAAATGACGCTTGTAATGTTTTAACATGTCATTTTAGAATGGAAAATTACACCATAAATTACCAATAATGGGAATAAATTTAAATAAAGTATTAACATTTTAATTAACGTTATATAAAGTAATACAAATAAGCAATTGACATTTTGTTTTGTCCAAGCACACAGTGTCACAGTCCGAAAGTTGAGAGTTTAGTGAGAGTATTCAACTTAAGCATGTAGTATTGTAAGTGGCATCAGCAAGGTAGTTTATCCAGGTGTGGGTTCACTCTAAAAGCAGGTCTAGCCTTCCGTAAACAAACTGGTTGGGAGCTAATACAGCTCTCCTAATAAGGCCATAGCAAGTCGAAAAAATGGGCCTCCAAAACACAAGGAGGACTGTGGTAAGGCCAAGAGGATGCTCCTAAAGATAATGTTGACTGGAATAGACTTGAGATAATCAAGAGATGGCTAGCTTGCCATCTAGATTAACAATGGACGACAATATGAAGGATGGCTAAGTGTTACACTGGCACTTTAGGAGGGGAGAACCTTTCGTCCTGTGATATTTGATATCAGAGCTAAAGTTCCAAGCTCTGTCAGATTACTTAAATGCTACTCAAAGTACTTAGTGAGTGGATGGTTCTAGTTGTTGAGGCGGTTTGTGTGGATGAAGCTCAAGAAAAGTAGCCACTAGAGTAAGGACATCATTGCTAAAGGCCAACAGTGTCGTGAGTCGTCAAGACAAGAATTTTCCCAAATATTATTGTCAATTCAGCTTGTATGGATGAAGTTTAAGCGAAGCGATCACTAAAGAAGGATATTGTTGTTAAAGGATAGTTGTGCCGCAAGTTGGGATTGAAGTAAGAAATTATGCTCAAACCCCACTTTTGGACAACTCTATAAAGGTAATCTTTGTCACGCCCCATAGGGTACCCTAAACGTGGCAGTCCACCGCATATAATATTAAAGCTAATGAATAACAACCTTAGTCATGCAGAAGCTTCGATATCATATGCAAGGCGTGCTTCCAAATAGTAGGAGACTCATAGGGGTATTATGTTTAAATAGATAGCAAAAGCAAGCATGAACTTAAATAGATAAACATAAGGTCTTCATTTAATAACAAATTCGTACATCATCTTAGGGGCATTCTCCCGCCTTAAAGTCTTTGTTCAACTATACTAATAACAAAATAAACATAACTACCACATAAGCCTACTATAGAGATTTTCCTAGAAGTCTATGTTCAAAACTAAAAATACATAAACTTCTTCCAAAAACTCCCAGTAACTTACACTCGTACCTGGCATACGGGGCTTCTTGGGGCCAACCATAGATAATCATACTGTAATAGAAAACTATAAGGGTATAAGCAAGACTGGCTTAGTGAGATAATTCCATCTATAAGACATTTCCCATAATTCAAACAAGTATTTAATCAAAACATATGAAAATGCACAAATCATATGAACAAGCAAGATACACATGATTAACCGGAAATCAAGTGTAGCATGGATTTAACGCCCTCCATGACAAGGGTTGGGAGGTTACAGGCCCATACGACCATCAATATCCACAGATTTACCGGTTCCTGCTTGCCATGTAGACTTTCCGGCTCCTACTAGCCACCACTACCATTTCTTCGTTTCCCCACACGAAGAATAGTAGTGCACAAATGTGACTCATGTGAATGATATGCATGAATTGATTTCAATATAATTTTCATTATAAATGTTTAGTTCAAGTTAAAGGCGATCAACACAATTTTCATCATATCAAAACAAGAATCACAATTTATTTATCAAACCAAATTCCGAGATTCATAACTTGTATTCAATCATTCATAATACCAAGTCACACAATAATTATACATTTTATCTTTTTCTTAATTGCTAGTGTTACTAATTACAAGCACAAAACAAGGAAATGTAACTTAGTAAAAGGAATAACTCACTCCATAACGGTAGATCTAATCGAAATAGTCCTCCGGATAGATGATCTCGGGTCCCTCGTCATCTAAACAAAATGAAATACCCAAAATGAGTCTTTCATAAAACTTATATTCTAAACTTTTCTTAAAATCGCGGTAAAATCGTATAAGAGGAAATTCTAACTTAAAATGACCATAACTTGCTCATTTTAACTCGGAATTTCGCGTATAATATATCGTTTTCTACCTATTCGAAAAGATCTACGCATTTCTAAGCTTATTTTCATAAAACTAAGTCGTTTGGGTTCCAAAAAAGCAGCGACCAGATTCCCACGAATTTGCAAAAACTTGAGTTCCTCTTTTTAAATAAAACTCAATTGAAGACATGAATGTTCCAAGTATTTTTATAAACTTTTTGGAAGATATATACATATATGTATTGACTCATAACAAATGGATGAAGTAAATGAAGTTGTCTCAACTTATGAAAAAGTAAAGTTTTAAAAGATTTTGAACTTTGAGATTTTGTTGGAATATTCATTTTACTTTTGAAAAGGTCTTGAGTTATTTGAGATGAATATTCCTTTTTCTAAATTTAATCTCTTGTAATCACTTTAAATTCTTAAGGAGTGGTTTTTATTTTCTATACTTAGATTCCAACAACTTTTAAAAGTAATAACAATTTCATAAAAAGATGTTCTTGTTTCTTGTAATGATTCCAAAAGAATTTCTAATACTTGATGAAAAATAAGTTTGTATAAAACCTTTTGTTTATTTAAGAAAAATCATTTCTAAGCATGTTCATGAGTTTTTAAGAAATCTATTTTCTACATCTAATTCTTTAGAAAGAATCTTTAGTTTAAGAAAACACTTCCTCATTTATTTTTGTTGAGACCAAAGTATTATGTTCATGCATGAATATGAATCATAAAATTATGGAATATAAAGGAACATAATAACTTAAAAGAATAAGCAAATAACGAAATAAATCAAGTATTGGGACCTTAGCTTCATCAAGGTACCCCGGGACTAAGAAAAGACTAGTCCCAAAAAGAAAAGAAAATGTTTTGACTTGATGAGGATAAATCTAAGGCTAGAAAGACTAGTCTTAAGAGCAACTTAAAATTAAATAAATTGCAATAAGGTAAATAAATTGCATGGAAGGTAAATAAATTGCAAGACAATGAGCTTATATGCTCTAAATATTATATATATAGCTATATAGATATTTAGATAGTTATGAACATAAAGGAACATAAAGGAATTGATATTATGAATAAAAACAAAGTATGAACCTATTGTTGCTTTCTTAACCTTTATGGTTTTGGAAAACACACATTAAGTTCATATTAAGTAGATGAACATAGGAACTTCTTGAAGAATTTTTACCTAAAAGAGATGAACTAAAGAGAGCTCCTTGGAAGAACTTTCTTGGAGAGATTTGGAGAGAAATTTGAGTATAGTAACTTTAGTAAAGAAGTGGTGTGAAAGAAGTGAAGGTATGAGGGGGTATTTATAGGAAAATATGGGAGATAATTTGTGTTAATTAAATAAATGAAAAAAACAAATGGGCACAAATTGGGGGGGGAGGGTTGATGGCCGGCGCAATTTTGATGGGTGAGAGAGAGAAATTTATTTTTTTGTTATTTTGTTAATTAAAAATAAGAAATGAGAGACGTGAAGTTGTATTGGAAATGAAAATATGTAAGAAATAGGTGTATGGGTTGTAAGAGTAGGTTGTAAAAAGTAGAGATAGATGAATAGCGTAGAATAGTAGAAAATAGTGTAATATAAAAGTAGACATGACAATTAAATGCCGGTAATAAGAAAATACGCGTATAAATACGATATCTGATATTTTTAGCTACCGAAAAATTACGAAATTGATATTTTTGGAAATCTTATATTTTTACGAGTCTAATGGTATATTCAGAATATTTTTCCTATTCCGAGCTCTAGAACACATTTTTCGAGAACTGTGTCTGATCGGGTTCTAAGGGACACTTGAATTTTGCAAAACTAATATTTTTACGTAACCTATAGCTATTACGAACCATAATAACTAATTACTCAAACTTCGTTTTTTAGGGCTAGGGAAAACGGTAATGCCAGACTTAAGCGGTTACGGTAAACTAGGGTTTTGTTGACTCTGGAAATCCGGTTGACTTCCAATTAGGGTTTAAACTTTAAATTCGAATCCAAAATTTCGGAGATTTACAATCTTGGAGATAGAGGAATGGGTAAGGGCGAGAGGAAGCTTATGAAAGCCTAAAGTTTCAGTGACATGATCTTAGGTAGGTTGACAATGGGTGTGGAGTAAGGATGTTCATGAGGGAATGGATAATGGTAGTAGATCTGCCTCATGATGAGGTCATCATAAATTTAAATAGGGGATAATATCACGATACAAGAATTGAGAGCTTAGTAGGAGTATTCAACTTAGGCATGTAGTGTTGTGAGTCGCATTAGCATGATGGTTTATCTGGGTGTAGTTTAACTTTGAAGGCAGATCTGACCTCCTATGAACAAACTATGTAAACCCCTAAAATTTTCTTAATTCATAGAAAATAATCCTAGAAGTCTAATACCAAAATCGAAACCTCGAAAATTGACCCAAGTTAAAACCAAATTCTAAATCAGGTCAAACACGAAAACTCTTAGTCTTGAGAAAATGAGAATCCTTGAAACAAAATATAAAAATCCAACTATCGGTTAACTTGACATCTGTACACTAATCAAATCATCTATCCACTTTCTAACACACAAATCAAGAAAATATATCCAAATAATGTTCGACAACGAAATACTAAGATCTTAAATCCTTTAGTAAATTTTAGAATCACAAGTTTCAAATTTCACCAAAAGTCAAACTGAGTCAACCCTTAACCCTAAATTCAGTTACACGATCCGAGAACTGAAAAATATTAAATAATCACAAATAAAATTAGATAAACCATAGATGTCAATCTAAAAATATAATACGGGTAAAACTCTATAATTTTATGATCTTACGAATAACTTAACAAAACCGGAAGTCAAACCAGAACCCTAAAAGTCAACAAAGCTTATAACAAACCTAGTGTTTAAGATCCGGCAATTCTAAACAACGAAATGGCAATAATTATTGATAATAGTTTGTAATAATATAGGGAAGCTTAAAAATATCAGATTCGCAAAATTCTAATGTCCTTCGAATTGGAACGGGATCAGTTTTTTAAAACCGTGCCCTGGTACACCAGACAGAAAAAATATTCCGTTAATACTAATAGACTAGTAAAAATATAAGGTTTTCAAAAATATCAGTTTTAGAATTTTTCAATAGTTAAAAATTACAGATATCGCATTTATATGCGTTTTTTTATTACTATCGGTATTTTAATTGTCTAGTTTACTATTTATAGTACTTTTTTACTATTCATTACTATTTCTTTATCTCTATTCTTTCTTACTACCTATTCTTACACCTACATACATATTCCTTACAATTTTCTTTTCCTATAAAAATTCTACACCGCATATTATCAAACTTCTTTTATACTCTTCTTCTAAATTAATTTTTAATCAAATTTCTCTCTCTTCCCTTGCCATTTCCATCCACCTTCTCCTCTCTCTTCACTTCAATTATTTTTTTCAATTGATTTAATTATGTCTAATTTTCACTTCAAAATTCTTTAAATACCTCATTTCTCCTTCATTCTTTCACATAATTCTTTCTACTACCAAAACTCTCTCAAATTCACTACACAAACACTCTCTGTAAAATTTCCTCTACAAAAATTCTCTTTCACCAAATACTTATAAAATTTCTCTCTATACACAATACAACTACCATTTCTCAATAACCACATAACCATACATTCACTACCATCTTCATACCACATAAACACTTTAGGTAAAAATTTCTTCCAACCATTTAGTTTGTCCATGTCATGTAACTTAACATAACTATGGTGTTGTTTTGAAACTCAAATGAGTAGTAAAAGCAACAACATTTTCATGTTTTGTTCTTGCGCATGAACTTCCTATTTTATTATGTTGTTATATTGATTTTTTATTCAAATCTAACTAAATATATTTATATATAATCTTTAGGGCATATAAGCTCACTTGTTATTTATTTAATTTCATGCCTTACAATTTATTTATTTCATGTTATTTTTAAGACTAGTCTTTCTAGTCTTAAACTTGTCCATATCAAGTGAAGACAATCTTTTCTTTATTCTTTTTGGGACTAGTCTATTCTTAGTCCCGGGATGCCTTGATGAAGCTAAGGTTCCCAATACTTGACCGGGATACCTTAATGAAGCTAAGATTCCCAATACTTGATATTTTTATTATCTTGCTTATTATTATTTGTTTCTAGTATTTTCTCATATTCTTATTATTTTACATGCTCATAATACTTCCATCTGCATAATGCTATTATCTCAACTAATTTAAAAGTAAAATTTTACTTTATTAAATGAACTTAAAACCAAATTTTTTATTATGTGACTTGTCACAAAATAATGGAGTTATTATCAACAATATAAAATGGAGTAATACAAGTTTTCTCAAATAACAAAGATAGCTTTACCAATGAAACATAAGAAATAAATACTTTCTTTTTATAATATGGCAATCAAAGTTTTAGTAAAATAATTTGTTAGTTTTCAAAGTTCTCACAAAAAGCTTAAGATTAAACTCTTTTTCAACTCCATGACAAAACCAAGAAAAAACCAGTTTTCAAAGTTAAGATCAAATCAATTCATAAAGTAATAAACCCACTTAGGAAAAATAATTATTTTCAATAAGGAACTTATTTTCAAAGAATATAAATATGATAAGATAAAAAATAAAAGGTTTTATTAATAAAGAGGATTCTTTTCAACTGAAATTTGTAAAGGAAATAAAAAACCAAGTTTTAGAAAACAAGAACTTATATTTAAACAAGAAATATAAAAAGAAAAGACTCATTTTCTAAAACCATTCTAAGTGCAAATTTATAAATAGGCTATTAACAACTTAATAGACTTTTGATAACTTTGCTCTTTTATTACTAAAAGTAGAAACTATAAAAGACCAAAGTTAAAGGAAAATTTACTTGTTTTGGAAAATGAAATGAGGAAAATAAAATAAAAATATACTCATTTATAATAACCTAGAAAAATATAAAGTTTCTTCAAAATACTTAAAAAGGAAAATTTGTCAAGTTAAGTTTTAACACTTCAAAATGAATCGTTTAATGAAATAAATTGTCGAGACACTACCATTAGAATTTTTGTATATAAAGTGAGTTTATCTATATACAAAAGGGATTTAGAAATCATATATATACCTATATTTTTATCAAAACATTTTTGAATGAAGTTGAGTTGAAAAATTGTTTCATAAAATCTAGAAAAATTCGTTTTGAATCTGTACCCTATATTTTCGGAACCCAAATGACCTTATATGACAAAGATAACCTTGGAAATGGATAGATCTTTTCGAATAGGTAGAAAACGGTATATTATATACGAAATTCCGAGTTAAAATGAGTAAGTTAGGGCTATTTTAAATTGGAATTTCATTCTATACGAATTTGATGAACGTAGTAAAATAGAATTAGAAAATTTAAGTAGAATTTTTAAGAAATACTCATCCTGGGTATTTCTTTTGTCTAGGTGATGAAGGATACGAGATTACCCTTCCTGATGATTTCTATGACTAAGAAGATTGCGAAACGGACTAGTGAGTTATTCCTCTTAATTTCATTACATTGCTTGTGTTTGTAAAGTAGTGACATTAGTATACTAAGAAAAGATAAAAATGGATATGTATGGGGAATTTGGGAATATGTATATGTGATTCTATGTTTATGTGTGAAATGAGAATTAAGAATATCGCAACTTCCAATTGCCTGCTTAAGTGTTTTATTTACTTACTTATATGATTGCTTATTGCTTATCAAATTGATTGATCGCCCCCTAAATAAACCTTAATAAGGATTAGCTTAAGAAAAGTAAAACGCTCATGCATAGCATCCATCGAGTCATAGCTCTTTCGAAAGGCTCCTACTCATACGTGTACAGTTAGATTGGTTGTTATCGTGCCGTGACACGAGCCATGTTCCTTCCTAGAGAATCCAAATCGCTCGGGGAATGCGACTCTAGGTTCGAAGCCGAGCCAACCGAACGCTTTGGGTGGTGACCTACTGACTACCAGTAGAAGGTCGCAGATTTTCAACACCGATTCCCTAACCTTCGATATGGAGGGGTAAATCCGTTCTATATATGGTTTCCGGATAACTATATATATTGGCGTAATCACATAAATGTTGCATTGTATGCATAGCTTATGTGTCAAAATTTAAATGAACTTATTTGAAAACATGGTGCGAATGAAAAGGAATACCTCACTAAGCTAGTTGTAGCTTATACCCCTATAGATTTTGTTGAAACAGGTATACCCATGGCTTAAATTGAGGATCATGATGTTAAGGAAGTAATGGGAGGATGTTAAGCTTTTAGGAAGGAAATAGAAACTGTTGGGAATTTTTTATCCAAATCTGAATCGTGCAGCGGAAAATCATTTTTTTTTTAATTCCCAATCGGATCCAAGCGCTCCAATTAAATCAAAAAGAAAAGGGAATCGTGTACCTTTTTATCTTGATGATGGGATCAAAGGAGATGCAGATTACACCAACTCCCTCTACCGGTATCCACACGAATGAATTGGATCTTCGTATGTGCTAGCACGTCGAAAAAGTTTCGACCTTTGGGAATCCCTCACACTCTCTTTCTAGGTTACGAAATTTCTTTCTAAATGACGGCCAGCGTCAGATGATTGAAAAATTAACCTAGTGGAGAATATATATAGTGATATATATAAGGGTTATGTCTCTTTAAATTACCCTGATATATGTAAGGGTTATGTCACTTTAAATTATCGTAAACAAATTAGGGTTTATGTAGAAAGACATATATCCTTATTATCCGAATTTATTTATTTGTTAATTTTAATCTAATTAAAATCTACAAATAAATTAATCAATTCCCAATACGATTATCGAAGATCCATTTTATTCATTCTTTGTGTGTGACCCTGTAGGTTCACTTAAAATTAGTAATAGCTTTTAAACATTCTTTTAGGACTACAAGACATAATTGGTCTCTAGTAAGACATTATGTCTACCCAATTTTAGTGAAGATCGATGATCCGACTTTACCTACTAACAGTTAGTCATTCAGTCCTTTTGTTACACGATATCTTATAATCAAACATAAGGTGTGGATCAAAACACTCTTATATTGTCTAATTACTTATTTTTTGAATCTAGAGTTTGACTGACTTAAACAAATGATATTGATAACTCTTTATCAATTCATTCGAGCATGGCCATGCATTTCTCAGTCTTACTCATCAAGAGGCCTGATAGATATCTCTCTCAAATTAATGAGATGAACAAATCCCTTTACTAACACTCACATTCCTCTATATAACATATTGCATGCCCAAGTTTATTCTTACAATCATCTGATTAAAGATGATGAAGAGATGAATCAAAACATGGAAACTACTATATAGGAATCCATGGTGCCATTAGGCCAAAGGACTAAAACGACATTATAAATAAGAATACTTATTGCATTGATCCATACAGTATTCTTATAGTTGGTCAATCCAATACAATACACTCCTGTTTGTATCTATGTGCTAAATTGATATCCCATATCCATGATCAGTAAAACTTGATCATCATACAGCAATCATACTAGTCTTAATTCATTATCATTCCACATAATGAGTGACTAGGGATAATTTAGAATAAAGTTATAATTCAACTTATGGTTCTACTATTAAAGTCACATACTTTAACGATATAAGGTATAACTAAATATTCAAGGAATAACATTACCAAAGTAAATAGGCCAAAAATAACTTTGATAATTAAAATGACTTGATAACAAACATACAAATGATAAAGAATCCATATGGCCTAGGGCACATCACTAGCAGAAACATCAGATGAAGTTATTTTGTAAGGTTCCTTATACGTAATGTATTATATGTTAGTATTTTAGAAATTCTAAGATGTATATATATTTGAAGACAATAGAGTGATATGCCCCTAAGAATTGTAATTTTAATGTTTATGTTTTATGACAAGTATTCTTTTTATCTTGTTACTTAATTATTATTAATGTAAATTGCACTACTCCAATGCGTTCCCTTGATTGTGATGTATGCCTCGTACATGATATGGAAGTCTCTGCGTGACTGAGGTAGTCATTCTTAGGCTTTAGTATTGTGTACAATGGACTGCTACGTTTATGGTACCCCTCGGGACGTGATAAACTAGTTGGAAGCTGATACTACTCTCCCAATGAGGTCATGGTAGGCCAAAACTAGTTAAAATAGTTGAGTCTCCCAAATATATAGATGACTGTAGCAAGGCCAAAAGGGTGGTCCTAAACACAATTTTAGGCTTGGAACAGATTTGAAATAATCAAGAAAGAGAAGGTTGGCTCGCCATAAAAAATAACAGCAAACAATAATATGAGAGATGGTCGGGTGTTGCACGGGTACTCTTAAAAGGGAGAACCTCCCGTCTTGTAATACACCTAACGTATTGATTTTGCCGAATATATTATTTAAACGTTATATGTATGGTTTTACTAAACTATTTAAGTTTCTATCCATTTTACAGTAAGAAATCTTTTGTTTATTTTTAGTAATTTCAGCACATTTTTTCATGTTTTTGAATGATTTCATACACTTATAAAATACTTGTTGAAGTAATATTTCTCATAAATAAAGACATATAAAAATGGCCTACTAGGGCATATCAAGAGCGCTGCTCATCTTAGAAAACATTTAGATTTAAGGGTCCATCCAAAATTTACACTATGTCAAAGTTAAGTTAGTTGCTATTAGTTTATTCAAACATAAAAATAAATTTAACATGATTATTAAGCAGCTTCAAATAAAAATTTATATCCTAATATATACACCAAATTATCTAAATCCTCACCCAACATCATCATTCTTGAATTCGAAAGAATCATAATGCAATTTCACATACGAGTCATCAGTAGTTGGAATGATTAAAAGTGAACAGTAAAATTGAGCACATAGTAAATAATCACACTCATTATGTCATACTCTCCTATTCTAATGTAAAAACCACATGTGTAATAAGCTTAAATAAAAGTCAAGTAACCAAGTATCTCCAACTCTTGAAAACACCAAACAAACATAAAAGTAACAATGACTTTTGCCAAGCAAGTACGAGGAATAAAGGTAGTTTATATCATGCATCGAGATAGTGACCTCCAGCACTTGTCTAAAAAGAAAGAGAAAGAAAGTAATCTCATCCGACTCACCTGTCAACTACCTGCAATCTATATCATGCGTCCTATGATGTCTAAGCATTTAATATATTGCATCTTTTTAAAGTTGTGATTAGACTCACAACCTAGTTCGAGGTTGCCACTTGCTTGAGCAAGTAAAGTAACTATAGAGCAACTACTAAAAAATTGAACTGAGTTTAACTATTTGTCTGGTTTTATTTCTATACTAGCAAGCAACATGTATTAAAAATCATCTCAATCTTATGCTTTGAGTCTCTATATCCTTATGCATCAATACTTTTATTTGTTTCCTCACCTCTTACTCTTAAATAAATATCCCACTAGTTATCATGAAATGAATTGCATATATCTTCTTTTTCAACTATTTATTAATCACAGAATGACTTTCAATAGTGAAAACAATAGTATAGTCTATTTAAGTTAAAGAAGTAAATATGATATCATTCCACTCATACAATAATGAACATAATGCAAATTGTGGAAGTACAATTCTCTTACTTAATTTTGATAACTCATTAGCCCTAAATCCAGTAGAATTATATAGGATCTATAGAATTGTGTAAATTCATAAAGAATTAGTAAAATTGTAAGCCTTAAAGTCATCAAATTGAACAGCTAAACTCAAAATTCCATTATGAGTCTAAACTAAAACAATTTTGCATCCATTTAATTCCAAAAAGCTTCATAAAATTGTTAACTCACAAAAACACGCGAATAGACTTGCGATTTTTATAACAATGCCTGAGGCTATTATTTAAGTAAGATACAATATGACCAATTTATCAACCTATTGGGTATCGGATGAAATCCAATAAGTGGGCAAATAACTGGAGATTTTCTTTTCTAAGAAAAGTTAAACTACCTAAGACTATTAAACCTCCAAATTGTAAATGCTTTTTATCAAAGATGAATATATAGAGCCATCGTGGAACCATGGAAAAAAAAAAAAAAAGAAGAAGAAGGGTTAATTCACTACTTGAACTTTCCATTTTGTTTTTCAACTTTACATATTAAATTTAAATTTATTAAATTGTATATCTGTTTGATACTTTCCTTATAGCATTACTATTCCATTTATCTACATCATAGTTATCCTTTGAACCAATGATGACACATAAAAAAAAGGGTAAATTATATCAGAAGGTTCTAATATTTGGGGGTGAGTTTATTTAAGGTTTCAACATTTCAAAAAGTTCAAAAGAGTTTTAATTAATTTTTTTTATTGATGCATGTCAATAGAGACTTTAAAATAAGAGTTTTGTAAGTTTTAACTAAATATTTCTTCCGTGACACGTGTCAATGGAAACCTCAATCGATCAACTTCTTCAAATGTTAAGACCTTTTTTTGCGCCACTCAAAAAATGTTAGACCTTAATTGACCAACTTCTTCAAACATTGGGACCTCTTTTGAACTTTTCGACACTTTAGGACCTCAAATGAATTTTCCTCAAGTATTAGAACTTTTCGATATAATTTACACTTAAAATAAAGTTTTAAAAAAAGTTATATTAACAAAAACTAAACCTATAATGCCATAAATTTTGAGATATTTACAACTCGCCGCATATTCATAGCGAGTATATGCATGCTAAGGCACAAAGTCTACTAAAAACCCTCAATTATATCATTATTAATTCCAAAATCACTCAAATACTAAAATCTCCTAATAATGTCAAGTTACATACTTGTAACTATAGTAGCCACAAAAGTCTCATCTTATTTCTACATGAATTCAACTAATAAATACTAAGAGAGTTTACCATAACAATGCTACTAGATACATTATATCTAGAATGTCTCTCTTCAATAAGCACTAATCTCCTATTACTATTAAACCAACTACACATGACTATAGTTCATGTTTCATCATTCATCCCATGACCTCTAATCATTATCTGTGAAGTCTTGAATGCTAGTGATATCCTCAAATCCTACTAAATGCCACAAATAACAACATAACTATTCATATGCTCACTGCCTTTACCTCAAAAAGACGAAGGAATGAGCTAGATCCTAATACAATTTACCACAAATACACATGTGTGATTAAGCAAATACACATTCACATGTTGATATAACACTAATGCATACCCAAAATTTTATTATTTTTATTTTAAAATAATAGGAATAAATTAGTTTCCCGTCATTTATAATATAATAATACACATATGTATGATGTTGGACATCCACCAACACCCATGAGTCCATAAACTAAACATTGGGTACACCCCAACATCCACAATACATATATCTACCTAGATCCTTTCATGATGCAACTCCACTTAGGACAACGCCACACCAAAATCATTAAGTTATGGTGATAATAATGTGGATACTCTCCACTTATTATATCAACTATGTACAAGAAACAAACACATTCTTATAGCCCGATAGTCTTTTGTGGTTTGTTTGTTTAATCATATTCTAGTCATTTTGACATCATATTTTGTCATTTTCATACAGATATTTGTTAAGAAATGAATATCGATGATAAACTGATAATTTTACTCATAAAATATCAAAGAGACATAAGATACAGATATAGATCAAATGTAGATACGATACAAATAAAAATCTGACAGTCTAAATAGACCCTTAATCAATTTATGATTCTATTCTAAACAAACATAGTAACAAGTAAGGTATACATGTATTTGAAACGATGACTCATCGTAAAACTTAAAACCTTCAAAACCTGGGTAACAAAGTAGCAAAAGTATATAGAATCATCTACTCTTTCAAATTTATTTATAGATCATATTTCCTATAATTCATGCTCCCACCTAAAAATTGATAGTACTCATATCATACATACTTTAAAGGTAAGAGGTTAATTTAGAAAAAAAAAATGAAAAATGGGTAATTAATTTAATATATTAGATTTCAAGGTTTTAAAAGTGACCTTAAACCTTCGTGAAAGTATTCAAACAAATTTCAAAAGTCTTTGATCAAGAAAAAAGTGAGTTTTGAAAAACTTGTGTTGTATACAGATGCCAACACAACTTATGTTAGAGGTTGTGTACTTTTACATGGGTCTCCACACAACATATTTACTTAGTCGTGTTAAGCACAAAATCAAGATTTTCATAGTTTTCAACACTGGTTCGAACACGTCTTGTGTACATAGTTGTGCTGAGCACATAGTCCAAAATTAATGTGCAACAATGTTCAACACTAGTGTAAACAATTTCAAGTCATGTTGAACAAAGATGAAGGTAAAAATATGTAAGTTTGTGAATTCCAACCTTCTTTTCTTAGCCCAAACATTGAAAAATTGAAGTTTAGCCTAATTACAAACTTTTTCTAATAAATTTTCATGTCAAAATTCTATTTTTAACAAATCTTACAATCAAAAGATCAAAACTTGCATTGAAAATCATATTACCTTGTTATGAAATTCGTTAATCCTTTGTTTTTCTCACTTTCCAAGTCATTTCCTTAAAAGATTTCTCAAAATTTCTTAAACTTAGTACTTCATATTACAAATTACAACCATTGCTAAAAACTACGAGAATCCAATATCCAAGTGGTTACTTTGTTGGGAACAATGTGGAAAGAAAATAAGGAACTAACATGCCATTGAAATCTTATACTAAACCTTCAAGAATTGTAACCGTTGATGGAAGAAGAAAGTTTTTCTATATATAAGAGATAAAGGAGAAAGATGTGAAGGTGCTTACTTGTTTTTAACATTCTTTTATGCTAAGGGATCTAATGTATCTTTTAAATTTTTATAGTGGATGGCATTTTGGCCTTTATTTAAAATTCCTAAATTTACTTCCCTTTGCATTAACAGACATAACTCGACCAGGGGCCTAGTAGGCCCAACACTGGCAAAGTAGGCCACTCATAACATATGCAAAGCCCATTAGGCACTCTAGGCTGTCTCAGCCCAAAGACTTAGACAACCTATTTATCTCGAAATCCTTAATGCACTTGGAGACCAAGCCTAGGGTAGTCCTCTGGTTAGGTTCCCTTCTCCTATTGGGCTTCCCATTGGACAACATCTCCTCCGTTCCACACAATGCCTTAGAGGTATACTAGATCTCCTTAGTTCCCCATATCTCTAGAAGGATACCATAAACCTCCCTGGGGTACATTAAAGAAATCAATTGTTAACCTAATCCAGCCACCCTCCATAAGAAGACCCATATGCTACCTCAGGTATAAGTTAGCTACCTGTTGGGGACCACACTAATGGAAAGATATTTTATGGGCCTCCATTTTGTTATGGCCCTCATATATAAATAGCACTTGAATACTCAAAGTGAACCATCTAGCTTAATCAATATCTAAAATAGATTTTGTTTTCTTTGATTTTCTCATGAGCTTAAACTAACTCAAGTATTGGAGTGGCTGCATCAGACCTCCCCTCGACGTACTATTAACGAGTCTTCTTTGGTTATAAGTCCATGAATTCTCTATCGGTGAAATATCACCTGAAACACTACCCTTGCATTTATTTTAATTATTCTTAGAGTTTTTCAAAGCCCGTTAGGATAGCCACATGTAAAAGGAGGTAGCATATGTGACCACAAGTAAACATTTTTTTTTTTTTTTACCTATAAAAAACAATTGAATTAAAGGATGATCTAGCTTTGGAGATAGAGCCAAAAAAAAAAAAAAAAATCCTCAAAAATACTTTTACTCTTTGATTATAATTGAAACCTAGCATGGTTTCTTCTCTTTGATGACTTGATTCCATCATAAACCTAAAATGTAATGTAATGTCATATTACCCTTATTATTGGTGTAAATGTATTAAGAACTTATTGTATATGATCTTGAAGAGACCCATTATAATGTTAAGTCATAATAATAAAGCCATTCTAGTTGTATGATATTTGATCGCTCTTGCTTACATTTGAAAAATCACTAATAGGAGCTATTTACATATGTGTCAAATCATGCAAGTAGTATAATTGGTAATTCAAGATTATATTCTATAAGGAATGGCACACTAGCTCTAGGTTATCTTAGCCTTATTTATAGTGTCTGGAATTATACAAATAAAAAAATGATTTGATTTTTATAAACTAAAACTAAGATTAAACTAAATCTAGGTATAAGACAAATACAACTATGAGCCAATTTGTTAGAATATTAAGATCGGTGCGTGGTTATGTTATTGATCTACAATGCATTTGCATGCGTTAAAAATCATAAGTCAGTGCTGGTCTTAGTCAACTCAAAACTTTGTAAAACCCCTTCTTCCAAGGAAATAAATGCACCAACTTATGAAGGTGCCCTACAGGACTAAAAGCCCAAGGCTTAAAGGCCCTCTATCATTGCCTTTATATATATATAAGGGGAAAGAAGAGAAATTAAATCTCTTGTGAACGTGATTTTCAAAATGGAAAAATGAAAAATGAGCTTCTTTTAAATTTAATATGGGCCATGGAAGTTGGGCTTATGTAAGACTATCACATTTACTGTTCTGCAATTTTCCAGCTTGTGTTAATTTTCAATTAGGTTTTGGAACGTTGATTTGTACGTATAAATAAGGTTATAATAAAATTATTATTTTTAAAAAAGAGATTAGAATGGTAGGATTTTTATTTTGAATGATTATTCAATATTTTTTCATGGCAGCATTTCATTAGTAATATTACAACCAAGTAAAGGAACACTTTATGCTTTTGCACTTGAAATAAATTATGCGTGTGCATTTTATTGTGGACATTTGTCCTACTATAAATGAAAAAGAAAAATCCACAAGTAGGATTTAAAATAAATTGTTTGTGCATATATTATCGTAGAATCTTTTTTTCTTATTACAAATGCCAAAATTCAGAATTAGGAATAGCATAAAACTGGGGTAAAAATATGTAAATAACATATGAGCCATTTAATTCCAAATAATTTAATTATTTTTTCAACTTCCATACATAGCTTGTCGAGTGTGCACTTTTTTTTTTCATTTATATAAACAAAAAAAGTAAGATTACTGATCACATTGAAATACATGGTAGTTTATCAAGTGTGAAATTTTTCTTGTTTTCTTTTAAATTGATTTATATTAGCTTCATCCCTTATTTAAACAATTTGACTCAAAATCATCAAAATAATGATATCTCAAAAATATTTATTAAAAAAAATTTTGAAGTCGTTGATGACCTAGGTTAAAAAAAAAAAAAGGAAAATGGTTACAACTGAATGGATGAAACGGTTTTTATTGCGGCTAGTTTGCTTTGAAAAACTGGAAAATTCTCAATTTGATGACTTGAATTTCAAAGTTTGAAGCCATCTATCCAAAACAATTTTATTAAAAAATAAATAAAGACCTTGATTTATATTTTATTAAGTTTTCTAAAATATGTTTTGATGCTAAAATATCATTGATTATGATTCCTTACTTGTTTATTGAGTATATAAGCCTAATATGTATATGTGTGTGTGTGTATTTTATGTTACTTTCATATTCATTTATGTGTTTAATTCTATATCCTACATATGAAAAATGTACATAAAAAAAATATACACAGAAGTTAATTTGAGTGCAAAAATATATATACAAAAGGGACTATAAAATTAAATTTATTCCGTTACACTATAAACTCATAATTTAAAGAACAAAAGCAATCTTCAAGTGAGAATCTTCAAATTTCAATTATAGCAGACGTCCAGGACGTCTTGGAATTTGAAGCCCAAAGCAGCCGATAAACTTTAATCGGTCGAATGGTTGAAATTGAAGTGTGGATGTGGAAGAATCAATTGAGAAAGGACGGCCCAGCCCTTTGCAATTCCATTATCCATCTGAAGTTAACCAAGAAGCAATCCACGGTCCGCGTCCATGCAATTAATCGGCCCCGTTTCCCCATGACTAGAGGAAGTCATGGACCACGCATCAACTGACCATGTGCAACCCAGCGATGTAAGTGAGGTGAGATGACTCACTAGCTACTCAAGTTTGATTTGGTGATAACTTAAATTCAACTCGGTTGTAATCCAGTCAAGCTTAAGTTTAAGTTATTTAAGTAGCTATCGAGTTTGAGTTCGAGTTTTTCAAATACAATATTCGAGTAACTCACAGGTCTATTTGAGTTTCTTGTATTTTTTTTATAAAAAAATTATAAACTGTGTTTTTTATTTTTAAAGTTTATTTTCATTTATTTTTTTCTCTTCACATTCAATCGTCCATGTTTATTATATTTAAGACAAAGTCAACTGAAAATCATATTTTACTCTTGAATTCCAACTTTTTTTTAGTCTAATTAATTTTTATAAGCCTAATCGAGCCTAACTGAGTTGAGCTCAAGTTTATCGAGTTAATTTGATTCAAGTTCTAGCTTAAAAATAAAGTTCGATCGAGTTCCGGCTCGAGTTCGAGCTTAAGCTCGATCTTCAAGTTTTTCATTTGACTTGAGTTGAAGCTTGACACTCTATTTTCTCGATTTGATTCGCTAATAGCCTCAGTACAAGCTTGTCACATTCGAAATTAGAAAAAGGAAAAAAAAAAAAAAAGCTATAGCTCAGAGTCTAGAGTTGAGATAGGTTTCATGCAAGCATTCCACGTTCCATAAAGCAAATGTTACACACTACCAAGATACAGCCAAGCCAAGTTAGACTTTTGAAGTCACATTTAACAAATTAATGAGCACAAGTTGAGCCAGATTTTCAACTAGCATGAAATATATAGGCTCAAGTCCGAGTTCGTTAAGGATTTGCAAGTCCGAGCTTGGCTCATTTATGCAAATAATGATATATAAATTAAATTTATAAATTTATATTAAATATTAATAATCATATATAATATTATATCAATATATTAAATGAGCTTGGCTCGCGAGCTTGTTCATGAGCTCTTAACAAGCTTGAAGAAAAGATTAAGCTTAGCTCATATAGTTAAACAAGTCGAGCTTAAATGGCTCATGAGTAGCTTAACTACTTTGCAACCCTAAGTAGATGGATCATGACACTTATAAGCTTTAATGATGATCAATATTTGGACATAGGCTCCTTAAGTCTAGTCTTTGTTTAACTCATCTCAAGCTTTTGGGGAATGCGTGTAATTTTCTAACTTGGCAAGTTAACTTTTACGCTAGGCGTTTGGTAAAACCAACTCAGTTGCTCAGGATATGTTACCATAATTTCCATTGTCTTCACCATGGATATGATTAGAACGTGTCTTCATGTGTCAACGCTCACATATTTGCCAACTACTCCTAACTCTTCACCACATTATGTTCTCTACGATATCTATGATTGTAAGGAGTCCTCTTATAAATATCCTCACTCACTTCGATAAATATAGACTTGAGTGTTAGAGTGACTGCATTGAATAACCCCTAATGTACCCCTGACTAGTTTTGCTTTGCAAATTCTACTTCAAAGGTCCACAATTAAGCCTAATTATCCAAAAATCCACCTCCATTTTGAACTAACGATATGCTTAATTAAAAATTAAGATAAATGAGACAATCATTTTAAATTTAGACTAATATAAAAAATGTAATATCTTTCAAGAAAAGAGATGGTTGGGATTTTTGTATATTAGAAAAAGAATCATCTTGTGTAAATTAGCTTGTAATATACTTTTATTTTTCATTTATAGTATTAGTTATGTTATGATTTCATTTTGTAGTTATGGTGTGTGGCAAAAAAAAAAAAATAAGAAAAAATTTAAATAAAATGTTTATAGTTAATTTGTGATAGAAATTAACTGTAAACTAGTAATATAGATAAAATACTTGACAAAATTTTTTTATTATAATTAGAATTAATACAAAGGGAAAGAGCATTCGCATCTAAGGTCATCAACACATGTTCTTAGGTTACCAATGTGAAAAGCTTGTTATACTTTTTGGTGTCCTCTGCAAAGAATTCAAAAAGTGAGTTTTTTCAAAATATTATTAGTATTATAATTATTATTGTAATATACAAATAAATAGATCATAGTTGTCGACATCCCATTTTTGCCCCTCTTTTGGAAAAAATATAAAAAAAAAGATAAATTCAAAAATCATAAAATTGTAAAAAGATAGAAAATACGATAAAAATTGAAAATTATAAAATAAAATAAAATAAAAAGAAATTAGTCAAATAAAAATCAACAAAAAAATTCAAAATTGAAAAAGAATACGAAAATTTGAAAATTAAGAAATCTGAAGAAACTCCATCTTTTTAGTAAATAAATTTTTTAGAATTAAAAAAATGAAAATCAAATAAATAGAAAATATAATATATAATATATATCTATATATATAAATTTTGGGCTTATTGTTGATCTTGTCATGTTTTAGGTTGTATTTGGAAATTAATCTGGATCCCAAACTCGTATCAAATTTGACTCATTTTCATTAGAATTATATTAAGCTTAGTTTGGATGGGTTAAATATATTTGAAATGGACTAATTAATGAGGAAAAAACTCAGCACAATTGGTTAAGG
This sequence comes from Combretum micranthum, assembly GCA_024138025.1. Taxonomy (NCBI): domain Eukaryota; kingdom Viridiplantae; phylum Streptophyta; class Magnoliopsida; order Myrtales; family Combretaceae; genus Combretum; species Combretum micranthum. Next base: position 683,610 of record JAMXBD010000183.1, read on the forward strand.
CGTGAGAATGTTATAGGAAAGGCCGGGGTTCGATTCTACATGAGCTTATAATTAGGCAAATTTTTTTAGGCGTGTGCAACACACGAGCCAACGCGCCTGGGGAGACGCGCGTCATCTTTCTCAACTCATCGTCCGCCATTTTTATTGTACGGAGCTCGAACGAACTCCATTCGAGCTCGTTTTGAGCTCCATTTTTTCTGTTTGGAAGATCAAAGGGGCACATTCCTCTTAAATTTGATCATTAAAGTGTTTTTAAGACAATCAATCTCAAATTTGTAACTTTCCCAATCCTTCAAATTCCATAACCACTGGCCGTCCACTTTCGTAACCCCTCCACCGACTCCCCATTTTCTAACCTTTCGAAGCTTGTAACGGCCATTAATGGCCACCATCCATCTCCTCTCTATAAAAAGCCTTGCCAATCTCCCTTAAGAGGAAGCAAGAAAAAAGCTCGAAAAAAAAGCTCAAGAAATTTTTTTTCAGATTGTCTCTTTCGAACACCAGATCTGAGAGTTTGCGACTACCATCATTTCCAAACGGCCATACACCAGCAACACTTAAACTCAAAGCTCACATCCGCCATCGTCCCTATTGAAAACCTAAGTCGACCACCCCCTAAGCTTCCTTAATCTCAACTACCCCAACACCACCACTTTCTAACCACCGAACCCAGCCGTCTCAACCACTATTGTCGTCTCTCCAACCACCGCCGCCAGCTCCTACTGTCATCTCTCTAACCGCCACCAACAGGATCAATTCAGTAACCTCCTACAAAGCCAGGTTCATTTTATATTATTATTATTACGAAAATTTGACAAACTCCAAGCCATTATACCGAAAAAAGTATATCTGTGATTAGCGTTCCACCATCTATATTTGAGGGGTATTACAACTTGATTTACAATTCTCCAATTGATCAATTATAGTCTTAAATTGGCTATGGTTACATGAATGCAATTTTTTCACCAATAACAATAGATCACACGACTAGGGATGCAACTAAGGCGGATGTAGGACGAGTCATATAAATCAGAACCCGACCCGGTTTCTTATAGGATTACCTAAACTCGACCCGTGACCCTATAGGGTTTTATGTGTTATGCACAAACCCGCCCTTATAAGGTCATGGTCCAGATCCGCCTCGCCCCGTTGACCGGATTTTCATTTTATAATTTTTCCTTTTCCATTCTTTTTATTCATCATTTGTCTATTTTTTTTCATGATATATATTCTCCATTTTGCTTATTTGTTTCAATTTCTTTTCATTTGATGGTAAAACTACACATATAAAAAAAAAGTCAATAAGCTAAACAATTGATTTTTTATGTATGATAATCAATTATTTGTAACACAACATAGTATAATTTACTTTAATTGAGAACTGATATAGATACATAAATAAGAGCATTGCCTCTTCTTGATCATAAAAAAACATAATATTCTCAATTGGATAAAAAAAATAATTATGCAATTATAGAGCTATAAAAATAATAAAAAATGGATATTTTCAAGTTTTGATATTGCACAATTATATTTTATTTTTAGTAATCTTATCAGGTCGGGTAGACCTTATAGGGTCATAACTATGACCTGAACTTGACCTGAGACCTTATAAGATTGCAAAAATTTTTTGAAACTCGTCCCGTAACCCTGTAATATTTGACCTTATAAAATTTTTAACGGATTGGATGAGTCGGGTATCTTATAATAATCCATCTAGTTGCATCCCTACACACGACAACATGAATTAAGCGAAACTCAGACATTTTTCTCCTTAAGCGTGCTAATTCTCTGTGGTAGGTAAAGGACCTGCGGTGGACAGGGCCCAGGACCAGAAGCTCCCTACTAAAAATCGTTTTCTAAATGCATGGAGGATAAGCTGTTAACGTGGCTGAGTTTATTTTCACAGTAAAGGACAATATTGGGGTTAGTGATGGAGCTTATAAATCCATTGGGATTACAAAATCTGTAGCCCATATGTTGCCGAAAGCAAGGATAAAAGATAACCAGCTGATCACGTTCCTATGACGCATGTGCTAAAAATAATAAAGTGTTTCTTTTTAATTATTTTGATTTCTACAATCAAATTATAAAACTTTTAGTTACAATAATTAATTTTGAAACATTTTGAAAATATCCAATCATATAAAATTAGTTAATTATAACAATCAAGTTGCAAATTTCTTCTTCTTCTTGTTTTTTTTTTTTCGTTTTGCCAAAAAGTTATGAATTTCCTCACAATCATATATTTACTTCCCAAAATTTTTACGGCAGTTTAAATATGAATTTATTATTTTTAATTAATTTTTATATAACATCTCACATGAAAACCATGTTGCAAAAGGAAAAAAAAAAATGTCATAAATCAACATTAATAATGCTATCATTTAGCTGTGTGTATATAGATATTCAACTCCCCTCCTTTGCGTTTTAAGATTAACTCGGATGCGTATAAGAGAGAAACTATTGATGGATCTAAACCATGGGAGGAGAATTTACAAATAGACATATTAATATTTGTGAGTAGAGAAAGATAATTTTAATCTAAAGGGTAATAAAATCAATAACATGAAAAGTTAAAAAATGGTTTTAGTCCTTTATTTGAAACAAAAGATGTATAAAAGGACACCAAAGATTGTTGAAAGGGCAGTAAAAATTATAATAGCATGAATTGAAATTCATTATTAGTGTGTTAAATTTTAAACTCTTCATTGGAATTAATATGAACGGAAATTGAAAGGAATTATTATTAACAACCAGCAGACATGTGTGTGCGAGTTAAACAATATCATTTGCATCAAATATTAATTAAATAGAAATTACATATTTAATGAAACACCAAAGAAAAAAGCGTAGAAGCATGAAAAGAAAATAGAACATAGTTGCTGTTATTCGATGTCCGTAACAGAAAATTGTAGATATATTATTGGCCAATCGAAAATAACGTGCGGCAATAATTCTAACCATCATAATGTGTTTCATTGTTTAAGTTGACATTTATTAGCAAAGGTGATGCAAAAACTGAAATATCCTTAAACTATTTATGTTAAAATAATTTGTATATATGTATTGAATGATCAGTGTATGAATTTGTGATGAATTGTATAGTTAACAAATTATATATGTGTATATATTAATTTGTTGATGTGAGTAATTGTTGTGAATATTATAATTGATAAAATTGTATTTGCATTGGTGTAATTTGGCAATTGTCTTGTATTGGTTTTCTTAAGAAGAATCCCATTCTTTACAAAAGAAAATACAACCCCCTTAAACTCAGATAAGCCCATAAGAAAGCCCTCTTCACTTTACTTAAAATGCCATAGAAGTTAAAGTCACTTTACTAATTGTTAAAGGACAATTATCTTGATTAATTTTTGCACAAAATCACTCTCCAAAACAGACTATATCCATCGCCCCTTCACAAACATGGAAATTGTCACGCCCCGAAGGTATCTTAGACGGGACAGTTTCACCATACACGATACCTAAGATCCTGAATAGATAACTAATAGGGCCTGATAACATTAAATTGATAATTCTATAAGATAAAATTCAAGAGAGTAGTTTAGGGTCTTGACCCTTCCAAATATTACGTAACCTTTAGTTTAACTCAAAAACATTCCTGAGAAAAAGACAAAAGAAGAAAGGACTATCTTAACTCTTGCTTCTTTCCCATAGTGCTCCATCTCCAAAAGAAAGCTAACCTGAGGATAGCCTTGTCCTGGCTGATACAAAAAATAATTCTGTGATAACAAATTATAAAGGGGTGAGTGAACTACAAGCTCAATGAGATATAATCCTCACTTCATACCTTTCAAGCAAGTATAGACAAGTTGTTTAAACAAACATATGCAATGCAATCAAACAAGTGAAAAAATATATATAGCCAACCGGTAGCCACATATATATATATATTCGGATTTATGCCCTCCGAATCCAGGGTTAGGGTATATCCACACATCAACACCCTAACACTTCGGGAATCAAATGTATTCAAGGAGTTTTTTATATAGAAAAATATACATTAACAACATCCAATTGAAGCAAGATATCCATAACAATGACCCAATGAGATCTTAGGAGATGGGTCCTCTTCCTAAGACAACTTAGTTTCCATTCCCCTAGAATAAGGCCCATGGTACACATTAGGCATATACACTTCGGTCCTCCATGTTCACCGTCCTCATGGGACAGTGTGACTCATCCATGTCAAAGTGTAGTGGTGATGGCTTTCTACATATAATTGTGCAATGCATGCATGTATTTAATTATCATGCCAAATATGTTTTAAATTCATTTCATTAGTGTGCAAGCAAGTATCAGACACTCACATACCTATTCTAAAACAATCAATTCTTGAAGGTAAAGTACAATTATGATGTTTTCACATTCAAAATCAACTACGAGCAACCACAAACAATTTCCCATCCCCACACAGATTTATTAATTAATCATTCTCTATTCTACAAGCACAAACAAGTATAAAGATCATAGGAATATATTCGCTTGTCCATATCTACTGTCAATCGTAATAGTCGAAAAGTAGGTCTAGCTCGAAGTCAGAATCAACTGAACACATTACGTAATAAGAATATAGCATAAGAATCAGCTATAAAAGGCTTAATAAACTATCTAAGCCACAGAAGTTCTACTATTTCTGTAGTTTTGGCACTACAGCCTTAATCATCCATAACTATTTCGATTTAACTCCGTTTTTTACGTATAAATAGTCGATTTGATATGGTTTTGTGAGTATTTTACGAGTATGGTATTGTTTTTGCTAAAAGAAAGTTCTAAATAGACAATATATATATATATGTATATTAAAGAAACTAAAAATGAAATAGTTTTGAAAAAAATTCAAAACAATTTATTTATCTATATATATATAGTATAAATATAATGATTTACACCTATATATTATTTACTAAGTTATGAATATATATATTTTTATATATGTAACTTTATGTTTTAGAAAATACATAAAATATAATAAGAAAAGAATAAAAAATAATATAATACATATATATACATATTTATACAAGAGCACACATATATATATATATATTATATAAACACACACACACACACACACATACATACATACATACATACATACATACATATATAATATAACTTGCAGCATGGTTGCTGTAGATGATTAAGGAGTGCCTAAAAGGGGCAGCACAGGGAGTGCCTCAAGCACATACTGAGCGCTCATGGCAAGCGCCATAGAAGCTACTGGGTGTGTTATGTGTGTGTGTGATCTGTGTTTGAGTGTGTGTTGCTGGTGTAAGCGTGCGTGTGGGTGTCCAACAGAGCGTCTGGTATGTGTATGCTGTGTGGAGCTGCTCGAGTGTGTGTGAGATCTAGGCATGCGTATGTTTATTCATGTGATTGGTATGTGTTGGAGCATGCATGTGTATGCTATGTTGGTGTGTTTATGGATGAAGTGACCATGTGTGTGTGTGATATGCTTAAGTATATGACAGAGCTGTCATGTGTGTGTGTTGCTTCATAGCAGCGTATACGTATGTGTGCGTGTAGGAACAAAGCAGCAGTAGCTGCATGTGTGTGTGCTGCTCATATTGTGTGTTTGTATGTGTGTGTGGTGTTATTACTGTTGTATCATAGCAGCTTGTAGCGCTACTCATGTGTGTGTGTTGGTGTGTGTACTTTGTTTTGTGGCTGTGTTCGTACTGGAACGTGACCAAGCTTGTGCATGTTGGTGTTGGTGAAGCTTCCAGCATGTATGCACGACCCGAAAAAGACAGGAACAGGCCATCACAACAGCTTACCCGATGATCCTGTTGTTGTTCTTGCTATTGATGATGTTGCTATTGTCGTTGTCATTGCTACTGTTATGGAGCTTCCCAAAACAAAAATGATGGGAGAAAGAGAGAAAAAAAAAAGAAAGAAAGAAAGTTGAAACGAAAAGAAAGAAAGGAAGAGAGAGAAGAGAAGAGAAGAAGAGCTTTTGTGTGTGTGTACATATATATTCTCAAGTCAACAAAGCATGTGGCTGCACATAGGGAGATTGAAATTTGTCAAAGATAAGATTTAAATCATCTTATTCATAGCAGACCTCAAATATTAGATCATATGTAGACTCTTAAGAAAAAATTAAATTTGATATTATTAATTTGTCTTATACTTGATTAAAGTAAAAATAATAGGAAGCAAAATAAAATAAAATGACACGGTTTAAATTTTTAAATTGTTGTACTCGATATATTTTTATCCTACATAATCAATTTATTAGATAAAATTTAAAGACAAAAATCTATAATTAAAAATTTTAATTACTACTATTTAAAGCATAATATAAATTTAATATTATAGTCGAATTGTGATTACCTCTAGTGATCTTTTCTACCTTGATCACGGGCGTGATTAGAATCATGGCCCAATCATGGTCGTGATCTGTTCCCTTGCTCTGTTTTTTTAAATAATAATAAATAAATAAAAGATTGTGTTACATGTATATATATTTGCGTGTATGTACAAATACTAAGTTATGTATTGATATGAGACATTGTCTAAGTTTGATAAGTAATGGAGGACTTAACATTTAATTATGGTTTAATGATATCTTATATAGAGTGATTTCTTTTTAACAGATACCTCTACTCAGTTGTCTTTATCTATAGATCCTTTCCTAGATACATTAGTTCAATCAAGTATGTAGTAGCTTGATTGTTGGTTGATAAGATAAGCATATCTAAATCGATATAAACAAAGATGGCCTAAAAATGTTTGAATTGTTTGTGTGTGTTATTTAATCTTGTCCGAGGAGTGGCAACCCTATTTAGCGATGCCAACTTGGTAGTTAGGTGCTTCAGCCACCGCCTTGTCATGATGCAATAATAATCTATAAGTAGCTCAGCGAGTAGTCGATAGAGGTAACGATATCGGTATAACTTTTACTTATTCTTAAAGGAAAGTAATATGATTTAGTTCATGTTAATGGGATCGTTGAACTAAGTGATATAATGGATAAATTTAAGTAAAGATGAGAAACGATTGTCAATCGTAGATGAAACTATTATCTTTGTAGATGTTCTTATAGGTGGTATATGACCTTGTTTAGGTACACTAGTTTGATATCATTGTGGCATCATTTTCAAACTGAATTAATACTAAACCGATACTGATATGATACTGATAAAAAAATGACAGTTTTACTCATAAACTAATCAAACTGAACCGATATAGATATGATACTGATAAATTACATATGTTGATCCGATATAGACAAAAATCCGACAATCCAAACAGGCCTATAAGTATTTGGGTTGTTTATATCAATCTTTGATTAGCTGCTGTTACTCATGACCCCTAGTTTCCTAATGGTTTGTTATCAGAGTTTGAATACTCCAATGTTGATTTGAGACACCTAACCTTTGAAATATAACTTAACGGTTGTTGTATTACATTAACTAAGAGTGTATGCCACTTTGCATTCGTTTGTGTTGCTGTGTGCTGGGTTCCGACTCACGTTTTATTTTACATGTGTTGATGAAGATGATTATTATGATCAAATGGGTTACGACACAAACTTTGAGGAAATCCTTGATGAATACGATGATTAGGGACCATGATCTTAATGGTGTTTGTTTTTGTAATAGATTAAGAATATGTTTTCCCAAAGTGATGTAATTTGCAATTGAAGAATTTGCCAAGACTTTTCCAACTTGATGCAAGTTTTATTAAAGGCTTAAATATAATCCTTAGGTTTGTATATAATGTATGAAATTTATTTTCATTTTTTGAGACAACAAGACCTTTATAATCTTTTGAAGTACCAACCTAGATGCTACTATTGATGTAATAGGATATGTAGTTCTATTCTTAATGAGTAGCTTTTGTAAATGTATTTAAGGTACATTTAAAAAAACAATCAATATGAATAGGGTTTTTTTTTTCTTTTTAGACAACCTTTCATGTAATACTTAAGTATTTCACGTGGCTGGACTGAGTACGCTTAGACTTTGGTTTAGGGTGTGACAAAAGCATTATGATCTAGATTATTTTTAGATGAATATATATAAACTTATTAAGGGATTGAAATGAACCTTGTTAATTGAATTATAAGTGACAAATAGCCTCCAGAGTTGGATAATTATCTGTACACATATGACTTCTCCAATTGGTTATTTAAGAAATCAACTTTAAAAACGATAACAATAAAATCCAAATCTAAGTAGTTGCTCACATCAAAAAGAGATTATAATTTGATGAGTAATTTACATCCACAAGTTGTATAAATGAGCAATAATAACAAATAAAAATTAAGTATAATACTTGCATGTATCGTTTAATGGTTAGAACCTTTAGATATCGTGTAATATTTGTAAGTATTATGATAATAAATTGTTGAAATAAGAAGAAAAAAATTTGAATAAACTGTAATGTGATGAAACTATCCAAGTAGACATCACTCCGAGTTGGGTCCAGTTTACATCTTATCCAACCCAGCCCGGCTACGGCCTTGACTCACTAGACTCGACCCAACAGGGTACTTCTTACACTCGAAGCTGACCCGTTGGGTCTATAGGTCCATATGAGTCCTCCCTTTAAATAATTAAAAAAAATTTCTTTTCTTGGAAAATTAATATAAAGGGGATGAATTGGACCTATCCCCGACCCACCCTGTCCCCTCTTTAGAGCAATTCCGCATCCCTTTATTTTGGACCTGGTCTAGGTGGGTCGGGTCACTGGTTGGATTGACCCTGTCCCTAGTAGACATAAGAATCGAGAACCGAACTAGAACCAATTAAGAAATCATCGATTTTCCGATTCCTAGGTGGTTCTTTAGCCTAGACCCGAGTAGAGCAAGCCGTCCAACTGGTTCCATTAAAAAAAAAAAGGAAATTAGATAAAAAAATTAAAAAATTAGATGAAACATATAATTCTTAATATTTACACTAATAATAAAATTTATTACCTATTTACAATATTTAATATGTTATTATCAACAACATAAATAAATATAACTTAAAATCATATGTAAACTTCTCCTAAAAGCAAAATTCATTTCCATAATAACGTGAAACTATTTTTTATATTGTAATTTTCTATTCATCCTCTAAATTATTTTGCAATCTTATACTACTAACTACAATTGATATTGGTGTTTGTATAAATAAATGCGTATTCTAAACAATTGTTTTAAAATTTGGTTAAATAATTTAAAACTTATAGACCTAATAATTAATTATTTTGAATTTAAAATTTATTTTTTAAAGCTAAAATTCATTTCTTTTTTTTCTTTTTATTTTTTTAAAAAGACAGTTCCACCTTCTAAAACCTGAACTAGGAGCTGTCGATTCTTGATTTTCAAGATCCAAAACTGATGGTTCCGATTTCGATATGGTTTGGTTCTAGAACCATACCTATATCTACACTAGGGAAATTTCTATATCTAAGAGCTTGTGTAAATTGAAATCAATGATCTCAAACTATAATAACAAAACATTTGTAAATATAAAGTAGTGAAAAGTCATAAGACAAATGTAAACTAAAATGAGTATAGCGAATTATTTCGGAAAATAAAAATAATAAAATGAAGTTGTCTCCAATATGTGATGCTAACATATGCATTAGTCATGAGTATCATATGTATTATATGATAATGTGAAGGCATTTTATGGATAAGGTGTTCTGCCATTTAGTAGGTATAGCAAATTATTTATTTAAACTTAATGGTAAAGGTGCAATGATACCTGAATTTAGGCAAAATATGTAATCAAGTATATGAATTTTAAAGCTAATCAATTTAGTAGTTAAAATTTTAAATTGATCAATTTAATACCTGAAAGAGCTTTTTGTGTATATCAACAGTACCTCTGTCATGTTGATTGAAAATGACATGCAGGATGATAATGTTGATTTTAAAATTTTGCTATCTAATTGTATATTTTACCAAAGTTCAGATACCATTTATGACATTAACCTTGACTATAAACATGTAATTTATCGTAGTTGACTTGGGAAAGTTATTACATGAATGGACATTACTACACCAAAGAAGATAAATCTATATTAATATATAGGGGAAAAGCAGCTTTTAGTGCTTGAACTTTATCAAAACAGTCAATTAGGTACCCGAACTTTTGAGAAGACCAATTTCATACCCAAACAAACTTTCGTGCCTAATAAGTGTCAATAGACCATTAATTTTAGTGCTTATTTGTACATATTTATTATGTAATTTTTATGATTTGATGAAGAAAAGGACATTTATCTTGTTAAAATTTGTTTTCAAGCTTCAAAGGCTTATTTAGAAGATTATGTGATGATTTGAAGCAACTAAAGCAAGATTAGGTCAGATTGTGCAAGAAACAAGCCTTTTATCTTTTCAGTCCCTTCTTCAACATTGCAAAGGCAGGATGGGAATGGAAGACATTAGAAGAATATAAATACCCTTCTTGCATTTTTTTTAAGGAGCTTTTTGAGAGAAAGAATACGATAGCAGCCAAAAAGAGACATATTTAGTGTTTTAGAAGGGTTTTCCTCTAAACTTTATTAGAAGAACGAATATCCCCTTGTAGAAATAGAATTCAGAGAGAACTTTGCATTCTTTCTAGGGTTTCACAGTAGCTTTGGGCATAAACTTTTCAATTCATTAAGTATATTGTGCTTTATTGTGTTATCTTACTATGGGTTTGAGCTATTTATCTGATTCTTTGATTTATATTATTATATTCATGGAGGAGTAGTGGATTTTGTTTAGGTTTGTGGATCATTAGTCGATTTCATGTAACGTTACTATGCTTTATCTTCAAAACGTGCTGATTTATTGTATTCAATAGCTTGAACTTAATAGCTCTTGAATCTGTAGTGCAATATGGATTCATGTTTCATTTCGCTAAAATAGGCTAAGAGGTCATTTTAATGAATAATTTAAGCTATTGATGAGATTTTCCATAATTGCCTTGAGAGAGGGATTGTGAGGTCTTTTGTCACTCATTTTTAAATTAAAAGGGATTTCTAAGCAAAGAATTTTTGTTCTTTATATGGATCTAAGGGTGAGGATATCTAGGAACATATTCTAGCAGTCGGTTTTAGGTCAAAGTCACTGTCCTCGAGAGAGGCTTTGATTTACGCTAGTAAATCCAATGGTGCAATAATCAACACATCTTTTTCTGAGAAATTCTTGAGTTACATGAATGGACCTAAGATGAAGCATGACCCAAGCAACCTTAGGAATTGATTTATCTTTATTGTTGCATGCAGTTGTGAAACTTGCTACTGATTTTTGTTGTTGTCTTTGTTAGATTAGACTTAGATTAGCTTCTGTGTATATAAAAACCCATTGTTTTTTTTGTCTAGATAATAGGAAAAGAGAAAAGTAGAAGTACTCACTAGCTTTCCGTTGGAATACGACTTAGATCATTCTACGCTACATCTAATGGGTGTGCTTGCCCTGTGAGATCGTAGTTAACGGAAACGATTTAGAAAATATTTATAAATTTTAAAACGCTCGGTCTTAGCTTCAGCAACCAAGCAATGCCCCTTTGGCTACTGTGTTAACATCGTTAATGCACTAATAAATTCCCTCCCTCTCTCTCTCTTCTCTTTGCCTACTCTTGTCATTCTCTTTTCTCACTCTACTCTTCTCTCTCTTCCAAAACAACTGCCATCTCCATACCTTCTCTCTTCTCTCCCCCTTCCTTCTTCTTCCTCTTCATTTTTTTCTTCTCTCATTATATTTCCTTTTCATCATAAGTTATCATTAAAGGCCTTTTACAAAAGAGGAAGTTGTATGAATGTTTTGGGTCATGGTGGAAGTTGTGTAAATGTTGCATTAGATGGTGGCCTGTGGTAGAAGTTATGTGAATGTTGAAGGTGGCTTTGGATATTTGGAGTGTTTGTTATGTTTTAGATCTATTTATGTTTCGGTTTGATTTTGGAGTAGAGTGGTAGAGACGATGGTTATGGTGCATATATGTTATTTTCATGGTGGTGGCGGCGGCAAAGTTGAGTTGCTTGAGTAGTGTGATGGTAGTGCTTGATGGGTTGGGTTCGGGTTTAGTTAGGGTAAGTTAGTATTGTGTATTGTTGTTTTGTGGATGGGTAGTTTTCCTCAAGATGGCGTTTAGGCTCAAAGTGGCATACGAGGTTTTGTTTTTGAGATGGATGATCAGTAGTGATTTAATTGGTTTGGATTTGAGCTTGGTGGTTGTCATCGCTATTATGGGCGGTAGTGATTAGCTTTGAGTGTGGCGATGGCGTGGTCTATGTTTGTCATGTTAGCATTGATGTTGATGGTGGTTGATGTTATGGAAGATGGCGGAGGGTGGTAGTGGGTGGTGTTTGGTTTGCTTTATGCTTTTGTGAAGGTTAAGGAAGGCTATAGTGGTGGGGGTTGGTTCTATGGCGGTGGTTTTTGGGCATTCAACTAGCATTAGTGGCTAGCACTTGGCGGTTTGGGTTAGAGGGAAGTTGTGAGAGAAAGAGAGAAGTGAGAGAAAAAAGATGAGAGTCGAAGAGGTTCAGGAGTGAGAGTAGAGAGGTTGACAATGATGACGACAATAACAATGTTGAGGATGATGATAGGTTGGGTCCTGTGGAAACATAGTATATAGAAACCCTATTTTTGACTAGCTTTGCAAGAGCAAGAGAGAGAGAGCAAGAAAAGACAAAAGAGAGTGAGGGAGAAGGTGTGGAGATAGCGGTTTCTTTTGGAAGAGAGAGAGAGAGAAAAGAGAAATGATAGAGAGAGCAGACAAAGAGAAGAGAGAGAGAGAGAGGGATTTTATTTATTTATTTTAAGTTTTTGACATGTATCATATGGCAATTGGTGCACTTATCCACGTAAGATAATGTCGTTAACGGTGTTATTAAAGGTAGTGAAAAGGAGCATAAAAAGTTTGTTTAGGTATGAAATTAGTTTTCTAGAAAGTTCGAATACCTAATTGACTGCTTTGGCAAAATTCAAGTACCAAAAGTGACTTTTTCCCTAATATATAGTAACAATGACACATCTATTATAATTTGAGAAAAAATTACTGTACATTTATAACTAATGTTAATTAGTGATGCAAATTTTGAAATTTTAATAGGTATCATAGTATGAATACAAATTACTTTGTTTTAAATATTATTAACTATTAAGGTAAAAAAAATTGTGATATAAAAAATTTGAAAGTTTTACAGATTACTTGAAAAAAATTTGCAAAAGTTTTAAAGATTATTTAAAATATCTTATAAAAAATTGCTAATAGGTTTGAACATTAAGACAATACTTGCGCTTCATTCTTATAGAAGAAAGAAATAAAATATCCATGTAAGCCTATTGATTATAAATTATGTATACAACAAATAATAACAAGGTACTTTTGAATGCAACAAGACTAAAAAACAATGTCTTAGAAATTTTTTTTTTTTTTTTTACTATAATGCTAAATGTTGTTAGTCTCCATTCAAGAGAATAGGATAAAATGTTGTATTTGATAATGTTAACTAAAATAAAAAGATAATATATTACACCAAAGGTGATAAACACTTGATAAAAAATTCTATGCTTCGATCATGTTTTTAAATAGGATTGGTCTTGTTGATTATTTAGTTGAATAGATTCATAATAAATTGTGATCACATCCTAAAATACTTAATATACCACTTTATATATTTATATTAATGGTCATATTATTGACTGACCAATCTCGTCCACTAAACCATAAAAGTTTTCATACTTGACATATGATTTAAAAATACTTCACTTTGCAACCTTTTAAGTTTGGTAAACTTGTCTGTATGAACTAAGCAAATTTGATAAATATATGTCTTTTTTGAAAATAGAATTAGAAAAATTGTTGAAAAAAATGGAGATAAAGTTTTAAAATTAGAAAGATTGTTGTAAAAAATGGTGATGAAAGTTTTGTTGAAAAGAAAAAGGAAAAGTGAGTGTAAAGAAAAAGGAAAATTTTACAGTCCCACCATTAATTCTAAAGGACTAGTCTCAACTATTTAATGGCTCAGATTTATATTCAAATGTACACCATTAAAATAGTTGATATACCAATTATTATATATTTTTATGGTAAGATGATTAACTAGATGGTTATATTGATAGGATCATAGAAATTCTCAAAGGAAAATGAGTAAATTATATTAAAGATATGAGCGTTAAAGGTAAGTTAATGTTTTGTGTGATTAAAAAGGTAAATATCAATGTTTTGAGTCATTAAAGATAAATTTTTAATAATAGTGAAAGCCTATTAAAATGAAGATAATATACAGAGAATGTGCGGCAAAGAGAGAAAATAGATAATAAATGTGATGTAAGTGAGAGAGAAAAATAAGAGATTTAGAAAAATGAACATTTTACCTTTAAAATTATTGAATTTGTTATTATATCATATGTTTAAGAGGTTTATATAATATTTTTTAATGGTATACCAAAAACTTTGGAAAATATATGGAAGCGTACTCATATTGATAGAATTGATATTAATGAGAATTAGGATGTATAATTAATTATAAATGTATTTAAATTAATGATTTAAATGTTGAAGTATTCATAGGAAATGATAATAATGAGTTGAAACTTATTATTAATGATAAAATTTTTAAAAAGTAAATGATAAAAGATATATGTATGTATGGAAAAAGAAAAGAAAATACTAAAGACAACTAGAGTAGTGTTTTTTCCTTCAATATTATAGATAATGGAAAAGATAGCAAGTGATCAGTGTGGTGAATTAAGGTAATTAATAGTTATAACATGGATAAGAAGGTAGCAATGTGAAATTACAAATGCTCTATTGATTATATGAAATATTATGTACTATTTAGATTGTATGATTTTTATTTATATCATATTGAAGGGATTTAAATCAAATCTAAATCCCTAATCTTTAAATTAACAAGATTCACACATGTGAAAATTAGGGTACAGAATAGAACGAAAGCATACCTTATTCCATTAGATTATAGCAATTTTAAAAGTGGGTAGATGATCTTCTAATTACTGTGTGCACAGACTCCTTTCTATAAGTGATGAGAAAACTCTATAGAATGAGAGAGAATGAGAGAAAGTGTATATTTTTTTTTTAATGCTCTCACAATATCCTTTTATATAGTGTACGTGTAGCTAGAGACTATAACCCTAGTATGAAACTTATGGGCCAAGCTACTAAAAGAGTCTCATCCATTTTAATAGTAGCCTTAGGGTATCTACACATATAAAACATATTATATATATATAACCCCACCCTAATAAAAGATAACAAGCCACATTATAATATTATTATTTGATCACTAATATCAGTGCCAGATAATTTATTTTATTTTTAATAAACATACAAAAAAAATATATGCAATTGCACGTATGTCCACATGCCCATAAGCATTAAACCCACAAGTGTACCTAAATTAAGTCAAAATTCTAACAATCTCCCACTTGAACTGTACATTCATGTGCTCGAGTGCGTCTCCTAATCTTGTATGAATACATAACTTATCAAGTAGTTAACTATCAAAAAATCATCATCATAACCAATCTTGTTCATTTGTGTCTTTAATACATGGATCATAGGGGGTTTTTCCAAAACTAATCCTTAGGTAAACCCACAATGGTCATATATACCAAATCAACTAAATGACCTGGATTGAGTGTGCACATATAGCATGAAAGTTACATATCAATTGTGATCAATACATGTCTACTTCCAATCGGTCCTTCCAAAATGTGGTCATTAACCAAACATACATTCGGAGTGAAAATAGAATATTGTATAATTTAATAAATCAAATACAAATGTCATGACATAATAAGATAGCTTAAATGAGCAAGTAATACAAACTCCCACTAAACCTAGACATCATCTGACAAACTGACACCCATATGAGTAGTGTGCTCAATAAAAACCTTTTGTGACAATGGCTTGGTCAACAGATCCGCTATCATAGAGTTTGTATCTAGATGCTCTATGCTAACTAAACCACTCTAAACCCTTTCTTTTACAATAAGAATCTTAATTTCAATATGCTTTGACTTTGATGAACTCCTGTTGTTAGTCAAGTATAGGATTGTTACCTTGCTATCACAAAATAATTTAAGTGGTCTCTTAATCTCATCAACCACACATAGTCCCGAAATAGAATTATGAAGCCAAATAGCTTGATTAGTTATCTCATAACAAGCTACAAATTATGTTTCCATAGTAGAAGAAGCAACGAGTGATTGGTTAGCACTCTTCCACGCAATAGCTCCTCCTGCTAACAGAAAAATATAACTTGATGTGGACTTTACACTATCATGGCATCTTGCAAAGTCAGAATCTAAATACCCAATGACCTCAGCTTTAGTTGACTTTTTTGTATGCGAGCATGTGATCCTTTGTCTTTTGAAGATATCGCATAACCCTTTTGGCTGCGACCTAATAGTCCTTACCTGGATTGCTTTGGTATCTTTCTAGTATCCCACAAATGAATGCAAGATCAAGATGAGTACAAACTTGCAAGTATATCAAACTCCCTATTACCGATGCATAGAGAATTTCCTCCATAGCTTTAGACTCAAAATCACTCTTGGGGTATTGATTTAAACTAAATTTATCACCCTTACTCACTAGGGTATCATGTGATTTACAATTTTGCATGCCAAACTTTTATAGTACCTTATCAATGTAGGCCTTTTGTGATAATCCCAAGATTCCATGAGAACAATCTCTATAAATTTGGATTCCAACATAAAAGAAGCTTTGCCAAAATCCTTCATTTCAAAGTTTTCTGAAAGAAAATTTTTAGTTTCAAGCAATAAACCTACGTCGCTACTAACAAGCAATATTTCATCCACATACAAAATTAAGAAAATAAATTTACTGGCACAAAACTTGTGATATACACAATCATCAACTATATTTACCTTAAAACCAAATGATAATATAACTTGATGAAATCCTTGGTACCATTGATGAGAAGCTTGTTTGAGCCCATAGATGGATTTCCTCAGTTTGTAAGCCATTTGCTTAGAGTCATTATCATTTAGACTCTTTGGTTATAACATATAATTTGTTTCGTTGGTTTCCATTAATAAATGATATCATAACATCCATCTGATGAAGCTCTAAATCAAAACACGCTATAAGTGCCAAAATTGTCCTTAAAGAGTCTTTCGAAGAAACTAGAGAGAAAGTCTCTTTGTAATCGATGCTCTTACGTTGAGTGTAACCTTTAGCAACAAGACACGCTTTATATCTTTCCACATTGCCTTATGAGTCCCTTTTGGTTTTGAAAACCCATTTACACCCAATGGGCTTTACACCATTTGGCAATGGGACAAGATCCCAAACATCATTGTCATTCATGGATTTCAATCCATTTATGAGCATTTGAATTTTCAGTGGCTTCATAGAAAGTGACTAGATCATCTTCCAATGAGTTAATGATTTCCTGATTAATTATCTTATATTACACGTCTTAGCTCAATAATAGAGCTTCTTAGGGACACTAGTTCTTGAGATTGTTGAGATTGTTGAATAGTTAAGGGAAGAGGAACACTAACATCAAAATTTTCTTGGACCTCACGAGGAGTACACTCCTGATTTGGTGTAGGAACAACCGAAGGAAGAGAAACATGATGTTGTTTAGCACTATGCTCCTAACATGGAGCCTAATCAATAGGCAATGTAGTATATTCCTCTTTAAAGAAAAAGTTCTTAACCTTATCTTCCCCCTCAACCTCAACATCTTCAAAGAATTATGCATTTCATGTCTTAAAGATTATTCTGTTTGGAGGATTGTAAAATTTATAACCTTGTGATCTCTCAACATAACCAACAAAGTGACAACTAATGGTTTTTTAGTCCAATTTCTTTTCATTAGGCCTATAAGGCCTGGCTTCAACTGGATATCCTAAAAACCTTATGTGCTTAAGGACAGGTTTCTTACCTATCCATAACTTATATGGGGTTTTAGTTGTCGCTTTAGTTTGTACTCTATTAAGAATATAGGCTGCAACATTTAATGCTTCACCTCAAAGTGAGTGTGGTAATTTTGTATGACTAATCATACTTCTTACTATATCTTTAAGGGTTTTATTTTGTCTCTTAGTTACCCATTCATGCTAGATGAACCAGGCATGGTATACTGAGGAATGATACCACACTCCTCTTAGAATTTCATAAATGGCCCTAGACATTGTTCTCATGAGCGGTCATTTTTGTTGTAATATTAACATCATCAGTCACATATAATGGATTTAATCCTTTTGCCTAGTTGATTTTCAACTTTGGCCTTAAAGGTTTTGAATGTGTCTAAAACTTGTGGGCTCTCATGAATTAAATATATATAGCCATAACGAGAGTAATCATTTATGAATGTAATAAAGTATTGTTGACCACTCCATGAAGCCATAGGAAATGGGCTACGTATATTTGTATGTATTAGTTCTAAGACTTCTTAGCTCTTTCAGCTCCAGCACTTTTCTTGTTTGTCATTTTACCTTTTATACGCTCAACACATATCCGTTTATTATTAAAATAGTCAAGTGCATTAAGTGTTCCTTCAGTCATAAGACTATCAATTTTCTCTTTGGAGATATGTCCTAATTGCTTGTGCCATAATACATAAGGATTCTCATCGATTAATTTTTGTTTAGTGCCTCTTGAGCTAATATGCAAGGCTTCATATGTTGAATTAACAATTTCAAGTATATAGAGATTGTCCATATAAGATAAAGTGCTGGTACCCACAAAATTAGAATTATGAAAAAGACAACATTGCCACCCGCATGGTTTTCCTACGAGAGCTCACTTTGGTGAGGTACCATTTTAACCAATTAGATATGCTACTAGGCATGCTCTATAATAATTCCATACTTTGACAATTTCACCTAATAGTATTTAGAAAAATATCCACTTCAACTGATTTGAAATTGTCAAACACATTCATAAGTGCAACTTTATGTCATTATAAGTTTATATATATTCTTTAAAAGTTATAACACAACATTATAATATAATATATGTTAACTTCAAAGAATTCATTCCGATCCGTTGTAAAGAAGGCAATATATTATATTATATTATACATGTGTATGAAATCAACATGCTGATAATGACTCATTTTCAAGTCTTCCACCGAATGCATCTTGCATTAAATTCATCGGAATTTCATTCAATCATCGAAAAGATTAACAATGCAAAAGCCAATATATATGCTTAACTTTCCAAAAGCAGAAAGGATACTTGTATAATATATAATAATCATTAATCCAAAATTCCTTTGCCATTTCATTGTGGTGTGATTAATCTTATCGTAGGTAGTCCACTCCAGTAAATTGAAAACCATATTGTTATTGAAAGGATTTTCCAAGATTTATTAATCGCACTTTAAAATATTAAGAAAAACACAGTGGAAGCAACAAAGGCACTCCACAGGATTTCACGAGCAAATAAAATTAAAGCGAAGAATGCAGGCATACAAAATACTTGGTTTTTCCAATGAAAGACGCAATTCGCGACTTTTGCCAATTATAAAACAAAAGATTTGAAATCGTGAAGACGTCGAAAACATAAATTTAGCCCTTTTAAACCCTAACCCTAAAAATTGGGAAAAATAATATATTATACAAATTTTCTTCAATCTTAAAATATGATTCTTTGGAATCATTAGCTTATAACATCACATGAACCCAAAAAGATTCATTACCAATATAGGTTCTAATTTCACATACATTGCTTTAATTCCACTTGATGGAATTTATGTTGAACTTGAGAGTTTAATGTGAATTTTGATGAGACAAGTTAACGCACAATCAATTATTTATTTGTTATAAACTACGCTTAATTAGTCATGTATATATATGCGTGTTTTGTGCATGTTTCTTATAGGTTTTTAGCAGGGACAGTGATTGTCGAGGGCAAGCCATAACAGTTGAACGAGGTGCAACAAAGCCAAAGACTCAATAAGCTCAAAGAATACACAAATAGTGGTCAAGGGGTTGGTCGAGTCTTAAACAAGTTAAGTTTGATATGCAACAAGCTGAAGAAGATAATAGACTTGTCGAGGGTTAAGTTTAGGCCTTGACGTGCCAAAAAGTTAAGGCTCGACCAGTTTAAAACAAAGGCTCAACAAAGCTAAAAAAGCAAGTAGTACTGTCGAGGGTCAAGTTAGGCCTTAACATATTCAAATTTAGGGCATGACAGTTCAAAATTAAGGCTCGAAGAAGCACACGTGTGAAAGGTGTTGAGGGTCAAGGTTGGGCGTGACAAGTGAGGCGCAATAACTATTTTGAGACGCAATGAAGCTGATGTGGAAAAAAAAGAGTTGTTAAAGTGTATCTAATATATGGCAGATTATAGACGTTGTGTCTAATGGACTTTTAAATTTCAAAGGCTTTTTATATACAAGTCCTGGAGAATAACAAAAAGAATAAACTGTCAAACTCTTTTATGGACTAATAACTACGATCAAACAAATTCTTTTTTCTTTGTTCTCTTGTACATAGTATTTGCAAATTATCAAGAGGGAGAAAATACACTCTAGTACTTAGTTCAAATTCATATAAAAAGCATTTAGAGAGAGAAAGAAAATATTATATTTCTTGTGGGTGTAATATTGCTCGTTTCGAGCTAACTCTTTGATATCAATATAGTGGTGGTGAAAACCTTGAAAGAGGCAATTGGTGGATTGTGGAGAGTAGGAAAAGGGTCGAACTCCACATTAAATTTTGTGGCTTGATTTTTCTCTATCTCTATATATGTAAATTACGCATTATATGTATTGTTTGGTTATTTGCTACAAATCTGATTGATTTTTTAATCTGCTGTTTTAAAACTTTTTATCTCAAAAATTTGGGCAAATACTCAATTCACCCACCCCTCCCTTCATACTCTCCCTCCCCCCCACGAGTATTCATAGTGTATATATTTTCAATCAGTATTAGAGCCAATCTCTATTGTTTTTGTGCTTAATCACATAATAGAGTAAAGATCATGACATCTAATACACTAGGATTTCTAGAATGGCAAGTTATAAATAGACCTCCACTTCTAAATAAAGGTAATTACCCTTATTGGAAGTGTAATGAAAATATTTTTAAAAGCTCAAAATAGATTAATATAAAATGTTATTGAAAATGGGCCTTTTAAAATTAAAGAAAAATTAGAAGCAGATTATTTAAAGGAAGATTGGAAAAAAGCTTGATTTAAACGAAATTGCAATGAATATTTCAAAAATGATTTTAATAGAATTTGTATATATTCTTCTGCAAAAAAATTTGGAATGAGCTAGAAAAAGACTTATGAGGGATCATCTAGAGTTAGATGAATTTGAAATTTAAAAATATCCCCAATGAAACTATCGATGAAATGCATAATAGATTTATTAACATAATAAATCCTCTAAGTGCTCTTGGGAAAAACTTTACTATTTTGGAAATTAATTCTTAACTTCTTAGGTTACTTTCAAAAGATTGGAAAGCCAAGAGGACTGCTATAGAGGAAGCGAAAGATCTCAGCACCTTAACTATTTCCCTGAAAGCTACAAGATAGGAATCAAGTGATAAAGAAGAAGAGGATGAGCAAGAGGATCTTTTCATGATGACAAAAAAGTTGAGAAAATTTATGAGGCCCAAATGCAAGAAGATGGAGGATGATGGCAGCTCCCTAAGCACAAGAGAAAGGATGTGATCACATGCTACAACTGCCAAAAATTAGGACACATCCAATAGTATTGTCCACTGCTTAAGAAAAGATCAAAGAAGGAGAAGAAGAAGGCTGTTTACATGGCAACATGGAGTGATGATAACTCATTAGATTAAGATGATGAGAATGTCTACTTCATGACCTTGGACAATGAGGGATCCTTAAGTGGCAGTAACAAATGGTACTTGGATAGTGGCTGTTCAAGGCATGTGACAGGAGATGTGCCTAAGTTCACATCACTTGACTTGAAGGATCATGAGAATGTTACCTTTAGGGAAAACAGAAAGGCAACTGTTTTAAGAGAATGTGACATTCTCATTGATCAAGACTTATGTATTAAAAATGTTTTTCTCATAGAAAATTTAAAAAAATATGTTAGGTATTAGTCAATTGTGTGACAATGGGTTTAAATTAACATTTTCTGCTTAAAAGTGTTCTACTAAAAGAATTGATAATAACCATGCGTGTTTTGAAGGATATAGATAAGGAATTATGCACAAAATTAATTTAGATGATTTCAATTCTTTAAATAAAACTTGTCTATATTTTAAAAATGATAATAGTTGGTTATGGCATAGAAAATTAGGACATACTAGCATGGATATCATTTCAAAACTTGTTAAAAAGGATCTTATCGAAGGTTTACCAAAGTTAAAATTTCAAAAGGACAAGATCTACCATGCATGTCAAAAGGGAAAGCAAACTAAAACTTCTTTTAAGTTTAAGGACGTTATCTCCACATCTAGGTCATTAGAACTATTGTATATGGATTTATTTAGTCCTACCCAAACCTTAAGTTTGGGAGGATAGAAATACACTTTGATTATTGTTGATGATTTTACTAGATACCCATGGAATTTCTTCCTTGCATCTAAAGACGAAACCAATCATGGCTTTTTTAGATATTGCAAGAAAGTTCAAAATGAAAAAGGTCTTATTGTTGTTACAATTCGAAGTGATCATGGGGGAGAATTTGAAAATCACGAAATGAAAAAATTTTTGTGGTACTTTTAGCATTGAACAAACTTTTTCAGCTCCTAGAATTCCATAGCAAAATGATGAAGCCAAAAAAAAAAAAAAAGAACACTAATTGAAATGGTTAGAACCATGTTCTGTGAAAATAATTTACCAAAATAATTTTTTGGCTAAAATTGTGAATACAACATGCTATATTTCAAACCGAATTTTTATAAGGCTAATTTTAAAGAAAACCCCTTTATGACATTTGGAAAGTCAAAAGACCTAACATATCATATTTTCATCCTTTTGGTACAAAACATTATATCTTAAACAACGACAAAGAACAATTGGCTAAGTTTGACTCTAAAAGTGATGAAGGAATTTTCTTAGGATATTCTTCAACAAGTAAAGCTTATAAAGTTTTTAACGAAAGAACTTTAGTTGTTGAATAATCTATTCATGTTGCATTCGATGATTCCTTGCCTGATGTATGCTCATATGATGATGCTGATGATGTGTGTGTTGGTTTAAATAGATTTTCTCTAGAAAACAGTAACAAAGAAGTTAATGAACAAAGATTGGATATTGATATGCATGAATCTGATAATGCTAATTTGCTTAAAGAATGGAAGTATGCTAAATCACATCCTAAAGATTTAATAATTGGCGAATCTTTTAATCGTGTTCAAATAAGATCATTTTTAAGGGATTTAACCAATTTAGTTTTCTTATCTCAATTTGAACCAAAAGATATTGATGAAGCCTTAAAAGATGAATTTTGGATAAATACTATGGAAGATGAATTAAACCAATTCACAAGAAATGATGTGTGGTTTTTGATTTCTAGACCTGAAAATAGACTTATTATAGGAACCAAATGGGTATATACAAAAACACTTGATGAATCTGATTTAATAACAAGAAATAAGGCTAAATTGGTTGCTAAAGGCTATAATAAAGAAGATGAAATTGATTTTGATGAGATATTTGCCTCAGTTGCTAGACTAGAATATATAAGAATGCTTTTGGCATTTGCTGTTTTTAAGAGTTTTACTCTTTTTCAAATGAATGTCAAAAACATTTTCTTGAATGGTTTTATAAAAGAAGAAGTGTATTTAGAGCAACCACAGGGTTTTGAAAATAATGAATTTCCCAATCATTTTTTTTTTAAGTTAAACAAAGCTCTTTATGGACTAAAGTAAGCTCGTAGAGCTTGGTATGAAAGACTCAGTAGTTTCCTGCTAAACAATGATTTTTCAGGAGGAAAAGTTGATACAACTTTATTTATTAAAAATCACAAGCTGATACATTGATTGTACAAATCTATGTTGATGACATTGTGTTTGGAGTTACAAATATGAGTCTTATAAAAGATTTTGTTGAGTCCACGAAAAATGAATTTGAAATGAGTATGATGGGAGAACTCAATTATTTTCTTGGTCTCCAAATCAAACAAGCTAAAAGTGGAACATTTATCAATCAAGATAAATATACAAAAGATTTGTTAAAATCGTTCAAAATGGATAATTGCAAATCAAAACCAACACGTATGAGCATAAGTATTAAGCTTGATAAAGATAAAAAAGACAAAAAAATTTGTGAAAAGATGTATAGAGGCATAATAGATAGTTTATTATATTTGACACCTTCTCGACCTAACATCATGTTCTCTGTATGTGTATGTGCATGGTTTCAATCTTGTCTAAAAGAATCGCACTTGAATGCAGTAAAATGCATTTTCAAGTGTCTTGTAGGCATGATTGAAATTGACTTGTGGTATCCAATATTTACTTCTTTCAACCTTATTGGATACTCGAATTCTAACTTTGTTGGATGCAAAGTAAATAGGAAAAGCGCAATAGCACATGCTATTTTTTTTAGAAATTCTTCAATATCTTGGCACTCTAAAAAGCAAAACTTAGTTGCACTCTTAACTGCTGAAGCTGAATATATTACAGCTGGTAGTTGTTGTGCATAAATTTTATAAATGAAACAAACTTTACTTGATTATGGTTTAATTTTTGAAAATATTCCTATTCTTTGTGATAGTATAATTGTTGACTAAAAAGCCGATCCAACACTCAAGGACCAAGCATATCAAAATTAGACATCATTTCATCAGAGATCATATTCTAAACAAAGATATCAACTTGGAATTTATTGACACAAACAATGAGATCGTTGATATTTTTACAAAACCCTTGAGTGAAGATCGTTTTTACACTTTAAGAAAAGAATTAAGAATGACCAAACAAGATGAGTGCTAAGTATTATGGAACAAAGTTGACATATAACAGAATTTTGGGCTAAGTAAGCTGCTAAATATGATATATGCCTAGAAATCTAGTTTGTGCTTGTATTTGATTTGTTCATGTGCTAATCTGTGATAATCTGATTTGATTGCTACATAATTATGAAGATAAGTGCTCTGATGTGTTTGCGCATCTGCTATATATAAGCTTGCTATTTTTGGTGAAGTCTTCATGTGATGAGGAAAATATGGTGAAGTCCTACTATGTGTAGGCATTGTGGTGTGAAGCCCTCAAGTATTGAGGCATTTGTGGTGAAGTCTTATCTGTGAATAAGTCTTTATGGTGAAGTCCTATCTGTGAATAGGCATTTATGGTGAAGTCCTATATGGATGTAGGTAAGTGGTGAAGTCCTATATGAGCATAAGCATGTGTGTGAAATTCTGTGTGAGCATAAGCAAGCGTGGTGAAGTCCTATCCGAGTATAAGCAAGTGGTATGAAGTCCTACATGGGTGTAGGCATATGAAGTCCTTTATCTAGGCATCTGTGAAGTCCTCTATTGAGGCATTTGCTTGAGCTGATTTTGTTTGTTATCTGTACATTTCTCCTTTCTTGTTAATATTAAATATGTTATAATATTACTTTTTGATGAGTACAAAGGGGAGAAGTGGATGCACAATTAACAGTATGCATGAAGTATGTTTTGATAGGGGAGAAAATGACATATTAATTATAGTTTGTATTTTCCCAAAATTAAGCATCACAAGTCTGTTTTGAAACCTAGAAAATTGAAAATTCTCTTAGAACCTGAATGCTTAATTAAGGGGGAGTCTGGTGTAGTGAATATGAGTTAATTATGCATAAATTGTCCTTATAAAAAAGGAGGAGATTGTTGAACTTGAGAATTTAATGTGAATTTTGATGAGACAAGTTAATGCACCATTAATTATTTATTTGTCGTAAACTACACTTAATTAATTATGTATATATAGCGTGCTTTGTGCGTGTTTTCTATAGGTTTTTAGCAGGAACGGTGATTGTTGAGGGCAAGCCATAATAGTTGATCGAGGTGCAACTTGACAAGCTTAAAGAATGCACAAATAGTGGTCGAAGGGTTGGTCAAGTACTAAACAAGTTAAATGATTGAGGCTCGACAAGTTAAGTCTGATATGCAACAAGTTAAAGAAGATAATAGACTTATCGAGGGTTAAGTTTAGGCCTCAATGTGCCAAAAAGTTAAGGCTCGGCCAGTTTAAACAAAGGCTCAACAAAGCTAAAGAAGCAAACAGTACCGTCGAGGGTCAAGTTAGGCCTTGATGTTTTCAAATTTAGGGCATGGCAGTTCAAAATTAAGGCTCGAAGAAGCGCACTTGTGAAAGCTGTTGAGGCTCAAAGTTGGGCATGACAAGTGAGGCGCGACAACTATTTTGAGACGCGATGAAGCTGATGTGGAAGAAAAAGAGTTGTTAGAGTGCATCTAATATATGACAAATTATAGACGTTGTGTCTAATGGACTTTTAAATTTCAAAGGCTATTTATATACACGTCTTGGAGAATAACAAAAAGAATAAATTGTCAAACTCTTTTATGGACTAATAACTACGATCAAACAAATTCTTTTTTCTTTGTTCTCTTGTACATAGTATTTGCAAATTATCAAGAGAGAGAAAATACACTCTAGTACTTAGTTCAATCATTGCTATTCATATAAAAAGCACTTAGAGAGAGAAAGAAAATATTATATTTCCTGTGGGTGTAATATTGCTCGTTTCGAGCTAACTCTTTGATATCAATATAGTGGTGGTGAAAACCTCGAAAGAGGCAATTGGTGGACTGTGGAGAGTAGGCAAAGAACCAAACTTTATATTAAATCTTGTGACTTGATTTTTCTCTATCTCTATCTCTTTAAATTACCATTATATGTATTGTTTAGTTATCCACTGCAAAGCTGATTGATTTTTTTAATATGTTGTTTTCAATTTTTATTTCGAAATTTTGGGCAAATACTCAATCCACCCCCTCCGTCTCTTGAGTATTCCTAGTGTATATTTTTCAATTTAATCAAATCCCTAATCTTAAATTAACAAGATCAACGTATGTGAAAATTAGGGCAGAATAGAGCGGAAGTATACCTTGTTCCATTGGATCACAACAATTTTAAAAGTAGGTAGATGATCTTATAGCTACTGTTTGCACAAACTCTTTTTTATGGGAGATGAGAAAACTCTATAGAATGAAAGAGTAAGAGAGAGTGAGAGTGAGAGTGAGAAAAGGAGTATATTTTTTGAACGCTCTTACAATATCCTTTTTTTATAGTACACATACAGTTAGGGGTCATAACCTTAGCATGAAACTTATAGACTAAGTTAAAGAACCCATTTATTTCAGTAGTATCCCTAGGGTATTTACACATATAAAGCATATATATATATATATTAACATTAATAAAAGATGATAAGGTAAATTATAATTTTATTAATTGATCACCAATAAAAGTGCCGAGTAATTTAATTTATTTGTAATAAATATACAACAAATTTTTATGTAATTGCATTTGTGTCCACATGCCTATATGCATTAACCCTATAATTGCACCTAAATTAAATCCAAATTCTAACACACACACACACACACACACATATATATATATATATCATATATGCATCTGTAACTTATTAGTATTATATTTGTATCGAATTTGTTTGGTCTGTTTATAAATAAAACTGTTAGTTTTTTATCATTATTTATTTCTTGATAAACAACTATTTGAAAATGATAAAAATATAATGTTAAAATGATAAAAATATGATGAAACAAACATAACCTATTCAAAGATAGTTTGAGTATCTTTAAAAAAAACACTAAACCTCTTCACTTGCTTTAATATTATAAATAATTCCAATTCCTTATCAAAGAAGCCCATCTTCTTAAAACATAAAGTAGTCTTTTGGCTTACAAAATGTATAACGCTGCTAAGAAGACCTCTCTGTTCCGATTTTTCACCCACAAGAAATCCAATAAAGTTGAGAATAAATAAACCGGTTTAACAATCTTATTTCAAACTCATCAAACTAGATCCGTTTAAAATATTTTTGAATTGGGCCCGGTTTGCTATCTTAAAAATTTGGTCTACAAATTTAAATTGCTTTCGATGTAATATTGGCAAATATGTCCACCCTTTTATTTATTTATTTATTTATTGGGAAATCTTCAAACTAGTGTGACATTATTGAAGACCATCTATTTTCTCCAGCCTGTTATCACCAATCTGATTAGATAACGTTTAGAATCGGGTAATAGATCGTAGCCTAAACCGACAGAAAGTACTTATATTGATTATATCAAAAGAAAGAATGCGACCGGTTCTTGCTCTTGTCTATATCGCCCATAACTAAGCCAAACACTTGCAAATCTATAATCTATTAAGGAATTATAAACTCAAGGAATCATAAACCATAGTTCTAAACCAAAGAGGATTTCAAGACAGAAAACCAACAGAACTTAAACAAATAGAAGATAAAATGGACACAACACATGGCCATATAATTACTAGAGAAGAAAATAAACATTCTCATTTCCAATTAGGCCTAAATCTGGCATTAAATCTGCCATTATTTAATTTGAAAGGCAAGAGTTGGATGGTCCCAGGAACACTAAAGATGTACACTCTGAGACACTTAACTAAATAATTCCCAACTCAAACTCAGACACAAACCTAGGTGAAAAATCGAGACAACATTGTAATAGAATTAAAAAAAACTGGTCTAGTTGGCAAGGATTTCCCAGATCAAATCAGCATCAAAAGACGGCATCTTAGCTAATGAACACCCTTCAAACTCCATCCCCTGTTCCAACAACATTGGAGAGTCAACCGAACCAAAGGCCATGGAATTCCCAAACAACAGCTGCTCATCCTCTGGAACACAAGGTGAAACCAATGCATTATCCCAACAGGTCTCCCCGGAAACCGCCACCGACTGCGACGAAACGACGACGAACTCGACGAACTTGGGAGGTGCTCTTTCACTGCTCCCCCACTATCATTCACATCCCTATTGTTACCATCACTATTTCCACAAGGAGTGCTCTTTTTAGCACTCTTCTTGGCTTTTTCCTCTTCACTTTCTGACAAATTGACTGGATTTTATTATCCACAGCATTCTTCAGAGCATTTAATTTCGAGGAATCAGCAAACCCCAACTGGATAGGATCCTTAACGTTTGGAAAATTCAACCTGGCATATTCTCCACGAAGCTTATAAGCCGCTCGATCATAGGCGTAAGCGGCTGCTTCTGCGGTATCATAAGTGCCTAACCAGACCCTCATTCTATTCTGAGGAAGTCTGATTTCAGCCACCCATTTGCCCCAATGTCTCTGCCTCACTCCTCTATACAACTTGTTCTTATAAGGAGTTGGTGAGTTCCTGATTTGGCTTCGAAGCAGTGACTTCTCTGTTGACTTTTGTGAGAACATGCTGTCATTGGGTCTGTTTTGTGGAGTGAGTTTTTGAAGTAGTTCTCTTTGGTGGAGATATACTGAAGAGCCTAAGGATTCAAAAACAGGGCTTTCAGTTGGAACAAAAGTTGAGAAGATCGAGTCTAATGGGTTTGATCCTCCGTTTAAAATAAGCTGAGAGAGTGAAGATTGGATTAATGTTTGCGTTGTTTTGATAAGAAAGAGGAAGGTAGTTTTGTTGTCTAACTTCCATGATTTCAAATGAAAATAATCTAGACAAAAAAACAGATGAAAACAGAGTAGTACTACTGGGGAGATACAATGGAGAGGGGATAAGGGCACTAAAAACTAGCCCTTCTATCCAACAACGGTTAGAAGATATTAACAATGAATTGAATCGAATTATACAAGTACAGCAAGACCAAATTATTTTTAACCACCGAAAGGCAACAATTTAAGAACCCAGATCAAGATCTCAACCAGTTAGGGCAGAATAAGAAGATTTCAATCACTTAAGGTAAAATAAAAAGCTGTAAAGGTCTAGGAAGTATGTGGTTGTGGGGGAAGCTTGTGTTTGTGTTTGAGGGAGGGAAAGAGGGTAGGAGAACGAAGAGATGGATATGTGAAACTTGGGAAGATGGAGGTTTTTTTTTTTTTTTTTGGTCGAAGGAAGATGGAGTTTAATGATGTCTCAATGGAATGTATTTATAGGTCGTGACGGAACCACTTTCCACAGATTATTTTACCTTCATTGATGATTTCACGTTTTAGCTGGTCTGAATCTTTGCAAATATAATCTGACTATTTTGTCCTTGGATGAATAATTCACGCTTTCAAAAAATTCATTAACAATTTCACACACGCACACACACAAAAAGAGTAAATGAATGTATAGAATTATTTATTTTTCTATTTTAAATGTCTTACTTATAGCATCAACAAACCAAACTGATTTATTAACTATTAATTTCGAATAAATTTTTACTCTAATTCGATTTTAAAATGTCAAGTTGTATTCATACTCAAACTACTTAAATAATTTATTGAGTTTAGTTTGAATTTCATAATGGGTAGCTCGATCAGCTTATAAGTATAATTCAAGTTCAAATCGAATATAGCAATTTAATCATGTTTGGATATTAATATTTGCCTTAATAAGAATAAAAATATTTTACCAACAGTTTAAGCCTAAATAAATTTAATTAAGTTGAGCTTGAGTTTATTTAGTCCTATTTTGAGTTAATTTCAAACTTAAAATTTTAAGCTTCACCAAATTTTAGCTTTAAAATTTTTCGCTAAATTTAAATTTGAGCTCAACAGTTTTAACATGTCATCTCATTTGCAACCGTTTCTTAACAAATGTTACAGTCATCTATTATTTTTATTTGAAAAAATTAAAATCACATAATTTATATCAGTATAATACTTTACGACATAACTTAATTCTTAAATTATTAACCATATTGTACATTAACTATACCTTATTAATGTGTTCGCTAAAACAAATTATAGTGGTGTTATTCATAATAGTTCCATAACACTTTAGCACGATCACAATGGGCGGTGAGATTCCTGAGGGGAAAAAAAGGAAATAGTAATTTACAAAAACCTTACTATGTGTAGGATTCATTTACAAATATATAATTTGCATCAATTATTTTGATAAATAGATGACTTGAGTTTTATTTAAATTTGAAAGTGTTGATAATATTTAATAATTTTAGAATGATATAAATATCTTCTTGTCTAAAAAATTAATTTAGAGTTTTTTTACATTAGTTTTAATTTTCAAACTTTTAAGAATTAATTTTTAATATTTTATTTAACTATTTAGTAATACTTTTTATTAAATTAATTTTTCAAACAATAAGGCACTAATGACATGTTTGGTATGCATGATTGGACCGAATGGAATTGTGATTCGGCTTTTATTCTATTCCAGTATTTAGAAGCGTTTTTAGAAGCGGAATCACAATTCCTTGGAATCGATGATTCCGGCTTTTAAAGAAAATTTGATTCCTCCTTTGAGAAGACAGAATTGCGATTCAATTCTACCCTTATTAATTATATGTAGCGTACTTACTTTTTTATCCAATCATGTTTATATTTTGTATTTATTATTAAGAACATTCCTGAAGTTATACTTTTTACCATTTATTCCGTGTAATCTTCAAATATAGAAATGGATTTGTCATTCCCAAACCATTCCATTTCAAATCATTCCTGCGTACCAAACATGACATAATATCTATTTGCAAATATTAATTAACGATATTGACACTTTTCAATAAAAACCATGTCGCCTATTTGCAAAGTGAAAAGGGAAAACACATATTATGAGAATTCTCAAGCAAAAGATTGAAATGTGATGATAAGCTTTAGTTTTTGGGCAACCGACATTACATTGAGTATTCCAAAATACATACTAATATATATATATATATATATTATAGGAAGAGCAGACAAAAAACGTTTGGTATAAAAATCTAAAAGCAAAAAAGCAAACATAATTTGGACTTTTAAATCAATCAAGTAAAAAGCACATTTAGTAAATAAAAAGTTAAGCTTTTCACTCTTTAGCTTTTTTAAGTTTAAAGGGGCACAATAATGTCCTATTTTCAATCCTTCAACCTTTTTTTTCTTTATTTTATGGGTAATCACTTGTTGGGATGCTTCATGATTAAGTAGTGATAAAGAGGGTTATTTAAACTAGCTTTTAAAATATGAGCTCATTTACTTTTTAAGATAATTCAAAATTTCACATATATTAGTTTGAATTAAGGTATGAATGAAATCGGATTGAGACAAATCAAAATATAAATTAATTCCAGATCATTGATAAAGAAGAAAACTCAAGAAATTTAAGATGCACAATCGTTAAAGAAAAAGGGCAAAAAAAAAAAAAGAATAAGCTTCTCTTATTCTAGTTTCTCTTCAAATCGAATCTGAACCATTTAAATCTATAGGCTGATGATTTGACACCAAGATAAAAAATTTCCGAAGTCCTTTTTTTTTTTTCAATTTTACAGATATGCAAGTCCAATAAACTTTGAAAAACCTCTCGTTTTCACATGCCTTTTTGACTCCGTGTGGACCCAAACCGTCTGTACCCTCCTATTCTTACTTTTTGTATTAAATGGTGAGGGAGAAGGAGTCAGCTCTTGGCTGTATCACCAGTTTTGTGACACGCGTCTACCATAAATCACCCGATTTTTGGTTTCTTCCCGTGCTTACGATTTGCTTTTCGAAATCACCTTTTCTCTTTTATTGCTTCCTTATGATTGACCCTTGAGGTGCTCTTCAAGTCATGCGGGTATGTTCAAGCAAATAATCCGGAGAAATAAATTAGTTAAATAACTTAAGCTGGTGGGTAAAGGAGATATTTCACATCTCAACTCTTATAACTGTTTTTTATTCAAAAAATAACATGATGTATAATTCTCCTTTTGTTCTCTCCTTTTTTCCCCCCCTCTTAAGAGTTTCCACCCCATCCTACCATGATTCTTCTTTTCCATCATTTCTTGTAGAGTCTTATTCTTGTCGAGGAATTGATCCGAAGTCTTAGTATTTTTATTTTGCAAAGAGGATTCAACTAGTAGCGAATTGGTTACCAATAATTTAGTATAGAATTTTCTATTTAATGTAATATTGGTATTGGTCTTGGATTGGATTACGTTTTGGAAGGCGTAAAAGCAGTATATTGGTTCTATTTAGAATTTATAATGAAGATAGAATGTTTTTATTTTCGTAATGCATAAAAAAGCTTTCACCTAGGCAAACATGGCTTGCAACATGATTCATGTTGTGTTATATAATGGTTCTGTTTCAAACATGAATTGTGTTTGAACTTGTATTCCACTTTTGTTCTAATAACGACATATGATATGATCCACGTTCGAAGTCATGTTATGTTGTGTCGTGCTCTTGTTTTAAACATGACTTGTGTTCTAACTTGTGTTAAACTTGTATTTTTTAACTTGACTTCTAACATATCATGGTCCATCTCTTGTTTAGTATAACTTCTCTAAACTCATATGCTTCCTTCTAAAACAAATTGAACCTTATTGAACCCCCATCACTCCCCGAGGGATATCATAAACGTGATGGCCCACTGTATACAATATTGAAGCCTAAAAATGATTATCTTAATTATGTAAAGTCTTTCATATTATGCACAAGGCGTGCATCATAATAAAAGGAAAATCGAAAGAGTAGTGCAATTCAAGTGAATAACAGATAATTTGTATGCAAGAGAACTAAATATAGTTAAACTTAAATATTTTTCGATTATGATATCTTAGGAGCATACCCCCATTAAATGCTTGAGTACCAAAATAGTACAGTCATCCATAAGGTCTCCAAAAGTCATATGGCAACATGCCATCATTAAGGGTTTCCTAACGAGACTTCATTCTATGCTCTAAAATCTTTCGTTAAGGCCTTAAAAGTCCACTAGTGACTACCTTAAGCATCTTATCTCTCAAATGAAACCCTAAGTATTTCAGTTTCATCAAACATCCATGTAGGTATAAGTTACAACATGCTTAGTGAGATATTTCCCATCATTTGTACCAACAATTATAGATAAACAAGGTTATCGAATTCAAACATATGCTATACATGCTATGCAATAATTACATAAGCACACAAGTATACATGGCTATCCGGAACCTATATACGAATGTATTTATGCCTCCGTGATAGGGTTAGGAATATTTTGGCAGGTCTCCATGACCTCCACTTACTAATCCCCAGGCACTTACCCATAGCGATTGATTCGGTGCAGCTCCTCTATGAGGCCATATTCCCGAACATTTAATACCTTATGCTTGGAGCAAAATTGCGTCATGAAATCGACAATCCACTCGATCGCTTACGTAGGAGTAGTAGTCTTCAGAATGTAACTCAACAATATGCAATGCGCGGATATTTCGTTTTTCTTAAAGTAAACCTTATTAGGGTTTATTAGGGGAATTAGATAATTTAACAAGCATCAAGTAAACATACATATAAGTATTCAAAAGCACTTAGATAAACAATTCTACATTGCAATATGCTTAAAATTTACTTTATCACATAAGCATATAAAAACATAAATAACTTATGAATTCCCCATGCGTATCTATTTTAATCTTTTTTTAGTATACTAGTGGCACTATTTCTACAAGCACAAATAAGGTAACAAAATTATAAGGAAAAACCCACTCGTTCATAGTGAAATCTTCAACCAAAATGATCATAGGGAAACGTAGCTTTGGGATCCTCGTTACCTAAATAAGGAAAAACCCAAAATAAGTGTTTCAGATTAAATTCATCTAAACTTCAACTCCTAAGGTTTCTATTGTCGATACATTTCTTGATTATGTAGGTTAGACCTTAAAAAGGCCATAACTTAATCATCTCAACTCTGATTTTCACATATGAGTAGTCATTTTCTATCTACTTCAAAGGCTCTATCTATTTCTAAGGTTATTCAAACACTTAAGGTCATCTATGTCTCATAATAATACCGTATAGATTGCATCTAGAACATTCCAGAATTCATCTTTGTTATTTTTTGCAATTTTCACCTTACATAGATCATTTAATTAAGTAGATAAGTTGTTCCTATACTTAAGCAAAATTATGACGTAATGATAATTCATAATACATGCATGATCCTAGTGATGTGGCTCAAATTAGATTTTCTACCAAGGTGACTTTGTAAAGAAATTAGTAAGCTTATGTTCATGGAGAATAACTTCGAAAATTTCCAAAAAAATCTTCTTTCATAAGAATTTAAAATTGACTGATTCAAACTTGAAAATATGCTTTTATACCTTGTTTTATTTATTTTTTCCTTTTGAAAGTTTCGGCTTACATAAGCATTTTATAAACAAATCTCATTTGACAATTTAATTTTCAAGGTATTGAGCTTTGTGCGGCTAAAACAAAAGAATTTCAAGTTTTGTATTTTCCTCAAGCTCTTTTTCTAGGTCTCGGCATCTTTTAGAAAAATTAAAGGTAAGGTTTGTTTCTTGTTTTCATCATTGAATCCATGTTGATTTGAGAAAAAATAAAATCAAAGTTTCACATCTCCTTTTTCAATAAACATGTGTCATGGCATTATAGAAAATTTGGAAATTGATTTTGTTTTCAAATTTTCCTCTTGTACAAAGGATCTCTTATTTATTGAAAACAAATTATATAAAATATTTACATAGCAAAGAATTGTCAGCATTTAAAGTTTAAGGGTTCATTTTAACATTAAGACAATATCACTATGGGCAATTATGGACATGAATATAGACCAAAATCATAAATTTTACAATAATATACTTAAAGCAAAAACTTAGTAGAAATAAAAATAGAAACATAAAAGTAGTAAAAATAAACATAGGAGCCTTAGTTCATAATGAAGGTTCCCGTGACTTGAAATGATCTAGTCACATCATGAAATAAATAAAAATGAAACAAAATAAAATAAAAGTCTAGAATTTTGTAAATGCTTCCCGAGACTTAGAAATAGACAAGTTCCTATTTTGTTTTTACTTGAAGATGGATAAGTCTGAGACTTAAATTAAAGACAAGTCTCAGGATCATGAAATAAATTAAATTGCGTGAAGGTAGAGAACATGAAAGTAAATAAATCACAACATTAGATTAGCAAGTAATATACTCTAAAGAATATATACAAAAATTTAGATTAGTGTACATAAAGTGAATAAACATAAAAGTAACATGAAGATGAGTATGGTGCCTTACATTTCCAATCCCTAACATCATGGGGATTTTCATGAAACCATGCATAAAGACACACATATATAATCATAACATAATATAAAATAGGTGTTTACGTAAAAAAAATGTAGAGAATAGGTATAAGACCAAGAGTAGATGTAAGAAAAGGTAAAGTAGAGTGAATAATAGAAAAGATAAATTAATTACCGATAGAGATAAAAATACTAGTATAAAGGCTATAACTAATGTTTTTATAAGATGATAAAATTTTATCTAATATTCTATGAATATCTTAATATTATACTAGTATAAATTATTTGCTGGAATATTTTTTCTCATTTTGCGTGTCAGTAATTAGTTATGAAAATTGATCATGAAAAGGCTCAAAAAGATCGAAGTTTTGGTGCAATTGATCTTTTTTATTATACGATAATTATATGATATTAGGAAGGTAATTTAATATTATTTTATTATCAATTGTTGCTCGACGATATTATCTTGATCTATGTGCTAATGATCGGATACGGTATCGGTTCAATTTAACTACTGAAATTTTGACCTAATAAATTAATGCTATATTCTATTGTTAAATTTTATTCAAGATATACTACCTCCATTTGCGAGATCAAATAGATGAATTGTCTTGTATAAGGTTTCCGAATAGAACGGTTATTAGATTTTCGTCCGTTTTCAAAGGTATTTGTTCTCTTAGAGTTTGATATTTTGGGTCATTTATTCCCATTATACTTATTAGACATTTAAGGTTATCCAAAATATCTGCATTGTCTAGGGTTTCTACGGCTTGTGATTGGTTCGAATCGATTCTAAGATTTGTAAGGTTTAAGGTTGAACCAGATCGATTAAGTTATAGTGTGAAATTGTTTTGGCAATGACACGTTCTTATTAAATTATTTATCTTTGAGATTTCATGTTTTACCTAATTCACCTTATACTCTAGAATTATTAAGTTTTTATATAATCTTGTTTAAAGTTTCTAAAGTTTGGTTTTTAAGGTTTCAGCTTGAGATTAGTTCATTATAAGTATTGAAAAATCTAAGTGCTTACAACCCCCTCTCCTCTTTTTTAATATAATGTTACGTTGAGACCTTGAAACCTAAATATCGTTAATTAAACTAAATTTTCATTCTAAGTTAATATTTTTTCATTTCTTCAAAATCTCAATAGTGGTGTAAGGGAGAAAACTATATAAATGTGAAATATAGGCAAGTCTAGAAGTATAAATGATTCTAAATGCTTTAATTACATGGTAACTGTAGTTTAGAAGGTTATAGAGTTCAAGATGAATCCACATTCTAGGTACACATATGCCATATTTGTTGCTTGTGCTTTCTTAAGATAGAATTATAAATTGATTGATTGATTATTTGTCTATAAAAATTAATTGTTATGTGTGCATGGCAATTGTTAGTAGGTGGAGAGAACTCGCACTATTATTGTGTAACCAGATAAACCTTGTGTGACATTGTCCCGGGAGATATTTGTGGTATCGAGCTATTCCTTTGATGTTTATTAGGCTAAGTTACATGGATAATTGAATGACTGCTTCCAACATATGAAACATGTAATTACATGTGACTTTGTGATCGTTTGTTCATGTGTATATCATTGTTGATATACCTTACTGAGTCCTAACTCATCCATTGGTGATGCTCTTGTAGAGTTTGATTAGTTAGGTTATAATACCATGGTCGACTATTGAAGCACTAATCTCATGCACATTGTATGCACACAATAGTTATGAGGACTGCTTTATTAATAGGTATTTTAGATGTTACGCTGGATATAGAGACTCCTAGTGATGTTATGTTATACATGAAACTTCTAGTTGTTAGGCATAGACCCTGATGCCGGTTTTATTGGTATATTTAGTGTATCTATGAGCTACGTAGTAAGTATATCAAGAAGAGTGATATATATAAATATAAATATATAAATATGTTTACACATGGAGTATCCTCAAAAGTGTGATATAGAGTTACATATTATTTATTGAGGTTTACAACAGGTTTTGAATCATAATGAGCCTACAATTAATTATAGATACATGAAGTGGTGTAAAAGTTCATAAATTTGGGGCACTTCATTGAGAAGAATAAAGAAACTAAAAGAAAAAAAAATGTAAAATGATTTTTTAGATATTTTTCAAAAGGAATAAAAATTAAAGGAGGAATGGATTTGTGAAAAGAAATTTTTTGGATTGCCAATCACGATGAAGTATAAACATATGAGACTTTTAAATTTGCATATTGTTGGATCATAAGGATCTCCATAAATTCTTAAACATATTAAATATATTAAAATTGATGCCATTGTTCGACGATAGTAAAATCCATGAAACTAGCCAAACAACAAAAAAAATCCATACAATCTCTAAGGTAGATCTAAAATAAGAGTAACCCTCTATCACAACTAACCAACACAAGAATTCTTTCCATTATAGTTATTGTAGTGCCTATCACTAATGTAGAAGTCATAGCTCACATAATTGTTTCGATCTACATTATCATCATCAATAGAAAAATAAATACTAAGCGAAAGCGTCCAATATGAACCATTTTATGCAAGTAGATATGATGATAAAGTGTATACTGAATTAATGTAGCAACCATATGATCAATAAAAGCATTTACCTCAAGGAATTGTTCATATCCACTAAGAGAATATAAGTGCTACCTACACTGGAAAACACCAAATTACTAGTTGAATCAATTAACTAAACATGATTTGACAACCCTAATATTGCACTTCTCCTATGTGTTGACACCCTTGACTCAACATATCAAATTTCTTCATGTCCCTACAATAAACATTACATTAAAGCATGTATCAATAACAAGTAGATGGTATTAGAGTCTCTTTTGATTGAAATCAATAAAAAATGCAAAAGAGATAAAGAAGCCCTTACCTTTCCTTTGGATAAGTCATGGAAAAAAAGAGGAATTCCCAGTTTATGTACTCGTTATTATTTATATTTATGTCTATGGTTCCAATAAGGTCTATTTAACTAATTGTAGAAGAGTGATCATTGAATCTTGTATAGAATTACAATAAAACATGCCTGCCTATAATTATAAATTTAAAAATATGAGGTCAAATCTCAAATATATCCCTTATTTTGAATTAAATTATTAAGATATTTTATTAGTATGGTCCCTTCTTCATGAAGTAAATCTTATCCAAGATAACCATAATTGTCAACATTCTCATAAACCTAAAATAAAACCTAAAATAGGCATGCCTAAGGCCTAGTATGATGACACCACCTTAGTCACATACTCATGGCAAACGACATCCAATTCTAATAATTCTAAGGCAGTAGACAATTCAAACATCAAAGAATATATTTAACAAAATTTATAATTTATTGTGATCTCTCTAAACATATACATGTGTGGAATTGGAGCCAATTATAGAAATGTGAACTTATATGTATCAATTGGAGTCATCCTACGAAATTATGACTTGTACATACTCCTATTAGAGTCGATTTTGTAAGTATGGATCCCTTAGTTTTAGAATCAGTTTTTAAAGTATGAAACACAATGCTCTCTAAGGTTAGTTTTATGACTGTGGATTTATTGAATCCCAAGAGTTGAGTTTTTGAAAGTGTGAAGCAGGTTTTGACTATCAGTTTTAATAATGTAGGGCTAATATTTAAAGTCAATCTTTTGAATGTATGGGACAGGTCTTTAGATTCATTCTTTTAAAAGTTTGCGTAGGTCTCTTTGTCATTTGTCTAAATTGGAGGTCGATAGCTATTTTAAACGTTTTCTTTTTTAAAAAATTTTTTTGCAAGACAAAAAGACTATTAAATTTAGTTGACCGTTCATTATTAAGTAGATCATGTTGTAACTTACTATGCATATACAATAACAATAATCACGTACTAATTTCCACTTGCAATGTTGATAGAAATCCAATTTTATTTCTAATTCTT
Organism: Combretum micranthum; assembly: GCA_024138025.1. Taxonomy (NCBI): domain Eukaryota; kingdom Viridiplantae; phylum Streptophyta; class Magnoliopsida; order Myrtales; family Combretaceae; genus Combretum; species Combretum micranthum. Next base: position 723,616 of record JAMXBD010000183.1, read on the forward strand.
AATACAACAACAATTGATGTCAATCGTGCTGCAATTTACATGTCTTAGAATTATTTTTGGTTTCTACCATTTAAACATTTTGAAAAACCTACCTTTCATCAAATTGGGATCGAATGAAGAGGCAGGGTTCGGGGCGATTGACTGCTTGACTTGAATTAAGCTTAGGCCAACGATGTCAAATCCTATGTTATGTTTTATTTTTACCTTTTCCTCTAGAATTCTCCATTTTACCCTAACTTGATCTTGTATCTTATGCTATTTTCTTAATCCAATTACTTATTTTAATAGTTTTGTTTCATTAAATCATTGTCTTTAATAATATTATTTATTTAACACCCATAGTGGGATGGATTAGGCTGTAATTGTCACGTGCATGTAACATGCACCTCATGCTATATGCAACCTCAAAGCAAGGATGTAACCGGTCAAGTTTTTATAGGGTAACTAACATGTCCAACTTGTTAAATACTCTATAGGTTATTATTCTATAGGGTTTGGAAAGAAATTTTGGATATTTTACAAAATCCTCTAGGGTATTTGGTCGAGATCTAAGATTAGTATAAAACTTGCTGGCAATGAAAACTCATTAAAAAATAAAATTTTTATTAAATTTATGTCAATTAATAAAATTGAAAGTTAAACAAATTTTAAGTTAATATATTTTAGTTACTAGTTCAATTTAATAGGTGATATATATAAAAGTTTCTAATTTATAGAGGATGCATTTTAATAATATCTAATTTAATAATCATGTTGAATTATCATAATGTTAAGGTAATGGTGTATAAATTTGAAAAGATTTATCTATACACAATGCTGATGGAATGAACTTTTCCCACAAGTAAGAAGATAATTATGGGTATGTATGTTATGGAAAGAAGATTTCTTTTTAGTTAGCTTAAATATAAAATATTTGTAGTTAAAAGATTATTTGATTTATTAGGTTTGGATTCAGGCACCCAATAGGATCTATTGAATGGGTTTTGGCTTACAAATGAAAACCATATAGGATTTGGGATGAGCTCCAAAAGACTCTCCAGGCTATCGGGACAAGCTTGAGTTTTGTAAAACTTGTCCTAAACTTACCTTGGTTGTATCACCAGCTCAGAGAAGTGATGTGAAAGCACAAGTAAAGAATGAAAGAGTAAGAAGTTAAGGAACACGAGTCAGTAGTTTTAGAGAACATACATTGCTAAGTGGATGGATTATAGAGAAGAACAATAAGCTCTTTATTATGAGTTCCATTTGATCTTATAGCATTGTAAATTGATAGCTTGTTGGGTTTCTATAAATGTATGAATTGTCCTAAATAAAGAGGAGGCTTTTATTTAACAAATAAATAAATAATAAATTTGAAGACTGTGATAATCACATAATTGATTTTGAGTGAATAATTTGCACATATTTACCTTCTTATTATATGTGGTGGTAGTAGAAGTTTTTGGGTTCGGGCTCGATGAATATCACTCAATTACCCGCTTATGCATCTTGGGGTAGGAAAGAAGGCGCTGAATTTATTATACCAAACAATCAAGTCATTTGAATTATTTCAATAGATTTTTATGTTAGCTTTCATAGATACGTGAACTAATTCCTAAGTAACAGACCAGCCAAAGGCAAGGAAGCTATTGATTTTAAAGATATTAGATCTATAAGGTCTACCAAAATGATCTAATAGTTATCAGTTTTGAGCTTTTCAAAAGGTCTAATAAATGCAGAAAGGTGCAATTAACATCTAACTGGGACCTTTCTACTTGGTGATAGCGATGCAATAAAGAGAAAAAGGTGTTTTTTGAAGCTTTCTGACTTTTGAAAAACGGAGACTCGTGAAAGGGGACACTCATTCATCTGTCAAATGGCTATGAAAAGCCTTCCTCTCTCTCTCTTCTTCAGACATAAGCATGTTGAACAAGGGAAGCAAGACAACCAACCATAAGCTCAAGAGTCAATTATAAGAATGCTGCCCCTCTTTTTTATCCTTTTTTTTTGGTCCAGCTTTATCGATAAATTGCCGAGTTTAACCTCCAACTTTAGGAAATTTCAACTGTGAGCAAGAGAAAATTATGCGATGAACAACTTATTAAAAGAATTGGAGAAGAATTCAAAAAATAATATATAAAATTTCCGATTAATTGGCATCATTTGATTTTTAAAATAAATATAATAATTAATGTATTAACTAATTTTAATGCAATTACTGATGTATATTAATTTAATAATAATAGCACCGATCTTATTAAAATTAATGATAAATCATAAAATCTTCATATAAATTTAATATGATAATAGTTAAAGTACACGTTAAGATTAGACAATCATTTTTCTCATGAAGTCTTATACTAAATTGGCATCTAAATTAGGTTCGTATCCCTACTTTAAGGAAAGTACTATTTACTCTTTCTATCGGAATATTAAATGTTTTTGCTTACCAAAATTTGTATAAAATTAAAATCTAATCGAAATTCTCTGTATTTATATAATATTACCTTGGGATATATTCATGTTGTTCTGCCCTAAAAGAATCCTATTAAATTATCGTATGATTAAATTTTGAAATATCTAACTAGATATATTTCTTATTAAATTATGTTGTGAAAAACTAAAGAATATGACGTTGTGATACATGCGATTAAAAAAAAAAAAAAAAACAGCGTGACTCTTTTTATTTTTTTGTTTACAAGGAACATTTGTAGGATACCTAGTGTATTTTGTTTCATGCCAACTAATAAGAAATACCGTTACCTTTTACCAATCCACCAACTTTTTCTACTTTTTTCCTCTTCGAAACATTATTGCTGAAGTGCCACCGCATGTATCTTAAATAAAAAACACAAACAATTACATAATATTAAATGTGAAATGGTTATGTGAATCAACACTAAAAAATATGATTATATAAAAAAGAAATGTAACTTTTTTTTTACAGTAAGGTAATTAATGACTATCCAATTTTGTACTGACTCACTGTCATCCTCTATATTCTGCTTCCAAGAATTACATTATAAATTGCATAAAACAAACACTAAAGTTTTGCATTTTTTAATTTTTTTTTTCCTTTTCTATTCTTTTCCTTCTTTGTTAGGCTGAAAAAGCCTTTTAGTAGAAGATTTTTGCCCTGTAAGGTAAATATTTTTCTACTAAAGGTAAACCCCAGTCTTTCATGGGGAAGCGATTTAGGTCTTTTAAAACAAAAGTCATTTTTTGAATTCTCTACAATATTGACTTCTTATTCAGAAGAGCTACATGTATTTTATTTTTTAATGTAAAATACTTATGAATTGCATTATCAATGCGAAAAGACTTCAAAAATGAATCATTGACTTGTTAAAAAATTACAAAACTGAGCAAAAGAGACTTTAATAATAAACATAAATCCCCTACTTTTTATACTCTCAATTCTTTTATAAATTTTTGACACAACGTATTAAAAGTATTATACATATAACATTTAATTATGTTTAAATACAAATTCCTTAATATTTTTGGGTCAAACACTAGAAACTTTTTTTAGCATATTTTCACTAGAAAAATTTTGGTTTTAGAGACAAATTTTTGTCTCTGAAAGTAAAAAATCTATCTCAAAAGATTTTTAGAGAGATTTTTATCACAAATTTGTCTCTAAAACTATTATCGCTAATTTTTTTAAAGATAGATTTATTATTCGTTACAAACTTATGACGAAATTTTTGTTATAGATTGTCTCTAATTTACAATTAGTTATTAGTTAATACTGATTTTAAAAAATATATAAATGATTCCGTCGTAAATCTATATATGATTTTAAGATAATTTATTAAAAAAAATTCTCATTTAACACCTATATTTGGGTTTGTCCTTCCCAAGAGGTCATTCTTCTTGAACTGCTACGCACCGAGACACTTAACATTAAAGTTTGAACAAGCACTAAACTAATGAATCAATTCATATCTTCATAAATAAAGTTCTACTACTGTTTATATAAAAGATATCACAATTAATAAAATTGTAACTGTTAAATTCTTTATTAAGAAGTTTAGATAATAACAAAAAAGAGTAAATAAATTACTAATGAATTTATCAAGTATGCAGATTTAATGAAAAAGATGAAAAATAAATATTGTTAGCCTACCCAAAGAATTGTTCAGAATATTCAGTGATAAGTATGTTGAAGTAAAAAGATAACCCAGAAGGAACTCTAGAAAGTATCAATACATTAGAAAAAACATGACAATTTCATCACAATTTGATTATAGCATGTTTCAAATCAAGTTTTAACAAATTTTCAAGGCTTAGCTCAAAAAGATGAATACATTTAGATAATGTATTCATATGTTCCTTGAGGAATATAATTAACAGGGATTAAATTAAGATTATTAAATGCTTTAAGGTTTACATTTTCATAAAGATTTCTACAAATTTGAGAAGGTTAATTTTTGCATGAAAGCTCTTGCAATTTTATTAGATTATGAAGACTTTAGCTGGTTTGACATATGTTCATGAAGAGATGAAGATAGAAGATAAGTTTTGTCAAAAGATGACAAGTGGAAAAAAAAATAATCTTGGTTACAACTTACTTGTTTTTAGGCGTATCAAGTGGACTATTGAGGATTGGTTTTACATAATATTTAATCAAATTTATATGAGATTTTCAAATTAACAAGTGGCTTATTCATGCTAAATGTCAAGAAACATTCCACAACATTATTATCTTAAATTTTGAAAACAACATCAAGATAAGATGACAAGGATGTTAATCGAAATATTAAAGAAGAAAATTATCTTAATATCTAGCAACAAACTACTTATGACTATTGGAAACATCAAGCTTAAATACACGAAGGATTCAAACCATAAACAACACGTGTTGCAAAAATATTCTTGTGAACTCTGATATAATCTTGTGCTCATATAATGTGCTATAATTCTCTTGAATTTTGCTCATTCTATTGTTTAGAGAAGGAACCATAGTATGTCCTTTATTTGAGTTGCATTACAAATAGACTCTACAATAAGAGATAGCTTAAGATTAAGTTAGGAAGGCTGAATAGAATGGACTGAGAATTATATGTAATCAAGCTTTAATTAGAATAGTAGAACATACTCATGTGAATTATAGTCCTCAGCTTGGAGCTGGAAGAGTGGATATAGGCACAAGGCTGAATCATTTTGTATCACTTGTCTTAGCTTTTTCTTCCATCTCTCTATTTTAGTTTTGTGTACATAATACTTATTGCTTTAAATTCTTATTTTGCATACATTAATTTCATGCCAAATCAATCTAAGTAATCAAGGGATTTTCCAAATTTGTTTGAAAAAGCTTTAATTTTGAAAGTAACAAATTCAACCCCCTATCGTGATTACATAATTGGGACCAATAATAACTATAAAACATTTTACGTATCTTTTATAATTAATTACCAACTTAATTTACTAATTTTTATTTTATAATTTTAATTTACCTATTTATGAAGGATTGTCCTTTAATATTTTATTAAAATAATATACAATATTTATATATACTAAGTTTACATTTTATAATAATTTGTTATATTATATATTAATTATTATACAGTTATTATTACAATATTATTAAGTAGTATATTATAATCTTTTTGCTAATATGATATTATTATTATTATTAAAAAATATTATAAAACCTTTAAACATGGGAAAAAATGACATTTTCAGGAAGATATTTTAGAGAGAATATATTTTGCACAAGCAAGTAGTTTTCCATGAGAAAATCGTGATCTTAGCTTATTGACATATGTCAAAAAAAGGAGAAAGTAGCGAGCAAGATAGGTAACGTCGTACCTGTCAACTTATATTTTGCCTAATATATATATACAGACAAACACATATTAGGGAAAAACACAAAAGCATAATTAGTGTATTGGGGGGTGTTTTTCAAAGTCATGATCGGTACTTCTTTTTTATATTAAAAACATGACGTGGTTTTATTATCATGCATTAATGTTTATAAAGGGAGCGACTTATGATTGGGATATGAAAATTAATATTTATTAAACAATATCATTAAATAACATAATTACATAATATAAGATAATTGAAAATTACATAAAAGTTAAAACATGGTCTTGCCATCCCAAGGTATGGGGTACCCAACTATGACCATATGGGAGTCGCACAACCTCGGATGGTGGTAGATGCCATCTATTACCATAAAAATCTAAAAGGTGAATATAAATAAAATAAAATAAATATTAATAGATTTTCATTTGCTCAAAATGGGGTTAATCACCCAACTACGACCAGTCTAGTCTTTTTGTTGATTTCTTTCTTTCTTTCTTTCTTTCTTTCTTTATTTGTTTGTTTCCAGATGGTGCATCCTAAGGGAATCACATCCATCACCATGAATATGTTGCACAATTCATTTATAGAGGTGAGTCATAACCCATTCTTGATTATGTTGGTTTTCCAACTAAAAGATAAGTGGGGGGTTTAACCTTCATTTTTATATCTTTTATTTACTCCTGGAATTCATTCCATCATATATTTCATTAAACATAATTATCACAAACCAATTATAAGCTGACGCAGGTCTCGATAACGTAACTCATTTACATGATGATTGAACACATGAGTCATGTGTCTGTCAAAAGAAAAATATGGGCATAGGATTGTAAAGACCACAAAAAAATGCCATCTTTTTATAATTTCCCACATATGTATATATATAATATACACAGTATACATTATGTATTGTATATTGTAGTTATTTATGTGATATGTAATACATAAGATATTGTGCAATGTAGTATATTGTTGTATGTCGGGATTGCTCTAGTTAGTCAATCACGTACAACAAGCATACTAATCAACAGTCTTGCGACGATGACGCATTTATGGATGTCGTAGAGAGAGGTATGGAAAGAGTAATGGGCAAACATCTAAAATAATGGAATGATAGAAAGAAGAATGGAGTAATTGAGATGTCTTTTATTTATCAACTTTGAACAGTATATATACACGAGGATATAAGCAACATACGACAAGCTTAGTCTAAGGCTAAAAAGCCCTGATCCCCTTTTTAATATAACTAATTGTGGGATATGATTAGTTTAATTCTAGAAAGTAAATAACGGTAATATACAGCTAATTAATACAGTTAAAGTAATATATTTTCTACTACTCTCTCTCAAGTTGGAGAGTGAATATTGTGAAGTCCCAACTTATTGTGCAAATTCACAAAGTGCCCTTTCCTAATGCTTTTGTAAATACATCTTCTAGATGTGAATTTCAAGGCACAAAGGAAGGTTTAATCATTCCATCTTGCATTTTTTCTTGCACTATATGATAGTCTATTTCAATATGCTTTGTATGTTCATGAAAAAACTAGATTTGCTACGATGTGCAAAGCTGCTTGCTTGTCATTAGAACAACAGTGTAGGAGTTGTCTGAGGAACTTTTAAGTCACATAGTATATAGTATAACTAAGTTAGCTCTAAACATGTGTTCGCCATGGCTCGATATTCGGCATTGGTTGATGATCTAGAGATGTTGGCTTGCTTCTTGGACTTCATGATGTGAGAGAATTCCCAAGGAAAACACAATACCCTGTAACTAATCTTCTTGTGACGCGACAACCTTCTCAATCAGAATAAAAAAAAGCTTTTAAGGATAAATTTATTATTTGAAGAGAGCAATAGTCCTTGACCCGGAGTACCTTTGATATACTTAAGAATTCGAATGGCAACATCCAATGAGGTACTCTTGGCTCTTGCATGAACTGACTCAATGTGCAAACTGAATAGAGTATGTCTGGCCTTGTCACTATCAAATATATCAGTCTTGTAATTTCTTGAATCTTTTAACGGCATTCTGTCAGTGGGAGTGAGTTTTAAATTTTGCTCCATTGGAAAACTATTGGGGCATGCACCTAAGAGTCCTGAATCTTGTAAAATGTCCAACACATATTTTCTTCGTGACATGAGAATACCTTTTCTGGATTGGGAAAATTCAATACCCAAAAAATATTTCAAGTTTCCAAGGTCTTTAATATGGAAGCATTGTCTTAGGTGCTCCATTTCATGTAAATCATTTCCTGTGAGAAGTATGTCGTCAACACATATGAGGATTGTTGTAAAAGAGGTAACTTAGCCTTGCTGAAGAGTGAATAATCAACATGTGATTGTTGAAGCCAGCTTTTTGAATGGTGTCTCAAAAAGTGGAAAACCAATTTCTTGATGCTTGTTTAAGTCCATAAAGAGACTTGTTGAGTTGACATACAGTGTTCTTCCTCTATCAACAAAGACCTAATATAAGCTTCATGTAGATGACTTCATTTAAATTGCCATGAAGCAGGCATTTTGGACATCTAATTGGTGGATGTACCAATTGCAAGCAACGAAATTGTGAGGAGACATCGAACCATTATAAGCTTGGTGGTAGGTGAAAATGTTTCTTGATAGCTAATGCCTTCGACTTTATTATATCCCTTAGCAACGAGACCAGCCTTGTAGCGCTTGATGGTGCCATCTATCTATATTTGATTTTGTAAACCCATTTACATCTGATCAATTTATGACCAATAGAAGAGGAACTAACTCCATGTGTGTTGAGTTGCAATGCTTCTAATTCTGTACTCATAGATTGTCGCCAATGTGGATCAAGGAAAATTTGAACATAACTTGTAGGTTCAATGTCATTGGTAACGCTGGCTAGAAAAGTAGAATGTGAACCTGAAAGGAATGGATATGAAAGAAAATGGGAGAGTAGATATCGAGTACCTTTTATAGAACTTGGTGCTAAGGTAGAATGATTTTCTTGATATGACATTACGAAGTCTCTATGTCACACCATAGGTCACTTAAGCTGTGTTGATTGTCTATGTGGCGGAGTGGAAGTGTTTGAAATTGGTGATGTTGCATCCGTTTCTGGTGTCGACATGGGAGATTGAGTTGTGCTAGTGGGGATAATGGGATCAGTTTGTATATCTGATGGAGTGATGGGATCATCAATGTTTCTGTTTGCTCATATTGGTGGGAAGTTAGTGACAGAATGGGGCTAATTTCTATTGTTTTAGAAGTGAAATTAAGAACAACAAAATCTGAATTTGATGGATTTGATGTGGATCAAAAAGGAAAAGTGGTTTCATGGAACTTGACATCATGACTAACCAAAATTTTTTTTTTGTTTCCATGTCATATAATTTGTATCCCTTTCCCAATCGGATATCCAACAAAAATGCAACGTTTGGCACGAGACTTAAATTTATGAACTGGGTGTATAACATTCACATAACTTAGACAACCAAAGACTTTAAGATGACCAAGAGATGGTGGTTTGTTGTATAGCATTTCAAAATGTGTTTTATTTGAGAGCAATGGGGATGGTAATCAATTAATGATATAAACACTGGAAAGGCACATTCACCCCAGAATGAGAATGTGGCGATGCTTTCTTTCAACATTTCCATTCTATTATGGAGTATAAACACGCGTTCATTGATATTCTATGCCATGAAATCTAAAAAAATTTCTTATAGACAAGAATTATGATCCATTGTCTACTCTAACTGCTTTAACATAGGCATGAAATTGAGTTTATGTAAAATCAATGAAACATTTCAAAATGCTTTATGTTTCCGACTTATGTTGCATGAGGAATATCCACTTGCATCATGTAAAGTCATCTACAATGGTAAGGAAAAATCATGTACCTAAGTGTGTGGGTACTTTGTGAGGACCCCAAATATCACAATGTAATAAATCAAATGAAGCATTTTTTTTTTTTTTTTTTGAAAATTGGTCTTTGAAATCTTCCCAAACCTGTGGAGCCGTTTGGCATGAATGACTCCTTTGGCTAAATCTGATTCCATCGAGTGAGTGAGCCATGATAGAATCATGTTGTTGCATTGATTCTAAAGGGCATATTCTGTTGGATGCTTTGTTTAAGAGGATAGCTCAATGGACTCCTCAATGAAACTAGTTTTGTTTTTGGCTATAAGAGCATGAATCATGGATTTACTCCAAGATGGATAATTTGTACCATTTAGTTTTGTTAGAACAAGCATGTGGCCAAGTTGATTGGAGTGATGGACGTAATATAGACTGGATGAATCCATGGTTGAAATGACGTTTCTGGTGTTTGATTGTTTGGAAAGGAATTCTTCTGTCATGGTGTTTTACTGGTTCTCAAAGCTTTTGAAACAATTAGCAATTAGAGACCAGGATGTTGCTCCAATACCATCTAAAATAATGGAATCATAGAATGAAGAATGGAGTAAATGACATGTATTTTATTTATCAACTTTAAATAGTATATATACACAGGGATAAAAGCAACATAGGCAAGCTTAGTCTAAGGCTAAAAAGATGTGATCCCCTTTTTAATACAATTACCACAATTAATTGTAAGACATGATTAGTGTAATTCTAGGAAGTAAATAATGGTAACAAACAGCTAATTAATATAATTAAAGTAATACATTTTCTAATAAAACCTGATTTCTCAAGCGCACAAGTATGATAGAAGATCAAATTAAGTAAACTTGATCGTTCTTAACTCATTCCTCTCTAAATATAGGCTTTGATCTTTCTTGATGATGTTTCAGTAGAATTTCCACATTACTCTCAATCTTAGCAATATGTATAATGAATTTAAATGAGAAGAGAAATATCTTATTTATAGATGCTAGAAGCAAATGCTAGCCTTTGGACCGCTTCCAAGGATCTAATGGCTAAGATTAAAGCTTTTTTTTTTTTTTTTAATAATGAGTTGGGCTTGCAAATGGGCTTCAAGAGAGGTTAAGGGCTTCCAACCCTAGCAGGCCAAACCTCTTTGTGAAATCCCTTACTGGATTTGTCTTTTAAACCTTACCACTTGACTGAAAAAATAAGTTTTTAGCATCAAATTAGGTTTTAAACCCAATTATCTAAATAACCCTCTACTACTATAAGATAATATGATATTATTTTATGTGTGTGAATATAACATATATCTAAAAATATTTAGTATGAGCTAGTCATATAATCTATACACAATATATTTACAATTATATATTCAATATTTACTAAAGTTTGACTAGAAAACAATTAAGTCGAATTTGAGCTTGAATTACTTCGATAGTTAATCAAGATAAGTTTGAAGCTCATAATATTTTATCTAACTAACTCATGAGCTTATTTAAGCTTGAGTCGGGTATAAGTATTAGTGAAGTTCGAGTTGACTTTTGATATCAATATTATTAAAGTTAGAAAGAGGAGTTTAGATTAGCCTACTTTGTTCCCGTTAAGGACTACTTTAAGTGTAGTAAAGCTTTGAAAATTCAAGTCATGCGCAAACTAAAGCTTTAGCATTGTGTCATATTTACTTAATTATTTCATAACCCTAATTATATACAATTGCTAGCCTTTATCCCAAACTCCACAACGTACACTACTAGTCCCCTTAAAATATCTCAATATTCATTTTTAACTCCATGCCAAATTAAGATATAGGAGCCAATTAATATCTTACCTACTAGGAATGTCATAAGCTAACATTTGCAATTTTTATGAAATGGCTCCATCTCCTCCTACATGGTGACGAGACACCTATCAAAATCTAAGGCTCTTATAGCCTCTTAATAAAGTATAGGATCATCTCACTCAATTTTGTCCACTATAGTGAATGCATAAAGTCGCATATCATTGAATTTGGATGGTGGTCTAACTTACAATCTTGGTCTATCATGGACTATTAAAAGGTTGCTATGATGCATTGGGAATATTTGTTTAATTATTAGTCTAACCTGATATTGAAGATGAATTGATAGACGATGGTGATGAGAGGATAAACACCTTTACCTTTCTTGTACATTATCAAGTTAACCTTGAAAAGTCGATTGTTGAACCCCAAACGATAGTGGTGTAAACGTGCCAAATACCAATCCCTATTGATAGCTTTCTTTCTTTCCTTTTTTCTTTTTTATTTTTTTAGACTATTAAACCTATACCTTTTAATTGTTATGGCATTTCCACTAAAATTGCATTTCACAACTTGAGTATCAAGCTTCAAGTTTTCTCATGAGCATAAGTAAAACAACCAGACATCTTTCCATATAATAGTTGCAAACCTTATGTTTATCTTTTTACTTGACTTGGAACTTATTTTTTTCATCAATCTCCTCTCTACCTCTAGATACCAAAACACTATTCTAATAAAAACCATTAGTTGAACTAAACTCATTATCAAGTTTATATTTGTCACGCCCCAACAGATACCATAAAAGTGATAACCCGCCGTACACAATATTAAAACTTGAGAATGACTACCTTAGTCGCTCGGAAGCTTTCATATTGGTAAAAGGCGTACGTTCACAACAAAGAGAGATTGGTGAAGTTATGTATTTTAAGATAATGACAGTGGAACATACAAAATAATACTAATATGATTCATCTAAATATAATCTTACAACTTCTACGGGGCATTCTCCTGATAAGTCTCCATAATAACATAATCTTACTAAGAGAAATACTAAAACTAGAATATTTTAAAGAAAATCTAATATAAGACTTTAAAACAGAATTCCACCAAAAGCTTCCAAAAACATAGATTCTATCCGGATGATCAAGGTAGTCTCGGGTATGAAACAAAGATCTATCAACATCAAAAGTCTATTAGGGAATAAGCATAACTAGCTTAGTGAGATAATCCTTATGCATAAGTATTCATTTAAACAAGTCCATTAAGCTAGCATATGAAATGCAACAACCATATGATCAAACAATACATACGACTATCCGATTTGTATGTAGGATGGATTTACCCCTCCATCGGTGGTCAGGAATGATTTGAACCGGGCCCCAATCAACCTCCTTGAAATTTTACACGTATCTTGGGGTTCCAAAGAACCATACTACTAGTCCTCGAGATTTCCTTACCTAAAGCGATCGATCCGACTCGACTACACTTTAAGGCCGTATTTTTCGAATATCCTAATTCCTCAAGATGTAGCAAGCAGCTTACCTTTCTAGTCCCATGCTTAGGCGTAGTAGCAAAATGCAAAATGATATTCTAAGTGATATGCATGAGCAATTTAGTTTAAGGATATTTTCGATCCGACATTAATTCATTTAAGGCGATCAATCAATATATTTGCACATACAACAATACACATAGAGACGATTTATATCAATTAATCAATTGAGATCCGATACACTTATCGTTTATTTATCACACATAAGGAATCACATACATAGCTCCCATGATAACCCGCATGCATATCAATTTTTATCTTTTTCTAACATCTAGTACTCTATTCTACAAGTACATGCACGGATACATAAAACGTAAAGGAAAACTCACTCAGCGATGGCGATCTTTTATTAGTCAAAGTAATCTTTGGGAAAGAGAAGATATTGGTCCTTGTCACCTAAACAAAGGAAATACCCAAATGAGTATTTCATCCAAGATCTACTTAAATTTTCTAACTCTATCTTATTAGATTCGTCAAAATTCGGATGACAAGAAATTCCCACTTAAAATGGCCATAACTTGCTCATTTTAACTTGAAATTTCGCATATTATGTACTTTTTTCTGCCTACTTGAAAAGATCTATCTATTTCTAAGGTTATTTTTATCAAAAGAAGCCATTTGGGTCATGGAATGGTGAGATATAGAATTGTTACAAAAATCCTAGCTTTCAAAATATAAAATTTTCAAACTTTTCTTCATCCAAAAATTTTTGTACAAAAATATAGATATTTGTATAGTTGCAAAATGTTTTGAATATATATATATATATATATATATATACTCATATTGTATGCATGAAGTTAGTGGTGTTGTCTCAACAATGATTTGTAAAACAAAGTATCTTAAAAGTTGGAAAAAGCTAAGACTTGAAAATTTTACTTTAGTTTGTTGGAAAAAAAATTTCTTGTATTATTATAAGTGAGTGTTTCCTTCTTTTAACTTCATTTCTTAACCTTTGAGAATAATTTAATTTTCAAAATATTAATTTTAGTCTTTTTAAGATTCCTACAACTTCATTTCTAATGGTTGAAAAATATAGTTTTTCAAAGTATTTCTTGGTAATGACTAAATTTCTTAAAGTAGTCATGTTTATGTGTTTATTAATTTTTCTAAAGTTAGTTCCATTCCTAATAAAGAATAATAATGATTTTCTAAGTTATTTACTAATTTTATTTCCTAAGCAAGCCTTATCTCTAAGAGATTATTCTTTGATGATTTCGTAAAACTTGTCTAGACCTTAGTGCTTTAGAGTGCTAATGAAAACTTTATAAACGAGTTTAAGAAAAACCTTTGTTACACAATGATTTAGCAATAGTAAGTTTTAAAGAAACTTTCTTATTTCATTGGTTTGAAAAGAGAGTATGTGACAACTTTACTATATATTCTTTGATGAAATCCCATCTATTATTTTTACTAAAAACTTGTGATGAACTTATCTAAATTTTGACAAAGATTGTTAGGATAAAACTTTAAGTTTTCAAGGAAAAACTCATTTCCTAGATGACAAAAATTTATTTTTAAAGAGAGTTTCTGTCTTTTTTTATTTGAGAAAATTCCTTTTATTTTTGTTGAGACAATATCAACATGTTCATGCATGAATGAGAATATGTAGTTATGAGAAATATAAAAATATCACATAATAAGATAAGATATATATATAATAATAATAAATAAGAGCATAATAATAAGGTCAAGCATTGGGAACCTTTGCTTCATCAAGGTATCCCGGTTAAGTATTGGGAGCCTTAGCTTCATCAAGGCTTCCCGAAAATAAGAATAGACTAGTCCCAAAAGAAAAAGAAAAAGAAAGAAAAGAAAAAGCATAATAATAAGAGAATAATAATAAGATGTTAGGTCAGTGAACTTAGGCTTTGGTAAATATATATACATAATATCATATAGAAGTTAGATTAAAGTAAATAAATAACAATAATAACAACAACATATAACAATAATAACATAATGAAAAATTTAGAATGAACAAAAATAAAACATATTTGTGCTTCTTTAACTCTCATAAGTCTAAAAAACATACACTAAGCTCATGCTAAGTTATATAACATGATGAGTAAATAGAATAAATTTTACCTAAGGTAAGTGATAGTGTGTTTAGAATTTCTCTTAAAGAGAACGGGTAGTTATTTAGGAGATAGAAAGAAGGAGAGTATTTGAGAGAAAATTTGTAGAGAGAGGTTTGAGAAATGATTTTGCAAGAGTTTTGTTATGGTAAGAAAATATGGGAAAGAATGAAGAGAGAGGGGTTATTTAGAAAATTTTGAGTGGAAATTAGAAGTAATTAAAATAATTGAAAAAGAAAATAAATTGAGAGTGAAGAAGAGAGTGTGTGGATGGCAACATTGGAAAAGGAGGAGAAACGTTGATTAAATTATTGTTTTGTAATGAAAAATAATTAAAAAGTAAGATATGATGTGTGTAAGGTTTTATGGGAAAAGTAAATGTAAGAAATAGGTATGGTAGAGTGTAAGAATAGGTTGTAAGAAAAAATAGAGATAGTGAAATAGTAATGAATAGTGGAAATAGTACTATGAATAGTAGACTAGACAATTAAAATACCGATAATAAAAAAAATGCGCATAAACAGCCTATACTGATATTTTTAGTTACCAAAAAATTCTAAAACTAATATTTTTTAAAACCTTATTTTTTTACGAGTGTAATGGAATCATCGGAATATTTTCACTATTTGGTGTATCAGGGCACGGTTTTCGAAAACTGATCCTCGTTCGGATCCGAAACACACTGAAAATTAATGAATCTGATATTTTTAAGCTTTCTTATATTATTACAAACTATTATCCATAATTATCTCAATTTCGTTGTTTAGGGTTTAAGAATGCGGGATTGCTATATTTACTAGACTAAACATAGAACTAGATTAACTTTAGGGTTTCGATTTGACTTCCGGTTTTTATGGTTCACTTATATTTACCGAAAACTCTAGGGGCTTATAATATTTGCTTAAAAATTCATCTTCACTTCGTCAAACTTGAGTGCATTGTATGGTTTCCTAAATATCAATTGTATGATTGAGGTAGTGAAATAACAAAGCAACCCTTATTCATTGTCCCCTGCCTTAGCTCTAATATTTTGTAAATTTCAATAATTATGGTGAGCTCAACAATGTGCTCCTTAAGAGAAGCACTAATGTACATTTTAATGGTATATGGCCTCTACTTTAAGTTCTAACCAATTTTTCAATGACTTGTCAAATGTAAATTTTCCAACTTAGACCATAATCTAGCAACGATTTTCTTAACTAGCACATCATGTAGGAAATTACCGGATAAATATAATTGAATTGGGTGTCAAGTGTCTTCTCATGTAGCTCAACCTACTCTTGATCATCTATCGTGTTTGATTTTGATCTTAAAGCTTTCTACGATCCATTAGCTTGAAAATGACTAACATTCTCACTTGGTATGATTCAAAATCAGAATTGCATGAAATTTCTCAATATTGAATTTTAGGATGCTATTAATGTTGTAATTAAAATCAAATGTCGTAATTGAAATCGATCATTGCAATTACAATACAAAAGTACTCAATTTCACAAATCTTATGCTAATTTCCAAAAACTCGTAAATTGGACAAACCAGTTTAAATAAATTGCCTTAATCTCATATTGAGGCTAGCACTGTTAATTGGCATAGCGAAAAAAAAAATCAATAATCATGTGATAATTAACAGGAATTAGCAATAGTAGTAATAATGGAAAATAGACACCAATACTTATAATATTTCGAGTAAGAGTGAAAATGCATGAGTAAAGGAAGAAGCCATCATTATTAAAAAATAGAGCATGAGATGAGTTATAGAAGAAAATTTAATAATCTGAATTCTCTCTTGTATTTCCACATCTAAAAAATTTAAAATTCAAGTTAACCTTTCTCTAGAGTTTTGGGTGTTTATGATACAATTGAAGATTATATATAATAAAGAATGAAAGGATTCAAATGTTGTATTTAAAAGGTTTAGAGAGTAATATTGGAATAGTTTATCTGATGTGAGATAAAAATAAAATAAAAATGGGGAAATATACAAGTATAAATACATGATATAATATAATTTTATCATAGCTACCAAAAAGGAAAAACAAACTAATATAATGTGTTATAAATATTATGATATATAATTATACTATTTATAATATTCATCATACATATAATATATTATATAATGTGGACTTTATAAGAAATAAAATAAAATATAGTAAAATAAAATGTGCAATGACATTAACATATTTTGAGTTTATTCTAAATTGTACAATTTCCTTACAATATTATTTAATGGGAAATTATACCCAAAATGTCACAACGTTTGAAAGTTAGTTTATTTGAGGTTATAACATTTTGAGTTGGTTTATTTAAGGTCATATTTAGAGAAATGGGTCAATTAAGGCCACTACTGACATGTATCAACAGGAGAAAATTTTAATTAAAACTCAGAAGATCTGCTACATTGTAACACATGTTAATAGTGGCTTTATTTGACCCACTTTCCTAAATGTTGTGACTTCAAATGAACTTATCCCCAAATATTATGACCTTTCGGTGTAATTTATTCATTAGTTTATTCATAAATTGAAAGTATAGCTTACATAATCGGCTTATCAATTTGAAGCTAGGAGGTACTCAAGAACGAATGTTAGACCATTACATTTGGAGAGGCTTCTCGTAATTTATTGGAGTAGATATAATTATTTGTTTATTTCTAGGTTAGGCTATCTCTGGTAAAAAAATTCGCCCCAGACCTTTGCTAGTGAGATTTCACCGTTGTAGCTCTATGCTGCTAGTTATTTCTCCTAATTATTAGACAAGGTATATTGTTACAAACAACGTTATAGATGAAGAGGAGCAACACCACAAGACTAGGATATTCAGTGGTTGTTATAAATAATTAAATAATATAAACTAAAATAGCTAATTGTACAATTGAATAGTTTATTGTAACTAATTGTAGTTATATCAATAGATAGTGCATGTAATACGAACAATAAATGAGAGAGAATAATAAAGAAAGGGGTAGAAAAAGATTACAGTCCTTAAGGATTTAGGAGGTAGCTACTCGAATAGTCAATTGCATCATTTACTTTTCAGTATCCCTGCATCATAAACACATTTTTAGCACATTTCATTAGCACGTAATTAAGATACACAAGAGAGAAAGGAAGCTAGGGTTATGGTTCTTAGCTGACAAAGAAGAGTAAGAGGCGAGGCTAGAAGTGTGAAGAAGAGGGTTTATATACTCTAGGCTTGGGTTGGGTATTCTAGTGTAATAGGATCCTAAAAATTTGGTGCTCTCTAAGCAACTCATGGCTCCTGAAACTAGAAGTAATTAGCATAATTTGGAACATATGACAAATATGGAGTTCTTGAAACATACTTTGATAGTAATGCAACAAAGTGTTGATAAGTTAAATTGTCAATTAAGCAAGTTAGAATAGGGTTAGAATCAAAATTCGCTTCAAGAGAAGGATAAGACATTAAATGATTGATCATCCTTTAAGTCAGTGGTGGCATAAGAGGATCCGTTGAAGGGAATCAAGCTTGAAATCGCTAAGTTTATTAGGATTGATGTTCTCAGCTAGATTTTCAAAATCAAACAATTCTTTGACTTTCATCATATTGATACAGATCAAAGAATGACCATTTCTTCATTTGCTATGGAGGAGGAAGCCTTACAATGGTACAAGTGGATGTACCTTAACAAGTAGCTATCTTCTTGGAATAAGTTTATTTAAGATCTAACGACCAGATTTAGTCCATTTCCATATGAGGATGCTCAAGGTATGTTATGAAAGTTAATTCAAACTCAATTAGTAGCTCATTATCAATCATAATTTGAAGCTTTGTCCAATAAGACAGTATGATTAAGTGAATCTTTCTTGATCAGCTACTGTATAAATATGGCCTTAAACTTGCAATTAGAAGAGATGTGTAGATTAGTAGGCCTAAATCAATGATGGATGCAATTTGGGTGGTTAAATGTTTGAGGATAAGATGAATGATATGCGTAATTCTTTTAAACCATCTTTTTCACATTTTGTAATATCAAAACCTATTGTTCAATTTAGTAAACATAGTTTTATAGTGGGATCAGGTTCATTGAAAGTTACTAATTCTATACCTATTAAAAGGTTGTCTCAAGAAGAAATGCAAAGTAGGTGTGATAAGGGTCTTTGCTTTAATTGTGATGTTTGTTGTTGTTAAGTGAGGAGATAGAGAAGGCTAAGGATCAGCTTGTAAAATTGTTAGAGGACTTGCAAGATTGTGATGCTTCTTGTACATTAGTTATCATGCTATGAATGGTACTTTGGTTCCTCGCACATTGAGATTTGTGGGATCTATTCACAAGTCAATTGTTTCTATCATGTTGGATACCGAAAGTACCATAATTTCATTCAGTCAAGGTTAGTAAAACACTTGGGTTTGCGAGTCTCTCCATCACAATCATTTCATGTAATGACTACCAATGGGTAGAAATTGTAGAGTGAAGGGATTTGTAAGGATGTGAATTGCAAATTAAATTTTTTTTTACTTCAATTTATGCATTACCTACTCAAGGTACTGACTTGGTTTTTAGAGTTCAATGGCTTTAGGGCATTGGGCCTATTACTATTGATTATAACAAGTTGACAATGAAATTTTCACATATGGATCAGGTTGTGTGTTTGTGGGAGATACTTCTTCAAATGGTGGCCATATCTCTCATCTACAATCACATAGATTATTTGAAGTAGATGCCAGTGCTACTTGTTTTCAATTGATAGCTTAGGTTGGTGTTTCAATAGCGACCACCACTAACAATAGCCTTATAGGGGTTATCTGGGAAGATATCCTTCAATATTTGAGCCACCTTCATCATTGCCACTATTTAGGGAAATCTAACGTCATTTGGTTAATGGAATAACAACAATCAATGCAAAATTGTATTGTTATCCGTATTTTCAAAGAGTGGAGATTGAGAAGCAAGTGAAGCAAAAGATGGAACAAAGGCTTATTTGGAATAGTACCAGCCTTTATTCATCACCAATCCTTTTAGTTAAGAACAATGATGGCTCTTGGAGGTTTTGCGTAGATTATAAAGCCTTTAGTCATGCCACTATGAAGGATGAATTTTCCATACCAATAATTCATCAATTGTTGGATGAGTTCCATGGCTTATTGATGTTTTCTAAGTTAGATCTAAGGGTAAGGTACCACCAAATCATAATGACACTTAATGATGTGGAAAAGATTGCTTTTAGAACTCATGATGACTACTATGAGTTTTTGGTGATGTCCATCGAGCTTAGTAATACCCTTGCTACTTTCCAAGCTATGATGAATCAAATTTTCAAGCCTATCCTAAGGAAGTTTGTCATCATATTCTTTTATGACATTCTCATTTATAGTAAGACTTTGGATTTATATTTAACACATTTAGATTAAGTATTGTATGAAAACATGAAAATGCATTAGAAAATAGTCAAGAAGGGGGTAAATTCAGTATTTGCCACAAAAAGCTCAATAATTAATTTTAATGCAATAGATCAAAATTAACTTTAATAGTAGTGGATCATATAACAACAGATTATAATATGAAATATGAAAGAGATAGGGGTAGAAAATTTGAGTCCAGATTTAACTTGGAGTTCGATGCACTTCCTACTTTCGACAGTCCACTAATACCTTTAATCAAAGACTTCACAATCACTTTATTAATCACCAATTAAACATGCTCAAGCTGAGCAGTACACCACTTTTACAATAATTAGGAAATAAAATATTTTTTTCTCTCTAGATGCTCTCTGATGAATAGTAGATATAAGAACAGAGCATTAGAATGATTTTCTCTCTCTTTACAGATATTTACAATTTAATGAATAAGAAAAAAAAAAAATCAATGATTTGTTTATACACAAGTAATAGCTCTTCCAAGTCGCTCTTCTCTTTTTGAATCTCCCAAGGATAGAGTATTTATAGCCTTCAAGAATTCAAATGTTCATTAGAGATAACGTTTTCAAGTCGTCAAGCGTTAAATGTGCTTCAACAGTTCTTTTTGCCACATCGACTCATTCATTTAAATTATTGTGCCTTAGTGCTTGTCACGCCTTAAGGTGTCACGCCTTCATTTTTACCCTTAACAAAGTAAGTGTTCATATGCACTCCATCGAAACTTGAATTGAAACTTGTTGCACCTTAGACTTGTTGCATCTTGAATTTGTCATGCCTTGGAGGACCAAGACTATTCGTCTTTGCTCTTGTTGAGTTTTAGATTTTGAACTCGTCTTGCTTTGAACAATGAACTTGTCGAGCCCTTGACAAACCCCACAACCAAGACTATGCATTTTTTAATATGTTAAGCTTTAGCCTATGAGTTTGTTGTGCTTTGACGAGTAGACTTGTTGAGCCCTCGACAAGCCCCACAACCAAGCATTCTACATATTTGAACTTATCAAGCTTTAGTTTTGAGCTTGTTGTGCCTTGACTATAGACTTGTCGAGCTCTCAACGTAACCCGTCATCACTATTGTGCTTAATGAATCTGCACCTGCTAATTCATTCATGCACAAATCTCTATAGAACAACATACACAAAATATATTTTAAACATATTGATCATTATGCTGTTTGATTAATTAAGAGTAGTTTAACACAATTGAATAGTTAATTGTGCAACTAATTATCTCATCAAAATCCGCATTGAACATACAAGTTCAACATTATAAGTATTAGCTGACAATACTCTTTTACTCAAGAAATCTAAGTATGCGTTTAGCCAAGATGCCATTTAATATTTAGGGCATGTGGCATCAACAAATGGAGTTCAATAGGAACTTCTAAGGTGGAAGTGGTTAAGTATTGGCCATTACCTTTGAATATTAAGAAATAACATGCCTTTTTAGGCTTATCAAGGTATTGAAGGCACTTTATAAAGAGTTATGCTTCAATTTCAAGTCGACTTACTAACTTGTTGAAGCAAGATGCTTTCCAATGGTTGGATGAGACTACACAAGCTTAAGGAAGCTCTGCTTTCAACTCCCATATTAGTGTTGGTGGATGTTAATAAGCAGTTTATTTTAGAGACTAATGCATTTGGATTTGGAATGGGTGCTATATTATTACAAGATGATCGCCTAATTGCATTTTTTAGCAATAAGATGCCATCTCATCTTACAGAAGCATCTACTTATGTAATAGAGTTGCACACTTTAGCCATAGCAGTTTGTAAAAGGAGGCAATAGTTACTAGGCTTATATTTTATAATACACATCGATCATAGAAGTCTTAAGGAGTTGTTAAGACAAGCAATTCAAACACCTAAACAACATAAGTATTTAACTAAGTTGTTGAGTTTTTATTACATTATTGTTTATAAGACTAGATGTGACAATATTGTGGCTTATTCATTGTCAAGACAATTTGATGGAGTTTTTTTAGTATATGGCATTTCTATGCCTTATTTTGGTATTGTTGAAGATTTGAAAGCAGATTATTCAACTAACCTAGATTTTTGAGATGTTATTTAAAAATTGAATAAAGGTGAGTCATTGAGGTGGTCATTAGAGTGGAAGAATGAGTTGCTTTTATTATTTACAGAATTAATATTTGATACCTACTTCTACATTGGTACTAGTATTATTGCAGGAATTCCATTCTACTCCCTTAGTGGGTCATTTTGGTGTTAATAAGACTTATAGTTGACTAGCAGCTCAATTTTATTAGGTAGGTCTGAATCATGATGTGGATCATTTTGTTTAGGGTTATTTGGTTTGGCAACAAACCAAGTATAACACTAAGAATCAAGCTAAGCTATTAGCATTGATAAGCTGAGCTATTCACATCAAGAGAAATAATGCTTGTTTTGATAAAATTTTCTTTAATTCTCTTGAAATAAGTGCTTAATTGCTTAAAATTGTTGTTTTCTAGTTTATGTGATTAAACAAAGGAATTGAAGATTTTTTAAAGAAGAAAAAGAAGGAAAAACAACAAAAATTAGAGGAAGTCACTTTTAATCTGCATTTGTGATCATGAGAAAAAAGAAGAAGAAAGAAGAAGCGTCTGTTTAATGTAATCGTACCTACGGTTGCTACTACGATCTAAGCTGAAGCAATCCACGATGCAATAAAGAATTTGATCAGTGTTGACCACACCTATGGACTGCACCCGTGGTTGTCTCTGCATTTTCCTTTTGCACCAATTCTTAAATTCATTTACTCTTAGTAGTTACGATATATAATTAGCTTGTCTGTTGCTTTTGAAGAGAGTTCTTGGAACGGAAGTAAAAAATTAGTTTCCTCTATAAATATTTCACTATCTAGTTTTTTTTTTTTTTTTTATGAGAGAAGAACTTTTGTCTCTCTTAGGTTTCCTAACATTTTTTTTTTTTTGAGTTTGTGGTCAATTCAAGTGCCTACTTGAAGATTTTTTACAAGAACTCTATACTAAACAGGTGTTGGCTATCTTTATCTTCTCCCACTTCTTTGAATTTGAATTTGAATTGATTTATTTTATGGGGGAGTAGTCGAATTTTGCTTAGATCTTGCGGATCTAAATATGAATATTGTCTATTTGCAATTTTATTGAAATATTGTTGAATTCTTGTAATTGATAGCTTGAAATTTTGTGCTCTTGAATTTATATGTGCACAGTATGGATTCATATATGATTTTCATTTGAATTGAATCAAGAGATTGTTCATTTGAATAGATTTATTTATCAATGACAATTGATCATAGTTTCTCGAGGTAGAAACAGTGAAATTCTTCCGTCATTGATTGATTGCATGAGATGTGTTGTTAATCAAAGAATTATTAATCTTTATGCAAATCTAAGTTACTAATAGTCAGGAAGAGATCCCGATAATTTGGCTTAGGTTTGGTGCTTTTGATTTTCGGAGAAACTCCAGTATATCTTAGTGAATCTGACAGTATGAACTTAATTCAATAATGCATTAGTAATGCTTGATGATTGTTTCTCTGTCATCACATGTGAAAGGTTTAGAGAAACAATTTCTAAGCAAATTCTTGTTTTTAATTTAAATCTTTTGAAGAATTGATCTAAAACTCTTTTTTTTGTGTAAATATCTTTTACTCTGTTTAGTTCTAGCTATGTTAATCATGGTCTGTCAAATTTCTTGAGGTAGATAATATATTATATTGAGTAAGTTAGGAGCTTACTTCCCTAGGAATATGACCTATTGTTCTATACTATTTCAGTAGGTGCATTTGCCTTTAAATTGATGGTAGTGACCAAAGAGAAATAGAGCTTTAGACTTTATAAATTTTAAAACTTGGTTACAAATCATTTTATTACGAGTGATTCACCACATTGAAATTAAGCACCTTTGCCTATTCTAAAACAAGTGTGGGAAGATATATTAATGGATTTCATAATTTGTTTACCAATATCACATGGTTTTACTGTAATCTTAGCATTAGTAGATCATTTATCGAAATATTGCCATTTGGGTGCTTTAGAGTCTAACCTTAATGCAACTAAAGTGGTTTGATTATTTATGTATATTATGATAAAGCATCATGGGTTTCTAAGAACAATAGTTTTGGATAACAATGTTATATTTGTGAGTTGATTTTAGAAAGAGCAATTTAAGCTTAGTGGAACTAAACTTTTTATGACTTTAGCCTACCACCCTCAAAGTGATGGCTAACTTGAGGTACTCGATCGTGTTTTATAGTAGTATCTTCGATGCTTTATGATTGATGTTCCAAATGATTGGGTGAAATTTTTATCTTGGGCAACATTTACTTATAATGTTTCATATCAGGAAAAGATTTAACTCACTCCATTTGAGGTTGTATATAGTAGGAAACCTCCAACAATACCTATTTATGTTAGAGGTCACTTAAAATTGGAGGCTGTTGATTTAGATTTCGTGACTTAAGATGAAATTTTGCAATTGCTTTAGACAAATTTATCTAATGCTTAGGCTAAAATGAAAGCTTAAATGGATAAACAATGTATTGATGTTGAGTTTCATGAAGGTGATTTGGTTTTTATGAACCTTCAATCGTATCGACAATTATTTGTCTCTGGGAACTTACACAAGCTTTCTAAGAGGTTTTATGGACCCTTTTTTAAAGTACTTAAGAGGGTGAGATAGTGTGCTTTGCGTTAGAGTTACTTCTTCGGTCTAAGATACATCACTTGTTTCTTGTTTAGAGGTAGCTTATGGGTCCATGTTACCTTCACTTGATTTACCTCTTAACTCACACCACAAAAATCCATCGTTAGAACCTTTGGGGATTGTGGATGATCGTGGGCTTATGAGGAATGGACGTCAAGTGACTTAAATTTTAGTTTAGTGGATTGGACTTCCTATTGAAGATGCTATGTGGGAGGTTTTATTGCTTTCCAATCTATTCACCCTCATTTCAAACTTAGGGATAAGTTTGCATTTCAATAAGGGAGGACAATTATTCCAGATAAAGTTGCAGATGAAGAGGAGCAACAACTCAAGACTAGGCTACTTAGCGATAATTATAAACAACCAAACTATATAAAACTGAAATAACTAATTGTACAACCGAATAGCTACTATAATTAATTGTAGTTGTATCAATAAATAGTGCATGTAAGACAAACTATAAATGAAAGAGAATAATAAAGCAAGGGGATAGAAAAAGATTATAGCCCTTATGCGATTTAAGAGGTGGCTACTCGAATAGCCAATTGCGTCATTTACATTCTAGTATCCCTGCATCGTAAACACATTTCATCAGCACATCATATTAGTATGTAATCAAGATACATGAGAGAGAAAGGAATCTAGAGTTAGGGTTCTTAGCTTATGAAGAAGAATGAGAGGCGAGGCTAGAATTGTGAAAGGGTTTATAAACTCTGAGCTTAGGCCAAGTATTCTAGTGTAGTAGGATCCTCACATATATACAATAAAATACTGAGCTACAATATTTTATTCCAACAAAAACAAAATTGGATCATCTTATCGAAGGTAATAATATAAATAATAATGTACTCTGTATGAAAGCTATATCATAGAATTCAATAATGACTACAAATGAAAAAAAAAATTAAAACAATAATATAAAATATATATTATGAAATTTGAACACACTAACTTTATAATTCCCTAAAAGCAGAACAAGCATAGGAAAGCCTATTTATTTTGGACTAAGTGTAAAATAACAAAATTTAGACTATAAAAAAAGGTCATAATTGTAACACATAAAAGAAGAAGAAGAAGAAGAAGAAGAAGAAGAAAAGAAGAAGAAAAGAAGGAAAAAGTTCATAATTAATTGAGAGCAGTTTATTTAAGCACTAATGGAATTAGGGAGAGTAAGGTAATATCTTAATTGTTGGTCGAGTTGTAGTTTAGAAACCTGGCTCCAAATAGCATGATGTAATTTGACTTTGTTTTCTCTTATAGATCTTTAAATGTTAATGTTGGAAGAATATTGATAATGTACCCAAAAAAGAAATTTCAATTATCTATTGATTTGTTATATTCACCAATGTATATTCTATTTTTAATTTATCAAATTGAGTCTATAAACTATGAACATAGAAAAATTCTATGGTCTAATAATTAATTTTAACGAAACCTCTTTCATCATTATCCAACGGCTCACATTATGCCAAACCGTAATCAAACCAATAAAATAATTAATACTTAAGTACTATATCTATTTTAACGATTAAATGGTTGACTAAATGGTCCTATCAAAGGCATCATAAAAGCTCCTATTAACCTATTATAAAAGAGTATATTTATGTCGATACATGATGTCCCACAAGTTTACTTTCCACCGTCAATAACTCCTCCATTCATGTTGTTAATTTTATGTATACGGGTGTAGTAGTTAGTGCTTACTAATAATTATAAAATTATCAAATGCAAGTATAAGGATGATTTGTCCCTATCTTTCAGACTGGCAAAATGCACATGCTCATGGCGGTGTGTGCATGCGACACAAATCGGGATGGTGGTGCTTTTTTTTTCACTTTCTATCTCTCTATTTTTCTCAATTATTTTCCTCTGAAATTAACTAGTAAAGCCAACAAGTAACAAGGACATATTGGTAATTTAAGTCCTATCAAATTGAGGTAGTTGAGACATCTTTAATATGAGATAAGAATGAGCGAGATAGGGCCAATAGGAGATTGACTTTCAAAAAGGTTAGTTTTGGCAGTATATGGACTTGGGTCGGACAAAAGTCGTAGGGCGTCGCCGACTGTCATGGTGGTCCTGTCTCTTTGATGCTGACTCGTCGATTTGACTCCCCATACCGCCTGCCGTGTTACCTAATCCCCCGTAAAAACGATTTTGATTTTGCTGGATCTCGTTCGCGTGGGACGTGAGCAACCTCCGGGACACCAATCTTGCTCTGTCTCAGCCTTTCATTTATTTTTGTTGCCTTTGAATCTCATTCTTATCCGTTCCAAACATAACTTCGTATAAAAAAAATATTTATATCCATAAATAGGTTAAACACAGATAAAATATAAATAAAAATTAAATATAAATAAAAATCAGACAATATAAACAAACACTTATATTATAACTAAGCTCAATTCATATACCGATTTTAAAACACCAAAGGTAGATCCATGTTTAAACTTTAGAAGTTTGATGTCCTGATATTATAACACAACATAATATGATGTTCCACCTTTCCTTATATTTAGTATTTACCATTCTTTAAAATGGAACTAGTTAAAAAAAAAGGAAAAATTCTTTTATACAGTTAAATAAGAAGAGCTAATAAGTTAAATTAAAAGGTAATTATATATAATCCCACCTTTTATAGTACTATTGTATAAAAGTGGAAAAGGAAACTACAGTATAATATTATAATTGTTTTCTAATTTTTTTATGCACCTTTGATGCAAATGTATGTTCTGCCAATATTTATTAGATTTGCGTATGGTTGATAAATTATTGAACGTATAAAGTTATCTAAATTTAAAATATTAACTAAGCTTATAATATACGAGTAAATGCAAACTTGATTAAACTCAATGTAAGTATGGATTTTGAGGTGCTTTTGAGTGTTTCCTCAAAAGAAAATTCGATTGGAATGGATTCTTTCTATCTTTTTTTTCCATCTTAATTTTTTTAATTTATCATTTTAAAATGTTGATATTTACAATCGGTGGTTTAAATTATGAAAAAATAAAATAATATTATATTAATGTTAGAAAACATTTTAAAAATTATTAATAATTAAAATTAAAAAATTAATGAAAAATAGATAGAAAGTTTAAAATCCATATCCAAATTAGTCCAGTAAAAGGTCGTAACATGAAGGCGTCACAGTGTAAAGGTTTGATGTCATGATGGCGTCAGTCACCGGAGATGGGCCAAGATCACGTCCCTGAAAGCACATGGGCTTGGGTCCTGTCTTGAAGCCATACGTCATTGTCTTTTAGTGGTATCAGAAAATTCTCCCATTCGCATTTTTGGCAGCAATATAAAATGACATTCTAATTCAAATTCAGTTGCATAGTTGGATTAACCGGTTTATGATCTTATTTTCAAAACTAAATTAAAATAATTGAGTTTTTAGTAATATATATATAAACCGGTTCATTATTAATAATTAACCGTTAAAACAGTTGATTTTTTTTTTGTTAATATTTTTAGTTTTCGATTTTTAACCATTCAACATAATGATTAATCAAAAGATGTTAGTCAACAGTATTTTTAGTTATAATCATGAAAAATAAACCCTTTTGTTTCATAATTATATTTAAATAAGTCAATCGCTAATCGTCGATTTTTAAGGATCACAAACCAAAATCTTAAAAACTAAAAGCCGTAATCTTAAACCGAAATAGTCGGATTGATTAACTGTATTTTTTGGATTAGTTTTCCTATTTCGATTTGGTTTTTTGGTTTTATCAATTTTTTTAACATCCAATTCCAATATGGTATTCCACTTTAGTTATTGAATAGTCAACATGCCTAATAACTCTTTGATATAATTTTGACATTAAATTTTATAACAGATAAGGATGATAATATACCAAAAACGTTTCTTTAGCATAAATCACCAATCACATGTAAACAAGTTTTTATTAACTTCTATAATTATCTTTACATCAAATGATGGACTAAATAGTCATGCCAAAAACTGATAGACTTTTTTAAAACTGAATCATTCATTAAGGAATAAATTAGATAAAAATAATCATCAATGTGTCTTAAATAACCTGCTTTGTCATATTTTTATGTATATGTCTTTATTTGTATCTTTTATATATCCATCTTTTTTTTTTTTTTTAATATTGAAAAGAGAACATTCCTTGCATAGTGGAGAAGACAGCAACCGGTTTTATCCATAGCATTGTTCTTAAGTACTCTCGAGGATCAATTTGATCGAAATCTCATAAACTTTGGTTTTGCCTTAATGGGTTACTAATCCTTGCTAATGGATAAAATAAATTTGTGAGATCTACAAAGCATGTAGGTTTCTACATATTTGAAAGGCTAAGGTTGGGCCTACACTCACCGCCAAGAAAATATTGCATTATTAGTAGGAACGTTGACGTAGGATCTAGGACCTAGGAGGACGGAACGGCTTCTCAAAGAACTTGGCACATTGTTTTGTTACCAAAGAAATAGCTATGTTACCTCGTAAAAGAAAGCATGACACTCAAGACACTGATCACATATTTTTAAAGGAAGATCGGTATGAATTAGAGTTTTGTGATTTGAATGGCTGAGTTTGATCATTATTTTATCACTTGAATATATGTTTTAAATTTTTAGTGCACCCATCTTACTTATAAAAATATGTGATCTAATTGTATATTGTGTAATATTTGATAGGGGTTGATATCATATAACGTTTTGTAATTTGATCGATAAGTCCATTAATTAAAATTCACCCACGAAAAAGAAAAAGAAAAAGAGTTACCAATTGAAGCAAAACTGAGAAAAGTTTGTAAGACCTATCAGGGAGGTTAATTGTTGAAGGTATGAAATCAAGTGTGATACTTTTATCCCTTGTTTGATTAATTTCCTCTTGTATCGTAATTTAATTCAGGGTTTAATCAATGTAGGTCAGCGTAGAACAAGATTTTATTAATGTTTTGAAATAACTCTTGTAAGCTTCTTATCAATTGATTGGTTATAAGAATTAATTTAACATTATAGGTTCATTATAATATGTAAATAAATCATTTATAAAGAAGGTTAAAAGTGTCAATTGATATAAAATAAGAGACTATATAGTCAAAATCTAAAGTATATTCATGTTATGATCACATAATAAACACATGACGAAGAATGGAATTTCACAGTTGTACACACTACGCCGTTGGTGTAGAAGTTAGCACTCAGAGCATATGTTCTGTGGCTTAAGCAGCGTTGAAGCTGGTGTTGAAATAAAGAAATTTAATCAGAGTCGTCTACATCGCCACCTTATATATGTATGCCACTAGCTTTGGTATGTACATCGCCAGCGTACATATAAAAGAAAAATGACTCGAGACGAAATGACTGCCAGCCTTTATGTTTATGCCGCTGGCCTTTGATTTACGCCGCCGACGTACATTGTAAAACTGCCAGCGTATGCGTTCGGAAGATAAAGTTTTCCACTATTTCTTTATATCCTAACTTAGTGTTTTCCTTCTCTAAAGCACTTCTAAACCTTGAAATCCTCTCTTTGAGTGTTGATAGCAACCAAGGAGATTTGGAAGATTAGATTAAGGTAATCAAATCTATGTCTTTTCTTTAGAAATTATAAGATCTATCTATTTCCTTAGGGTTTTTCTATTGGTTTTGAATGAGAAATTGAAGAAAACCCTAGATTTATTAGAGATTCAGATTTTTGGTGATAAAGAGGAATTGAGAACCAATTATAGGTAAGTTGGTATATTCTTAATTCTTATGATATTAAAAAGATGATTTTTATTGATTTTTGGTTTGATTAGCATTAAATTGAATTATAGGGTTTGGAGAAATTTTTGAGGAGATTGGTTTTATTAGAGAAATTTTGTATTTCAATCACAAAAAAATGTGTGGATTTATGATTACTTTGGGATTAGGGTTTTAGGTGATGTTTAGATTAGATTTATTTTATGGAAGTTGTATATTGAAATCTGTTCTATTTATGTGATCAGGGTTTTGGTGATTTAGAGTTTTGTTCCGTGATATTTATTCAGGTACGACTATTCCTTGCTTGTTGTACGTGCTTGTTGGATTAGAATTGATAAATTGATCTAACTATATTTAGCTTTTAATTATATTTTGTTTGTCGTTTGTGATTGGCTGGTGTTAGTAAAGACCAGATAGGTTGTGATACTAATGTTGGCGCCTTGATGATCTATGTAAACCCCTGAATTTTTCGAGAATTGTTTTGGAATACCGAATCGAAACCCTAAAGACTGACCCAAGTTGAAACCGAACCTTAAACAATTTCGATCACAGGATTTCATAAGAGAATCTTCAAAAACAAAAATAGAAAATTAAATAATCGTTCGATTCAAAAATCCGAACATGAGAAGGTCCATCTACTCGATCTGTAATGTAAACCCCCAATTTCTAGGGTAAAGTTAGATTAAACCCTACCCTTAGTCAAACCAGAGTTTCAAAAGTTAACAAAGATTAAGACAATCTAACAGTTTCAACTCCGGTAAATCCGCGCTCTCAAACCCTAGAAAACGAAATTGAGTTAATGGCTTATAATAGTTCGTAATAATATAAGGAAGTATAAAAATTTCATATTCGCAATTTTCTAGTGTCTTTCGGATCTGAACAAGATCAGTTTTCAAAAACCGTGCACTGGTGCACCAGATAGTGAAAATATTTCGACAATACCGTTAGACTCATAAAAATGTAAGGATTTCAAAAATATCAGTTTCATAATTTTTCGGTAACTAAAAATATCAGATATAGCTCGTTTACGCGTATTTTTATTACTACCGGTATTTTATTTGTCTAGTTTATTATTTATAGTACTATTCCTACTATTCATTACTATTTCACTATCTCTATTTTTTCTTACACCTATTTTTTACTACCTATACACCTATTTATTATACTTTTATATTTCCAACACAACTTTATTCACATCAAACCTTACACATTACTTTTTTCATTACAAAAATACAAAAATAAATCAAAGCACTCTCTCTTTCTCCCACTTATACCACCAGCCTCCCTCTCTCTTTCCTTTATATTTTTTTTTTCAATTTATTTTATTACATCTAATTTCCACTCCAAAATTCTATAAATACCCCTTTTTCTCCTTCATTCTTTCACACATTCATTTTACATAACAAAACTCTACCAAAATTCTCTCTCAAAACCTCTCTCCAATAATCCCCTCCCAAAACACTCTCTACCATTTACTATTCTTCAAGAAAAATAACAAATACACTACCCATCCATCTCTTTTCAAATCCTCTATTAAACCTTAGGTAAAATCCTAACTATATCTCTTTATCATGTTCATACAACTTAGCATGAGCTTAGTGTATATTTCTTAAACTCATGTGAGTTAAAAAAGCAACATTATGTTCATGTTTTGTTTTTGTTCATGTTCATATTTTACATTATGTTATTATGTTGTTGTTATTATTGTCATTATTATTTTTGCTCTAATCTAACTTCTATATAATATTATGCATATTATGTATATATATTTCTTTAGAGCATATAAGCTCACTTGTTATTTATTTATTTTCATGCTTTGCAATTTATTTATTTAATTCATGCTATTATTAAGATTAGTCTTTCTAGTCTTAGACTTGTCCATATCAAGTCAAAACGATTTTCTTTCTTTTCTTTTCTTTTTGAGACTAGTCTATTCTTAGTCTCGGGTTGCCTTGATGAAGCTAATGCTCCCAATATATGATCGGGATACCTTGATGAAGCTAAGGTTCCCAATGCTTAACATATTATTGCGTTTATTTGCTTATGAGTATTTCTTTCTATTATGTATTATTCTTACTTTTTCATTGCTACATAATCATATTCATGCATGATTAGAATGTTGTTGTCTTAAATAAAAATAAAAATGAGTTCTTTCTTAAACAAAGGAAAAGTGAACTAGATTTCATAACAAAGGATTTTTCAACAAAAAGTCTAAGTATTTTTTTTAATAAGTTTTTTCAAAAGCTTAAATAAGTTAATCATAAGTTTTAAAGTATTAGTGCCCAAGATTTCTTCAAATAAAAGGAACTCATTTCTTTATAAATCAAAACTAAATACTCCACAAAGATAGAAATTTTAGCATTGAACTTAAGATTTTAACTCAATCATATCTTTTATAAAACTTTAATAGGTTCACTATAGAGTTCGAAAATCACTACTAAGAAAGTTTCTTCAAAACTTAATTTTTATATGTTGTTATTCTCTTTTCAAAATTTAAAATGAAATTTTTCCAAGATCTAATATTGACAATTCTTTATTAACAAAGCTTTTCTTATAAACTTATCTAAAGGAATTATTCCACCACTTCATAAATATTAAGAATAAAACAAGTTTTTCAAATCAAGGTAAAATCAACTCACTATTTTAGAAACCAACTTAGAAAAATAAAATTTGCCAAGAAAGTAAAGTTTAAAAGGTAACTTATTTTTTAAAGAAGAAAAAATGATATAAAAATGAGAGGAAAACATACATTTAATACAACTTCAAATATTTGACCACACCAACAACTTAAGAAAATTTTGAAAAGTTTATTTTTCAATCACTATAAATAAAATTGGTAGATAAAGAACAAATTTTTGGGAATGAATTTACTTTTGAAAGGTGAGAAAATGAAATCATAATAGAAAAACACTCACTCATAACAACCCAAGTATATTTTAGTTTTCTTCTAGCAATTCAAAAAGGAGAAATTTTTAAAGTTTTATCTTTTAAAACTCTTAAAGACAAATTGTTTGTGAAATATCAATGTTGAGACAACACTACAAAAATCATGCATACAATATGATTATAAATATATATTCAAAGGATTTTTCAACCATACAAAATATCTATATTTTTGTATAAGAATTCTTGAATGAAGAAAAGTTTGAAATCTTGAGTTTTGAAATCTGGAATTTTCGTAACAATTCTGTACATCACTATTCCAAGGCCCAAATGACTCCTTTTGATAAAAATAACCTTACAAACAGATAGCTCTTTTCAAGTAGGTAGAAATCGGTATATAATATGCGCAATTCCGCATTGAAATGATCAAGTTATGGCTATTTTAATTTAGAATTACCCTCTATACGAATTTTAACGATCTTATGACATAGTTTTTTAATAAGTACCATAGAATCAACAAGAAATACTCATTATGGTTATTCTTCTTGATTAGGTGATGCCAAGGAGGAGTGTTTATACCCGGAGAATTATTTCGATTAGTGGAATTACCGATCGACTCATCCATAAGAAAGAATTGTCCTATGGTCGAGTGAGTTTATTTACTACCTTTTACGTACTTGTTTGTGCCTGTAGCTAGAGGCACTAGAAGTAGAAAAAGATGAAAATGAATTATGTATAATAAGATTGGTTGAAAGAATGCTAAGCATACGAGACATGAATTGTTATTAATTAAATTGTGTTTTACTATTATTATGTTGGAGTGTGTGCAAATTCTGTGATCACCTTTAAATTACTTTAATCATATACTATGAGTTATATCAATTGAATATGTATATCACGTAGTTAGTTTCATTTCATGAGCTACTATACTCGATGGGACAAGAGTATATTAGTCCGGTTTGCAGGAGCCATAAATCTGCAAGATGGGCGACTAGGAGCCAGAAAGAACTATTTCAGGATGGGCGAGTAGGAGCCAGAAATAAACTACATAAGTTGGATTTCAAAGATGAGTTTTAAAGATCCTAAAACACTTAACCTCTGAATGGAAGGGTAAATCCATTCAAAACATATGATTTCCGATAGATCATATGTATTGCTTGTTCATTTGCTTGATGCATTCATATGCTTGTTCAATAACTTGTTTGAATCTATTGATACGAGTACGTTGATTCAAGGAATGTTCTTACTAAGCTAGTTATACTTATACTCCGATAGACTTTTGTTGTAACAAGACCAATATCTCTTAATGCTCGAGGACTTTATATACTTGAGTGGGATTATGTGATGGGGAGCTTCTGGAAATCCTTTGAAGATCTTAGGCTAAATATTTTTTAATATATTTTGGTATGAGTATTGTTTCCTTGTGTGAAAGACTAATTTGATATTATGATTGTTTGGAGATATTGGAAAGCCCCCAGATGATGTAAGGATTATATTCTTATAATGTTGAAATTGGATGGTTATTTAAATTTCTTGTATGTTGTATTTACTATCCTGAACTACATATCCTACTGGTGTCTCCTATTGTTGTGATAGATGCCTTACATATGGTGTTGAAGCTTTCGCATGACTTCGGGAAGTCATTCTTAAGTTTTAATACTGTATGTGGTGGATTGCCACGTCTAGCATACTCTTTAGGCATGACAATCTATGTGTGAGGATATCCCGAGTGGACTCGTGCATAGAAATGATTTCGGTAGTTTAGGTTTGTGCAATGATGGTACCGGGTATGTGAGAGTACTCAACATCCATATATTATACATATTACTTATTTTCTATACTGCTTGTTTTTATGGAGTTATAAGTAACTCCAGGTTTAGAACTGGATTGTAGATGGTTTTAGACTGTGCTGTTTGTGGGCTAATTATAAAGATAATAACCTGTGTTTGTTGCATTAGAATAGGTTGTATGTGATATGTATGATGTGTGTTCATGCGCTTGTATTTGTGGTTTGGAGTATTGGGCAATTTTGCTCATTCTTTTATCCTTTTTAGGAACAGGTGAAGATCAAGTATATCATAACTTATTTGAATTTGATGTTTTTATGGACTATGGAAAGGACGATAGTGGACCAGACTTCCCTGCTGATGTTTAAATCTTATGGATTGGAATAAGACTAAGTTGAAGACTTTATGAGATTTACATGTTTTATGAATTTAACAATGTTTTAGGAGATTTTCCTTTTATGTTTTAAGTTTGCTTAAAGTTGTCTTTGGTATATGCCAACAAATTTTATTAGGAGTTTTATGTCTATGAGATATTTTAAACAGGTACCATTTATATGTGAGTATTGGAGATATATGTTTTGATTATTTGTGGACTAGTGTTTCATAACCTTAGCGTGTCCTTTTATGTTAAGGACATATGGTAGGTTGTAATGCCATCAGGTTAGGGCGTTACATTCATAATAATAGGGATGATTTTATTTTGGGTAATTTGTTTTTGAGAATTGATTGAATTATGTAGTCCCATATGGCAAAGTAGATGGGAAGGTAAATTGTTTGTGCTTCTTTGTAACACAAATTAATATTCGACACTCAAAACCTTCAAGATTTTTGTTTAGTCAAATATTGAAATTAAACTAATCGTGTGAAGAATGAATATGAGTAGATCTTAAGGGTTTAAATTACATGTCCAACAAATTATCTTGGATAAATCGAATGCCAAAAAGAAATATGAAGCAAATAAGATAACCAAGAAAATCAAAGTGTGTAAAGTAAATAAGACACAAGACTTATAGAGATTTTTTCTTGTGAGTCAATCCTCTCTTCTAACTTCACTACTAAGGATCCGGTCACACACATCAGGTCGTTCTACTAGTTTAATAGAGCAAATGAGAGATTACAAACACTAATGCTGTCTTATTCTATCTTACAATTCTCATAACTAGGCTAATCATAAAATGATAAGATACAAATTGTAATCCTCTCACAATTATTCAACAAACCTCATAAAATAGAGCAAGTGTTACAACCTAGATAATAGAAGACGAACACAGCTAGTTAGAATAGTTGAGATTTCAACTTAAATAGTTAGGAAATCAATACAAATAACTAGATTGGTTTGGGTCTATAAAAAATTAATAAATTGTGCAAGAAACATAATAGATCTGTTAAGATCTTACTTGTAAACATAATGAATATAAATATATGAAAGTAGCAAGGGAAAAGCATTCTTGTCCCTCATAGAAAATGAGTCTCTTGACTTAGGAGTTTAGTTCTACTTGAAAGTAGCCATATCTGCAAAGAAACACAAACACATTAGTAGCAAGAGAGTGGAGTGATGAAGGAGAGAAGAGAGATTATGGTTTGATCCCCTCCAAAAGAGGGTGAGTTGGAAATAACAAGGGAATAGGAAGTAGGGTTATTAGCAAAAAGAGTTGGGCTTTTGGATAGTGTAGCCGAGTACTAACATTGGTGCTCTTGTTTCTTGCTCGGATTCTTGAAGATGGCATTTGAAACAAAGATGATGTCATTAGATGGAAGATTGGTAAAACAATAGCAAGATCTTAATCAAGAATTGGATAAGAAGTTAACTTCATTCAAGGAAGATATCAAACAAACTATTTACTAGTAGTTTGCAAAATTTTGGAAATCAGATTCAAATTTCCTTATCTTAGCAAGTTTCAAATGGGATTGAATCATCTCATTCCAATATCAAGATTCAACCCACCATGGCAAGAACAACTGGAGCTTAAGAGAAAATTGCTAAACTACAAGCCTTAGTATTCTCAATCGTAGAAATAGCCAAAAATATGCAATTTCAGTTTCAAGACATTCAACATTCTTTGTACACTTTGCAAGACAAAGTACCATATTAGCATTACTCATCAAGATCAATTAAACAACGGTTCATCATTTTCTAATAGCAATCTTGTTCATAATATGATGACGGGAATGAAGTTGAAGATTTCCAAGTTTGAGAGTGAAGACCTTTTGGGTTGGATTTTCAATGTATAGAGATTTTTCAATATACATAACATACCTAAGGAATAGAGGCTGATAGTTGCATCAAGGGCATTAGAACATAGAGCTTTAACATGGATCCAATGGATGGAACAACACAATGAATTGGGTACATGGTTAGAATTTCTTATATCTTTCAAAGCAAGATTTTTTCCTTCATAATTTGAGGATGTTCAAAAGCAATGCATATATATTCTTGAAAAATCTAAAGATGCACAAGATAAATCTAGGATTGATTCTATAGTGCATGATACAGCTCCAAAAGTGTTATGATTAACGAGCAAGAATATCAATTACAAATAGATAACTCTACACAAATTATAGATACATCAATGTTTAAGAAAAGAATGGTACCGTCCAAAAGAGTAGGTATGCAACACCTATATGTTTGGGAAGAGATAAATTCATATCAGTTGCTATTTTATGATGTGGTTCAAATGGATTCTTTTCATCACTTTTTGATTACTTCCATCAATTTTCACAAATTGGGTAGCCATCAATTTTCAACACAATCCTATCATCATCACCAGTTAAATTTAGGGTATTTTGGAAGATTATTTTCATTCAGGTCGAAGCTGGATGGCACTTGGACATTTAGTCCGCCATAGTCATGATTTAGGAATTTTTATCCAACACAAATCCTACTACCAACATATATGGTGATATGGGTAGCTGGGTTTTATCATGAATTAGATAAGCACAAATTCTCCTTAACAGGACAAGCTGATACATGGGTTTGAGGCTCAGCTGGAAAATTTTTTTCCTATCAAACCATTTCTAACACATCACAGCCATATAATACATACATCTAACACATAATCATAGGGTTTAATCACATCGTTTGACATTGCCTTAGATTTTAGACAAGGGTTCCTAGAGCAAACATAACTAATAAATGGGCGTCTCACATTTTTCACATTTGAAGGCTACAGAGGAACCCATGAGCAAAATTTTACACATAAGAACTTACACAGAAACATGGATGGGATAACTATGCAAACATGGACAGGCAACATTTTTACAACCTTGAGGACAAGGTTGTTTTCAATAGGGAAGAATATGTTACAACTTAAATAATAGAAGATGAAGACAGCTAGTTAGAATAGTTGAGATTTCAACCTAAACAGTTAGGAAATTAATAGAAATAACTAGATTGGTTTAGATCTGTAACAAATCAAAAGATTGTACAACAAACATAACAGATCTGTTAAGATCTTACTTGCAAACGTCATGAATATAAATATATGAAAGTAGAAAGGGAAAAGTATTCTTGGCCCTCACAAAAAAGGAGTCTTTTGACTTAGGAGTTTGGCTCTGCTTGAAAGTAGTCGTATCTGCAAAGAAACACAAACACATTAGTAGCGAGAGAGTAGAGTGACGAAGGAGAGGAGAGATTATGGTTTGATATCTCCAAAAGAGGGTGAGGCGGAAATAACGAGAGATAGGAAGTAGGGTTATTAGCATAAAGAGTTGGGCTTTTGAATAGTGTGGGCGAATACTAACAGCAATGACATTTCAAAAGAGATAGAGTATGTTCCTTAAAGATGAAGCTCAAAAACATAATCACGTATTAATATAAAATTTAAGTGCTAGCAACTTCTGATGAAAGTTCTTGTAAGAGGGTAAGCATGAGAAATTTCAATTAGATAGTATGTCCGTTCCTCTTTATTTTGAACCTTAGTTCCTTATATATTTTTCAAATATAATAACTTCTTTTTGAGTATATCTTTCTTATATAATGGCTCTTCGATGATGATAATACTTTTCAACTTGATTTGTTGAGGAATATTGTTCTAAGATCTTAGAGATAGATATGTTGCCCATTTAAAGCTTAATCTTATCCCTGAATATCTTTAGCCGCATTCCATATATAATTATACTTGAACAACCATGAATATTACTTTATCTTCTTGATGAATAAGTTCAAATAAATTTGAAAATATTTAAATTTAAAACTCCAACGACCACAAGATATTTTGGTTATGAGATATGCTCCAATCATCCTCATCCAAAGCTCCTTCACTGTGCTAGGCTTATCACTAAAAAGCTCACCTTGTGTTCTTCCAAAATAAATTGCAATATCCTATCTAATCTTATTTGAAGACATAAGATTATCTCAGCTTCTATAATAAGTTATCCTAAAAAGAACTTTGAATTTAACTTACTTAAAATATCTTCATGGACTTTAAATCCTCCTTAAGTGGAACATTTAGAAGCATTACCTAAATATATCTAGTAAGTGAAGCTGGGTCTTCATTATTATATATAAAAAAAAAAACTCCATATGAAAGAAATTCATGAATTCATTCTTGTAACTCATTCTATGAGTCTAAAGATTCTAATGCAAGTTTTAACATAACTTCTAACACATCTTCTAACACCGCTTCTGACACTTGTTTTAACACTTCAATAATTTGTTTAAGTTGTTTCACACTCAATTAATTTAATTAGATAACTTTTTTCATTTTTGTTATCATCAAAACCAATAAAGAGAGAACTTAACAAATTATAATTGCATCCTTGAAGGAGATATATTATATAAATGTTTGGGGCGGTGTCTTTTGGGTATAGGGGTCAGCTAAGGAGGATCTTGTGGCTAACCATGCTTCTATCTTGGCTAATGGGATGTTTTTAGGAAGGAGAGATTAACAATGTTGATCGATCAACCACTTGCATCTTATTATGTTGACTTACTCCTCCTCCTCTAAGCATATCCAGCTAAACCAAGTTGACTCATAGGTGGATTAGGTTTGCTTGTGGGAAAAGTTAATTATCTTGTTTTGAACTATAATTTATGAAGTCTTATTATGAATAAGATATTAATAATGTGTAATATGTTTGATTGCCAAGATGAAATTTGTTCCTAGTGGCATTGTTTTGGTCAAATAATCTAGATACAAAATAACTTTATTTCAGACCTATACAGATAAAATTAGAAGAATAAAATGAATATAAAACTATGAAAACCTTAATCAAAAGCATCCTGTACTTGCCCATGTGTCAAGAGGGTTGCGGGTTCATGGCTATTAGAAGCAGTAGTCGTGGACTGATTGTTAAGCCATCCTATGCGGACAACCGTCTAAGGAGATGTGATGTATTTATTAGGCACTGATTTCACTACATGCAGTGGGTCAATTGTTGATAAGTAGTTATTGTGACATGGATTAGTTTGTTTAAGGAAGTTATGATCAAGCCATATTGGTGGTATAGATGCCCTTATTAACAATTTTGATGGTCCATTGGTATTGATGGCTAATATCAATGATAGTTTGAGATGAGATGATTGCATTAGTTCTGGCTCGGGTAATTGAAAGTATTCACAGCATTACTTCTGGGGAAAGGGAGTAAGAGTAGGTATGAATAGATTTATTTGACTCTTTGCTAAAAACCAAATCACAATTTATAGTTCAATTTTTATCATTCCAAACCAAATTATACTGTTTGGATAAGAAAATTTTTCAAACGATTAAATAATTCTTACATAGATTACAAATTGAACTATATTTGTAATTTAGGAATAGTATATTTGTATAACACATAATTCCATATAAAAAAAGTGCTAGATCTATTTAATTGTAACAAGTATTGAATCATATAAAAGCTAAACTAAGTTAATATCCATATAATAAAAAAAAATTAATGTCCATCAATAACTAATTGTATTCATAATTTAGAATATATAATATATATTTTGAATCGACCACTTTATATAATTAATAAATTACGGATATAAAAGTTAAACTATACATTTTTAAGAAATGTAAACAAAAAAATCTTTTAAGAATTATGTTATAACAAAAGAAATTTTTAGTAACAAGTAAAATATTATTATAATTTTTTTAAACTATTTGATTTTACATTTGGTTTGTTTTACTTCTTTAAATCAACCATATATTTAAAGATTGGACAGATTTAAAAATTTTCTAAAACCAAATTACCAATATATGGTAAAGTGTCTCGATCTGATGTCGTGCCTTTTCACAAAATTTTTCATCTCCTTTTTGAGAGACGTGATAAATTTGTTCCTGTCTATGATGGTCCCCCTTTTTAATTTAAATTTTGATCACCATTCTTGTCTCGTCTTGCCATTTTATGACACTTCTCCAGCATGTGAAGCCCTGCCGAATTTAAAGGCACGTTATCATGCCACATTCCCCTCGAACCGAATTGCTATCTGATTGAAGAAATAATTTGGGCTAAACAAGGTTACTGATTTAATTGCACACATCTTTATACCCATCGTCTATAGGAGGTAACGTTTGCAAAAATTTTCCTCTCAGATATTTTCATCCATCTAGCGACAAGCATAGAAGTCAATAAATTAGGATTTTTTAACCTTGCGGGAGGGTAGACACCATCATAAATTTCGTGATAAAATACTCTGTTGCTTACAATTAGTTTATCTTGTCATCCTCCGTTACATATTTATTGAGCAAAGTTAAATTTCAAGTTAACATCTCTAAGCGTATGAATTTGATTGTGGAGTCGCCTGCGGTTTGTGCTACACTTGATTCAAAATTTGAGATATATAATGACACCTACATAATAAATAGAAAAGAAAGTATAGAGAAAATTAGCATGCACTCTCAACTAGCTCAATTGCATATTGTGAAATATCAAACTTCATTAGACTTGATGAGGCAAGATTGAGACAAAAACCAAGCAGTTCCATGATGTATGTGTAGAATCTCATAGGCACCAAACAAAGAAGAGCTAAGGTACTTGCAGCACCTAGCTATTGATGTTGTTTGTTGGGTCCTCATTACTAGATTAAGAATTTACATTAAAGATACATAATTTTGACCCAAAAAAAAGAATACTCGACACATGGAGAAAATAAGGAAATAAAATTAAGGCACGAGAATTTTTGAAACATAGGCCTTTTTTTTTTTTTTTGCCTTTTTTGATAGGAAGTATATATCTTTAATAGTAAATTCTTCAATCCCATCAGCGTGTCTAGTCCACATAAAGAAACAAAAAAATCACACATGTCAAGCCTGCAAAACATAAGGTCTATTAATGTTTTATATGACAAGGACATTAAATTGAACAACATTTAAGTACTAAATTGTAGCTTTTGAAATTTTAGACACTAAATTAATTAAAAGCAAAACTAGAGGTACTATTGTAGCATTTATTTGAAATTTAGGGATAAAGTAAAACATCTTTAAGAAAAAAGAGTTTCTTATGATGTTGATGTGGAATCTCATAATTCTAAATAAAGCCTTTTAAATGCTAGGGTGTTTTTAACGCCCTTTACATTTGTTTTGAGAAGGGATACAACTAGGTTTGATTTGGGATGGGTCATATAAGACCCAAACCTATACTGTTTTTCTATAGAGTCTTCCAAACCTAGTTAAAAATCTTATAGGGTTCTTATCATCTTACCTAAACTTACCCTTGTAAGGTATTGCATGACTCACCTTGCCTTGTTTGACTCAATATTTACGAAAGTTTGAAACATCTTTTAAAGAACTTTGTTAAAATAAAAGAAAATGCAACACTAATAATGATGATCACAATGACGATGAAAAAATAATATAGTGATAGAGTATTTGTAACACCCTAAAACTATGGACCCTTACAGTCCACTAAGCGTTTTGACACCTTAAGGCTTAGACCATGTTATTAAACCACAACAAATGCAATGAGTTTCATGGATAAAGATCCCAAGATAAAGAATTTAAGCATTAGGAGGAGATCCTTATAAAAGAGGCCCAAAAACCAAAATTTAGGTAGTTTAAGGTTTAAAGTTTTGAAAATTGTCATTTAATGCTTAAAAATTTGACTGGTGTTCAATTTAATATTTCCATTATGTATAGGTTTAG
Organism: Combretum micranthum; assembly: GCA_024138025.1. NCBI lineage: Eukaryota > Viridiplantae > Streptophyta > Magnoliopsida > Myrtales > Combretaceae > Combretum > Combretum micranthum. The sequence goes on from JAMXBD010000183.1 coordinate 767,176, forward strand.
CAAGTATTATATTGTGTTGACATAGCATACATATGTAATATTTTTTCCCAAGTGGATAGGATGTGCTAACTAGATTAAGAATTTATTATTGAAGATACATACTTTTGATTAAAAAAAAAAAAAAAATTTGGGCACCGAGAGAAAATAAGGAAGTAAAATTAGTGCATGACAATTCATGGAACATATGTCTTTTCTAATAAGAAGTATATGTCTTTAATAGTAAATTTTCCAATCTAATTGGCTTGTCTTTCCCGCATGAAAGAGATTAGACACAAGTGCCAGGTCAACAATATGTAAGGTCTACTAACATTTCATATAATGTAGACATTAAATTGAACAACTTTTAAAGTTTTAAGTAATAAATTATAGCTTTTGAAATTTTAGCCACTAAATTACACAAAACAAAAAGTAAAGGTACTATTGTAGCATTTTTTCCAAACCTTAGGAATAGAGTAAAAAGATCTTTAAGTAAAAGAGTTTCTTATGATGTTGATGTGGTATTTTGAGATAAGGTTACTTAAAATGGGATGTTGTTAGTGCCTTTATATATGTTCTGAATGGGGATGCAATCGAAATGGGACTGGGATTCAAAACCCTATAGGATTTTTATGATCGTACCCAAACTTGCCCTTGTAAGTCATTAAACTGACTAGTATTGCCCCATTTGACTCGATATGTAGAAAAGTTTGAAACGTCTATTAAAAATCCTTTTGTTAAAATAAATACATGAGAAAATAATGTAACACTAATAATACTTTAAGACTTAGGCTAAATAGTAGAAAAAAGGGTAATACTAGTATTTATTCCTTAGATCCCTATAGATGACACCTGATATATTCTATACTGCATTAGATAGGTATACTTGCCTAGCTCGGTCGTAGATTTCTTTGGGTTTATAAATTTATAATTTGATATAATTGGTTAATGCACATCAAGTTATTGGCGCTGTTGCCGGAGATCTAGCAAGGCAATATTAGGAAAAACCTTAATATCTACTACTTTAGTAATTTTTTTTTATTATTTTATCTCTTTCTCTTCTCCCCAATTTTTAAATAATTCTAAACTTTTGTTGTTTGCTTTTTTGTTGCATATAAAAGAGTCTCCTTTTAGACATTCTTGATCTAGACCCTAAGGTTGGGAGGACACTTCACACTATTCGTAAGGATACAACTAATAATTCATCTGGGCAATTAGTAATTGAGGGAGAGGCGCTTGATTTAGATACCAAAACAGAAGCAAAAGAAGAATTACTAGAAGAGGGAACACAAGAAGTCATGGCAAAAGAAGCTCCCAAGAGTAATCTAGACTATGTAAGGCCCACACTAGATGGTACTGGCCCAACCATAGTAAAGCCAACCATAGCAGCAAACCATTTTGAGATAAAAGTGTAGTGATTCAGCTCCTACAACAGTATTGTGAGTTTGATGGATTACTCGATGACGACTTGAATGCACATATCTACACTTTCTTAGAGATTTGAGAGACATTTAAGAATAATGGAGTCATGAATGATATGATGCATTTGAGATTATTCCCATTTTCACTAAGAGGGAAAGCCAAGAATTGATTAACATCATTGGGTATTGAAGCTATTACTACTTAGGATGACATGGTCAAGCGGTTTCTAGATAATTACTTTCCCTATGTAAGACCGTAAAGCTCTAGAATGACATATCTTCCTTTGTTCAACAAGATGTAGAAACTCTATTTGATGCTTGGCAAAGATAGAAAGAGGTTTTGAGGAGATGTCCAAATCATCAAATACTATCATGGATGCAGTTTCAGACCTTGTATAATGGCCTCAATGCAACTAGTAGACAATTAGTTGATGCTTCAGCTGATGGTACATTGAATTATCATACCCTAGAAGAGTCTTCGAAGCTTTTTGAAGAAATGGCATAAATAATTATCAATGGGGAAACAACCAAGGAAAACAAAAGGTTCAGGATTGTATGAGGTGGATATTATGACCACCATTATAGCCAAGATGGATGCACTAAGCAAGCAGGTTGCTAGCATAAAAAATGCTCTAGTGCCACAATTCCAATATGGTGACTCTAGTGGGGATTTTGAGCAGCAAGAACATGTGGATTATCTTGGAAATCAGAACAGGTAAAAGGATAACCCATACAGTGCTACTTACAATTCGGGTTGGTGGAATCACCCCAATTTCAGCTGTAGCAATCCAAATGCTCAGAGAGCTAACTGTCCAGCTCTAGGTTTTTAGAGACCATAATTGCGACTGCCCCAACCATGCCTCAACTCCCTACTTTACCACCACAAGAGAAGAAATCGAACTTGGAAGATCTCACAACTGAGTTTATTCAAAGCTTTGAGGCTAGATATCGGAATCAAGAAGCTTCTACCCACAACCTCGAGAAGCAAATTAGCCAGCTGGCTAAGATGATGTCTAAGAGACAATGGAGCTCCTTTCCTAGTAACATTGAGCTAAATCTAAGAGAACAAGTGAATGCCATCGACTTGAAAAGTGAGAAGGAGCTACAATCTAGGAGTGAAGAGGAGCTCGAGAAGGAGGAGAATTAGGTTTTTGATAAGGAAAAGCAGAAGCCAGAAAAAGAAGAGAGTGGATTTTCTAAGAAGGAGGTAGAGCATGAGAACAAAGAGCCTAAGAAGAGATTACCTCTGGTTGTAAAGGAATATGTGCGAAGGATCCCTTGTCCCGCTTGCCTCAACCAAAATAAGGATAAAGAACAATATAGTAAATTCCTTAAGCTTTTTGAAGAGCTCCATAAAAATATTCCTTTTCTTGAGGCAATTTGCCATATGCTCATAAAGGAACTGCTATCTAAAAAGAGGAAATTGGAGAATGTAGCAATAGTAGAAGTTGGAGTTAGTTGCTCATCAATTATTAAGAATAAGCTACCTCTAAAGTTGAAGGATCCAAGGAGTATTACGATCTTGTGTATAGTGGGTGATATCATTGCTGATAAGGCCTTAGTCGATCTAGGAGTGAGCATCAATATGATGTCATATTCATTCTTCAAGAAGCTGGGTATATCTAAACTTAAATCAATTTAGATGATTTTGTAACTTACTGATTGCTTTGTAAAACGTTCGATGGGAAATATTGAAGCTGTTTTGTTGAAGGTTAGGAATTTTATATATCTTATGGACTTTGTGGTCCTAAACATAGAGAAGGAGGGGATGTACCTTTGATTCTTGGTAAGCCATTTCTTGCCATAGCAAAGCACTCATCAATGTTGAAGGTATCCAATTGGTATTGCAATTTGGAGATGAGGAGATGATTGTAAAAACTGCCACAACGAATTCTGAAAAGCTTGTTCTTAAGAGTTTAGAGGTGATTGAGAAAGTAATAAGTCACATCAATGATCCTCACTTAGAAAGTGTTATTAAACCGTCGAATAAACACCACCATCGAAGACAAGTGCAAGAATGTCATGCAAGCCATGTTCTTTAAAGTCAAAAGGTAACGAAAGGAAAGATAAAGCTACAAACTTTGCAGCTATGATAGGATCAACCCAATTATGGGCTATCACTTGTGGTCAATGTGGAAGATGGGTCATGAAAATTGACATAAACATTGTTGACATCTTAGAATTTAAGGCAGAGAGTTCCCATAACTCTCAATTTGACCCTCCTTTATTATTGAAGAAAGTGAAGGACATCAAGCCAATGATGTTAAAAAAGTATGCTTCTGGGGAGATAACCCATGGCTAACATAGGTAAGTTAAGTTCCTTTTATTTTTCTTTTTCTTCACTATCCTAAGTTTTTTTTTTTTTTTGGGTCAACTTTGCAGGTATTTGGGTGTTTTTACACATGCATGAAGAGGTGAGAGTTCAATCTTAAGTGTGAGGAAAAGCACAATCTGGTAGGTTTTTAATTTTAAGGTGAGTAAGGTAAGTTATCATCCAATTTTCTAAGTGTGTTTTGCATATTAAGAGTAAGAATCATGATTAAAACTTGAAATACACTTAGTCGTTTTTTCTTAAGGCACTTCATTTCAAAATTATCTGTTATGTTCCCAACACTACCTCTAAGCATAGTTGTGCTTAGTGTATTTTGGCAACTTTTGTAAATCCCCAAAAATTTTGGATCCAAATTAAAGACCTAAACCCTAATCGGAAGTCAAACGATTCTTAAGTCAAACGAAACCCTAGTTTATTGTAACCGTTTAACTCCGGCATTGCCGTTTTCTCAAGCCCTAGAAAACGAAGTTGGAAAAATTAGTTGTAATAGTTCGTAATAGCTATAGGTTTTATAAAAAAAATCAGATCGAAGAATTTCGAGTGTCCTTTGAACCCGATCGGACATGATTCTTGAAAGACATGTCCAGAAGCCCGGAATAGGAAAAATATTCCGGATATACCGTTAGACACGTAAAAATATAAGATTTCCAAAAATATCAATTTCGTAATTTTTCGGTAGCTAGAAATATCAGATATCGCTTTTATACGCGTATTTTCTTATTATCGGTATTTAATTGTCATGTCTACTTTTACATTACACTATTTTCTACTATTCTACACTATTCATCTATCTCTACTTTCTCTTACAACCTATTCTTACAAGTCATACACCTATTTCTTACACATTTTCATTTCCAATACAACTTCACATCTTTCCTTTCTTACTTTTAATTAACAAAATAACAAAAAAATCAAATATTTGGTCTTCCCCATGCATGTTTGGCGCCGACCCTCTCTCTCTATCCCTCTAATTGTTTTATTTTTCAATTATTTAATTAACACAAATTATCTCCCACATTTTCCTATAAATACCCCCTCATACCTTCACTTCTTTCATACCTCTTCTTCTCTAAAGTTACTCTACAAAAATTCCTCTCCAAATTCTCTCAAGAGAAGTCTCCTTAGTTTAGCTTCCTTTAGGTAAGAAAATTCTCAAGAATTCTTCATGTTCATCTACTTAGTATGAGCTTAGTGTGTGTTTTCTAAAACCATGAAGGCTAAGAAAGCAACATTAGGTTCATGCTTTATTTTTGTTCATAAACATAATTCCTCTATGTTCATTTATGTTTCTTTTATGTTCTTTACTATCTAATATATCTATATAACTATATATTATTTAGAGCATATAAGCTCATTGTCTTACAATTTATCTTTTATGCAATTTATTTACTTCATTTCAAGTTATTTAAATTCAAGTTGATTTTAAGACTAGTCATTCTAGTCTTAGACTTGTCCTCATCAAGTCAAAACAATTTGTCTTTCTTTTCTTTTCGAGACTAGTCTTTTCTTAGTCCTGGGGTACCTTGATGAAGCTAAGGTCCCAATACTTGATTTACTTTATTAAGCTTTCAAGTTATTATGTTCCTTTATATTTCTATAGCTCATGATTTATTCATGCACGGACATAATGTTTTGTCTCAACAAAAAAAATGAGAAAGTGTTTTCTTGAATTCAAGATTCTTTCTAAAATAAATATGGAAAATGGATTTCTCAAAAACCCATGAACATGCATGGGAATGATTTTTCTTACATAAACAAAAGGTTTTATGAAAACTTATCTTTCATCAAGAAATATTCTTTGGAATCATTACAAAAAATAAAAATGTCATTTTATTATCTTTTGAATCCAAGTTTTGAAAATAAAACCACACCTTAGGAATTTAAGGAAAATACAAGAGATTAATTTAGAAAAAGAATATTCATCTCAATAACTCAAGATCTTTCAAAAGCAAAATAAGTATTCAATAGAATCTCAAGTTCAAAGTCTTTTAAAACCTTAATTTTTATAAGTTGAGACAACTCCATTTACTTCATACATTTGTTATGAGTCATTACACACCTTTCAAAAGTTTACAAAATAATCGAAATATTCATCTTTTCAAATGAACTTTGTTTACAAGAAGGAAAACAAGTTTTTGTAAATTCGTGGCAAATTTAGTCACTGCCTTTTCGGGACCTAAACGACATAGTTTTATAAAAATAAGCTTAGAAATGCATAGATCTTTTCGAGTAGGTAGAAAACGATATATTATACGCGAAATTCCGAATTAAAATGAGCAAGTTATGGCCATTTTAAGTTGGAATTTCCCCTTATACGATTTTACCACGATTTTAAGAAAAGATTAGAATCTTCAAGGATAGAATTTCATGAAATACTCATTTTGGGTATTCTTCTTGATTAGATAATCACGAGGAGGATTGTTCGTATCTCGAGGATTACTACGATTAAGTGGAATTTCCGAACGACCCATCCAATTCAAGAAATGTATCATCATGGCCGAGTGAGTTTATTCCCCGTTATTTTCATACTCTTGATTGTGCTTGTAAAATTAGTTGCACTAGAATTTAAGAAAAATCAAAAGGAAGTATATGATAATATGTTGAAAGAATACTAAGTATATCGAAACTCGATTTGTCTGTAATAAAGTTGTATGTGAACTAATATTTTGGAATGTTTGAAATTGATTGATCACTTGAAAGAATTTAAACGTAACTACTAGACTTTAATTAAAGAAATTATTCATGCACTTCATATGTTGAGTCACATTGCATTCACTACTATACAATTGGTGGGACAAGTGTATAATAGTGGTGGTAGACATAACCGGTATATCATGTAAGTGGCGAGTAGAGCCAGTAAAAACTACTTAAATTGGTGGCTAGTAGGAGCCTGTAATAACTACAAGTTTTTGATGGCGTATAGGAGCCAGTAAGATCTATAAAAGTGTTTTAAAAGTTGTGGCTGTAATTAGCCTGAATACCCAACCCCGAATGAAGGGCGTAAATTCATTCAACATATGATTCCCAAAAAGTCATATGTCTTGTATGCTCACGTGGTTGTTGCATTTCATATGTTTGAATAATAAACTTGATTGAAAATTTTACTTCGAGTATGAATTTTGGGATTTACTCACTAAGCCCATAAGCTTACGCCCCTATAGGTATTTGTATTCTCAGGAACACCTATTTGAGCCCGAAGTCTTCCAGTACCCGTATACGTTTTATGTTGAAGCTTTTGGAGGAAATCTATTCGAAGACTTAGATTAGAATTCATTTAAAATCTTTAATTTTGGATGTTATGAAGTTTATCTCGATCCTTGGAATTAGCGGGGGTATGCTCCTAAGAAATTATGTAACAGACCTTTGGTTATTTATGATATGATATACTTTATTTCTGGATTCTTGTATGTTTATCTTTACTTGCTTAAACTATGCTTCCCAAAAGCGTCTCCTATTACCGTGTTAGACGCCTTACATATAATACTAAGGCTTTCGCATGACTAAGATAGCCATTCTTAAGCCTTGATATTATATGTGGCGGACTGCCACGTTTAGGGTACCCTTCGGGACGTGACAACTTTAAGGACAACAAAGCAAAAAAAAAAAAAAAGAAGAAGAAAAAATTAGATCTAGAGTCTACCTAGCCCAAAGCATGGTGGGTAGAAGGCAGGGATGCCATTTGAGTGGTCCATGGAGAGTTACTAACCCCTGCTTGACCTTAAGCATGGCTGGGCATAAGCCCGTGATCATCATTTGAGCACTCTTGGACTGCTACTGACATTTGCTCGGCCATGCTCACCCGTGTAGCGGGGTAGGTAGCTTGTCGTGCATCATATACTCAACCATGTTTAGCTCAAAAACATGATTTTCATAGTTATCATGCTACTATTTTCAACACGTGATCGAATACCACCCATGTACTTACTCGTGTTGAACACATTAATAAAGATTATTATGCTACAATGTTCAATATGGTCACGAACACGACTCATGTACTAAGTCGTGTTGAACATAGAACCAAAAGTAATACGAAAAAGCACTATAGTGTTTAATATAGGTATTGCATGACTTGTGTACTAAGTTGTGTTAAACATAAATGAAGTATAACTTTTACAATATCCTATAATTCCAATATTTTCCTTCTTACAAACATCCAAAAATAAAATAAACTAAAACTCAACCCTTTTCACACGTTCGTTCACTAATTTCAAATAATCTTCAAAATGAAAGATTAAAACTTGTGTGAAAACTTACATCACCTTCTTATAAATCTAATTAGTCCTTTACCTGTTCCACTTGAATTATTCCTTTAGAGATTTATCAAAATCTCTCCTAAAACTTATTGCTTCTACAAATACCTTTTTTGGAATTCTATCTTATTGTCAACATCAATGTGCCTACAATTATCATTCATGCATTTATCTCATTAGAATGGTAAAAGAGATAAGGGAGACTAATGCTTATCATGAAAATATACTAAAAATCTTTAAGAGTTATGGATACCAATTGAGAAAAGAAGAGAAGTTTATGTGGACTATGTGAAGGAAAAAAAGAAAAAAGAAACGCATGAGGATTAGTTATCTCCTTATGACATGTATGTTGGTTATTTCTAACTTATCTTTTAAATTTTGTATGGATGGACTATATTAACTTTATTTGTTTTCAAGGATTACTTCTTTTCCCCTATCTAAAATTTAATTTATTTTAGGATATTTCATATGAGCTCTAGATTAATGATATAATGGGAACGACATCTATAAGCTACAAATATGTGTAATTTTCTATAAAAGTTGACTTAAGAAGAAAAAAAATTTCTTTATTAAAAATCTAATTATCTAGATAGACTTCACAGGAAAAAGCTAGTCTGGATAGATGTGAGTTAAATGATATTGAAATTTATGAAGTTTAAGATTTGTTATTCACATATATATATATTCGTGATAAGAAGGTTTGACAAGAGAAAACATAATTTTTAAGAAAAAGCAACGAGAAAAGGGATAATTGTTTTCAATAAATTTGAATATAGGATTTTATGTGGCAAAAAGAGAGAGAGAAAGAAAAGACCAATTTTATTTATGTTAGTTTGGTTTATTGGAAAAGAATAACAAATCTTTTATTTTATAATTAAGGGTATTTTTAGAACAAAATATACTTTTTGTCATGAATAGTCATTCCTCATGCGAAATGAATGAGCGAGGATTCCTAATATATTTCATATTACATAAAATAGACATCCTAATGGTAAAATCTTTTATAAACCAAACAATAGAACATATATTCTGTAATAATAAAAGCAGAACACCAATCCATTTTAGTAAACCAAATGCAAATATAATGTTAATGTGGTATAAATAAGAGATTAATTACTATATTGTTATAATATCATTTAAAATAACAGATAGAATATTAAAAAACAAATTTTAGTGAGGAAAAAAGAAAAATACTATAGCACAAGTTATAGTCTAAAAATCTAAAATGATTATTTCTTCAAAATCTACAAAATTTTAAATAGAAAAATCATAGAAAAAAATAGATTTCAAGAAAAATTATATTTAATTGGTCTAATCAGATTATTGAACCTAGACATAGGCATGTGTTGGGTTATAGATTCTGTTTGAACCGCCACTAGCAAGTTAGACCTCTTGGCCTAGCCCAATGGTATGGGTGAAGACTTGTTGGTCAACTCAAAAAATAGGCAGGTCAACCCTGCTGACCCGTCAACCTGTTGAGTTAGAACTAAACTAAAAAAAAAAAAAAAAAAATACCCAATTCGAAAATGTGGAACATTGTGTGTGATGTGTTTGTGTCTTAATGTGTTCGATGTGATGTGTGTGTGTATGTCATTTGTGTGAGTTTCAAAGAGAAAGAGAGAAAAACAACAAAAAAAATATATATGATAAGATGAAACACAAAGTTGGAAAAAAAAAAACAATGAAGAAATAGGATTTCTCATTTTTAAGCTAATTTTACTTATAAGGTGTTTTATTATATTTTTATTATTTAGTATATATTTTAGAAGTACCTCGTGATGAAGAATGCATTGGAAATATGTGAAAGGAACTAGATTTAAAAACAAAATTAAAAAATTTCATGGGTTAACGGGGCCGTGACCCACCGGTTGACCTAACTCGGCACAATCCGTGTTGATTCGGACATGTTCTGGATCATCATAACCCCAACCCATGAACTGGTGATTCTAAGCCTAGTTAACCCAGTGCCGATGTCTAGTTGAACCAAGCATGAATTTGATTTTCGTATTTACTTATAAACAAAACATATATGCTATGATATACTCAATCAGTATAATTCGATTTTTTGCTATGCTTAATGATAAGAGATCATTCAAAGACATATTTGGAGATAAAAAAATTTTGACATACATCTCATACTACCTTAATTGATAACTCATCCATAAATGCTTAATTTACCACAATAAGGTTTAGAGTATTTTGAGAATGATGGTCACAATGAAATTAGATGTGTCTCTTTAGAAAGAGCAACATATTTAAAATTATTCAAAGATTTCTTACATCTGAAACAAAAATAGAGCATACATCTATTTCATTATAGCCATTGTCATCATTCTTCACTATTAGCAATTTTACAATGTCCTATCAGCTATAAAACTTCTACTAGTTTAAGACTAGAATATGTAAGGCCAGAGGATGGACACATGAATAGATTTAAAGGACAAATCAACTTATTAGGGGTCAATACTCGTACTAGTTAGCAACAGTTTATGATCTACAATTTTTTGTGTGTGATGTGTGTTAACAACATAAGTGAAAAAAAAAATCATGTAATAAGTTCAAGGTTTTAATTAATAAACTTGCTTGTAAGTTGGAGCACTATAATTTGAAAGAGCATCTCGAGGAAATGATTCATGACTTTGGTGTTCTTCTTAACCATGTGCATCATGTGTTTGATTTTAGAAGCATCTATTAATGCCATGTCATCCTTTTTGCTTAATGTTTTTAAGGTTAACATATTATTAGGTTATGTTGTCAGTTTAGATATTTTTCTAATTCCTTCCATGTGTCATTCCTCTATTGTCAACTTCTTTTACACCCTTAGTGGAACACATCAAATGTAGATGCAAGGATTTAGTTGATGGTATCACTTCTATGTGGCCTGAGTCTTGCTTTTTCCACATGGCCTTAAAGAATAACACAAAGTCAAAATGTCAAGTGATAACTTGAAGAGAGAAGTATGGAGGAGAAACAAGTAATCTTAATGGCTTAAGCGTAAAAGTAAGATGTAGAAAAATTTAGAGCAACAACCTCATTTTTCTTAAGTAAAAGTGTCTTATTCAATGCCTAACCCATGTTTCATATCTAAGATGGTTTTGTTTTAAAGAGGTCATGGTTTCAAATCTCATAAATGTTCCTTTATTTCTTTAACATGCATTTATTTTGGCATTCTCTTTTTCTCTCTTTTTTTTATTTTTAATTTTGTCTTTCATAATAACTAATAGATTAAATTTAATTATCACAAAATTGGATTTATCTCACTACTAGAAAACTAGACTTTATAAATAAATAGTTTACGTAACAAAATTTTTTACCTCTAAAAAAATGAAATTGTGATAGATTTGCAATGGATCTGTTATGACATAAATTATAAATGATTTTGCAATTTATATGTGTTTTTTCAACGTAATTTGTGACAGATTAGAAATCGGTTTGCAACAAAACTTTTATTTTTTTAAATTTCTCTTTTAGCGAGAAATATAATATTTTAACACCATTTTCTTTTCTTTCGAATTTTGTTATAAATGTGTCTCCAAACTAAATTATTATATATATGAATAGATAAATAAGTTTAAGGGGGAATTACAAATTACCCTCTTAATCTTTTACTTAGGTACAAAATCACCACTTAAACATTCAAAATTAACTTTTGACCTCTTAAAATTAAAAAAATTAGCACAGTTAAGGACATTCCCTTATAAGTTGTGCGTTTTGAAATTCTTTTTCATGATCAGTTCAAAGACTATTAATGGAAATTCCCTTTTCATTTTGATTTTTTGCAAATTTTTGAAAACAATCAAAGGAATCTTTCTTATGTCGCAAGAAAATAGCCGAAGTACATCTTGAAAAATCATCAACAATAACAAGTCTATATTCACAACAGCCTATACTTAGAGTTCTAGTAGGTCCAAACAGATCAAGATGCAACAATTTAAGTGGCCTTTTAGTTGATAATTCCTTTTACTTTGTGGGAAATAGATACCATTTTATTCTTCAAACAAGTATCACATTTCACATCATGTTTAATATTAATTCTAGATAATCCTTTGATAATATTCTTTTTAGATAATTTTTCTAGTTTAGAAAGGTTAACATCTCCTAACCGTCTATGCTAAGAAAAAATATGATCATTCATAGATAAAAAGACAACAAGCAATCTCAAATTCAATAGGTTTTATAAGATATATATTTCTTTATCTAAAACCTTCAAATATCTTAATACCATATTCATCAAATGCATAGCATTCATCTTGTTCAAAGACCATTTTATATCCCTTATCATACACTTGACTAATGTTAAGTACAGTATTTTTGAAACCTTTCACAAGATAAACATTTTCTATGATTTAAGAAGGCATAGCAATATCTGCAGTTGTCATGCCCCGAGGGTATCTTAGATGGGATAGTTCCGCCATACACAATACCCGGCTTAAGATTAACTCATAAGTCTCTCAAAGCCATAAATATTGTGCAGAAGTGTATCCTGAATAGATAACCAATAAGCTTGATAGTATCAAATCAACCACATAATATACAACTAATAATCTCAAAACTAACTAATAACAACTGCAGAAATATAATAGTAAAATAAAATAGTTAGGAGTAATATATAAGAAAGCAGTTTGGATTACTGATCCTACGAATATTACAATCCTGTTTTAAAAACTTTTAGAAACACTTCCCAGGAAAAAGAAGAAGGAACTCTCCTCAACCCTCGCATCCTTCCCTCAAAACCCAGATTCCATAGGGGAGCTAACCTGAGGGTAGCTTCGTCCTGACTGGTACAAAATATAATCCTGTGACAATAAATTGTAAGGGAGTGAGCGATCAACAGGCTCAGCGAGTTATAATCCTCACTCTATACCATTCAGCACACTAAGCAAGTTATTAAGTCAAACATATGTAATGCAACCAATCAAGTGAACAAATATATATAGCCGACCGGTAACCATATATATATTCGGATTTACGCCCTCCGAATCCAGGGTTGAGGTACATCCACTCATCAGCACCCAGATTATTATACTTCAGGAATCAAATTTCTGAAGAAAACTTTTTATATATAAAAAATAATATACATATAACAACATCTCATTGAAGCAATAAATCTAAAACAATGACCCCACGATTCTAAGAGAAGGGTCGTCTCCCCAGGACGAATTAGTTCCCTATCTCTTAAAACAAGGCCCATGGTACACACTAGGCATATACCACTTTGGTCCTCCATATTTACCATCCTCACAGGACAGTGTGGCCCATCTGAGTCAAAGTGTAGTGGTGATGGCCTTCTACGTGCATATATGCCATGCATGAATGTATTTAATTATTATGTCAATTTGTTTTATATTCATTTATTTGTTGTGCAAACAATTATCACACACTTTCATTTCTACTCTAGAATAATCAATGAGTTAGAATATAATTACGTTGTTTTATCAACCAAAGTCAAGTAACAACAACCACAATTTATTTCCTAACCCCTTATTAGTTTATTACTCAATTAATTCTATTCTACAACCACAATCAAGTATAAAGATCATAGGAATATACTCACTTATCCATATTTCTTGTCAGTCGTAATAGTCAACAGGTAGGTTAAGCTTAGAGTTAGAATCACCTGAATATAATTAAAGAGAATCGACTATAGACATCTAATATATTTTCTATGCTACAGAAGTTCTATACTTCTGTAATTTTTGCACTAAAACCTCATGTGACTAAATTATTTCGGTTTAACTCAAATTTTTACGTACAAAGACGATTTAATACTGTTTTAGAGTTATTTTTAGAATATAAGCAAAATAATAAAATAAATAGAAATAATAATAATAATAATAATAATAATAATAATAATAATAATAATAATAAAATAATAGTAGAGAAAAATTTTAATTAAATAACATAAATAACCAAAAACATAAGTACATATTGAAAAGTCGAAGGAATTAATTTAAATTAAACAATAGATAATAATAATATAAAATAATAATACCATACTTACGTCTATGCATACATAAGCATATTATAGACTAAATAAATATACTTATATTATATTAATATTTTAACTCTTATATATAGGAAATATAAACATATATGGCAAGAAATATAACATTTCATATAGTATATATGTATATATATATAAATATATAATACAGGTACATATACATATATATATATATACCAACTATATATATACATATATATAGCTTCATCCACACAGAGGGAGCAGCTGAGGCCGCTGTGTGGAGGATGAGCAGCACTGCTGCTCTGGAGCGCTCCAAGAGCGCTCGCTAGCGCTCGCATGAGCTCTTGCTAACCGCAGCACATGTGCTCCTTGAGTGCTAGACCGGCCGCTCGTTGAGCGCTGCTCCGAGCGCCCAACATGCACCACCATGTACATGTGGGTGATGTGCGATGAGCGTGCGGTGCTCGGTGGTGGAGACAGAGCATCATGCTCTATTCTGTTTGTGCACGTATGCTCTGTTCGTGTGCGTGTGTGCTGTGCGGCTTGGAGCGATGAGCGGTGTGTGCTTTGAGCGTGAGCGGTATGCTGTGATGTGCGCTGTAGTGTGTGGTGGCATGCGGTGGGGGTGCTGTGGTGTGCGGTGAGCGTGTTGTGGTGAAGCGAAGGACGAAGAAGAAGAAGAAGGAGCAGCAAAGGAAAAATAAAGAAAGAAAGAAAGAAAGAGAGAAAAAAAATCTACTTACTTGTTAGGGAAAACCGTTGCTTCCAGTCGTTGGAAGAGGAGAAAGAAGGAAAGAAAAAGAAAAGAAGAAGAAGAAAAAGAAAGAAAAATAACAGAACAAGTCGGAAAGGAAGAAGAAGAAGAACACAGCTCCTATATGTATATATATATATATATATATATATAGCTCAAAAAGGACAAAAGGCTCAAAGTTAACCTTTTAAGACTTATCCAAACATTTTGCAAAATTACTTATCTTATATATATATATATAATAATTAGTTGATCACAACATAGATCTTGCTAAATTGCTCGTTGATTAAATTGTCTCAAAATAATTTAATCAAAAATAGAAAAGATCTAAATCAAACAAAATAGCGCGGTTCAAAAATTAAAACAGTAAATCAAACAATATTTTTATCGTATAAGATCAATTACTCTGATAAATTTCAAAACGAAAAATTTATAAATAAAATCTTTAATTACTACTATTTAAACGTATATTATAAGTTTAATAAAGAAAATCAAATTATTAAGAAATTTATAATCAACTTGATTTTAAAAAAAAAAATTTATCAAGTCAATTTAGTGAATTAGCGATAAAAATTTTTTTCGAAGCTTACAGCAGTTGCAATAATTTTACTTGTACTGTCATCTCCGATATTTTACATTTCCTTTTTCCTCCCATGTTATGCTATTGAACAATGAAGCATTTACGATCGTTTGTCTAGAACATCCACTATTTAGATAACATGTTCCTCTCGTTTTAGCTTCAAGTTCCTATAAAACTGAAAACGGATGAAACCCTTTTAGGAACCCAGAGAAGTTTGGGTCCTTTATAAGACAAACTCATTTGATTTCTTTGATTCACTTGTTGACTACTGAGCTTATTTCTTTTATAGTAACAATACTTCTTTATGCATGTAGGTTTATTGCAAAAGAGACATGCATAAGAGGTGTCATTCTAATACCTAGTATTTACCTGTCTTTAGTTATTTTGTCTTGGTTAACTTCTGTAGATGTACAAATCTGATTACAAAGGCCTTGAGCTTTATTCTTATTTGGATTTAATTCTTTGGGCTAATGTGACAGGGCTTAAAGAATTAGGTCCAGTTCAATTGGGATGATCATGGAGTTTTGGCATGGTAGGCTTGGAATAGGGCCCGTTGGAATTGGTCTGCCCAATTCCAACCTTTCTCATTGGCTCACACACATTACAATGAAGCCCTTAATGGGCCTGGGTCCATAAAAGAGCCCACATCTATATCCACTTTGAGAAGGACTCATCTTAGCCGTTGATCATCTGTCTCATCTGACGGACGACATCGACGGCCAGATTCTCTAATAAATACCTTAGTCCTTACCTCATTTGGAGGGATGAAAAAATCTTGGACAAACACCGTCGTGCTGTCGGATTTCCATCTTACTGAATCAATTACTCGACTCACTCATGAACGCACACGATATTCTGGTACTTAGTGAGGTTGATGCACAATAGCTCCCTCACCTGTCACACGTGTGTTAGAACCTATTGAGATTGCCTACTCCTCCTCCCTACACGATTCTCTCTTGATCATCCTATCACGTGTTGTTTCCCTAGGTCACGCGTAGCGCGATAGTCATGTGACACGCACGTGATCGTTGCATCCGGATTCATACCCACACATTTTTGGCGACTCCACTGGGGAAAGGGAAATCAACACTTGTGTGATGGAACCTCCGAGAAAGAGACCTACCGATCCTACTGAGAGTACAACTCAAGAAACTAATGTTAATCTCGAGGCCGCTGAACATGACATGCCAGCACTTGAGGATGTGAACCAACCTGCTGGTGTTCAAATCGACAATGCTACGATCTTGCGTGCTGTGCAAGAAAATACCAAACAAGTCAATCAATCAATGCAAGAGTCTGCAAAACAATTCCAACAATTCAACAATATTGCTCAGTACCTGCCTGAATAGCTGCTATTGCTGCCACGCAACAAGGTGCGACTTCGTCGACCCCTGTTGTTGTTGCGCAACAACGCGCTTTCAGGCACCTCAGGTTGCTCCACCTGCTAATCCTACTTCTATTCCTGAACAAGTCCTACTAGAGTTGGAGAACAAATCCCTCCATTAGAGCCTGTAATCACACAACCGCTTGCACCTATCAGTAACGAATACTGGAATTCAACTTGGAACATCATCGACTTCCCAGCCTGCATTACATGCTCAACTTGGAGGATCTTCATCCTCACAGGCTACACCACCATTGTCATTGGTGGACCCACTGTTCAACCCAATGCAACTTTACTCCAAACGCCACTCCAGCTACACCAGTCGAAGTTACTACTTCAACTCTTAAAGGTACTTTCGTCACAAAGGAAGATCTGGACATGTATCAAGGGAAATACAAGCTATGTTGGGAGTATTGGATCTCAAGCTCCCATAAATCAACGTATTGCTGCTAAGCCATACCCTCAGGACTATGTGAGTCCCAAATTCATGCTATTCAATGTAAAAGAGAAGTGCCAAGGAACATTTGTTGAAGTTCATTGAAACACTAGAGGTTTATGATTTGATGATTAAATTGAAAGAATTTTCTAAGTCCCCACAGAGAAAGCGTACACTTGGTACGTCAACCTTCCCCCTGGATCAGTAATTCATGGGCAACTATGCAAGATGTTCCTAGAGAAGTTCTTCTCCACACAGGAATGAGTGACCTTGACTGATATGGGACAAATCCGTCAAAAGCCCAAGGAAGACTTGATGGATATATTGAGCGCTTCAGGGAGCGTTCACTAGACATACAATACATATGTGATGAAGAGAGCTGGTGAAAATTTGTATCCAAGGCATGTTTACTGAGTACGCGGTGCATCTAGAAAATCTTTCTTTAGCTTCATTCTCCACTCTGGTTGAGAATGCACGAAGGACTAACAATTCTGTCGCGCGACAGAGAGGAGGAAATATGAAGTTTAACAAGAGAATCCATCGGTGAATTTGGCTCAAAGTGAAGATTTCAAAGAAGGGAAGAAACCAAGAGTTGAGAAGCCCAAGGGTGAGAGGGCAAAAGAAGCACTAACATATCCTTGCTCAATGGGAAAGGTGTACGCTGTGCTAGATCAGTGGTTAAGAGATGGAAATCTCAAACTCCCAAGAGTAGAACGTTTGCCAACTCAGGAAGAAAAAAATAATCCTAAATTTTGTAGATTTCACAGGATTGTGGGGCATCCTACTAAGGATTGTTTTACTTTGAAGAGGATCTTTAATGAAAGAGTTGAGAATGGTGAACTTATCATCGAGAATAATGATGTCAGGAATAACCCACTTCCAGCTCATGGCAATCAACGTGGTGCTGTGAATGCCATTACCCATGATCCTATACAATGGAGTCAACAGACACACAGCTAGTTGGGGGACATGAAGAAAATGACAATACACTCAAAATTGAAACTCATGGGGATGATAATGTCATCTTTACTTTTAAAGACTTCAAATTTTAAGAATTTCTTTGATCTCCTTGGATTTGATGATCATGCACGATTTGCAGCAACGACTGTACTTAACCAAATTGCGCAAGGTCATTATAGTGGATGCGACATAGTTCAACCTAAGAAAGGAGTGGTCTCTACAAGGGATTATGCAATTACATTTACTAGAACTGATGCACACTTGAAGAACTTCAATCACAATCGTCCTTTGTATGTAGAGAGTATACTCAATGGTTACCCCATCAAGAGGACATTTATCGATAATGGATCCTCACTCAATATCATGCCCATGTCTACTTTCAAAGCTGCAAGAATAGATATCCGATACTTGATGAAGCATCCCATCGCAGTGAATAGTTTTATCGAATCTTCTACAATGACAATGGGTTATGTCAAAGCAAGTTTTAAAGTTGGGCCCATTCATAGCCTTGCTACATTTCATGTAATTGATGCACCGGTGTCCTATCACCTTCTCATAGGAAGGACATGGCTGCACGAGTACAACATGATACCCTCAACACAACATCAGTGCATGAAAGGTCATTGGAGTGGAAGTGATATCCTAATCCATGCGACAAAGAATCCATTCAATCGTAATGAACTCCACTTTGCCGAAGCTACCTTTTTCTATGAACATGAAAATGAAGCAGATATGACTTTAGTGGAATCCCACGCGGAATCACTACCCACAGGAGAAGAAATCAAGACTCAAGAATTTAAAAAGAGAAAGAAGCGTGGTTGTCGTGGAGGTGTAAAGAAACACAAGAAGGCTTATGATAGGATGAAAATGTAAAGCAGCGCATGAATTGAAGAAAGAGCTGTTTATGACAAAGAGTGTTATTATCATATCTCACTCATTTCCTTTTTGTTTCTGTGTAAACAAAGCATTAGATGCTTTTACCTAATGAATGAACTGTATTACTCAATCAGTGAGTATTGTTCGTGAAAATATGATGGCATGATCACTTATTCTCCTTTCCATCGCTATTGTCGCTGCAAAGTAAGAAACTAATCTTCTTAGCGCGCAAAGCTAGTTAAAAAAAAAGGGATCGACATCAAATTGAGTAAGATTACCCTTTAGTAATGAAAGAAAAACAATAACAAATATAACATTTGATTTAGACATCGTTGCTGACAGGTCAGAGCTTAGCTCCCAGGCGCACGATGTTGATAGCTCATCACCGCTTTCTTCTTGGTATTTCTAGTTGTCAAGTAGTGGAGATAATCCCCTTGACAACCCCTATTGAGCCAAGTAATCCTTGGCATATGGTATTCTACACAAGTACTATATAGTTGAGTAGTGGGAAATACCCCCTTGACTAATAAAAATTTATCGAACAAATGCTATCGCAGCATGAGCGCGATTGATAACAAATGCTACCGTCGCTGCATGAGCGCGATTGATAATGAATGCTACTATCGCTGCATAAGCGTGAATGTTCATTTTCCTTAAATGGATTGTCTAAACATCATTGCGAGGAAGTAGCAATGCGCATGATAATCTAAGGAGTCCACTCATCTTTGTATTAGATAATACTGCTGCTTGGTTGAAGCTTCGCTCCTAAGCGCGTATGATCATAAAAAAAAAAAAGAGCATGTTTTAAAACTAAATGTTGTGTTTCATTAACAATCCTTGTTATATAGACATGTTCTTTGTCTATGATGCCTATAATAACTCTACAAGTGTCTAAGGGATTGAAGTGAACCTACTACTACGTCTTTTCATGTATTGCAATCATATGAGAGCTACTACTCCAAAGCGCATGATGACTAGATATATCGCCAAGGCGAAAAAGAGTATCAAGAATATAAATGGATATAGAGCTGATGAGTTGATTTTGTTGTCATGGTCAGTTTCACACATTCGTTACAACTCATATTGAAAAGAAGAAGGGAGAGTATATTGCATGATCAAAAGGATTACAGCAAAGAAAGACATGAGTGGATGCCTATCACAAACCAATAATGTGTAATACACATTTGTGATGCTTGAAACGCAAAATGTTTGTTTGTATGTGATCCTCACTTATGCAACGATACATGAAGTTCATTTGTGCAATATGCTCAAAACATGTACGTGCATGTGATACTAGCCTGCTCATGACACTACATTGCTCTATATCATTCTCCTACGATTAGTCTATTAAAAGTACATGCATGAAAATAATGCTTGTCTTCAAACAAAGTCGATATGTTCCTTCAAGATATTACAATGATGGCCCAAGCAAGTTCGAAGGAGCATAGGAAACGACATACAGACTTGAGTACAAAAGAAAAAGAATATCGCACACAATATGAACTGTGACAAGCATATATGCCAGATCTATACAAAGTAAGTGGGGCAAGGATATGTTACAAAGTCTCAAGAAGCTTTGGTATAGGATTTATACTTTGAATGAAACCATCAATCATTATCCATATTATCGAAGTAAAAGTCAATGATACATACTAGACAGTTGTCTACTTTGGAGTATTTACTTATTATGATATTGTTCATCCACAAGATGGTGAAGAAAGCAAGTTTGATACTAAAATAATGAAAAAAAAGGGGGGCAAAGAGTCTTGGTACAATGAAAATAGTAGATGAAGTTGTTTATGCAAAACCTTGATTTAGAGGACAATATGTACTACTTGTGAACTCAAATTCACAGCATGAGATATACACAACAAGTGTATTAGCTACCAAAGTATTGCATTCATTCACCAAACGACTAGGCGCACAAGATGAGAAAGAGCCCCCTCTTACAGTGGTATGGTTCCAAGATCGTCGCATGGGCGAGTGAGACACAGACAACTGAGGAGAGCCTCTCTCATAGCGGTGCAGTGCCAAGATCATCACGTGAGGAATGGAACACAGACGTAATGTGCGGTTCCAAGATCGTCACGTAAAGTTTGGGACACGGACGGCTAAGAGTGTCATCATACAGTGCATGGTCTCAAGATTGCCATTTATGCGGTCGGAACACGGACAACAAAGAGCTTTGTCTTAAAAATCATGAGATACCATAGTCATTTGATAAATGAATAGAACACGTGATAGACAAGAATGTTTGAAGTTGAGTATTCTTCTTGAACACAAGAATCATTAGTAATTGATGACATTAATATGAGTTCATAAAACAAGAAAATTATACTTACAAAAATAAAGTCAAAAGGATACGTGGTGAAGGTTCAACACTTCAATCTAAGACCTGCATTGCAAAAAAATTTAAAGAATTATAAGAATTACAAGAATTAGCCAAGTCATCTGGTCAAAGTGTTGAACCTGATGGCCATGGTGAGGTTAAGGCTGAAGCCAGTCAACAGCCTTTTCAGGTAAGCAGTGCAGATGATAAATCTTCTGTTCCTGCAAGTGAGGCAGGACACGATGGACATGTTATGAAGGTTAAACTTATGGATTGTGAGATGCCAAAAAGTCAAACTGATGATGATGGTGACAGTGCAACACTAGTCAATCCTGAAGCTGTTGTTACACCTAACGTGGCACCTTTAAGTGTAAAAGGTGAAAGTGAGAAAATGAAGCCTGAGGTGCATCAGTTAGGGATTCCTATAGCAAAGGACAATGGAAACTCAAGTTTCGACCACTCATTCGTTTTAGATGGTAGTCTTGATGGAAGTGAGTCTAGTACAGAGGATGAGCAACTGGCATTCATGAAGGAGCTAGAAAATTTCTTTAGGGAGAGGAGATTGGAATTCAAACCTCCTAAGTTTTATGACGAGGGGTTGAATTGTCTGAAATTATGGTGGGCAGTTACTAAATTGGGAGGCTATGACAAGGTAACTGCATGTAAGTTGTGGCGAGTCTTTCAGACCGCCCAAGAGATGTACCACTGTCTCTTGGACATTTCGTGGTTTCTATGAGAAGGCACTCCTTGATTATGAGAGGCACAAGACAAATGGTGGAAAGCTTCAATTTCCTGCAAGCACCCCTGCAGAGCCTGTGAACGTTGATAATTAGGCATCTGGATCTGGAAGAATGCGGAGGGATGTTGCTGCACGTGCCATGCAGGGTTGGCATTCGCAACGTATACTTGGTAATGGTGAAGTTAGCGATCCAATTATAAAGGGTAAAAGTGCAACAACTATGCAAAGCACTTGTTTTGATACGTTTGGAACACTTCCATTATGAGAACTCCCCTCTCGAGGATTTGTGCCCATACAGTGACAAAAGGCTTCCACTGAAAAGTTTCTTCAATGTCAAAACCAATGGATTCAATCCAGAAGATGATGATCCAACTGACAGAAAGAAAAAGAGCATCTTATGATCTTGGACGAAGTCAAAGAGATTGAATAAAGATGCTTGTATTTGAATATGTCATTCGAAAATGAGATGAGATACATCACCCTTGCAAGATTCCCCCTCGTATATGGAGATGGTACAACAATGAATGCGAACTTGTGTTTCGATGCTCCCTGTACACATCACACCCTAAGAGATGGTCAGAAATTGATGTGGACGGAGAATCTCTAAACGGGGAAGGACTCAGAGGGAGCAAAGAGTCAAAATTAAATATCGACGATTGTGACAAGGACCTCGAATGAGTTAGAACAAAAGAGCTAAAACCCTGTGAACCCATTTAAGGATTTATCAGCCGTGAGATAGAGATCTGTGAATAAGGGGAAATGGATGGGATCTTGTGCAAATGTAAAGAAGGAATACCAACTCTTTTGTTACTATCACTGCTTTCTAGCCATAGTAACTCACGATCTCTGCTGCTACTTTCATTTGGTAGAAATCACTCAGAGTTGTCCTGACAAAAAATACGAACTCGAGGGAAGACAGAGTCGGGTCTGTAGCAGCAAAAGAAAGCATTAGAACCTAGAGCAGAAGTCTCTGTTGTTGGACCCTTATTTACCAAAAGAAGGGAAGACATGTTTGCTAGAGATGAATCCGATATGTGAATCACGGCCAGCCAGTAATATACGCCCCTTCTTCGTACAAGTAATACAACTCATAGCAACTCCATCGGATGGTGCTGCATAATCTAGCAGTGGCTGTAATGAAACATCTATATATGGATCCATATCATTTGGCCCTCCAGAGCAGTATACCCCAACGAGAATCAACCGCATGAGTTGATAGACCAAACAAATCAATAGCTTTCTACTTGTCAAAGCGCCAAAGAGATAGGGAGTTATCTACATATGACAACGCTCAACGAATCTCTGGGAAATTCCACATTAAGCCATTCCATTGATGGAGGCGACTCTTTAGGATGACTAAAATAAGGATGAGCACATCACTTCCAATCGTGTTCCTGTAGGAGTAAGTTGCAGTGAGAACAACAAACTGGTGGAAGATAATATTCCATTGAGGAAGAGAAAAGTGATGAAGCTCCAGTCTGGAAAGCATAGACATGATGGAGATGCAGATGATTGCATAGTGTCAAAGCTAGATTCCAGGCCATTGTCAATAGATGATCATGAGAAAACTAAAATCCTTGGCCTGCCAGATATTATCGAGAAAGACAAGGCCCATCTATATCTTGATGGAGATAGGTATATGTGTCAAGATGAGACATGCCTGACACTTGCATCTCAACCACATCCGAATAAACAGAAGAAGGGAGAGGAGTCAATAAAAACATCCAAGTCAGCTCTTAAACATTCCTTGCTGGAGGAAATGTATGATGATGAAGAATTGTTGATAAACTTAGTCAATTCAGATAGTAAAAGAAGAGGTCTCAAGAAAATTTTAACTGGAAAACTAAACAAGAAACCATTAGGTGAATGCAACCAGGGTTCCAATCCTATTCCTAGCCAGCCAGAGGATCAGAAATGGTTGAACAATGAATCTGTTTCTTGCCATGGTGATAGACCCGGAGGACCCAAGTCTGGCTCCAAGCAACCTCTGAGAAAAGCTTGTGCTGTAGATGCCGGGTTGCTTTGTAATGAATTTTCAGGGGGTCATGATCTCTTAAATGATGAGAAAGTGCCTAGAATATTAACTGAAACTGTTGAAGCTGTAGGTGTTGATACAATCGACAGGAAAAGAGCAGTTGTTGATGAAAAAGAAAGTGTTGCATCTCTTGGACCTCACAGTCCTTTATGCAAGATGATGAGTACAGATGAGGAGGATGAAGAGGATAAGGATGTTACTCTTGTATGTTTTATGCGTAGTAATATGAAGAAGAAGAAGAGACACCTGGCCAACAAAAAGGTGAAGTAAGATATTAAGTGAGTAATCTTAGCCGCTTTTGTGAGTATCTATACGCTAAAGTCCATTATAGCCGGTAGAGGAAGTTAAAAATGTTGAGGTAGGACCTGTCCAGATGAAGGATGGTTTTTTTTTTTTTTAAAGGAAGTTGAGTGTATAGTAGAAGAATTGTTGTTCATCGAGATGATGGTGAGGGTTCTGTTATTATCAACCATGGCTATGCATTTTTAGCAACTACAGTGAGATTTCGACCAGCTTGAGTTCTCTCATTAGAGCTTTCTGCTTGACTTGGATGAGAAGGAAGTTCATTAAATGATGTGCCAAATGGTCGACCCTTTTGCTTCTATCCCACTTAAATGTTAGACATGGCTTCCAGAAGGAGCAGAACAGAGGGCATGAGTGACCACAAAAGAGTCCATAAAGTATAAGACCCGATATGAAGGAGTAAGGGCAGCATGTGATGTACACAACCAAATTGTTGACACCTGTCCCGGGTAGTACAATATTGTAACAGCCTTGACAGTTATGTATGTTGGAAAAGGAGGGTGCATGTTGTAACAGAAAAGTTGCTCCTCTACAGTAAGGGCCTATCAAATATTGACAGCTTCGATAGTACAAAATTTGTACTGCTAACGGCACAAAGATGGCAGAATGTGAGGAGAGGTGGGCTTGAATAATATTATATGTGAACTAAGAAAACACAGAATAGGGAGACTAATTTTATATATGAACTGGATCCTATTCTGTATTGAGAGATATACATATATCAGCATGGCCCTGGGGGCAGATTTATATTTTTGGGCCCACAAATCCAAGATGATGTCTCTGTACAAGGAGAGGATTGTCCGAGAGAAGAATCAAGGTAACAACCCTGAATATTCCAGATACCTCAAGAAGAATTTGATGGAGGAGGATAGGCTTGCTTTAGATGATGCCATCAATTTAGCCGTATCAGATGATGATTTTGACCCACTCCTTGATTTGATTTCTTTGGAAGAGGTCCCTGAAATCCATAATTTTCAGCATTCCGTTACAGGAATGACACCATTGATGGTGTTTGCTGGGAAAGGTAGAGTAAATGAAGTTAGCATTGCTGTCGTTTGGTGTAGATTGCCACATAAAGGCAAATGATGGATCAACTGCACTGGAGTTAGCTAAGCGTGAGAATCAGCACGAAGCTGCTGCAATGATTAAAAAAACATATGGAAAGTGTCTTTTCCTATGGGGTTGAGGAAAACAATTACTTGATAAATACATGTCAACAGCTAATTCTAATCTTGTTGATGTTATCTTGATAGAGCAGCTATTAAGGAAGATTTGTACTGACTCTCAAGATGGAGCTATTCTTGTTTTTCTTCCAGGGTGGGAAGATATTAAAACTAGGGATAGATTGCTTGCTTCTACCTTCTTCAAAGATGATTCCAAATTTATCGTATTAGCTCTTCACTCAATGATCCCTTCGGAGGATCAGAAGAAAGTCTTTAAACGCCCTCCTCCTGGTTGCCGCAAAATCATTTTATCAACTAATATTGCTGAGACTGCAGTTACCATTGATGATGTTGTTTATGTTGTGGACAGTGGTCGAATGAAGCAAAAAAGTTATGATCCTTATAACAATGTATCAACTCTTCAGTCTTCATGGGTTTCCAAAGCAAGTGCAAAGCAGCGAGAAGGCCATGCTGGACGCTGTCAACCTGGAATTTGTTACCATCTTTACTCAAAATTTCAAGCATTGGCTTTGCCTGATTTCCAAGTTCCTGAGATCAAGAGAATGCCGATTGAAGAGCTGTGTTTGCAGTTGAAGTTGCTTGATCCAAATTGCATACTTGAAGACTTCTTGAATAAATTGCTGGATCCTCCAGTTTCTGAAACAATACGCAATGCAATTTTAGTACTCTAGGACATTGGTGCTCTTTCTCTTGATGAAAAAATAACAGACCTTGGGGAGAAGTTAGGCGTTCTACCTGTTCATCCATTTACCAGCAGGATGCTTTTCTTTGCAATACTAATGAACTGCCTTGAACCTGCTCTAACTCTTGCATGTGCTTTGGACTACAAAGAGCCATTTTATCTACCTATGTTGTCTGAGAAGATTAAAGCTGCTGCTGCTAAAGCGGAGCTTGCTTCATTGTATGAGGCGCATAGTGACCAGTTAGCAGTAATAGCAGCATTTGAGTATTGGATGAAAGCTAAGGAACATGGTCAAGTAAAACGTTTTTGTTCTGAGTATTTTGTTTCTTCAAACACCATGCGCATGTTGTTTGGCATGCGTAAACAACTTCAGTCAGAATTGGTTCGTAATGGATTTATTCCTGAGGACATTTCAAGTTGCAGTATGAATTCACGTGATCCAGGAATACTTCATGCTGTTGTTGTAGTTGGGTTGTATCCTCGGGTGGGGAGATTGCGGCCACGCCACAAAAGTGGAAGGCGTTATATGGAAACCGCCGGTGGGGATAAAGTTCGTCTGCATCCTCATTCTATCAACTTTGGTTTATCGCTATTGAAAACAGAGGATCGACCCTTGATTGTTTTTTATGAGATTGTTCGTGGAGATGCGAGCACACACATAAAAAAGTGCACTATTGTTGGGCCACTTTCAGTGCTGTTACTGGCAGCTGAGATTGCTGTTGCTCCTGGTGAAACTGGTGGTGATGATGAATATGAAAGTGATGAGGACGGAATGGAGATGGATAATGAGTCAAGTGCAGATGTCAAGAAAAACATCTTGTCTGCCCCGGATGATTCTGTCAATGTGGTTGTGGATCGGTGGCTTCCTTTCCACCTAACTGCACTCGACATTGCTCAGATATATTGTTTAAGGGAGCAGCTATCTTATTCAAGGTCATGCATCCTCGTGAACTTCTTCCTCCAGTCCTTGGAGCTTATGTGTACGCAACAGCTTGTATTCTATCCTATGATGGTTTATTGGGAATTTTGTCTCCTCCGAAGAAACGTGTTTGCTGTTTGGACTCAACTGAAATTGACAAACCTTCTGTAGCAACAACGGAAGGTCCCAGTGAGTTGCTTCAATCACTTATGCAACCTGTTAAAAACCATCAACCAGTTGACCAGAGGAACCATGGATCTGGTGATCATGGTCGCAAAGTCAAGGCACCTCTCTCCCAGGTGAAACAAAATGATAATGGCAGGAGACCACGCCGGGGACCTCCTCCTCAAAGCACCACCTTAGTTGAATGTAATTTCAGACCTCCACCTCCAGTTACCACTTTGGTTGGATATGGTTCCAGCCTATATGGACCTTATGGTCCAAGGGTTGATTCTCTCAAGAGGTATCGTGAGAATGGCTCTAGATAGAATGACTGTTGGCAGGCTTGCTATGCGATGTTTATGAGATGGAATGCTTAGGATAAGTTGATCGGCTGCCTACAGTAGCCTTGATTATGGTGGTGTGCTACTCTTCGACAATGGAAATGGCTATATGCTAGACTGTTCCTGTTAAACATCCCCAGATACAAAGATTTGTTGCATCTAAAGTTTAACCAATCACCACCAGTCTACGGAAAAGTCCCAGCTGCATGAAGTTTTATGCAAACCATGCAGTAATCTTGGTCATGTATTTGATTGGGATCTAGATGCAGCCATTGTTGAGTTCCCTCAAGGTTATGGAAGTTTGATCAGTGCTACTTTGAAATGATATGGTTGTTTTGGTCCCAGCACTTGGCAAATTTCGCTAGACTACGGTTCATGAAGCATCTGGGCTTATAGTGCATAGCAAGCTATTCAATTCTTGGTCTCAAGTCTAACCCTTGGCTGTCCTATTTGTTGAAGCATACACATGACCTTTGGATTGCTTACTATTTAATCTTGCAAGATGTCCAAAGGTATAGAAAAGAGTTATAAGAGACAAAACAAGTGCTTCATCTTCCCTAATCCATAGCTGCATAGCAATTTTATTGCTTCATCGTTTAATAAAAAAAAAAATTATCGGCTATTTTAGTATCGTGATGAGGCTCATTGAGTATGTGAAGAGTTATATATTCTCAATATGGATATATGATAATTCCTTGAGGGCAGTGATGGCTTATCAAAGAATCTTGTTCAATGTCTAGCAATTCTTCCCAAATCGAGAGGGAATGTGGATAGCTGGTGTTTACTGAATCAAAAGATTTTATTATCAATTAACGATTATCTGAATGAAACCTTCTTTGGCTTAGAGGAAGGATCAATGAATTACGAAGTTTTAAAATCATTGGTTCCTTGTGGAAAACAACTCCCTCCGCCTTTTGGAAAAGGGGATGATGTAGTCAAGGGCACAAGAGGGTTAATCTCCTAGTGAGATCTTTATTAACACTTGCTGAAAGAATCCTACTAGTGGATGGGTTTGTGCCCCAAATCTTATCATTATTTGTGACAGCACCACACCAGAAACTCATTCTAAGATTGATCTCTTTTGGACTGGAATGTTGGATGTATTGATAAAAGGCCATGCGCAGTGAGATATTACCAGATGCTCTATATGTCATCCGACTTATTTCAAGATATTTCAAGCAATATGCACTGCCAAGATTGAGGGAAGAGGTCTACTCAATCATAACAAACTTGCTGATGTCCATGGGGACTGGCATTGCAATATTTATTGGACAAGAAGTGGTAGTATGATGCGTCCATTAGCTTGGTGATACTCAATCAAGTATAAAGTTGAGACTAACAAGTTGAGTATGATCAAAGACTCCATAAAACGCAAGTAAAATTAACTCACCGGGAAGGATCATTTATATGGAACAGAAGCGAAAGATGAATTCATATACAAAGGAAAACATGCCGATGCACTATTGTTTCAGGGATGGCATAATTTCTATATGAGACAATATGCTCATCAGATGATACTACAGGAATATCTCTCAAAAGAATTCAATTATTTGACGATGTTGCACCAGATTCCTACATTGCAAGCCATTAAGAAATTAACACACCAAGCAGCAGTGCAGCTAAGTTATAGCGCACATGCGCTGGATGAGACTTTTGTCATTCGAAAGGGCTTAATTAATGCCCAAATCCTTCCGATATGACCCGAAAGACTTTGGTCAGGGGGCAAAATGTAGATGTACAAATCTGATTACAAAGGCCTTGAGCTTTATTCTTATTTGGATTTAATTCTTTGGGCTAATGTGACAGGGCTTAAAGAATTAGGTCCAGTTCAATTGGGATGATCATGGGAGTTTTGGCATGGTAGGCTTGGAATAGGGCCCGTTGGAATTGGTCTGCCCAATTCCAACCTTTCTCATATTGGCTCACACACATTACAATGAAGCCCTCAATGGGCCTGGGTCCATAAAAGAGCCCACATCTATATCCACTTTGAGAAGGACTCATCTTAGCCGTTGATCGTCTGTCTCATCTGACGGACGACATCGACGGCCAGATTCTCTATAAATACCTTAGTCCTTACCTCATTTGGAGGGATGAAAAAATCTTGGACAAACACCGTCGTGCTGTCGGATTTCCATCTTACTGAATCAATTACTCGACTCACTCAAGAACGCACACGATATTCGTGGTACTTAGTGAGGTTGATGCACAATAGCTCCCTCACCTGTCACACGTGTGTTCGAGCCTATTGAGATTGCCTATTCCTCATCCCTACACAATTCTCTCTTGATCATCCTATCATGTGTTGTTTCCCTAGGTCACGCGTAGCGCGATAGTCACGCGACACACACGTGATCGTTGCATCCGAATTCATACTCACACATTTTTTGCGACTCCACTGGGGAAAGGGAAATCAATACTTGTGTGATGGCACCTCCGAGAAAGAGACCTACCGATCCTACTGAGAGTACAACTCAAGAAACTAATGTTAATCTCGAGGCCACTGAACATGACATGCCAGCACTTGAGGATGTGAGAACAAGCTATGCAAACAAATAAACTAAAATTTGCAGGAAAACAAAAGAGTAGGGAAGAAAAACTAAGTTAGCAATATATGATGGTTCCGCCTTATGCGTTAATCTACTTTCCAACTTAAGCTAGGGACCCCATAATCCATACAGGTAAGTTCCACTAATCCAATCAAAACTTGATTATAAGTAGTTCACAATTCACTCTACACGGCCTCTTTAGCTTCACCTTAGCTAATACCGACTATAGAGCTTCTATTTGTAATACAAATTAAAGAAAGGACACACTACAATTCCTCCACTATTCAAGTAAGAAAGAAACATTAATTACATTTGCAACAAGTATAAGAGTCCACAATATCGGTTCAAAGTTTGCTAAAGAAAGTAGTAACTGTTTTTGTTTTCAACAATTTTTTTTTAATTTTATTTTGAATGCTTTGGATATATATGTATGACGTCTTCAATGTTCATATACAGGTTGTTGGATATTTTTCTCCCCTAATATCTCGGATATTCTCTTGAGCTTCTTATCTTGACATTGAAATATGTATTTGAATTTAAATTTGAACGTAGTAAACTAATACTTGATACTTATCTTCAAAATTGTCCTTTATTTATCTTGAAGAATTCGTGCAAATCTATCCCAAAATTTATGTAAGCTTATCTTCTACAGTCCTCCTCATATCCCATAAAAATAGAAGGTTTATCTTCAATCTTTAACACTAACTTTATCCTTTTAATAAATATTGCCTCTAATCTTCAAATCTTTCTCGATCTAATCGTACTATGTGGATGATGTTTTCGCAAATTGTCATGAAATTGTAGTCGCTATTAATCGGATATAGAAAACTCTTTGCAGAAATCCTCATGATTTAAAAACTTTAATGATCTTGATCATCTTGATTTAATCTTCCATGGATTGGAATCCAACTTAGTGGAACATATGAATACATTACCCAAATGAATTCATCTTTTGGAGCTAGGCTTTGAGAACACATTAAAACTTAATTTAAAATGAGATGTGATCATTCTATGCTTGAATTATGATCATAAATAATGAATACTTCCACCTTCTAGAGTTCCTTCTGAGTTGTCCTTTTAGTTAAAAAAAAAAAAAAAACTTATCGCTAAACATTTAGACAATCTTCTAGGCAAACTAATACTATTCATTATTTTATCTTTTCATTAAAATCCACACACTTAATAATTAATTGGTTTCTTTAACTCATTTTGTTATCATCAAAACTTTCTTTAAAGAATAATAGGTGTGTGTATATATATATATATTAATATAAACTTTAGAGTATATTTCTCACTAATCTAACTTTATTTTATTTCATGTTTTTTTTTTTTTTTTTGTTTTCAAGCAATTTATTTTCATGTTTAAGACTTATCCATTTCAAGTCATAATAAGACTGGTCAACTTCTCATCTTGGACTTGTCCATATTTAAGTTCGAAGGAGACTCGTCTACTTTAAAGTCTTGGGAAACTTTGTTTAAAGTTTGAGACTCACATTTTACGTTATTTCATCTTGTTTAATTTTCTTTTATTTTCTTAGCGACTGAATTATTTCAAGTCCTAGGGACCTTTAAATATAAGCTAAGACTTCTATATTTTATTTTACTATCTTTATTTTATTATTGTTAACATTGTCAACCTTTTACTTTAAGTTCATTTTGTTATTGCAATAATTTTGGATTTTTCATGTTCATATACATAAAATGCTCACAGTGATGTTTTTATAAGGTCAAAATGATTTCTTGGACCACATATGTTGACAATTCTTTGTTATGTATAATATTTCCTTCAAAATTCACTTTCAATGCATGAAAAAAGAATCATCCACTAAAGGAAAATTTTGAAACAGAACCATTCCCCCATTTCTTAAAAATGCAAAGACCATAGGCATAAATTTTAGAAAATTTTACAACTTGAAATTCTTTTCTTAAAAACACATGAAAATCAAAGTGTTGACAACCAAGTTTCCAAATAGAAATTGAACCAAATTTTACAAAAAATAAAACAGAGTATAACACCTCATTCTAAGTTTGAATCACCTAGTTGTAAAGTCTTAAGAAATAAAATTTCACTACAAGTCTCAAAATATATCACTTATGAACATAAGTTTTCTAACTTCTTTACAAAGTTACCTTGATGAAATTCTATTTTTGACAACATCACTAAGATCATGAATGTACTATAAATTATTAAGTTTCTATTATGTTCAAATAGAGGAATAACACACACACACACTTGCCTTAAAAGAGTCTATATAAGATGAAACTTGTGAAAAGTGTTAAAATGAATTTAAATACAAGTCTGGGCATCATCCGACCCTGATATTTTTGAGACCTATATGTCCTCAAATGTTCGAAATAACCTTAGAAATGAATAGAGCATTCGAAGTAGGTAGAAATCGACTACTCATATGCGAAATTTAAAGTTAAAATGAAAAATTATAACCAATTTAAGATTGAAACATAGTAACAGGAAATTTTACAGAAAGTTAGTTTGCTAGAATTAAAGTTTGAAGTAAGATTAGTGAGAAATACTCGTTTTTGGTATTTCCATGGAGTAAGTGACATAAATTTGCATGTGAGATCATTATGGGATCATGTTGCCTTTCTTTATGCTTGATCAATGGGTAATAAGTTTATTGAAACCATGAAGGAATGATTAATGCACTTTATTTCTTATTCAATGTTGTTTGGAATGCTATTATTTTGATGTCGCCCTTAAATAAAAATTAACTCTGTTGGGAGTTAAGTAATAAAATGATAATGTATGGCATATGTCATGTGAACACCTTAATTTACATAACCTGAACATGATAATCACCAAGAATATAATGTAAAATTTTTGAAAAGACTTTAAGAAAAGTTGCAAAGATTTCAATGATTTTTTTTTTTTGCGACTTAAGAATATTAAAATACGAACAATTTAATCATAGTTTAAGAGCTAGAATCGTTATCAATAAAATTTCAAAATACAATGTCCTGTAACTTGTTACAACCAATGATTGATAATAAATCAATGGATTAATGAGGTGATTATTAAAGCTCTAGTAAATTTAAAATAACTATTGATAAATTTAGAAAAATAATTAGAGAAACAATAAACATGCCCTGAAAATTCTTAAATAAGAATCGTATAATTAATCACCAAGCAAAACCTTAATTTCAACAAATATGGATAAATAAATATATCATCAGTTAAACTCTAGATTCATCAACTATGTATAATTAAATAACATCTAGCAAGTAAATTTCTAAGACAATCACAAATAAATATTTCTTGTAAACTTATAATTAAAAATGATGATAATTCCTTAAAGAAGCTATCTAGGTATCTCCTTCAAGAAGCTATGCACAAAAGAAGTAACCTCTTAAGAAAGTAGCTTCTCTTAGAAGTAGCTTCTCAAGAAAAAACTTCTTGAAGAAGCTAACAACATCACCTCCTTTAGTGAGCAACCTCTCTTTGAAGTTACTCATATCAAGTAAATGATTTATTATATAAGAAAATATTCAAAACATAAAAGAAGTAATTATAATAAAATATAATTTAGAAGCTCGAAATTATTAATAACCATAAAATAATTTTACATTAATAATTTAACAATGTAGTTATATTGGGTGCATGATACATGATATTTATGTAAGTGTATGATGAACTATTACTACAATTTACAATAGTAGTAGTAATAGTGTTAGTAGTATCAATAGTATGTGGTAATTAACAATATTAACTTGATACATTCTAGTAAATAATAAATAAGATTATTTTTTCATACAATACTTGATCCACATATTAAAACAATTTTGACAAGTTAACAATATTAATTATATAAGACCAATTATTATATTATCATAATTTATATTAATCATGATGACTTATCAACTTATAATTATACTATATGATTATAGTTATATTATAACAAATATCATAATATTAATGAACTATTATAATAAGAACCATTATATTTAACAGTTATGGTGATAATATATGATAATAAAGAATGTATAATCATCATATCACTATAACATATAATATAACAAAACACTATTATTGCAATATTATAACGATGCATCATTATAACATCTAATGTAATATAACATATCACATAATATTATAATAATTATTATAACACATACTAACGAGTACTATATTATGCAATTATATATCACATTATGATATATAGTAACAATATTATTATTAGCAAAAATAATAATCTCAATTATATAATTTTCATATTGATGGTTATAAACTATACGATGAAATAATAATAATAATAATAATATGTATAATATGTATAATATGTATAATTGGTATGTGCTTTGAAGTTAAGTATTACTTCAAACAAATCTTAATAGTATTAATGGTGTATAACATATATCATAGATTATTAAATGTATCTTTTATGTGTTATAGATGGTTTATAAAACATTAAATGAACATGTTATATATATTCGTATGTGTATTACAAAATACAAATCTATAAAACAATTATGTAAATGTTAATTAACATCAAGATTATATACCAATATTAAAATATAAATTGTATACAATTTATGGACCTTATAAACTATTCAAATATACATAAATTATATATTATGTATAAAAAAAATGTAAAAAATCAACTATGCATAACAAATAATATGTAAATATATAATTTTTCATAACTATATCATATTATATATATTTTTTATTATTATATCACACAACAGATATAGGATATGTATAATTGTATTTAACTTATCTGGCCTTGAATATAATCTAGAGGTTATAATTATCTATCTACATGTTTTGTTTTATATGTGCTAAGGTTTACATCAACACACCATCAAGTGAATTCAATGAAGAAGATGTCATGTTTTTTCCACCCATTCCATTCCCTTGAAAAATTAGGTATGGCAGCTAACCGTAAACCCTAAGAAATTTTTGTTTCAGAGTAGCGATAGTAGTACTATAAGACCACACCATAGTGATCCTATACTCGTTCTAATGACCTTATAGTTAGGAAAACGATAACTCTTAAATGATTTGATATTCTAAAAAACATCTGATAAGATCTAATACGGGACTGGGTAACAACATAAACAACTGAGATATTAAATGTTGACACTATAAGTAAAGTTAATATAGCAAATATAAATTTATGAAGTTGGAAACCCTAATTTAAACTTCAAAATCTTAATTATGTATATGAAAGCTGTAATTTTATATGACCGCATAAATGTAGAATCTTAAATATTAGTTCAAATTGGGAAAAAAAAGAATTATTAGTAGTGAATTAGCAACACCATATGATATAAAAACATATATCTTTGATTAATTAATAAAATTGTCATCCAATTCATAAATAACCGACAGATAATTAAAGTTATTCATCACATACATTATGGAAATTCAAAATATTACTCAAAAAATTAAAAAAAGCCCTTCTTACTCATCAAAACTATGAACCTTAAGAAGAATTTCCACCATCTTTATTTTTTTCCAAATTTAAAGAAACTCAAAATCTAAGTTTCAATGCAATAAGTACCAAAAACTACTATGACAAGTGATCATGTCCCTTCCTTTAATCAACACTTAGCCACCTATGAATATTGGAAGAGTACAAGAATTGTTCAACTTCCTTAAATGCCTAATCTCTCCATACCCCTTAAACAAGTTTCCAATATTTAGATCCTAGACAAATCAAATCATCCTCATTTTTTAAGCCCATTTGAATTTCCTCATATCTCTCGTTACTCTCTCTCTCTCTCTCTCCGCTCCCCCCCCCCCCCCCCCCCCCCCCCCCCCCCCCCCTTCTTTCTTCTCTCTCTCTTTCTCTCTTCATCTCTCTCTTCCTTTCTCTCTCTCGTAAATCTCTCTCTCCCTATCCCTTTTCTTTTCACTTTTCCTTTTTCAAGCAAAACAATAAACAACTCCTTTTTGCAAGAATCACACTTTTTCAAGTAAAAAGGAAGCACCTTTAAGGACAAAACTACCAAGGTAAGCTTGTAATTCTCAAAGTTTTCCTTTCAGAAGAACCAAAACTTATTCTAAGTGTTTTCTTTCTTGTCTTCTCTTTTCCATACAATATAGGTTCGAATCTCTAAACCAAAGGGAGGAGTGATACTCCTCTAAACTCTACAGTAGTTAGTGTAGATGAGTTGGAAAAACAAGAAAATGGTGGTTTTAAGTTTTTAAAAATTCAGAACCTAGAGTATTGTATATGTTTCAGCTAGATTTCTTAGGATTTTAGGTTTGAAATATCATGTATGAGGCCTATGATCAACTAAGGTTCGGTTCCCTTCATGGAAGATGTAAAAATGAAGTTTTTTCTTGCTTTTCTACACTGAAAAATGATGTATAAGCATATAGGAAGCTTGGATCAACAAAATGCACCTTAGAATCAGAATGTCATGGTTTTGTAGTGTCCTAAGAGATCCACATTTCATCTTAATGTTTCTCACCATATTTGTTATTTAGAATGGGTAAAAATGATGATGTCTTGCTTTTCTATACCTAAACATGTTGTATAAACACCTAGGAGGCTTAGAACATAAAAAAAAAAAAAAAAAAAAAAACCTATAACTATGCCATGTACGTCACGGATCATAAGGGTCTACTAGGATTCGAATTGAAGTTTTATTCTTTTACATTCCTTCGTTCATGCTTGTAAGGAAAGATATATTATATAATGTTATGATTACCTCTAAATAAACAATGTAGAAGGATTAAAATAATGTTACATTATAGTATAAATATGGAAAATATTGATAAGTACACTAAAACCATCTATGGATGCCATAACTAGGAATGTACATGGATTAGAATTAATATTTATGTCATAATAATTATTAAGAATATGTTAACATCATTAAAGAATGGTTAAAAGGCCAACTTGGGCATTAAAACTCAAAAACTTTATGTAAGGTTGAGTTGAGGACTAAATAAGCCCACTTATATGTTTAATTTAATTAATTGCCAACAAAATAAGTTATGTGGTTTGAAGGAAACAAACCAGGAAATGTGAATCACTCTCTCAACATAGGTCACAACTTTGTTATTATAGGACTCAAAATTCCTAAAACCATTTCTTGATATTTAAGGACCATAAATAACTAAAATATAAAATTAAGTAAAAACAAGGTTATAAAAATTTAGACATAATACGATTAAATAAAATAAGAGATGGCAAATATAGTATGATACTTATATGCTTTGGTTCATTTTAGAATACTACGATGAAATTAACCAAAGTCTATGTCTATGATCACAAGATGAAACGACATTAGTAGATCAGGGCCAATATGTATAAAAAGATTCGTACACAATGTAAAATGGCTAATTTCGGCCCATGAAAGGACAAAGGAACAAATTAAGTCTAATACATGAAATTAAGTGCCACAAAAGGACCATGGAATGGAGAACTACCATATCTAATGGTAAAGTTTCTTATAAAGGTTATATTAATTTATAAATTATCTAGGTAAAACATAGTTATAGCATGTTAGACTATAAATTATAAGGAGGGTATGTTGTTTCAAAGGCATATTCACCAAAGATAGCAATGAGCCCATTGTTTAAAGTTAATCATTATGATTATTAAATTGAAATTTTGAAAACAATTCTCACTAGGTATAAGAATAATATAAACAATGTGAATTTAAAAATAAAAAGGCATAGACCCTGTTATACTGTAAGATAGACTTCCTAAATTTTTAATATAAAATCAATACAACATACTATGACTCAACCCCATAAATAATTCTAAAGTATACTACAATTAATGACCAATTTGTCTTACTATCTTTATAGGAATTATGCAAGCAGTAAGACCATTTTGAAGGTCATTCCAAGTTGAGCCTATTGCTTTGACCTAGTCTTAAACTCAGGGTATTTCAAAAGATCGTATCAAGTGAATAATTATGCTCAGGTGAGGGAGTTCTAATGATCTACCGTCTACTTGTTGTTTGTTCTAGCATATTGTTATGGTGTTTGTATTATTTGCTTGTTGAATGACTAAGTGCTTTGGGTACTACCATATGTATGATTGTCAGAATAAATGGACAACTTTAAATACTTGACTAAATTAACTAGATATACTCATCACATGTGATTGAACCCCCCCATAGGAAATGTCTCGAATTTGAAATTGAAAGTATTTTCAAAATATGTCTCTAAAGAAACACGACTTGAAGTATCTCAAGTTTCTCTTTTAACCTTTTGAAATTATTGATTTTTACCTAAATAGTTTATGAAATAAACTTGGGACATTTCCAAGTAATGTTTTGACAATAGATGCTACCTAAGTCGGCGTCCACTTGTCATGTGGTGATGGTAGGCGTTGCCTGAGTTAGGTTCTATAATCACCATTATTGAGAAACGATAGATGTTGCCTGAGCCTATGATGTTATAATGTCTAGTCACCCATGTTTAATGAAGGTAGATATTTCCTGAGTCGGGGTCTAATTCACCAACATTAGGCAAGGATGGATGTTATCTGAGTCAGAGTCTATCTAAGACAACTGAAGTGTAGACAACACAAATCTACACCGTCTATGGCTTCGAACAATCATAGATGTATTGCTTGAATTTATCATGTGTACATTCATACCATGTGTAGATAGATTTGCATAAATGTTGATTTAATGCTTGATAACTTGTGTGATCGATAGGAGTGAGTGCAACAAACTCACTAAGCCGTGGTTTTACTCATACCCCTATAGTACTTTTGCAAGAAAATGAAAGCTATGATTAGGATAGAATACGAAAACAAAGCTTACAAAAGATCAAGCTAAAATAATTAGAGGATTGACATGTTGATGGAAAAAATCTAGTTGAGTGAAAAGATCTAAAACTTGATCTTTCTCTTTCTTAAACTTACTTTTCTCTCTTAGTAATCCCTTTTGACGGTAGTTGATAGATATTTTAACTTTACCTTATCTTATTTTTTATAGGATATCTGATTCTACGCAGTTGTTGAGATCTATGGAAATATCGGTATCCAAAACTATTTAGCTAAATAAATATTTACATGTATAACATATTGAGAGAATAATTAATTAGAGTCTAACAAACTCTAACTTGCAAGGTGGTCCTCATGTTATAAGTACACACGTGATATGATGACATTAAAGAAATCTTGCTAACCCCCTGTTAACGTCATGACACGTCAAATCACATACATTTTCATTACTACTTTTACGCGTAGGACTTGATGGGCAAGGTATCCTGCTCCATCATGAGGAACTAAATTGCTCAGGGAATATGACCTCATGGAGGAGGCATGCTAGATTGATCACCTTAGGTGAGAAGCCAAAGGAATAGTAGTGGTGGTTGATTGGAATCCAAATGATTATCTAAATTTTTGTGGTTAAAAGGACTCTTTTTCAAAGCATTCCTAACCCTTGATATGAAGGGTGTAAATTCATTCTACATATGGTTTCCAAATAATTATATGTATTTGTTAATCATGTGGATTTTGCATTTCATATGTTTAATTAACAAACCTGGTTTATTATAGTTATATGAGGGTATGTTATTGCGGGAATTTACGCACTAAGCAAGTTGTGCTTATATCCCTATAGATTTCTATCGACGCAAGAGTACTTATGGTTGTACCCTAGGGAGATTTTGCCTCAAGTAAATGTTGATTAATATTCGGGATCTTTTGAAGGAAGTTTATGAGAAGATTTTAGAGTAGACTTCAACAAAAATCTCTTTATGTAGTACTAGTTCTTTGAGATATAGACTTCTTTAAATTTTTGAGGAGACATGATGGTATGTAAATCTTAAAGACTTTGATGACAGTGCCCCTTTAGGATATAAGATTATAATCTTTCAAGTTGTGTAATTTATGTTTAGAAATCCTTGTTTGCTATTATATTACTATCTTCTTAAATTGCATAACTCCATCAACATCTCCTATTGTTGTGAAAGTACACATTGCATATAATATCGAAACTTTTGAGTGACTATGGTAGTCATTCCTAAGCTTTAAAATTGTGTGGTCGACTATCACATTTAAAGTACTCTTTGGGGCATGATATTGGCATCCAGCGAAATCAGAATCAGAATACCTAATGATCTCTAATTGATTTGATTTCCTATATGTGATCATATAGTCCTTTGTTCTTTGTAAATGTTGCATGACTCTTTTAGCTGCTTTTCAATGATTAATCCCAAGATTACTCAAATATCAGCCCAAATATCTGGACATGTACATACTTGAGAATACATAAGGCTTCATATGGCTAAAGCATAAGGAAACTTTTCCATCTCTTTACATTCAAGATCATTCTTGGGACATTGACTTAAACTAAATTTGTCTCCTTTAGTAACAAAGCCAAGCCTTATGAGCACTTTCTCAATAGACCTTTTTTGTTATAATCCAAGAATACCTCGTGAATGATCACGATGTATCTAGATTCTTAATACAAAAGAAACTTCACTAGGATCGTTCATTTCAAAATTCTCTCATAAAAATCTATTGGGTTCACATAACAGGCTCATATTATTTGTGGCAAGCAATATCTTATTCATATATAATACTAGAAAAATAAACTTGCTCCTACTGAACTTGTGATATATGCAATCATCAATCACATTCATCTCAAAACCATATGAGACGATGATTTAATGAAACTTCTGATACCATTTTTGAGACACTTACTTAAGCCCATAGATGGATTTCTTTAATTTGCAAACAATTTTCTTTTTATCTTCTAATAAAAAGTTTTCTGGTTGTAGCATATAAATTGTTTCATCAATTTCGCCATTCAGAAACATTGTCTTTACATCCATTTGATGTAACCCAAGATCAAAATGTGCTACAAATGCTATCATAATTCTTAAAGAGTCTTTGAAGATACCGGAGGAAAGTCTCTTCATAATCAATGTCGTCTTGCTGAGTGAAGCCCTTGGCTACAAGGCATGCCTTATACCTCTCTATATTGTCTTTTGAATTCCTTTTAGTTTTAAATATTCACTTGCAACCAATGGATTTCATACCTTTAAGCAATGGTACAATGTTCCAAACGTCATTATCGTTCATGGACTTCATCTCTTCATTCATAGCATTTATCCACTTTTGAGAATCAAAACTTTTCATGGCTTAACAAAAGTTGATTAGATCTCTTCCATCATTCCAATGCCATCCTCATGTTCTTGGAGAAACGCAACATAATCACATGGAATTGCACTTTTCCTTTCTCTCATGAATCTTCTCATTGGCACCAGTTCTTGAGGATTTGAACTTTGTTGTTTTGGAGTCACTTAAATTTGAACAGGAGAGTCATTTATGTTACCTTACTCTTGATATGCATATTAAGCAGTGTTAAGTACTATAACCTAATCCTAAACATTATCAATAGTAGTTACAGGGACATCAACATGTTCCTCCTCAAGGACAAAGACCTTAACTTTATCTCTCCCGACAAATTCAACATCCTCAAAGAACCTAGCATTAATTGCCTCAAATATTATCTTAGTAGTGGGATCATAAAACTTGTAACCCCTAGATCTTTCAAAGTACCCTATGAAGTAACAACTAACAATTCTTAAGTCTAGTTTCCTTCCATTTGGCATATAAGGCCTAGCCTCTGCTGGACATCCCCAAACGCGTAAATCCTTATTAGTTGCCTTAGTTGGTACTCTATTAAGTAAGTATGTTGCAATTTTCAGTGTTTCTCCCCAGAGTTATTATGGTAAGGTAGAATGACAAATCATGCTCCTCACCATGTCTTTAAGTGTTTTGTTTTGTCTCTCAACAACACCATTCAATATAAAAGTACCTAGCATGGTATATTATGGGGCAATACCGCATTCTTCTAGGAATTTAGCAAATGGCCCTAGACATTTTTCACCTAATCCGTCATATCTTCCATAGTATTCACACCATGGTCAAATCTAACACTCTTGATTCTTTTGCCAAGTTGATTTTCAACTTCAACCTTATAACTCTTAAATATGTCTAGTGCTTGAGACTTTTAATGAATGAGATATAGGTAGCTATATCGAGAGAAGTCATCAATGAAGGTTATAAAATATTGTTGACCTAAGAAGCTATAGGGATTGGTTTATAAATATTCATGTGAATTAGTTCCAAGATTACTGCAGCTTATTGGTACTCAATCTCTTAACATATGTTGTTTTCCCTTTATGCAATCAATGTAAATTTCAAAATCTATAAAATCAAGGGAATTGAGAATACTATTGGACACAAGTCTTTCCATTCTCCTTTTGGAGATGTGACCTAATCTCTTGTTCTACAATGAGCTTGAATTCTTGTTAGTTAACTAGTTAACTTACACTTTAAGCCTCATGTACCAATGTGCAAGGAATGATTATATGAGGCAAGTATACATTGCATATAAATGGTAACTATAAGATAGAGAACCAGTCCCAATTGTCTTTGAATCATGAAAGAGATTGGACTAACTATTGCTAAATGAACAAGTATAACCTGATTTGTCCAATGCAACAATATAAATCAAATTCCATATGAAGGATGGTATAATAAAATTCTCATTTAAATCTAGATAAAATCCAGTTCTTAGTAACAATCTAAAATGTCCCATTACTTCAACCTCAATAGGTTTATCATCGCTAACATAGATGTATCTTTCACCATCATTAGGCTTTCGACAACTCAAACAACCTTAGACGGATATACTGATGTGAGTAGTCGCACTTGAATCTACCCAAGCGTGTATGTCTAGGTATCAAAGTTAAATTAACCTATGAATAGAAAAAATTGAGAAGCGTACTCTTCCTTATACGTCAAGCATAATAGTTTGTACATTGTTTCTTTTTAAACTTTTAGTACCACAAAAGAAGCAATCATCATAATCTGGTTCCTTATATTGTCTCTTTTATGGTGTCTTTATTGTAGCATCCTTATCCTTATACCTTATTGAGGTAGACTCAAAAATCCTTTTCTCAAGATTCCAAAGGTATTCTT
The DNA here is from genome assembly GCA_024138025.1 of Combretum micranthum. Lineage (NCBI taxonomy): Eukaryota > Viridiplantae > Streptophyta > Magnoliopsida > Myrtales > Combretaceae > Combretum > Combretum micranthum. The sequence goes on from JAMXBD010000183.1 coordinate 810,285, forward strand.
TATTTGTTCCAATTTCATCAAGCACAGTAATGTTGGTAGATATATTTGAAATAGCACTAGAAACTAAACAGAGGACAAAACAAGCAGAAACAAAATCATGCTTGTATTCATACTAAAAACTGTAATTTATAATTCAAATAATGACAAAACCCATCACAAGATACCTATCACAATATTTACATCCAATGTTTTGACAGAGACAAAAACTTGTAAGTAATACTCTTGGTGCAGTGATCAAATATTAATAGTAATTTTTGTCAAATGAATAAGCCTTTATTTGGACTAATTAATCATTCACATGAAAAATTGAATAAACATCACACATTTACCACTGCATGTGTACATATAAGTCAGTCAAACATTAACCTTCTTTTGGGTCAGTCAACATTCACATGAGTTATATGCACACAACCTTTTTGGCCTATCCAAAGTGAATGATTTCCATAGAAGAGGCTACTTTGGTAAAATGTTATTTCAACCGTTCGTTTTGAATAGTAGATAGAATTTGTCAAAATTGAATTCCAAATTTTGATGAAATTGTCAAAGCTTTAGCTTGATATTTAATATAACACAAAAGGCATTCGTTTGATAAGCAACTGGAATTAACCGAAGGCATATACTTGAAGGATAATGTCCGTGCATGTCAAATAAAATTTTATTATCCAAGCGAAGTGTTTCCCAAAAGCCATATATTTTATCCTGCTTACTGGATGTTTCGGTAGCATATCGGACCACAGAGATCCACGATGAAAGCTAGACAAAGAGCGAAGTCCATGGAATTTCAATGGCCTGATTATTTCGCAAACAAAAAAACGATGAAGCAAGAAATCCATGTTTGAGATTTCATAAAAATGGATCACCATGAAAACCTAAAGATTGCCCCTTTGGATTGTCGGCAAGTGCATTGTGAATGTTCATAACCAGTGAATCGACAGACTGAATCCAATTTCTCATGCGATCTGACAAGCACCACATGCAATTTTATTTATTCCCTTATTTAATCGAGGGAGACCCTTGTTGATTACGACATGTCGATGGCTTGAATATATAATATATATTATACAATTAACATGCCGATTGAATAATGATTTAATCCAATTACAAACATAGATTTTGATCATAGACTCTGATAGATTCATAGTTTTTTTGCATTACGGACATTAAAATTCCAATGACTTTTAAATTATAAGCTAAATCCTTTATGTTTATCTTTTGAAATCCTAATCTTTAAAATTGGGATAAAAATTATACCTTAAACAAATATCAATCATGTAATCAAAAAACCTAATTTTATATATTAGGAAAAGAATCAAATATTGAAAAGATTAGGAAAGAGCCACAAACAAATCAATCTACAACACCAATAACCTTAAGGCTCTAATATCATAGATGACTACTCTGATATCACTTATTGGGATTAATTAATAAATCTCTAATTTGGACAACATATGTGCAAGATTAGGGCATAAACACATAAAAGTAATTGTAGAAGCGTACTTAAATACACGATATGGAAGACGCACAAAATCCTATTGAATTGGATGGTTTAGTCTTCTAAGTCAATACATAACCTTTTAGAAATTTTCTTTATCTCCTTCTTTTCTCTCCTATGATGGGATGTCAGAAGAGTAATGTAATACGTGACCATGACCATATATATACATCAATATTTATAACTTGTTATTCTGCCCATCATAAAATAGAAAACAATATTTTCGGTCTATATACATAATATTCTATACTTAATATAGATATATATGATGCATTTAAAGTCTATAACTTTCTTATATCACTTTATTTGGACTTTATATATTATGATATCCTCGTTACACAATTAATTTAATTCACACATATAAGCCTACAAATTTGGGTTATTAAAAATAAAACTAACATCAGATTCATCTATTTATATTTGCAAAAATTTTGATATCATATCAAATTTTGAGAGTACTTTCGTACTCAAAAGTCTATTGAGCAAATCTCTTTTATTAGGGATTGGATATCTAATCCATTTCAATACTGTGTTTAAAAGTTTATAATTAATGATTAATCTAGGAGTACCTCTTTTTTATTCTACTTGATGTTGAACATAAAAAGTTAAGCATGACCTAGGTGATTAGATTTTCAAATTAGATTTTTATCTACTAATTCTTGAATCTCTTTGTTACAATATTCTAATATTTCTTGACTCATTTGAATAGGTCTTTGTTGGAATCTGATCTTCATTGAATCCATCTACATAAGGTAGTGTTATACATATTTTTTCTTGACCAAAAAGCGTTGAGTATTTTAGTATAAATTTCTTTTTCAATTTTTTGCTGAAGTATTTTTATTTTTTCTTGAATATGATTTTTTTAACTGTTAATTAATTCTTTGATTTTTCTATTTCTTCTTTGAGAAAATTAATTTGTTTAATCTTATTGATCTTTTTTTTAACAAATTGATTTCTTTTTCTTTTATAGGAAATATAAAATTAAAACAATGATATACCACTTTTTTTTTGTGGGTCATAAGAACTATTACAACGTAACCACATAGGGCTATTACAACGCACTAACGCGAGAAATCGAACTCAGTATCTTAAGAATAAGGACCTGGACCACGTGTCACTAGGCTACAAGATCATTGATATACCACTTTTGAATATTAATTTTATGGATCATATTTATATAATCTTCATCATATTCTTCACATCTAAGTCATCATTATTTATTTGATTAATTTATTACTTGTCCTATTTGACTATCTTTCATATTAATTTTTTTTCTTCAAGAATATTATATTTTAATTGTAACATTTTAACTTCTTTCTTTAGACTATTTACTTCTTCTTGAAGGGTTTTTATTGTAACACATTTTTCTTCCTTAGAAAACTTTTTCATAAATCCTTTGTAAAGAATAAGGATTTTCATTTAATTTTATTACTTGTCCTATTTGACTATCTTCCATATTAATTTTTTTTCTTCAAGAATATTATATTTTAATTATAACATTTTAACTTCTTTCTTTAGACTATTTACTTCTTCTTGAAGGGTTTTTATTGTAACACATTTTTCTTCTTTAGAAAACCTTTTCATAAATCCTTTGTAAAGAATAAGGATTTTCATTTAAGTTTTATTGTTTTTGAATCATAAATTCTCTTATTTTTAATAAATTACTCTCTATTTTCCTAGATCAAGGATTTGATCTACCATATCAAGCAAAATTCAGTCTTTGTTTAGTTATTACACATATTTGATTACATGAAGAAATGTTATTTGAACAACAATTATATTCAAATTCTTCACTAGAAAAATTTGAACCACTATCTATTTCTTGAAAATATCTTTTGAAGTCATAACACAAACTGTTTGATTTATCTAAATTATCATTCAAAATTTTAAGTAATTCAATTTTTTTTCTTCTTGTAAGTCTAAGCTATTAATTTCCTTTGTTTTTAAGCACTTGAAAGCAATATGCCCCATTTTCCCCACATTTACAACATTTACTTCCTTTTTGAATTATTTTTTCTTTGGTTTATAAGTTCTCTATTTTTTTTTATAACTTCATTCATTATTCTATTGATAATTTTCTTGATATCTTTTTTCATGGTTCTTTTCCATTTTTTGAACGAGCTTTAATTTTTTACTACCATATTCATAATAGAATTCTCCTATTTGTTTTTTTCTTTTGAATCTTCGATTAAAGTTTTAAATCGTTGGAACAACTCAATCCTTCCATATTAATTATATTGACAAATTCATCATAAGTAAAGTTAGACAGATATTGGGAGTTATTAGTTTTGATTACTCTTTCTATAATTTATTAGCAAATAATTTTGGCAATTCAACTATAAATCTTTCTTCCCAATAAGGGGCATTACAATCATCTTTTGAAAAAAAATTATTCTAAAAAACTTCTTTGTACCATCTAAAATCAATGAGGGTTGGATAAGTTAAATTTTGTATATTTCTCCACTCTTTTCCCTATATTAAGTAGGGTCCCCTACAAAGTGTTTCATAATTGTGTATAGGAGAGTAAAGATAGTATCTATGAAGGTAATAGCCAAAGAATCATATTCATTCTCATTATTATTGATGTATTTATATACAAAGGATAGCAGATTGGATATATCATAAAATATTGGATATATCAGAAAATCAAATGAAGTTAATCTATATTGTTACAACAACTCATCTTTATCTATGTTTAACAACTAGTATCAATCCTTATCAGCCTCCCTCAAGTTGAGCAGGTTTTGGAAGAACTGTCAACTTGTCTCGAAGAAGTTGAAATTTGGACTTTGGAAGAGGCTTGGTGAGAATGTCAGCAAGCTGATCACGAGTGGAGATGTAGTGGACCTGGAGTTCTTTCTTAGCTACCTTATCTCATACAAAATGAAAATCAATCTCTAATTGCTTGGATCGGGAATGGAAAATAGGCATGTTGGTGAGGTAAGTAGAAAAGATATTATCACACCATATGACAGGAGGAATAGAGACAGTTCCCATTTCTGTCAAAAAAGATTGAACCCACTGCAATTCACAAGCAGTTGTGGCCACAGCACGATATTCAGCTTCGGTGGAAGAGCGAGCTACAGTCCGCTGTTTCCGTGAGACCCATGAGATAAGATTTGGACCCAAGTAGATACACATGCCTGTAGTGGATTTATGGTCCTCTAAGTTGCCTCCCTAGTTTGCATCACTGTAGGCGCAAAGGGTACGGTTAAAGGATGAGCAAAGAAATAAACCATGGTGGAGTGTAGATCGAAGGTATCTTAAGATTCATTTGACAGCAACCCAATGAGAATCAAGAGGCTGATACATATATTGAGAGACTTTATTGACAGCAAAGGAAATGTCAGGTCTTGTCATGGAAAGATATTGTAGAGCACCGACGATACTTCGGAAGAGAGTGGGTGGTGGGTATCGAATCCAACAAAAATAAATGACCTACTCTAAGATTTGTAAATAGTAGTGAGCAGGATCGTCTCCACAGGGATCAGTGAAAATCTATTTCTATTTTAACGATCAAAAAAAGAGAAGAATAATTTAGGGGTTTTATATAAACAATTGATTGGAAAATAATTTGTTTCTAAAACTAGAAAACGTGTTTATTAACGTAAATTCAATAGCAAAGAATTCTAGCCAAGGAATTATCACGGTTCAATTCACAAAGACGATCATCGATGCAAAGATTGCTATTCTAAATCATGAATAAATTAGTTATGATTTTCAATAAGCTCTGAAAACCTATCTCCTCTTAGATTACTGATAATAAAGATAAGATCTTTAATTATTTCCTTATTGAATAAACAACCCTAAATAAGCTCTTAAGATTTAATCCATCAATAGCATTAATGACAAAGAAGATTACCAATTCTAATTAACAGATCAACGCTAGATCTATTTAAATTAGGTCATAAATCACCATAACGTAAATCAACAACCTATTCTGCAATCAATTACGTTATTGTGTTACTGATATTAGAACAATCAAACAATTACGGATCTGACGTTCTAAATAACTTCAATTGCTTGTCAATCAAACAAATAGGCCTAATTCGTAATGATCAAACAAGACAAAAATTGCAATTCACAAGATGAAATATGAATATTCAGAAATAGAATAAACTCAATCAATCAATTAGATTTCACAATCTTTGACGAATCAATCCTGCAATAATCTTGGCTAGACTGAGTAATTAGTTACTCATGATCAAGAAAACAAAAGCTAGGGTTTCTTGAGAGTAAAAAGAACAAGAACAATCAATAATGAATAATGAATGAATCTATTTTCTCTCTCCTACTTCTTTATATATATGAGATAAACATCAGATATAAAGAGTATTTTTCACATAAAAAATGGCTGGAGACAAGTCGCAACAAGGCTGGCAGCCATTAATCATGAAACAAGTGGTGCATGGTGATGGCTGGCTCCATGGCCGACGGCCATGATTCTCCCAATGCCGGCCATTCTTCTAAAAAGATGGCTGGTATTGATTCTCCTCTTATGGCTGGCAGCTTTGGGTGTTCTGGACGAGTTTTGAACCTTGTATATCTTCCAAATGTGTTTGCTATTGCTATAGTTCATGAGAAAACTAATAGTAATGATAGCAAATCATCCCAAGTTTGGAATGAAATTATGAATACTTATGCATTCCATTGAAAGTGATATTGATCCATGAAGCTTGTTACAAACTCATGCCTAATTTCGCCAAATCATTCCATTTGCTTTATAAAACCTGAAACACGACATCAAACTTGATTAAGTATCAATTCTTTTGGATTTCTATAAAATCAATAATAGAATTAACATATTTTACTCAATAAAAATTGAGTATATTCCGTCTTAACAGTGGGATCTTCAAAGGCAGAACAAGCAGAAGTAGGCAGAGATGATTAAGAACAGTAAGGAGTAGAAACACCTTTGGCTTCATGCATGCGAGCCTTGTCCAACACCTCAGCAATATACTTCAATTGGGATAAGAATAAACCTTAGAAGTCCATGTGGCTTCCACACCAAGAAAATAGTCAAGTCGACCAAGATCCTTGAGTGGAAAATGAGATTGAAGCTTGCGAATAATAGATTGAATGAAGGATGGATCATTACCCGTGCATAGCAATCATCAACATAAATGAGCAAGAAAATAACCCGATGATTATGCTTGTAGTAATAGCAAGAGCTGTCTGTTTTGGATCCAAGAAAGCCAAGAGCGAGGAGAGCTGTAGTGAGATACTTATGCCATTACCGTGGTGCTTGTTTATGCCCATAAATAGATTTGTTCAACTTACAAACATAAGAAGGTCTACTATCATCCACAAAGCCTGGAGGTTGATGCATATAGACAGCCTCATCCAATGAACCGTGTAGGAAGGCATTTGGCACATCATATTGATTAACTTGCCAACCAAATGAGAGAGCAAGAGACAAAATGATACGAACAGTAGCAGGCTTGACCACGGGATTGAATGTTTATGTATAATCGATGCCAGGTCGTTGGTGAAAACCTTTGGCAACTAATCGAGCCTTATATCGATCAATGGAACCATCTTTGTTATATTTGATGCGATAAACCCATTTGCAGCCAACAAGATTCTGTGAAGAGGATGGTGGAACAAGTGTCCAAGTATGATTATGAACCATAGCATTGAACTCAGCACGCATGGCTGTGCGCCAGTGAGGTGACTTGATTGCTTGAGAGAAACATGTCGGCTCTTGCAGATCAGGATTTGTGGAGAGAAGAGCTTTGGGCTTAAGATGTCATGTTTGAAGTTTAGTCACCATTGGATGCAATTTAGGCAGATGATGAGCAGGTTGTGTCATCAAATCAGCAGCGGAGCAGATGCCACGAGAGGGAGAGGTGGAGGGAGGTGTGGAATTTGGGGCATAAGGAATGATGAGCAGTGTGTAGGAAGTTCTGGTGTTTGAAGTGTGGATGGGAGAGGTGATTCAGCTGGAACTGATGGAGAAGTAGTTTGAATAGATGTATTGGGGGAAGGTGAGGGCGGTGTTGGGAGGTGCAGGGAAGCAGTGAGGGTTGGTTTGGACTGAAGTCAGGGAGAAGAATAGTGGCTGAGGAGGTCGGGAATGAGCCATTTGCGGACATGGAGGAGGTCTGGGCGCTACCATCATCTCGTTGTCGAAAAGGAAATTGTTGTTCATAAAAAATAACATGACGTGAGACAAAAAAATTTCCAGAGGCTACATCAAAACAAATATAACCTTTGTGTATTTTATGATATCCCAAAAAAACACATGAGCGAGAACGAGGGGACAATTTATTTTGAGAATAGGGACGCAGCCATGGATAGCATAGACAACCAAAAATACGGAGATCACTATAGCTGGGAGTTTGATGAAATAATTTATGATATGGATTATCAAAGTGAAGAATTGATGTAGGGAGTCTATTAATCAAGTATACTGCAGTGTCAAAAGCAAGTGGCCAATATTTGGTAGGCACAGAAGAGTGATGAAGCAATGAGAGTCCAGTTTCAACAATATGTCTGTGTTTGCGTTCAGCACAACCATTTTGTTCAGGTGTTTTAGGACAAGCAGATCTCTGAGTAATGCCATGAGTTAGCAAGTAGTTAGTTAAAGCTTGAAATTCACCTCCCCAATCAGCTTGAAAGGATTTTATGGGGCACTGAAAATATTTCTCAACGAGAAGCCGAAATTTAACAAAGACGCTTAAAACTTCATATTTATACTTGATAAAATAAATCTAGGTATATTTGCTATAGTGATCATAAAATATGACATAGTATTTGGTGCCATCATAAGAATCAATTGGTGCTGGTCCCCATACATCAGAGCAAATTAATTCTAAAGGAGCAGTAGTATGATGAGTGGAAGGAGAAAAAGATAACTTGTGACTTTTGCTAATAGCACAAGAATGACAAACAGAAGAAGTAGTTTTATTGCTAAAAGATAGATTATTATGTCCTAAAACATGACGAACAATACGAAAATTGGCATGTCAAGACGTGAATGCCAATCATACAAGGAACATAAAAAAGCACTGGTAACATTCTTTGACAGGGGCTTCGGTTGAAGAGACATGAAATAGAGTCCGCGGTCATTTGGCCTTTGTGGAGGACTGCTCTCTGCGAATCCTTAATGACAAAATGATCAGGAAAGAATTCAACAAAACTTTGTTAGATTTGGTGAGAGATTGAAGAAAGTAAATTACTGCAAGAAGAGGGAACACAAAGAATGTTTTGTAAATTGAAAGTGTGAGAGTCAGTGTGATAAAGAGAGGAGCCAACATGAGAAATAGGAAGAGTTTTACCATTGCCAATGGTAACAGCATCAGGACCATTATAGGCATAATGAACAGTCAGATTCTCCAAATCAGATGTGAGATGATGGGTAGCTCCAGTATCCAATATCCATTGCTGGGGGTAAGTAGAGTCTGGAGCTTTACTGTTGGTGGCAAGGTGAGCAGTAGGCTTAGATGAGTAGTTGATGTGAGTCTTTGGTGAGGGGCATTGTCTGGCTAAATGACCAAAGCCATGACAATTGTGACAAGTGATGGAGGACACCGGTGAGCTGGTTGGTGGTAATGTAGGAGGGGGTCCCAGAATGCCGGAGTAAGGTTGTGAGGGAAAACGAGAAGGGTAGATGCCTCTCCCACGTCCCCGACTGCGACCACTTCTTCCTCTCACTGTTGATTGTCCACGAAATGGAGTGTTGGCATAATGAGCTGTCGGCAGAACGGAGTCTTTGATAACATAGTCCGTTTCCAAGCTGTCTTCCTTGCTAAGAAGAAGGCCAAAAAGATCATCATAGGTAACAAGATCAATTCTCTGCTCCAGACTGCGAACAAAGGCACGGTATGGTTTACAAGACCTTGAATGATCACATGGATGAGATCATCATCAGAGATTGGACTTCCAACAGCAAAAAGTTGATCAAACATCCTTTGGTACGCTGCATATATTGAGTAATTTTTTTGCTATGACTTTTCTCTAATCGGAAAAATTTGTTTTTCAGTGTTCGAATTTGTGCACGAGAGCCAAAGGCATAAGTTGCAGCCAGTTTTTGCCAAGCTTGCCTGGCAATGGTTGTACTGATAATTTGAGGGACAAACGATTCAGTCATAGATCCAATGATCCAGCTTAACACAAGTTGATCCATCCGAAACCAAGTATCATACTCAGGATTGGGTTGATTATCAATAGTTTGAGGTGGGGAAGCAGTACCATCAATATGTGTTGCAAGATTGTAACTGTGCAACAATGGTAAAAGTTGAGCCTTCCACAGAAGATAATTGGTGGAATTCAGCTTAATGGGTAAAGAATGAGAAATATTGGGAAAAGAATCCGTGGTCGAAGAAGATGAAGAACTGGAATTGGCGGGGTGGGTAATAGTACTTGATGATGTAGACACGTTGAGAGAAAAGAGAAAAGAAAAAAAAAAATAATTTAGGTTGTTAGACCCCTTGAATAGGCTCTGATACCATATGAAGGTAATAGCCAAAGAATCATATTCATTCTCATTATTATTGATGTATTTATATACAAAGGATAGCAGATTGGATATATCAGAAAATATTGGATATATCAGAAAATCAGATGAAGCTAATCTATATTGTTACAACAACTCATCTTTATCTATGTTTAACAACCAGTATCAATCCTTATCAGTATCTTCTATTTGATATGTATTATTATCTACTTGAACAGTTCTTTTAACAATTAAAATATAATATTTGTCTTCTTCTATGACATGGTTCTCTCACCATCCTTTGAGCATACTAGTAAAGCCTACTGTTAATAATTTAGCAATTTTATGATTAGAGTTTCCATTTAATTTATATGCATTTGAACCAAGCGTCATTTGATTTAAGGTGTCAAGGATGTTATATCCTGACATGACATCTATATTCCATTCAAAATTACCATTTTCAATATATTTGTTTATATCTCAAGTGAATCTTTTCTCTTCATATAAAGTCTCTGGTGGGGAATGCCTAGAATATCATGTTCTTTGATAAGTTCGAAAACTTGAGCTTCCTGATTCTCTTTTGATTTTATTAATATTAATTTTTTCCTAAAAAATGTTTTGATAATTCCTCTAGCTCTTGATCAATTGTATCGATACCAAATTTAGATTTTCCTAAATCTATTTTGCTTAATTTTTTTGAAATTTCTTCTAATAATTGGTCACTTTTATTGAATTTTAAAATTTTTCCTTCTAAAGCATATATTATTGGATTAATTGGTTTTGCTAAACAAGAATTTATTGTTGAAAAAGAAAGATTCTTTTTTAGAATTTCCTCCTACTTTCCCTTTTCATTTATCATATTTTTCAGTTAACAGTCTCTATTATATCAGTTTGTTGACTAACAATATATAAATTTTGATTATCATAGTTGTTTTGAGCTTTTAGACCTTTCCTATCGACATTTTCTCCTATAGTTTTCTTAAAAGGGGATGCTTTAATAACTTCTTGAATTTTAATTTATATTTCCTGAAGAAGTGGATGGGTAGCAGCCATCTGACCCTTACTAGTTGGTTTTTCTAAAGTTTGAATAAAAAATCTCTTTTCATGGACCTAAATTTTCATAAAACCATTGAAAGAAGGGTTTGTTTCTTCTTAATTTGTTTTGCATATCGTTATACCACATAGTTCTTATTGCATAAGTCTCATCTTTTGAGAATGCTTTAAAATAAATCTTCTATTTATTTCATTTTCTTTCAAATAATAATCTTTTCTAAAAAATTCTTTATCAATCTCAAAAGATTCGTCATTATTAAAAACATTTAATTTTGAATACGTTGGAGAGTTTGATTGGTAAACAGGTTCTGGTATAAATGGAGTAAAGTGCACACCCTTTAATCTTATGGGGTCTTTAATAGATTCTTTTTCTTCATTTTTCTGACTAGGTTGATTAATATTTCTCAAGTTAGTTAGCCTATTTACACATCCCGCTAGACTTGATGTGCTCCTCAATATTTTTTTTCCTAGCTTAAGTTTAGAAATTAAAAAATTAAAATCCCTAGGAAAATAAACGATACTAAAGGCAAGATTACATAATAAAGGTTAAAACTTTGCTAAACATGGTTATATAGCTCTATCTTTTAAGTGTAGTGTAAATCATTAATTTTTTTTTTTTTTATGAAATGAAACATGTAAATATAAAACATTAGATATTAATTTAAAACTATCCTTTATAAGATTTAAAACCTAAATCTTGTCTTTAATATTATTTTCTAAAGATAATTAATTATTTTTTTGTATATTAAGTAATTTATGTCTAATATCATAAATCATTCATTTTAGATACATTATAAACTTTAATTTTCACAATCTACACTTGAATTTCTTTCAAAATTGTCTAAATACTTGGTGAAACCTGTTTCATCGTAAAACAAATGGAGAGGGTAAACTTATCAAATTTTTATAAAGTTTCTTCATTAATTGCTGAAATGACATTTTCAAACTGAGTACATTTTACTCTCTCTTACATGCAAAAGAAGCAACTGAAATTTGAAAATTTATGCCAGCTAGATGAGACTTTCAACATAAGATAAACACAAGATTTTTAAAATCTGCTATCTTTGTCACATCCCAAGGGGTACTCTAAACGTGGTAGTCCACCATACACAATATTAAAACCTAGGAATGACGACCTTAGTCACACAAAAGCTTCCATATTATACACAAGGCATACATCACAACAAATGGGATGCATCAAAGTAGCATAATTTATAATGATAACAGTTAAGTAGCAAGGCAAGAGAAATACATATTATTAAACATAAATAAAGTCAAGTACAATTCTTAAGGGCGTACCCTTGCTAATGCCTCCAAATAGATTAAAAATATAAGTGTTTTCTAGTAGTCTTCAAAATAACAACATATCACATATTTCATCAAGAAGTTCTCCAAAAGTGAAACTTCAATCTATGCTCTCAATTCTTCCATAAAGGCTTAAAAGTCTACTAATAATTTCCTTAATGTCTCGATCCTCGAATGGAGTCTTAAGTATTCCTGTTTCAATCAAAGATCTATAGGGGTGTAAGCTTACAGCATGCTTAATCAGATACTTCTCATCATTTGCACCCAAAATCATAAGCAAACAAGTTCATTAGTCAAGCATATATTATGCAACAACTACATGAAACACATAAATATGTATGGTCATTGGGAAATCATACATAGAACGGATTTACCCCTCCATGACAAGGGTTAAGGAATTCAAATTAAGGCTACGCATCCTCTACTGCTAGTCCCCAAGCACTTATTAACAGTGATCGGTCTGTGCGATTCTTTCCTAATGATGCATTCCCCAAATGTTTGTAATTTCCTCAGGAAGGAACAGATCTATGCATGTGGCAGGATTCATAGGTCTTTAGGCTCCTCGTATGGGAGTAGCAGCATTTAATGAGACTCGACGATAAATAATGCATGATTATTTCTTCTTCTTAAGTCAAACCTTGTTAAGGTTCCTTATGGGTGATCAAACAATTTAACATTCACAAACAGCCATACATATAACTAATCAAGCAATTAAACAAACAATTCAACGTTTCGATATGCTTAATATTCTCTTGATCACATAAACATAAAATCATATACATAACTGGTTAGTGTTGTTGTTAATAAAATGTTTTGTGAAATTTGAAGTTCAAATTCCACTGATCATTGATTGAGTTTTTCAAATTTGTAAATGTTTTCTAAATCAACAACTATGATCTCATAAGGCAAGGACACCCATCAAATGTAGCACAGCAAATGATTTAGGTCGATCATAAGGGAATGATTGGTAGATAGTATACTCTCAATCCCATTAATTATCTAGCCAAAGAAAAATCTTAGAAAATCATAAAGGAAAAATAAATCAAACCAAGTTAGACATATTCACAAATGTTTACTGGGCAAAATAAGAAATAAGCCTGTAACTTCTATTAAATAGTAGCTTAGGGTTACTTCACCAATTCCTTATCAAAATGATTTCTTAAGAATAATAACTTCTTAAAAGCTGTTGAAATGGTGTATTTATACCATAGAATTCTCTAAATTAAACTAAAACTTCTCTCGAAGTTTGTAGTTCTAGATCTAGCTAAAACTAGTAATATGAAGTTTTAATTAGATCCGCATAAAGAATAGGAATCCATTTTTTCAAAAAGATAACTCAATGAATTTTGGAAACAAGTGACAGAAAGTCTTCACCCATTCCTTGGCAAGAGGTAGTTAGGATCGACTCCATTAGCAACTATAGATCTATTCAATTGAATGATCTCTCAATCAACTCAATTGAAATCAATCATGGATCTAAAAGAATGCACCATTCCTTTAAAAACCACAAGTTAAATTCAAGTTACTAATTACAAACACCCAATCAAATTTACTTGAAAGCGCATTTGAAATCAGACTAAATCAGGAATTGGATTCATAATTCCTCAGCTATAAGAGTTTATTTCTCCATGGATTTATCAACTTAAGCACAAAATTAGAAGAAATAAAGCAAGCTCAAAAGATGAATCAATTAATAGCTCAGAAATTCATAGAAATTACAAACATTGGGTTAAATTAATTTTACCTAGAAAACAGAAGAATTGTTAAGTAAAAAGAAATGGAAATTCTTTTATCCGAAAATCCTACAGAAATCTACTCTACTTTAATATTCATTTACAATGTAGGTACATACTTTGTAATGCATGCTTGCACATTTATTTATAGACTACTAGGTATAGAAAGCATGGCCATCTTTGTTTGACACGTAGCAGATTCGGCATATCCTTTCTAATAGAATTTAGAAACTTTTTACGCATGTAAATGAGATGTGAAAACAATTGTCGAGGGTTGCGTGCTCTGTTTGTCGAGGCTTGTACTCAACAAGATCAGGCTCGACTTTAAGAAATTCATGAGTAGACTGTGTGTTTTTGTCCATTGCTCTATCGGTGGTAAAATGGAGGGAGTCAATGGTCAAATTATTGAGGCTCGAGGTAAATCTGATGAAGAATTGGTTTGTTAACACAATTGTCAAGGGTCAAGTTTTGAGGCTCGACTTTAAGGCTTGACAATGTCTTTTCTTTAGAATGATGCTCGATCGCTTCGACTGAAGTCGAGAGTCATGTCAAAGGCTTGCATTTGAAGCTTGATAGACAAATTTTTGCTATCTTCTTTCTCTGTTTAGCCTTTACAAGGCTCGACTTTTTCCTTTTTGACTTTAATTGTTGTTTTTGCTCCAAATATGTGTTAAAACACTTGATTGCCTTTAATTGATTCTAAGAGCTTTAAAACAACATTACTTATCGAAAACATAATTATTTGCAGGATTTTACCATAAATTCTTAGCAAATTAAGCTCAAAATCATATGAAAAAATATAGAGTAAAAATTTCTTATCAATAACCCATAAGTTCCCCATGCATATCCATTTTTATCTTATCTTAGCATATTAGTGTCACTATTTCTACAAGCACAAATAAGGTAACGAAATTAGGAGAAGAACTCACTTATTTATTAGAGTAATCCCTAGTCAAAATAATCTTCCAAAAGTAATACATCAAGTCCTTCATCACCTAAACAAGCGAAATACCTGAAATGAGTATTTTATAGAGGTTCCACTTAAATTTCTAACTCTATTTATTCTATTCACATCATTTTTCCCAATTACAAAAGTTCCAAATCAAAATGACCATAACTCGCTCATTTTAACTCAGAATTTCACATATTAATAATTATTTTCTACATACTTTGAAATATCTATATATTTTTAAAGTTATTTTTAACATTGAAGATTGTTTAAGTGTTAGGATAGGGCGGTACAGATTAGTCTTAAACATTTTAGCATTTGTTTTTCATATTTTCAAAGGTTCTACTTCACTTGGTCACTCTATAGCAATCATAAAAATATTTTTATCTTTGAAAATCATTTATTATTGAGGTTAACTCTTAGTATATGCATGATCCTAGTGATGTTGTTCCAAAATGAAATTATGTAGAACAAATCTTTGAAGAAGGTAGTAATGTTGAGTTTTACAGACTTGTAATGAAATTCTTTTCCTTAAATTTGGTAATCATGTGACTTAACAAAAATCATGGTTCAATATATATTTGGAAACCTTAAAGATCTTGTATGTATTTCGAAAACTTCATTTACCAATTTTCTTTTCACAAGATATGGGTTCTACTTATTTTTGACAAAAAATTCTAACTATATTTCCCTCGAATTTTTCTTAAGTTTAGTTTCTAAATAAAATCTCAATTCTTAGATTTTGTAAATGTCAAGCTTAATTTAAAAAAAAATCTTGGTTTTGTTTTTATTTTGGATCCATGAGTATTTCATTTTTTATATTAAGCTTCTTTTAACTAATTATTTTTTCACACATGAATCTTTATGTATTTGTGAATAAAAAAATTTAAAGTTGCGTCATATTTAAAATGTTTTAAGTTTTAGCATATGAGAAAAATTAAGCAAATGACTTATTCTAAATTTTTATCCTTATAACAACTCTTTCTTAATTAAAATTTGTTTTTAACACATGGACCTTTATAGGATTGTTAGAAATTTCATTCTAGGTTGATTTACATTCAAGATATCCTTAAATTTGTTGTATTAGAAAGTTGACTTCTTCCAAAGTTTTATTTCAAGAAAAGATTGGTTTATGTCTTATAGATAGATTTTTAGAAAATTTGCGTAACAAATAATTATCAACATTTGTATTTTTAGAAAACTCATTTTAATATTTTGGAAATTTTAGTTGAGTAACTATTTTTATTCTTTTATTGCAAATGACAATTTTCCTAAGTATTGAAAATAAAGTCTCAAAAGTTGATTTATAAGACAAGGAATTACAAATATTTACATCTTTGAAAATTTTATCAAGACAATATCACCTATAGCCATGTATATACATGAGTGAAATATAGCAAGTATACCAAGAATAAAATTATTAGCATACGCTCATAGAATAATAAAAATTTGGGATAGATAATCAAAATAAGCAAATATCAAAGATAAAGATATGTCAGTCTTAGCTTGTTATCAAGACTCCCTGGGACTTGACCAAATTTCAGTCACCATAAAAATAAGAAAATCATAAAGAGAGAAAAACATGAAAGTCTTAGATCTTTTTCAAGGCTTCCCGAGACTTAAAATATTTCCAGTCCCATAAATAAATAAATAAATATCAAATAAATAAATATGGGACTCTTAGATTCTATCAAGGCTTCCTGAGACTTGAATATTATTTAGTCTCATGAAAATAATCAAGAGCAAAGCAAATAAAATGGAAGCCTTAGAATTTTTTAATAAGGCATTCTCGAGACTTAGATTATGGACAAGTCCCCATTTAATTTTTGACTTGATTAAGGACAAGTCTGAGACTTAAATTACCGACAGGTCTTAAAATATATAATAAGAGCATGAAATAAATACATTGCAAGAGACAAAATAAGTGCAAGAAAATGAATGTTAGATTAGTGAGCTTATATGCTCAAATAAATATAGATATGTACATAATCATATTTATATGCATACATAGTTAGATTAGATTTCACACATATAACAACATAAACATAATATCAACATGATCATAATATAGATGAGCTGTGGGTTTCATTTTTTAGATTATCATCCCTAGCTTTTATGCGTCATGGGGAGATTTTATTCATTAATAATGCATGAAACAACACTTACACTAACTATAGATGTATAGGGGTTGTGTTTACCTTAAAAAGAAAACCAAAGAAGTGTGTTTGTGATGAAATAAGAGAGGAGATAGCAAGATGGGAAGAGAAAATGATGCCACAAGAAGAGGAAAAAAAGTGAGGAAATGAGAGAAATTTGATAAAAATTGTAAAGTGTAAGAAGGTGTAAAGGTAGTGGGTATTTATAAATGTAAAATTAGTGATTTTTGTGTGAAAAATAAATTAAAAAGATAAAGAAAAGGGTGGGGGTAGCTGTTGCCATTTTATTGCAAGGGGAGAGAGAGAAGAAAAAAATAATTTTAGTAAAAAAGTATAAGAGAAATTAAATAAAAAGTGTAGTAAAAGTTTTATGGGAAAAGATATTTGTAAGAGATGTAAGAGACAGGTGTAAGAAAAAGTAGAGAAAAGTGAATAGTAGCAGATAGTAATTAATAGTAAACAAGACAAATAAATTATCGGTAGTAATAAAATACGCGTAAATAAACTATATCTGACGTTTTTACGAGCCGTAAAATTGTATGTGATATTTTTATGAATTGTTATTACATTATGAGTTTAGATTTTTTGTCCGAATATTTTTCTTATTTTGCATGTTGGTGCTCTGATATTGGAAATCAATCATGTTCGGGTACGAAACAAACGAAGTTTTGGCGAATATAATCTTTTTAGTTTATAGGACAAAATTTTGAATCATAAACCAAGGTTGTCTCATTTTTATTGTTTGAGTTTCAAGCGCGATCTTCCCGGGTCTAGATCTTCTAAAACTTATTATTGACATAGGCTGGCTTTTAAGGTTCTAGTTTGAATTTTGGCTTTAAATTTATTCGTAAGATTATAAAACTTATGATTTTACACTTATAATATATTTTTTCTTCATAATTTGAGTTTACTCTATTTTTTTATAATTTATTTAATATTTTAGGATCTCGAGATTGTTTAATCGAGCTTAAGGCTTCTAGTGTTAAATATTGACTCGATTTGACTTTTAAGTATTAGTCTTAATTTTGATTCTAAGATTCACTTATAAAGTTACCGAAGAATTTAAGGGTTTAAAATTTTTTACCATTACTGGTCATTTGGTAATGTTATCTCGATTTACTTGCCAAAGATCGAGTATGAAAACGGTTTTGGCTTAACTGGTGAAATTTGGACTTAGTAAATTATTATTATATTATAGAATATTATTTCATATTATTCTGTTACTAAACAATGCCTTGATTTACATGTTAGAGATCAGATAAGCAAATTGTTTAGAGTGGGGATTTCGAGTCGAGTAACTACTAGACTTTCATTTTGTTTTTTAAAGTATTCTTTTTATTAGGGTTTGGTATTTAGGGTTTTCTTTTCCCATCACACTTATTAGACATTTAGGATTATTCAACATATCTAATATTATCTAAGGTTTCTAGAACTTGTAATTAGTTATGCTCAATTTTGGGGTTTCTAGAGTTCGGTTTTAACTTGGCTTGATTTTTAGGGTTCTTGTTTCCGTATTAGCTCTAGGATTATTTTGTAAGAGTTCCAAAAAATCCAGAGGCGTACAACCTTAATATAATTTAATATAGTTATTACAATATCTGATTATCAAACATATAATTAAACAAGTAAAACTCTAACCGTGTTTCTCCTTTCACTCACGTCAATAGAAAAAACACACAAGTTGCTTCTCCAAATTTCAACCTTCAACATCATAAAATCTTTAAGAAATCATATACAAATACTACTTTCAGTATTTTTGAAGTGGTAGGCTAAGCAATCACGTAAAATCTACTAATCAAACTAAGGTAATTTTTTAGCTTTGTCAAAGTTTATTGTAAGTGTAAAGACCCGATCCTCTAAATCCTGAGACTTAGAGTACCGAATCCTCAACCACATATAACATTTTCACATTATATGTAAGGTTGTCCTAAAACTAACAATTTATGAAAATTGTTTGATCAAAGTCACTAAACTTTGTAAAGAACTTTTAAACAAAACAAGATTGCTAACAAAAGCAATCTATACATACATTTACATCATATAAACATTGCTTAGTGCCAATACATGACACGACAAAAAATTACATGTTTTCTCAAAACATGAGAATCCTAAAGGATCTTAAGGTCATTACAAAAAGAAATTAGCTTAACTAACAAGCCTTCTATACATAGCTTATCCTTAGCAAAAAGTCTTCTAAAAGTCCCGGGTAATCGGATCCTATTCATCCCACTCGTCCAGAAATCTCTCAAAATCGGACCCATAGCCCAAGTCATCGTAATACTCGTCTCCAATACCTGCAAAGCAGCAAAAGTGAGCCAGAGGCCCAGTACACAATAACCAATGCAAAACAAATCATCAAGTTGATGTAATTCATCATAGAACGAGTGGTTATCTTTATTACATTTTCTTTCACAAATCAACAAGAGGGTATTCAAACCCCGGTCACACTTTGGGAATTCAGGGATCCTGAGTAACAGCAGCTGCTCAGGGGGTTGAAATAAGCAGTCCGAATACTTATATCTCTTATATCTATTTCATAAAGATAATAGCTTCATTTATGGTTTAAAAGCCGTTGCCCGACTCTACTTCAACTCAGTCCATAACATGAGCCTAGTTCACAAGTTCCCATACTTTGAACTAAATCATGGTATTTCCCCCTAAGTTTAAGCAAACGTTACTCAGATACTATTCCCCCCTATCGGCTACCCACTTAACCAAAAAGAATCGCTGTTGCATCATAGCGTACCATTGCATCATGGTAAAGTCATTGCATCATGACTTGGTTAAGCGCCTAGCTAACATGTCATTGCATCATGGCAGGTTTGCTGCTCCTCGGACCAGATTAAACAGCGTAATAGACATCCAATTCATTCAAATGTTAAGTCTAATCGATTTAAATCAAATTAGGAATGCCTGGTCCTAGCAAACATCAAACAAGTTATTGCGTACCTGAACCCGTTAGTATATAACTAGGATCTCTTGGTGATGAACTAACCGAAGAATCCTTAACTGAAATAGAAATGTCACAATAATCAATAACTCTCTAATTATAGCTTTCATTCTCACAAATATACACATATTATCTCCATTAATCAAAGAACTTCATATAGTTGAATACAAAGTCACGAATAAACATTTAAAGGTCCTATTATATTGCAAATCGCTTAATAAAACTTAATTGCTCAAATAACGAACTTTGGAAACTTTTTAGAAAAAGTTCTTAAAATTCAAAAACACAGGGGATACGCCGGTACTCAACGTCGGCGGCGTTGAGCTGGTGTTTAATGTTCTAAAAAAAAAAAAGCACACTGCCAACGCTGGCAGCGTTCAAGGGTATGCCGTCAGCCTTTGCACCCTATGCCGGCGGCCTTGAGCCGGCGTAGAATCCAAAACCAAAGTTTTCAAAAACGTCCAGAGAGGTGTAAGCTGGCCGCTTACATAAGGGCAGCCTTCACATGTATGCCGGCGGCCTTGATTCCCAGCAGCCAGCATACAATGTGGAAGAAAGAACGCCGGCTGACTTTTCTAGCGAAAGCCGGCGGCGTTCAGTCGGCTATAAGAAATTTGATTTTGTGGACTATCAACACCGTCTCTACGCTGACGGCGTAGAAACTCAAATTGCCGGCGTACATTCTGAAGAACAGACGCTGGCAAATCCTTAGCATAAAAGCCGGCGGCGTAACAAACGGCATTAGGAAAATCAATTCTGTGGGCTTTCTACACTGCCTCTACGCCGGCGGCGTAGAATCCCCAGATGCCGGCGTACGTTTTAAAAATAGGCTTAAACGATAAACCCAAATCCCTGTTTTTCAACTTTGCAAAATTTAACCTTAAAACACTTCAAAACCTTCCTCAACTACATTTCCAACTTCATATACTCACTCACAACCCATCCCAAGCATGAACAAACAATTTTGATCAACATTAACTCAATTCATCCAATAATCCATACAACTACTTCAAGAAAGGAAAGCAAAACAACAATCACAATTAAATCCACTCACATGTAAATGCTTTGCCTTGAAGAGAACTTGATTTCCAAAGCTTGCTATTGCTCTTAGTTAAGGCTTGGAATTGGTAATGGAAATGGAAATGGAAGAAGAAGAGAAAAGGAATAAAGAAAAGAAAATTCGGATAAAATGAGCTGCCCCCAAAAAGTAGCTCAATTAAGTTTAATTTGACTTTAAACATATTCCAAATTTACCCTCTAATGCATACATAACCTTAGGTTGCATTTGACTTTAATTTGGGTCTCAATTGGACTTATATTTGGGCAATAATGCTATCTTAAATAAAGGAAACTCTATCAATTAACCTTTAACAAAAATTGAAGTTGATTTATAAATCTAACTTAACTTAACCTTTTAATGTACAAAAGACAACATTAATAATTTCATTACTCACACATTAATGCATATAAAACAAAAATATTAATATCAACATATACATATACAAAATCATATATCTTAGACTACTAACAACATAACCATACTCATTCAATTCAACAATTTAAAATAAATAAATAAACACATGAAATTTGAATAAAATTGAAATCTAGGTCATTTCAGTAAGTTTGTCTTTATAAATTACATTAGTATACATGCATATTTTATGCTCAAAAATAAAATACTAAGTTTAACAAATTTAATATTTTAATAAATAAAAACTAAACTTACTATGAAATACTAAAATTGTATGCACACTTAACTTTATGAATTTTCTCATGCATAGAGTTTTAGTATATCTACTAAAGGCTTATGAATGGGTATAACTCTACTTAACAAAAATAAGCATGATAGTTTATGTAGTAAAATAAAGAAAAAGTACAATAAACACTTATACTTTAACTTTTAATCAAATGAAATGATGATAGATCTAAGTTTAACTACTAATTTTTTTTTAAACATAGTTGTGTTTGAAGTAGTTACCTTATATCAATCCATGATCGTGTTCAAGTCACGGATTAATCTGAGAAGAATTTAGTTTTGTTAATTGAAGTAGAACACGCTTGTGGTTTTTGCTTGTGATAGAATCATAGCAATAATCACACCTACAATTGACTCTAAGTGCTTATAATTTAAGGCAAGGGAAGTGAAGTTTGAACACAGCTTCAATTGTAACAAAAGTCGTGCCCATGGTTGACCCTGTAGTTAAAGCTGTGTCATATGTAAGTAGAAATTATCACCTTGATCATGCCCGCGATCAACTACCATGTTTATTCATAGCCTAGATTTACTTCTCACAAGTAAACTTTTATAAAGTTATAACAACTTTTCCATCATATTTCCAAATGATAAGAAGACAAATAAATTAAGGAAAATATGACATGGATTTAGGACACTAAGGCACTAATAGTAATTACATAGTTATATATTTAGTAATGTATGTTTGTTGTCTTCTAGGAAGGATAGACTAGCATCTAGATTTCCTAATAGATTATTATGACGACTAGGCAAAATGCATATGTGAGTAACCCTGATATTTTAACATTGATTGTGTCTATAATATAGTAGCATATGTTCTAAAGTATAATTGTAACTAACTATGTGTATGGGGATTGGAATGATTCCTGTTATATGGTGTTTGGATGAATGACAAGTTTCAACATTAAAAGCTATAACCACTTTCTTCATACTATTTATGTAATGTGTACTAAGATTGTTTGAGAATTGCATGGTTACTAAGTAATATGGTATAAATCCTAATCTATTATTAAATGAAATAGACATGCATTGCATGATTGCATAAATTGCATTTAAGTGGTAATCCCGTTATGTACTAGCCTTTCAACTCTATTGAGTTTTTCCAATTAAGAGAAATGAAATTCTGGTTCTACATAAGGTTACTACTGTTCTGTTTAATTCCATAGGATCTAGGCAAGCACCCAAAGGAACATCGTCTGTGTTGTTGACATGATTTGATTGATACTTATTAGAGTTTCTAAATTCCTAGGTTAAGTTGAGCTATAAGACACTTAAACATAAACTGATAAGAAAATGAATAATACTTCTCCATCCTCAGTTCTTAGTCTCTCCAAGATGTGGTTTACTTGTTGACTAGTTCCTAAAACCCCGGTGAGAAGGTGGAAACCTATACTCTGTTTGGATTCTAGATATCCAAGCTTGTACTTGTTACATATGGTTTATTGTTGAATTACATATGCTTCTTAATTAAACTTACTTGACATTGTTTGATTTATGCTAAAATCCGGTTATTCACTAAGCTGTGGTTTGCTCATTCTCCTATAAATTTGCTTGGTTACAAGAATCCTTAAAGCTGACCTACTGTCATGCCCCAAAGGGTATCCAAAACACGACAGTCCACCACACTCGATATTTAAACTTAAATATGACAACCTTAGTCATCTCATAAGTTTACATATCGGGTGTAAGGTGTACTAGCATAATTTTTAAGATCACACTTTGAATCAAATAGTCTTAAGAAAGCATACAATAGCATTAAGAATAGAAACCACAACAAGATAGATAAGTTAAGTCTTTACAAAAGTTAAGGGGCATAACCCCACCAAAATAATAGAAGTCTATCCAGTCTAAATCCATCATACAAACATTAAAGTTTATGTTAAAGAGATTTTCCTAGAAGTCCACGCCTATAGCTAGGTCTCGACTTCTTCTAAAGCTCCTTAATCTAAAAGATAAACCTGTGAAAAGTATTCTCTCGGAAAAACCCAAAATTGGAAACACTACAACAAAAACTATAGGGGTATAAGCTACAGGCTTAGTAAGATTCATTTCCAAATATTTAATACTCAATAGTAGGATATAACAGACAAATTATTAACAATCATATGAAATGCACAAGCACATGAGCATACAAGCATATGACTTTCCGGGAGCCATATGTGAATAGATTTACGCCCTCCATTCAGAGTTGGGGTGGTCCATAAGTCATGCAACCATAACCCCAATCTCTTTCTCTTAGTTATACAATGTCTGTTGTTTCCTTGTGATAGTTTTAAGTGCCTACCTCACTTCCGTTAACTTAAGCGATCTCGCATCCTTAATGTTATCAAAGGCCTCTTCGCCTTTCCGCTAATACACTTTTATCCCACTAAAGGTATATTAGCTAATGCAATGTGACTCAATACGTGATATGCATGTATAGTTTATTCATATAATCATGGCGTGTTAATTATGGAGGTTAAGAGCGATCATAGAGAATTTCAGACAATTCAAGTCTATACTAGCTCATACAACATTTTTACAACAAGTCTCGTCTCGATATACTTAACATTCATTCAGCCAAGATTAGATCACAACTCATCTCAGTTTTACCTTTCCCTAATTCTAATGCCAGTACGATTACAAGCACATATATGAGCGCAACTATTTAAGAAATGAACTCACTCGACCATGGAGAGAAATCCACTAGTTGTAGTAGTCCTCGGGGAGTGAAAATTCGTCCTTCAAATCACCTAAGTAGAAGGAATACCCGAAATGAGTATTTCTTATAAAGTTCTAATAAACTTAACAATTCTATTTACTAAGTTCGTCAATTTTCGGCTAAGTTAAAGTCCTAACTTAAAATGGTCATATCTAACTCATTTTGACTCGGAATTGAGCATATTATATACCAATTTCTATCTACTTCAAAAGATCTATCTATTCCTAATATTATTTTCAAGTTTTGAAAATGTTTAGGTTACGAAATATTCTAATCAATTATGATCCGTAGTAATTCCCAATTCCCAAAAATAGTTTTGTGAATGTTTGTAATGTTTCTAGAATATAGATCAACTATACATGCAATATTGATGATTTTCCTATCATGAACGGCATGTTTGAATTTTGATGTATGCATGCTCTTGACAATATTTACTAAAAGGAAATTTAGAAAACTTTCTATTTGTAAGACTCCATGACTATTTACCTTCAAGAAAACTAGTTTCCTAACTTTGATCATTCCGGTTGTTTTGGATTTATTTCTTAAGAAAATCTAATTATCCTTGTTCAAATTAAGTCTTCATTATATCTATTACTTAGGGCTTTCATTTCTACATAAAAATTTTCATTTTATGCTTTGGAAACATGTTTTCAAATAGGGTTTATTCCAAAATCCGAATTTTGAAAAATTAGTCTTTGAATGATTCTTTTGAGAAAAATTTGTTTAATACATAAAAATTTAAGGCTCTATTATACCTATCCTTTAAAGACTTCATTTCTTAATAAAACTTTTCATTTTGAGTTGAAAAATAGGTGTTTTCATGGCATTACTCCAAAATTACGAATTTCTTAAGTTAAGTAGCAACTCAAAATTTCCTGTCTTATTTCTACTCTTTGTTTTGCATAATCCACTTAGCAAATCTCATTTCAACTCATAAAAATTATCACTTAATAATATCTATTACCTATACTCTCCATTTTTCATATGAAACACAAGTTTTGGATTCGATAAAAGGGTTTTTAACATGATTTTGAAATCATCCGAATTTTCATTGAACATTCCAACAAAACTTTTTACCTTTTTAAGTTCCCTATTTCATCTAACTAAAGATCTACTAACTACAACATTTATATGCATAATATAAAACCTTTATGATCATTAATGCATTAATGCACCAAATATTCACAAGATCATGAATGTCAAGTATGGTATAAGCATCTAAAAGCTAGATCTACTACTTATGATGCGTAAAATGGAGTTGAAAACATGAACATGAATTTTTATGCAAGATCTCTACTTTTACTCTACTATTATACGCATGAAAATGAAGATCATCCAGCAAAAACTCATTTAAACTCAAGATCTACTCTTGTGATGGCTTGATATTCATGTAGTAGCATTTTCTTGTCCCTAGCAAGTGCTCATGGGAACTTTAACATGAAAACACTCATGAATAATCTTACCATTACAAGATTTTGTGTAGGAAAGGGTTAGGATTATATTCATCACCTAAGGCTTGAATCAAGAAGAAAACGAAGAAGAAAACAAGCTTGTGTGAGTGTGAGTGTGTGTGTGGGGTGTGGAGGCTCACAGCAAGAGGAGGAAATAGAGAGAGAGTTGTGTAATTTTTTTCAAAAAAAAAGAAGCAAATGAAGGAGAGAGAATATAAAAGATTATTTATAGTAAGTGAATTAGGGTTTTTTTCAATTATAAAATGAAATAAAATAAAACAAATTGAGCCAAATTGGGAGGGTGTGCGCCGGTTTTGGAAGGAGAGGAGAGAGGAAGTGATTTGAAATTGTTTTGTTTTGTAATTTATGTAATAAAAAGTATTAAATGTAATAATTTGTTAAGAGACAAATTTTCATTAGAAAAGAAAATATAATTGAGTGTATGTAAGGATGTATGACTAGAGTATCGCTTATGAGTGTAGTAGGTTGTACTTGTGAATAGTAATGAATAGTAAATAATACAATTACTTTATCAGTAATAAAGAAAATACGAGAAAAAGGCTATATCTGTAATGGTGAACCCAGAAGGCATGAGCCCCGACGAAGCTAGCTTTAAGGGATGCAACACAAACGAAAGAGCATTGACCACTTGAGTTTGTCCTCCTGAGTTGAGACCAGATGACTTAATTTCCTCATCTTCACATAATGAGAGTGGGGGGGACAAGTGTTGACGATAAAATATAGGCTACAGCCCACTTAGCCCACTACCATCATAAATGGGCCTTGAAGCCTAGGAAATCACCTCTCTCATTGACTAAGGAGGAAACACACTTAACAGCACCTCGGGCCCTGACCTGGTGAGGGGACTTGAGTTGGCACTCACATCACTAACTAAAGGGATCCACAGGCAACCTCTCCATGAAACCATTCTCGATAATAAGTCCTCGAATTCAACCATAAGTTATCTCACAAGACCGAGCTCCTCTACAAGCTATCTCTAAGGAATACCCCTTTCCCACCTCGGGACTGAGGGAGGAGACATCATCAACTCAACCACACTCCATGCAACTGCAAGTACTCTAGCTCATGTACCTCCATCACCTTGGTGTTAGGTTAGTTACCATGTGGAGATTCGCCCTAACAAAAAAGATCCGGTGAATCCCATCCTAGTGTGGCCATAAACTATAAATAACCACTCCCTCCATTAGAGAGAGGAGAGCCTTCCTAATAATGAAGTGAATAATATGGGGATAATGAGATACCCATGGACTAACTAAGTATTGGAGTGGCTGCACTGCATAACCCTTGGCATACTTATGACTACTTTTTTGTGTTTGCAAAGGCCTATCTCTACCAGTAGAATCAACTCATGCAATACTAAACATCAGACCAATATTTTTTGTTCCATCTTTATAATTTGGGTTTTTGGATTGAACATATAATATAAGAATATTTAATGCATAAGGATCATATAAGGCAATAGTAAAGTTTGGATAGCATTTTATGTACGAAGAGCCTTTATGTAAATTTGTTTGGAATAAAGATAATGTTTATTCATGAAGATCATTATTTCTAGCATCTCTAAGCCATATTAAGACAGGATGATTTAATCCTATACTATGAAGTGGTTGGATTGATATTTCACAAATCCACTATGTAAATAATTGTATTTGTCTTTGTGTTTTTTAATTGCTTATATGATAAGAGTTTGACTATTTCATGTTTATTTATTGATAAAGACATAGATTTTTCTACAGTTTTAATAAGAGAGTTATGTTTTGAACTAAAGCTTCTAATTTGATAATTTTCTTTATTCTTTTCTTTAGGCGTAGACCAGTTTGAAAAATCGTATTCTATTTGTGAAATTTTTACCTTATGCCGATTTTTTATGTCTTGGCTTTGACTAGAATCTAGAGAGAGTAAACCCTTATATGGTCCAATACTACTAAAAAAAGATATTCTTCTTAATAAACTCATTTTTTTTTTACTTAATTGACCTTTAATTATCTTATAGATCAATTGGTTATTATTGCGGAAACACCCTGCTGACTAATAGTCTCATTGCCTTTATTTGGGTTTTATTGCTGATACCATAGTTCTAGCTTACCAACACAATATAGCCAATTGCTCTGTGTAACAATTAAAGACATATCAATTCAATATAACTATAGTAAGATTATGTATCTAAACATACATAAATAAATATTTTATTTTATTTTAATTATATATTAATAAAAAATATATTTACATTATTTATAATAAATTTATTATATATATCTAACATTATTTATATTCATATTTTTTATATAATATCTTAAGTATAATAACAATTTATATAAAAAATTAAATATATTACTTAAAATATATAATATATTTATTTGGTAAAAAAATTATAATATACCACATAAAAATATGGTATATTTAATAATAAAATATGTAATATAAATAATTAGTATAGAATGTAAACATGGTATATACAAACATTTATAAATAAATATATTTATTAATATTATTATTTATTTTAATAAAATAGTAATAAAAATGCTTTAAAAAAAGGTAAAATAAAACTATAAAAGAAAAAATAGTAAATTTAGTTAGTAAGTATTCATTAAAGATATCTAAAATGTTTTGTAGTTGTAAAATTGTAAATTGTGATATCTCTTAAGTAAAAGGTAGTAGAACTTTAATCATGAAGATGTAAATTGGTTCAATAATTTAGAGCTCATCAAAACTTCAAAGTATACTTAGTGTAGAGCATTCCAAGATAGATGACCTTCTAGGAAGAACAGAACTAAGTCTAAGAGGAAAATAAGAATTTTCTTATAATTATTCTTCAAATAAAGGACAGATTTATGAACAAATAATCTTATTTATAATTTTCTAACCAAGTATTTAGTAATAATATTCCTAAAATAGAAAACAAAATTGTGATGAACTTTTTATTTTATTTTATAACTTTTTTATATAATTTACAATGCATTAGAGATGGATTTTATTAGTATCAGTGACGAAAATTTTATCACAAATTTGCAATGAGTAATAAGCCTATCTTTAAAAGAATTAACAACTATGATTTTAGAGACAGAAACTTGCATCTCTAAAACTTTTTTGTCATAGATTTTCTACTTGCAGAGATAGAAATTTTTATCTTGAAAACTAAAATTTCTCGTAGTGAGTAAATAATTACTATGAACAATCATTTTTTATTTGTAGTACACCATTAATAATAATTACATTATTTGTATTATAAGTATTTTGACTTAACCGTATCAAATATTACTAAATGACACTAAAGATAATTTGAGAATAATAATCACATTTTCTGTGTATTACATATATTTTAATTTAATCGGAAAATGTATTACTAAATGACATTAACCATATACTTTGTGATTTCATGTATTAACTCTATTATCTTCAATTAATAATTAATTTTAAGTAAGAAATACCCTTAATTATTTTTTCAATGAATTTTTTATATTTATTAAGTTTTAAAAATATCATAGTAAAATCATTAACGAAATTCATATTATATATACATAGATAAGATGCATTATAATTATAATAGCAATTATACATATAAATAATTCTTACATTAGGTTAATTAAGGTTTAGTCCCCATATAGTATTATCCAATATTGTCTTACCCGAGTTGAGGTGCCTAGTTCAACCTGACCCCTCAATGAGAATGTGCCGCTTCATTCGCATTTGCACCCTCGGTTTAACCCACTTTGTCCCATTGACCTTTGACCTCCTAATATGTTTGAGTCAAGCCCTTAGACTAAATTTGACAATATTATTATTATCTTGCATCTACCTTTATATAGACTCCTTTTATATCCAAAACCAAAACTATGAAGAAGAAAGATTGAGAGCAAATAAATCAATTCCACAATTTCTATTTCAAACCTAAATATCCCTATTTTAAATAAATCTATTATTACTTTTGCTAAAAAGTGAATTTATCATCGTCATCATTATGATTGTTCTTTAAAAAAAAAAAAAAAAAGTGAGATACCTTGTGTTGAAATATTTCGAGGGCATAGTGGATGCGGATATACCGTTCCTATTGGAGGACACAATCCGTGTTCGATGGTCATCTTGCTGATCTTCATAAAATCGGCGCCAATCAATCCTTTCTGGTCTTGATTTCAGCAAACATGTTCAAATTCTTTGCCTCTTCATTAGCAAATCTCTAATCAAATCTTACATTTTTATATGTCATCACTTTTTGCTTTATAAAGTCGAAAATTAAATATGAAAAGGAAGAAGAAAGGATGGGATAATGGAGACCGCAGATTGCGGTCTATTGAAACCTTGAAGTAGAGCACTGAAGAACCACCCTCTAGACCACACGCACTAGCTCTAGTCCTGTCACTGTCTGATTTCTTTATACATTTCTGTTTCTCTTCTTTTTCATTATGGATTTAGGTTCGATCTTTTCGAAACCAAAGTTGTCCATGATTTTGATCATAAAAAAAGCTACCCATGATTTGGGTAAACTTATTTATTGACAAGTCGGACTTATACAGATAAAGCGTCATTTTAGGAACGATCCCATTATCAATGTGCAAAAAGTCAGAACGTTGTGTTTATGATAAAAGGTATGTGCGTGGTCATATATAAAGACGCCAAATAATAAAAAGCCAGGAGTGAACGTAGATCGCGGGTGGATGGGAGAGAGAGATACGAAGGGTTAAAGTGTCTTCTTAATAACAATTACTAAATATCATTGGGACATTATCGTGGTATAGACTTAAACTTTAAGGTCGTTTTGCAAAATTATACAACTGATGTTTTTAAATTATAAAAAGAGTGATCAGACGTGGTTCACAAGTTTTGAGTGTATATTTAATGAACTTGCTTTTGGGAAAAAAAGAAAAAGAAAGAAGTGACCTATTGCTTGGCCGGTCAACAAATTCACGTGTAAGTAGGGCTATAAACAAGCCAAACTGCTTACCGGTGCTATAGGTTTGGCTTACTTTAAAGTTCGATTAGTAAATGACCCCAGCTTGAGCTCAAAGTAACTGTTGTTTATCTAAATAAGCTAATCTTGAACTTTAATTTGATCTTATAAATTAACTCGTGAACAAATCCGTTCAAGCTCATTGATAAACTTGCTAACAAGTTTGTAAATAGGCTTGTTAGTAAACTTGCATGTTTTATCTTTATAGCAAATCTTATATAGATATGTTTGTTTCATCATATTCCTTTTTTTTATGATATTTTTTTTATCATTTTTAACAAATGTTTATTAAAAAAAAGATACAGATAAAAACTAACAATTTTACTCATAAATAAGTTAAATAGATACGACACAAATATGATACAGATATATTACAGATAAATCACAGATGCGGATATGATACAAATAATATGCAAATAAAAATTAGACAATCCAAAGAAACCCAATTTCTATTCAATAATTTTGTATATATACTTGACAACTCTTGCTTATTATGTTTAGGTTTGAAAAAAAAAATCAAAATATCAAAGACTCAAATAAAATATTAATCAAACTCGAATTGGAAATAAAACATGTTTTTTTGAACAAACGAAGCTCGAGCTTGACTTCCAAGTTTGATCAGAAACTTGGCTCAAACTCAAAAAAAACCTTGGCTCTACTCGATATCAAAATAAAGCTCTTTTATATTTTAAATTCGATGAAAAGATCAACTTAAGCTTGAGCTCAATAATTTCTAAAAGAGTTGAGCTCAAGCCTTAGAATGCTCGGTCTAACTTGACTCATTTACATCCCTAATTTTAAGGAATTAACGATAATATATTTCTCTATTTAACTTTTTTTTTCTTTATATATTGTCATGTATAATTATTAATCCTTTGACAAGAAAGAATATGACATTAAAGTAATATTATATGATGCTACTAGAAATTTAATATAATAGTGGAAATTATAAAAAGGATAAGATACCCGTAACCATTGATAATGTTAAAACTTTATAAAAATGAGAAAGTTACAAGGTTTTAGCGCCTTTAAAACCTTATTCCATATCTAGAAATGATAGAGGATTGAAGAAAGGCTTTCATCATAGAGTCTCAAGGACTTATTCTAATAGAATGGTAGACTAATATATTGCTAGAAATCAATCCGACCAATTAAGGGATATTAATCTTATAAGATTCAATCAATCATCAAAAATCAATCATATTAATAAAGATATCATTTTATTAGTTAAGGATATTAAACTTTTTAAATCATTAATATGCTTATCTCAAGATATCAATATCTCAATTCCAACATATTTCTAAATGAAAATCTTAAATCAAGGATATAGATATATCAACTACTGATTTATGCATTGAAGAATATTGAGAACATCTAAATCCCTCAAAGATGGTTGCACTATAGAGATTAATAAGTAAACAATAATGAGGACCGTAATATGTTTCGCTTAATTTTGTTAATTATGCCCAAACACAAATCTACACAAAGATTTGACTTTGCCTTGTACTTATAGACGGTGTCGATGGATCGTCCTCTTGCCACGAGGCTCAAAGAAAAATATGTCAAAAGTATTAAATTGGCTACTACTCTTCTCCTCATTCAAGACTTAGAAAGGAAAGAAAGCCAAAGAATCTACCAATCAACAAAAGAACTAAATGATTCAAAACGGGTTAATACCTCTTGTAGTATTTGAATTTTTTCGATTTAATAGAATTATACCTAAACAAAATTTTCTTACAAGGAAATAACTAAAGTTTTTAGATCTTTCACATCCGTCCATTTTTCTGTCAAATCGTTAACAAAGCGAGTTAAATTAATTAAAATATTATATTTTTGTCCACATTAACAATTTTTTAATTTTTTTTTTTTTTACTTTTTTCCCTCTCTCTCTTCTCTCTTCTCTTTCTCTCTATTGAACTTTCTCTCTCTGGAAGTAGATTCTTTTGCCTTTCATAGAGATGATTAGTGAACCATACACAAATTGATTTCCAAAATCCCATAATGCATTACTAGATTCAAGCTTCTTCCTTTTATTTCACTAGTTTTGTTTCTTCACCTCATAGGTAATCTGTTGGGTATAGATCCAACACATATTGGTCTATATCTAAGGGTATCCTAAGTATATGGTTTATACTTAGAAGAAATAGTGTGTAACTCAAGGAAATTGATGAAATCGAGTCACACACAGGTTAGATCACCGCCTGCTTTGATAAAGAAAGCCGCTAATCTCCAATATGTGAAGAATTGTCGAAAACCATCCAAGGCAGGTCGTAGGCCACTGGCCTTGAGCCGACATAAGTCCATGTGAAGGAATTTATATATATATATATATATTAGATGTTTTTTCCTTCAAAAATAAGAGAGAGAAACACAATTTTACATTTTCCTAAATCTAGAGAGAGATCTAGAAAGGGACTTATTGTAAATTCATCGGTTTATGGTGAGATTGTGTGATCCACTAGTGGGACTAGTGAAGACTGTGTTGTATCCCATTATTTCATATAGTGGAGGATTTTAGTGCGGCGGCAGTCCCGTGGTTTTTCCCCACATTAAGGTTTTCCACGTTAAATCCTTGTGTTGATTGTTTTATCTTTGTTTGAATTATTTGTTAATCACTTCGACAAGAGGAAAAGGATCAAGCTTTTCCTAACAAAGTGGTATCAGAGCTCCAGGTTCTTAAAGAAAATAGGGTTCCTTACACTGAGGTTAGGGTTTCTTGATTCCAAACATGGCTGAATCTTCGTGTACAATGACCAAACTTACTTCTTCAAATTACTCTATCTAAAAATCTATGATGGAAGATCTTTTATATTGTAAAGATTTGTATTTGCCTTTGGGGGGTGATACTGCAAACCCCAAGATAAATCTGATGCAAATTGGGCGATACTACACAAGAAGACTGTTGGTTATATCCGACAGTGGGTTGATCAGAGCGTTTATCATCATGTTGCTTAGGAGATTAAGGCTGATGTTTTGTAAAAGAAGTTAGAATCTATGTATGAAAGGCAAACAGCCTTGAACAAAACCTCATTGATTAGGAGAGTGGTTAATTTGAAATATAAGGAAGGTTCTAACATGACTGAGCATTTGAATGATTTTCAAGGGCTTGTAAATCAATTGACAGCGATGAAGGTTGTGCTTGAGGATGAGATTCAAGCACTTTTGTTGTTGAGTTCATTACCTGAGAGTTGGGAAACCCTTGCAGTATCAGTTAGTAATTCTGCTCCAGATGGAACCTTGACACTTGCCATGGTCAATGATAGTTTGATCAATGAAGAGGCCAAAAGGAAAGATCTGGGCATCGGTTCAGATTCAAGAACTCTTGTTGTAGATAAATCTGAAAGGAAGGGTAGAAGCAAGCATAGAGGGCGGAATGATAAATATGACAGATCTGACAAGTCAAGGGGAAGATCCAAGTCAAAGGGTAAGAGAAACCTCAAGTGTTTCTATTGTGACAAGCTAGGTCATCTCAAGAAGGACTGTAGATTGTGGAAGAAACAGTAGGGTAAGGGTAAAGGTGATGATTCATATGAAGACACCACTGCTACAGCAGCAAATGATGAGGTAATGGTTACATAGGATGAGGGTTGTATTAGTCTTGCAGGTCATGATAGTGACTGAGTGGTTGATTCTGGTACCTCATTTCATGTGACTGCACATGGTGAGTTATTCTCATCTTACATTGCTGGTGATTATGGCAATGTTAGGATGGGAAATAATGAAACTTCAAAGATCATAGGCATTAGAAATATTGTTTTGCAAACTCATACAGATTGCAGACTCATTCTCAAAGATGTGTGCCATGTTCCAAGTATCAGCTTGAACCTAATTTCTGTAGGAAAGCTAGATGATGAAGGTTACCACAGTCAATTTGGTGATCGTAAATGGAAGCTCACCAAAGGCTCCTTGATTGTAGCTAAAGGAAGGAAGTGTAACACCCTTTACTTAATGCCAGCAAATCTAAGTAAAAGAGATCTAAATTTGACAAGTGATGCTACTATGAAGCTATGGCATAGACGGCTTGGTTAGATGAGTGAAAAGGGGCTCCAGATGCTTGTGAAGAAGCAACTTCTACCTGATTTCAAAGGTACTCCATTAAAACCTTGCACGGACTGTCTTGCTGGTAAAATACATAGGGTTGCTTTTCAGAGAAATCCACCTAATAGGAGATCTCATATATTGGATTTGATCCACACTGATGTGTTATATGAAAGACAGAACAATAGGTAGTGCATTGTACTTTGTTACGTTTATTGCTAATCACTCTAGAAAGCTTTGGACATATGCCTTGAAGTCCAAAGATCAAGTGTTAACTATATTCAAATAGTTTCATTCTAGAATGGAGCGTGAAACTGGTAGAAAGTTAATTTGTGTCAGGGCTGATAATGGTGGGGAGTACAAAGGATCATTCGAGCAATATTGCATAGATCATGGAATAAAACTGGAGAAGACAGTACCCAAAACCCCACAGCAGAATGGTGCTGCAAAGCAAATGAATCGCACCATCACTGAGAGAGTGAAGTGCATGTTATCTCATGCTAAGCTGCGTAAGTCATTTTGGGGCAAAGCCATGAGAACAGTTGTAAATGTGATAAACCTTTCTCCCTCATATGCTCTGGATGGAGATATCCCAGAAAAGGTCTATATAGGTAAAGATATTTCTTATAATCACTTATGTGTCTTTGGTTGTAGGGCCTTTATCCATATTCCAAAGGATGAGAGAGCGAAGCTTGATGCTAACTCCAAGTAGTGTATTTTTCTTAGATATGCACATGATGAATATGGATACAGATTGTGGGATCCTGTTGACAAGAAGGTCATTAGAAGCAAGGATATGGTCTTTCTTGAAGACCAAATAGTTGAAGATATGGAGAAGGCTGAGACGTCATCATCCTCAGGCCAGATTTCCACAAATGTAGATCCTATACCTTCTACTGACACTACTAATAGAAGAACTATAGAAGACACAAGTGAAGAGATCCAAGAGCCTCAACAGCAAGTTGAATTGAGGAGATCTTCAAGAGACAAAAGACCATCAGTCAGGAATAGTCCGGATGAATTTGTGATGATCACTGACGGGGGAGAACTTGAATGTTATGAGGAAGCTATGACTCATGACAAGAAGAAAGAATGGTTAAAAGCCATGCAAGAAGAAATCAATTCCTTACATGAGAATAAAACTTATGATTTGGTTCGGCTGCCTAAGGGCAAGAGAACCCTGAGAAATAAATGGGTTTATAGGCTGAAGACAGATGAGAACAGCTCACAACCAAGGTACAAGGCAAGACTGGTTGTGAAAGGGTTCAGTCAGAATAAGGGGGTTGATTTTGAAGAAATTTTCTCACCTGTGGTGAAGATGTCATCCATCAGAGTTGTGCTCAGCATTGCAGCAAGTCTGGATCTAGAGATTGAGCATATGGATGTGAAGACAACATTTCTTCATGGTGAGTTGGAGGAAGAGATCTATATGGAGTAGCCTAAAGGGTTCGGGATCAAGGGGAAGGAGAATCTTGTATACAGATTGAAGAAAAGTTTGTATGGGCTAAAACAAGCTCCAAGGCAGTGGTACAAGAAGTTTGACTCCTTCATGTTTGATCAGGGTTACACCAGAACTGCCACAGATCATTGTGTCTTCATCAAATGGTTTTCCAGTGGTGAGTTCGTTATCCGTTTACTTTATGTTCATGATATGTTGATTATTGGCAGAGATACCAAGAGGATTAAAGAATTGAAGATTACCTAGAGTAAATCTTTCTTCATGAAAGATTTAGGACCTGCTAGCCACATGCTTGGTATGAAGATTATTAGAAACAGGAAGAGCTAGAAGCTGTGGTTGTCACAGGAGAGGTATATTGAGAAAGTGCTGGAGAGATTCAACATGAGCAAAGCGAAATCTGTTTGTTCTCCACTTTTGGGACATTTCAAACTAAGTTCATTTTAGTATCCTAAAAAGGTCCCATACGCTTCGGTTATTGGGAGTCTAATGTATGCTATGGTGTGCACTAGACCTGATATTGCTCATGCTGTTGATGTTGTGAGCCAGTATCTCTCAAATCCAGGTAAGGAGCACTAGTTTGTAGTGAAATGGATTCTCAGATATCTTTGGGGCACTTCCAGGTTTTGTCTGCAATTTGGTGGTAGCAGTAAGTGTTAGAAGGGGTTTCAGATGCTGATATGGCTGGTGATTTGGATTCCAGTAATTCCACATCAGGTTATTTGATTACTTTTGCAGGGGAAGCAATGTCTTAGCAATCAAAGTTGCAAAAATGTGTTGCACTTTCCACCATTGAAGCAGAGTATGTTACTGTAACAGAAGCCTGCAAGGAAATCTTATGGATGAAAAATTTTTTGGAAGAACTGGGCCAAGAGCAGGAAGACTTGAAGTTGTTTTGTGATAGCCAGAGCGCCATTCATCTTAGCAAGAATCCAATGTTCCATTCCAGATCCAAACATATTGATGTCAAGTACCATTGGATTAGATATATGTTAAAGTCCAAGCAGTTGAAGCTTGAGAAGATCCATACTGATAACAATGCATCAGATATAATGACCAAAGCTCTACCCAATGAGAAGATTTTTTGTCGCAGGAAGATTACAGGAGTGATGGAACTCCCCATATGAGTTGGAGGGGGAGTTTGTTGGGTATAGATCCAACACATATGGGTCTATATCCAAGGGTATCCTAAGTATATGGTTTATACTTAGAATAAATAGTGTGTAACTCAAGGAAATTGACGAAACCGAGTCGCACATGGGTTGGATCGCCGCCAGCTTTGATAAAGAAAGCCACCAGTCTTCAATATGTGAAGAATTGTCAAAGACCATCCAAGGCCGGCCGTAGGCCGCCAGCCTAGAATTGTACGCCACGGAGTAGGTATTCAAGGCTGTCGGCCTTGAGCCGATGTAAGTCCTTGTGGAGGAATTTAAAAGGCCAGCCTTTTAATAGCCGGCCTACCGTAATATATATCTACATATTAGATGTTTTTTCCTTCAAAAATAAGAAAGAGAAACACAATTTTATGTTTTCCTAAACCTAGAGAGAGATTTAGAGAGGGAATTATTATAAATCCACCGGTTTGTGGTAAGATTGCGTGATCCACTAGTAGGACAAATGAAGATTGTGTTGTATCCCATTATTTCAAAAAGTGGAGGTTTTTAGCGCGGCGGTGGTCCTGTGGTTTTTCCCTATATTGGGGTTTTCTATGTTAAATCATGGCGTTGATTGTTTTATTTTTGTTTGAATTATTTGTTAATCGCTTCGGCAAGAGGAAAAGGATCAAGCTTTTCCTAACATAATCATAATTTCCTCCGCCATGGTAAAAAAAGAATGGTTAAGCAAAGTAATGACAATATCACTAAAATTAGAAGAACACAAAACAACCAAAAGATATTCCAAATTGCAAAAACTATTTAGATCTTGAATCCCCATTAGGTGATATATGATTATACAAAGGATAATTTTAATATTATTGTTAATTTTCTTGAACGGTGAAGACTTCTAATGTAATTCAATATCTCTCTCGAGACTATTGGATTCTTATCCTTGGTTGATTAATTGGGATCTCTTCCTAGTTAAAACCTTTTGGATAACTTTATTGGTCTAGAATCCCCCTATTAAGTTTCACCCTAATCCCAAAAAATCAGTCGTCCTATCTCTATGATTGCATTCAACTCCTTTCATATGCGTAGACTTAACCATATAAACAATTTCTCAATTAATTTGCATGAATTTCAAATCAAGAATCAATATTCCAAACTATTAACTCAAGATAGCGAGAAAGCAAAACATAATTGAATTCAAGAAATCAAGTAATATATTAAAATTAATGAAGAACAAATCACATATTCAACCTAATGTTCATCAAAATCTAAACAAAGAAATTACTCTCCCATGAGAGAAATTTTCATCATTCAAAAAGATAAACAATCAAACACAACCCACAAGTACAATTCGAAAGATTGAGCACAAATTAACTCGCTAAGATAAACTACACAAATTCGTATCACTACTTCTTTGCCCTTGCTTCCCTTGGATCTTGTCTTCTTATAGATGTTTCTCAAGCTTTGAAAGAGGAAATTTCCTTTGTCTAAAGGAGGAAAGGCTAGATCTTGAAGAATAGCAAAGCTATATGTTCTTAATGAACAAGATGAGATTCTGATTTGGGAAATAGCCTTCTCAGGAATGGGAAGTTATAAGGTTTCTTGAGAGCAAAAAGTGGAGCCTCTAAAACTTCCAATTTTAAGTGTAGACGTCTTTTTCTTCAAGTCTAAGAAGCTAACTTTCCTTTTTAAGTTTTTTTCCAAAAATAGCTTGCTGTTGGATTGACACGATTGGGATAGTTCATGCCCCCAAGTCGTGTTCAGGGCCTTTCTATGATGTGGAAATTGACAGGACTGGGACATGACTTGCTCTTGAGTCGTTTAACTTTCTATGGTCACCTCCTAAGAACAACATGACCTAGACAGGTCATGTCGTGGTTGTGGCCCTTATTAAGCCAAATTTCCATATTGGCATGACTTGTGACAAGTCATGTCATAGTTGTGTTATGCCAAAAATTAAATTCTTAATTGTAGGCATGCATTTTCTTAACACGGCTTGGATACACAATATGTCTTCGTCAAGTTGACAACATTTTGCTTCCAATCTTCTTATTTTTTATTCAATTTTGCTTTCTTTTTGTAAAATATCTCTTTTAAAGGCTTGAAAGCATAAATTAATGATTTTGAGAGTTAAACCCATAATAATTGTCAATAAAATAATCAATGAAGGTATATTTTAGCACTCATAAAATAGGAATAAATTAGGTTTATCGGAACTAAGGCCCTTCATTATCCAACTTAACCTAACCAAGTGATTAGAGCAATAATTGGGATGTTGTATTTTGTAACAGAAGAAGCTATTTTGAAATAACAATTAACCACGATAGCCTCCATTCATTAGTTGAGCTCTTCTATTTTAGTTCTATGGAAGCTAATTTAACAGTCTTTGGTTGAATTATCACCCAATTTGTAACAACTTTTTGTATGCCCTTAAAATGGTAAATGTATCTCTAAGATAGAGTCAAACATTAGAAGTAGTACATGGAATTAAAGTAGAGAGTACCCAAATGGACTAATAAAGAGTATGGTTGTAAATGAACTAAGTCAATCCACAAATTATACAAACTCAACTTGATTTTTATTAAAATTTGATTTGATCTTAGGCGATTCAAGCTCAAACTAAAGCTATTTTAGTAGTTTGTCAAGCTAAAATCGAGTTACATAATGCTTTATTTGATTAGATTACAAGTTTAATCAAGCTAGAGATTCAACACTGACCATCTCAACTCTACTCGATTACAACCCTATCGTACTACATCATCTAACCTTTGCAAGTGTAACATTTATTACCTAAAATGGTGACCAGGAGTGACATCAAACCTACTTCACTATATGTAGGTTAACAAGATACTTAAAAGGCTTAATACATTGAATGATTGAAAAGAAAGGTACCTGTTGCATTGCAAATATTAATTGATGAAAGGTGGGGGATAAAGAAAAGTAGTTAAGTGATGGTCACTATAAAGTACTTATGTAATGGGGAACATGATTAGGGAACTTGGATTCAAAGTTAGGAATGAGCTTGCTTTGGGTGCACACTCATGTGTTGTTTACACCTCAACTTAAGTACTGTCAAAAAAGCAAGTGCAGACTAAGAAATAGATCAATAGAACATGACTGAAAAGAAAATGATTAATTTAAAAAGGGTTAATGCTTAAGACTTTGTGAGCTTCTTTGGGTTAAAACCATACACAACTTATAATATTTTTTGCACCGTTGGTTGAAATGTATAGCAATAAAGTGATTTTGTTTAACATAATTTATATTGTGCCTATTTGGTTTGCTAACCCCCTTTTAAGGAGCAAGAAATCCCTATCACTTGGGATAATGATGTCATACCTTAATTAAGCTTACCCATATTCATAGACAATTTCACCAGTATGCTAGGGTTAAGTCTTCTCTAAACATCTCCAAGTGGTTTTAATGTATGCCTTACTTTTTAATTCCCAAGCAGTCCATGTGTAACGATATCAGAAACCTCATTAAAAAACATAGAGGCATTCACACAACCAATGAAGGATGTGGTTTAAGTCATCTCAGTGTATTTAGAAGTTCAGGAGATACAAAAAAGTTAGAAGTGTAGAGTAGAATTCACAACAAATTGAAAATATGTGCATGGGAAAGTCAGAAAGAGAGAATCAATCTCAAAAATGAAAATATAACATTAGAAAGATTGAAGAGACATTGTTCCATACCAATATAAAGAGACATAAATTTTACAAAGAGGTAATAATGGATCTTGCTTATGGACATACTCTTAAAAATTTATAACAATGGTATGAAAAGTTTTTTTTTTTTTTTTCACACATTGAATAGCATGCATTAAATGCATCGTAGTCGTTCATGTAGGTATCGAGTACTCATACATGCAAAAGGAAGGGGGCACATGTTACCACCTGCTTATTACACCTTATGAAAATACACCAAACTTATAATAAACAAGTTAAGCTTAAGTGCAATTAGTTTACTTAAACCCACAGCACATGAAAATATGAAGTAATCGAAACAATGCATGAAAGGTAGTAATAGCATCTAGACTGCCTAAAAGCTTCCAAGGCATGGCAAATGTTATTATGAATTGAGATATTAACGTGAAAAACTGATGTAGTTCTCATTATTGCTAGGCAAGTAACTTTATCATACAAGATACTTACCCGAACCTTACTCAACTGGATAGGTTCTATGTGGATATTAAGAGTCAATAGGTAGCTTCTAGTATAGAATTTTCGAAACATACCCTATGGGGTAAGGTAGCATACGAGTATGAGATTTTCATACTCTATACCTACCGTAGAACTTTTAGTCTATAATATATAGGGCATTGGTTTTACATTACCATGTACCTACCCTATGAATATTATATATAATAAAATTAATAATAGCATCATTTATCTTTACTAATTTTTTTGTTAACATCTGTCTATATTATTTAAGGTGGTGGAATTTCTTTACTGGCTTTACCATTTATTTTTTTAATAATGCTATATTCTTTTATTTACCATTAGCCTTAAAAAAATAGTATTATCTATAGATATTTAAATAAAAATACAAATCTTTTAATGATTTTTTGGTATATTTATTTATTCTTTTACAGTTTTTGTTAGCCTATTGTCTCTCCACACGCCCGCCACTCCCCCTCCTCCCCCAAACCAAACCTAAAAGAAATTGTCTTCATATGTGGATATAATGTTGATAGCAATCTTATAGTCGCTACTTTTATATATCTTAATTCTTATGTTGTTGTTCCGCATCCAAAAATTTAAAGTTACCTAATATTTTTAGGTTATTGTAGGGTTATACACTTAAATGGTTTATTATTAATATAAGTCAAAGTAGAGATATTATGAGGAGGAAAAAAAAAAGGTATCTAAAAAATTTTCAATTGATATGCAAGAGCAATTAATGATTATATCTATAATTATGCTCCTTTAGTGTTTTTCTCTCTTTTTTATTATGATTCTTTTGATTAATAAACCAAAGATATATTTACAAAATGGTAATATTGAAATTAAACCAATATAATAAAATTGGAGTTTCCTAATGATGTAATTTTTCATATTCTTGCTTGAATTTCTTACAAAATGATAGGAGATGTGATATGTTCTTAATTTTAGTCCTCCTTTTTTTCAATGCTTTAGCTAACTTGATTATTGATAGTTTACTAATATATTTTCTTTATAATATAATTGATAAACTAAAAAAAGGCACATATATTTTTTTAATTATGTGAATATTTAACATAACTCCACTTGTACATGAGAGATATGATTTCTTTTTTTTTTTTTTTGCATTAATGTTTAAATGGGATAATGATAATCCAAATGACTCTAGTTACAATTTTTGGCAATTTAGTATATCATCTTCAAATTTTGGCAAAGTAGTGTTTGTACTTTAAATTATGTGTAATTCGGTATGTTTAAATTTTGATGACGGAAAAAGAGTAAGCACTTGTCAAAAAATGACCAAAATCTAAAGATGTACCATAAAATTGATAAAAATTGAGAGTATAAACATTTGGTCTACCAATATTTTATCATCAAAATAAACATCCGTTAATTATTAGTTAACAAAGATACTAGATCACTCATACTTTAAAAGTAAAGGCACTAATTTGCCAAAATCTAAAGATGAGACACTAAATTGCAAAAGATTGGAAGTGTAAACATCTGAATTTTTCAGTACTCTTAGAAAATAATCTTAGAGTTACATACCGAAACTGAAACCCTAAAAATCAACCATAGATAAAATCGAATTCTAAACATGATCAAATACGAAACTTCTTAACCTTAAGAAAGAGAGGACCTTCAAAAACAAAATGGAAAACACAATAATCATTCAATTCAAAATCCGTACGTGAAACAATTCCTCTATCTACCCCTAACACTTAAATTGAGACAATATATCCAAATAATGCTCAATGACAACATACTAAAACCTTAAACCTTTGGTGAATTTAAGAATAAAAATTTTTAATTACCACTAAAAGTCAAACAGAGTCAACCAATAACCCTAAACTCAACTAAACTATCCTGAGAATTGTTAAATACTAAATAAATCATAAAAATAAAGTAAAAACTTAGACCAAAAATATAAAACAATCATAAATCCCAAAATTTTATAATATTGTGAATAAATCTTAAAGCTGGAATTAAAACCGAATCCTTAAAAGTCAACTAGGCCAACAACAAGCCCTAGTGAGATTAGATTCAGCAATCCCGCACTCTTAGCCCTAGAGCAATAAAATTGAATTAATCATGGATTTTAGTGCATAACAATATAGTGAAGCTTAAAAATATCATATTTATCAAAATTTAGTTTGTTTCAGACCTAAACAGGATCAGATGTTGAAAATCATGCCCTGGTACACCGAACG
This sequence comes from Combretum micranthum, assembly GCA_024138025.1. NCBI lineage: Eukaryota > Viridiplantae > Streptophyta > Magnoliopsida > Myrtales > Combretaceae > Combretum > Combretum micranthum. The sequence goes on from JAMXBD010000183.1 coordinate 854,204, forward strand.
GTAAAAATATTTCGATAACACCGTTAAACTCATAATAATATGAGAATTCCAAAAATATCAGTTTTAGAATTTTTTTTGAAATCTAAAAATATCTAATATAGCTCGTTTACACGTATTTTTATTACTATCGATATTTTATTTGTCTAGTCTCCTATTCATTATACTATTTTTACTATTCACTTATCTCTATTTTTCTTACTACCTACTTCTCACAACCTATATACCTATTTCTTACAATTTTTATTTCCAATATTACTTTATATCTTTCATATCTTACATATTATTACTTTTCATTACAAAAATTACAAATCAATCAACTCTCTCCCCTCTTTCTTCCTAAAACCGGCGCCCCATCCCCTCTCTCCTATCATTTTTTTTCATTTTATTTAGTTACATCTATTTTCTCTCTATAAATCCTTATAAATATCCCCTCTCTCTCTGTTTCTTTCGCACACTCCATAAACATATCAAAACTCTCTCAAATTCTCTCCATAAATTCATTCTCTAAATTTCTCTTTCCAACTCTCTTTTCTTTCCATCCCATTACTATCTCCATACAACCAACAACAAAATCTTTCCTCCCTTTCCACATAAACCTTAGGTAAAAATTCTTAATGTTTCTCCTTCATGTCATGCAATATTACGTAACCATAATGTGTGTTTTCTAAACTATGGTGTTGAGGAAGTAATAATATGTTCATGTTTTATTCTTGTTAATGCAAAATTTTATTGTATTGTTATGTTGTATTCTTCATTCTTCTAATCTAACTTCTATACGTTATTAAATATAATTATATATATATATATATTTCTTAGAGCATATAAACTCACTAACATAACTTTCATTTATGCTCATACAATTTATTTATTTCATGCTATTATATTAAGGCTAGTTTTTCTAGTCTTAGACTGGTCCTCATCAAATCAAAACAATTTTCTTTTTTTTCTTTTTTTTTTTTTTTTTTTCTTTCTTTGCACTTGCCCATGTCTAAGTTCGGGGAGTCTTGATACAAGCTAAGACTTCCCAATACTTGATATTTATTATGTGCTTATTTCATTATCTTTTATCTTTCATATTAATTATTTTTGTCATGTTACTTAATTAGAAACTCATATTCATGCATCACCATGTGTTATTGTCTTAATGAAAAGCCTTTTTTTTTTATAAAGAAAATAAGTTAAGCTCTCTATAAAAATGTAATTTTATCACTTAGGAAAAGTTTTATTAAAAATATAGAATTTCGTCCCAACAAAATACTTTTTAAAAAATTTTAGAAAAGTTCATCATTGATTTTAGTGTTATTATTATGCAAGATTTTTCCAACTTTAACTAAGTAATTCTTTACTATTTTTTAAAACTACCAAAATAAAATTATCATTTAAAACCTTAAGATTGATAATTCTTTGTTATATAAATTTTTCTTAAGAATTTATTTATAAAATTATCACCAAAACTTTAACAAACACTAAGAACCAAACAACTTTTCTAAGTCAAGTTTAAAGATTAACTAACTAGTTAAAAATCCACTTCGAAATGAAATTGGTATTCAACTTAAAGAACTAAGTTTTAAGAAGCAAAAACCCATTTTCTTTTATGAAATTAAGAAAATACAAATAATAGTTATAATAATTAAACACTTACTCGTAATAAACTAAGGATTTTTCCAACAAAGATCCATGTTTTGAAAAATTATGGATTTAAAAAAAATTATTATGAAAATAAAAATTTAAAACAAGCTATTCCTTTAATTTTCCTCATAAGTTAAAACTTAAAATGTTTTTATATACAACTTAGAATGATTCTCCTCACAACGACATAAAGTTTCATGTTTTGGAAAATAATTAGGTAAAAGAAGTTTAATATAAGGATGAATTATTCAAAAGCTCAAAATAAATATAAAACCGTGATTTTTCTATAATTGAGTTTCATATTTACAAAATCTAAGAATTTGGAGTTTCAATTATGAATCAACTTAAGAAAAATTCTATAAGGAAATATATTTAAAGTTTCATACCACCAACAAGTAAAATCGTGACTTGTAAAATAAATTATTAAATAGAATTCTTTTCAAATATGAGATGTTTGGGATTTTCAAAATATAGTGAATCTTGATTTCCTTGTTGAATGAGTCACATGTTTCAAAGCTAGCAAATTTAATCACAAGTCAAGGAGTGTCTTTTTGCTAAACTCTATCTTTCACAAAGATAGTTTACAATTTTTATTTTTAAGACAACATCGCTAAAATCATGCCTATAATATAAGCCTATGTTGTTATTAAAAAGGATTTTTCAAACTATATATATGTTTATGTGATTGCTATAGAATTTTTTTATGAAATAGAATTGAGAAAAATTACAAATTGATGATAGAATTTTTGTGCTAGAGCTGTACCAATCCGTTTTCAAACCCAGATGACTTCAAATGCTCGAAATAACCTTAGAAATAGATAAATTTTTTCAAGTAGATAGAAAACGACATCTTATATGTGGAATTTCGAGTTAAAATGAGCAAATTATGGCCATTTTAAGTTGGGATTTCACATAATCCGAATTTTGACGAAAATAATAAGATGCAATTAGAAAGTTTGAGTCGAACTTCTATGAAATAGTCATTCTGGTTTTTTTTATAGGTGATGAAGAATACGAGATTTCCCTTTTTAAGGATTACTACAACTAAGAAGATTGCAAAATGGACGAGTGGGTTTTCCCTCTTAATTCGTTACCTTACTTGTTCTTGTAGATAGTTGCACTAGATCTATAGGTACAAGCTAAAATGAAGATGTATGGGGTATAGGTTTATATGTATATGCTCTTATGTATGTATGACAATGAATGCTAAGTATATCGGAACCCACAAATGATTGTTTAAGTATATTGTTAATATTACATGATGCTTATGTGTGTATGATGTTTGTTTGATCGTCCTTAAGTATACACAAATCATACTCGACTTCAATATAAATTAAATAGACATACATTGCATCCGTCAAGTCACATGTCAAAAGATGCTACTCCTACGGGAAAAATTGGAAGGTCCAAGGCTAAGATAGCCCGTAACCATGCTCATTCTTAGGAAACTAAGGTGTGCTGGGGATACATTTCAAGGATGAACCACGCCGATCAATCGCTGAGAGTAGGGTGCGCCTAGGGACTAGCAACAAAAGATCACGAAGACAGTCAAATACCATTCCCTAACCCTTGATATGGAGGGGTAAATTCGTTCTATATATGGTCTCCAAATAACCATATATATTTGTGTAATCATGTGATTATTGCATGGTATGCATAGCATACTCGTGAAATTAATAAACTTGTTTGAAATCACGGTATGAATAAAAGGGAATATTTCACTAACCTCACTGTAAGCTTACACCCCCATAGTCTTTTGTTGAAATAGGTATGTTTGTAATTACGTTCGAGAATCAGAATATTAAGAAAATTGTTGGCGAACCTTTGAGTTCTTGTGGAAAAAGTAGAAACATAGGATAGATTTACTTTCTAAAATTTATTTATGAATTATATTATATATTAATGTTTTGGAGATATTAGGAAGTGTATTTGTGTAATCCGGAAGACATTAGCAGGGTATGCCCCTAAGACTTGTAATTAACTTTATTTATGTTAATATTAAGTATTCATTTTGCCTTATTATTCAATTATTATCAAAGTAAATTGCATTACTTTGATGCATTCCCTCTTATGTGTTGTATGTATTGTCCATGATATGAAAGCCTTTACGTGACTAAGGAAGTCATTCTTAGGCTTTAATATTGTGTACGGTGGACTGCCATGTTTAAGATACCTCTCAAGGCATGACAGGAAGTGCAGGCACTTAGCATGTCATTATTTCACATATTAATTTGGCATGTGATCTAAAATATAATATTTTTATATATCTTTAGCAACATTAATGAATAGTGTCTTGTATATATTTTTTTTCAAATAAATGTGTTATGTCTTTAGAATCTTTTCATTTTCATTGCCTCAATTGAATTAGACATTAACATGAACTAACAAATATTGTTTAACCTTAATGTATTTATTGAATTGCATGGTTCTTTTCAAATGCTAACTTTTTTTCTTTTACATTTTAATAATATTGAAGATATTAATAACTTGTTTCGATTGACTACTTGATCTTTTGTATATTAGTTATATTTTATATATAATATTAAAATTGAAATTACATTATTAATAAAATAAATAATAAATAATAGAATTATAAATTTTTTTTAAGATGAAAAGTCTAACCCATTTATTGAAAATCCTAAATATAGTGCGGCTTACCTACAGTGCTCTTTTCCTCTTTTGCCTCTCATATTATTGTTTCTTCATCTTTTTACTGTCCTTTTTTTTTTCTTCTTGATTTCAAATCATGATTTTCATACCAAGCATCACATGAAAAGGTATATTCACAACTTTAATTTTTTGTATTATTTTTCATGGAAATTCCTTTGATGTTGCTCTTTGTTCGTCTTTAATACAACTTTTCAGCTTTGTTGTAACTAAGTATGACTTGAGATTTCATTAATGTTTAATTTTTGTGTATGTTAATTTAGTTTGTACGTATGATTTATAAGTATCAAATAATTTCCTTTGGTGGCTTGGCCATATGTTAATTCCATGTGCCATTCTTGTGTATTTTAGTTTATCTTGTTCCATGAATATCCAAAATTGGGTTGGTTTTGGTTTTATGACTTTTACCACACATCCAGACTTGAATGCACTATTCCATAAGATTCGGTGAGAGAGAGTTTCATTCACTTTTAATTTGCAACTTATGCAAAAGAAATAGAAACAAATAAGAGGAAACAAGATATAGTTTTTCTTTACTTTTGTGCCATGTTGTGGAAGCTAGATTAGAAAGATATAAATTTGTATGCAAAACAATAATAAAATTTTGATACCCAAATTGAATTTTGCAAAATGTTGATACCTTGTTTACCTCAATTTGCGAAATATTGATTTCCTATTTTTACCACCCAAAATGTTAATATTTTAAATGAACTTACCCCTAAATTGGTACATTCCAGTATAGTTTATCCCATTTTAAATGTGTATTCAACATTTATTTATGCCTTATTATATTTGTTTTTCCTTTTGCTGCATTTTCATATTTTCTTTATTTTACTTCATTATCTACTCAACACCTTTTGCTTTTAAAAAATAAATGTTATTAGAAGGGCAATTGCTATGTTTGGTACCTAAATTTTGCATATTTTTGCAATTGACTTCCTAAAGTTTAAAAGTATCAATTTGACACTTAAATTTATCTTTTTTGTGATTAACTACTGAAATTTTGTCGAATATTGTGATTAGCTACCTAAATAATACTTATATTTTCAATTAGCCATCTTAACTAAGTAATATAAATAAATTTGGAATTTTGTAGGTAGTATATTAACATTTTTGAAGTTCAAGTAGTCAATGACATAATTTGTAAAATTTCATATACCAAATGTGACATTTACCCTATTGGAAACATAATAGATATCATTTTAGCATGCAATTATATAAATTGATTTACCATTCTGAAGGGGTTAAGATCTACCATTTTCACATATAATAGAATAAAATTAAATAAACATAAAAGAAGTACTAGATTCAATCTTAGAGTGAAATTGAAGACTAACGGTTTAAAGAATAAACAACTTAAGAAGAAACTATCCTACTTCCATTATAAAGGTTGGGCCTCTGAAGTTAAGTAGAGCAACAATAAAGACAAGTTCAAGACTCTAAAGAGGAAATTTTAACAAATGATCTATCTTAGGATATAAAGTACATGTACAAGTATAGGAGAGAATTTGTGTTTTATTGATTTCAAGATGAATGAATACACAATGTAGTAAGAGAATATGTATGTATACAAAGGCTAGAATCTTCACTCTATAATAATGATAAATGACTTAAACAACCTTAACATGCAATAGACTTAAATAATAAAAAACACTCAGTAATACGCCCCCTCAATCTCATGGTGCTAGTGTTGACATGAGATTGTTACAGTGATAAATGAAAGTGGACGTAGAAAGGTTATTCTTGAGGATGTTTGCATGCTAATGACGAGTGAATATATCTGACTAAGATGTGACCCTTAGCAACTTGTTCACGCATGAAATGATAGTTAATGTCGATGTTTTTTGTGTGGTTATGATGGATAGGATTCCCAATCATGTAAATAACTCCAAATTGTCATAGCATAGAATGATTAGGCGTTGGATGGAGACTTGCAATTCACACACAAGATGATAGATCCAAGTGGATTATGCAACTACATAAGCAAAGGCTCTATATTTTGCTTTAATAAAGCTTTTGGAGATAGTAGGTTGTTTCTTAGAACACCTAGAGATTAGATTTCATCCAAGAAATATGTCATAACTTATGGTAGATCGGCGAGTATTTGGACAACCAGCCCAATCAAATCAGCATAGGTAGTGAGGATATGCATAATGTGTGAACAATAGGTAAACCAAATGTCATGGTGCCGCAGAGATATCTCATAACTCACTTAGCTACCTACATGTGGTTAGTATTTGGTTGATGCAATATTGACTCAACTAACTAACCACAAAGCTGATACCTGGTCTAGCAATAGTAAGATATTGAAGAGCCCCAGTGATCTCTTAATAGGAAGTGGGATTAGGTAGTAATGAAAACCCATGAGCACTAAGATGAATGCAAGGGGACATTGGCTTTTGGATTCTTTTGCTAAGGTGCATAATATGTCGCTTAAGGATGTCATGAATAAAGTGAAGCTGGCTTAAGTGTAAACCTTAAGGTGTGTGGCTAGCCTTGACACGCAAGAAAAAGTGAAGATCCCTAAGATCCTTCATTGCAAACTATTGAGAGAGATAAGATATGTAACATGATATGAGATGATAGTTATTTCCAGTAAGAATGATGTCATCAACATAGAGAAGGAGAACAAGCATATATAAGCCTTAAAAGAGTGTGAACATAGAAGTGTCAGCCTTACTTTGACGAAATCTAACATGAGAAAGAAAGGTACTAAATCGATGAAACCAGGCATGAGGAGCCTATTTGAGACCATAAAGGGACTTCTTGAGTGTATAGACATGGTGAGGACAACGTGGATACATAAACCTAAGAGGTTGTTTCATAAATACTATGTCATTTAAGTGACCATGTTGGAAGGCATTTTTAGCATCAATTTGACGAATGGTCCATGAAGAAGAAACCGCATGAGAAAGAATAAAGCAAATGGTGGTGAATTTGGTAACTAAACTGTTTAATCATAATCAATATATTCCCACTGAGTGAAGCCTTAAGTAACAAGATGAGCTTTATAACGCTCAACCCAACTATCAGCTTTGTATTTAATGCGAAATTTTCTTATGCTACCAACAACATTTTGGTTAGGTTGAGGTAGAATAAGAACCCAAGTTTAGTTTTGAAGGAGGGAATTGAATTCTTCTTTCATGGCAATGGCCCAAGTAATGTCTCGAAGGTCTTTGGTATATGACAATACTTGAGGGAGGTTTTGTGCACATGGAAATTAAGGATAGTTTTTGGTTTTGTGATGCTAGATTGAGATCAGGTATGCATGGAGTGAGTAGGTTTACAAAGAGAAGTCGTTGTAGAGCTGGATGTTATGGTGAGAGATGATGAAGATAAAGAGTTGGATAAGGCGATAGAGGAAGAAGGAGCTATGCTAGATGGTGGGAGGGTAGGCCTAGAATGAGTGCATTTGTAGATATGAGTGATGGGTTGGGGTTCATGATAATAGATAGAAGTAGTAGAGGCAAGAGTAGAGGTAGAGTCAGGGGCACAAGTAGAGACAAGGTTAGTTGCAATAATAGAGGTAGAGTTTAGGGATTAAGGTGTTATAAGGGGAGATGGTTCAATGGGGCTTGCTTTAAGAGGAGTCAAGTTAAGAGGCAAAGGTTGGTTTGACAAGTGATGGGTAGAGATGGTAAAAAGGAAAGGGGATGGGTTAGGGAAGTATCAAGAGAGTGGACAATATTGTTATAGGGAAAAATAGCTTCATAAAAGGTAACATGACGACTGATGTAGACAAAGATCAGCAGGGGGAGTGTGATGGACAAGCTCAAATGGTGATTTGTGATTGAGTGTGGCCAAGGGTAAGCAGTTAATCGTGTAAGTGGCAATCAGGGCTACATCAACCCAAAAATGTGCATGGTGAGTTAGCATACAAACGGATGGTATGAGCAAGATCTGTAATGTGATGGTGTTTATGTTCAGGAACACCATTTTGTTAGGGAGTGTAAAGATAAGATAATTGGAGTTGGATTCATTGGCACAAAGGAAATTAGTGAAGACATTGCTTATAAATTCACCACCACCATCACAATAGAAGACTTTAATGTGGTTAAAGAAGTAATTTTCAACCAATGAATTTAATTGTTGGAAATTGGAGAAGACCTCGCTTTTGTTATGCATTGGAAATAACTAAGTAGCAAGTACAGTCATCAAAAAAGATAACATAGTAGTGAAACCTTAGATTAGATATAAGAGGTGATTGCCAAACATCAGAGTGGATAACATTTAAAGGATTCTACGCATAATGAGATAAGTGCTGAAAGGGTAAGGGAGTAGACTTGATAATGTTGCAAGCATGACAAGGATTAGAGAGAGATGAAGATGGCTTGACACTAATGTGATGAATCCTAACAAGATGATTGACGACATCCATATGCGTATGGCACAACCAAGTATGCCATATCTCTCTCGATAGGACAATGGCAAAAAGAATATGTGGGGATCTAGTAATACAAGCTTACTAGGGTAGAGATGATGTTTGGTCTACTGTTGGAGGAGAAGTTAGCCAGTCTGACAATCCTTAATACAAAGAGAGGTCTTGTCAAAATTAAAAGTGCAATTATTGTCAAAACATAATTTAATGACAAATAAGAGGTGGTACGTAAGAGAGGAACAACAAGAACATTCTTAAGATGTAAAGGTCAATCTGGTGTATGTATAGAGAGGTCACCTATATGGGCTATAGTTATGGAGGCACCATTTCCTACTGATACCTGATTAGAACCAACATGTGAGGTTAGATTAGTGAGAATACCTACATCAAAAGTTATGTGGTGCATGGCACCGGAGTTTGCATACCAGGTTACTTCACGAGTTTTATCGATGGAGATTGCAACAACTAATTTAAGTGCAGTCCCAAAGGACTTGTTGTACCTATGATGGTAGGAAATGGATGAATGTCCAGTTTTTCTACAAATCTGACAAGGTAAGAGCCATGAGTAGATGATGGTCAAGTCTAGTTTGCAGTGAGGACTAACCATACAATATTAACAACTTCATGATGCTTAGTCCATTTGTCATGATTGGATGTGATTGTGGATGCAGTAGAGTGTGAAGAGGAAGATTGAGTATGAGCAAATAGAGAGAGTATTGGTAAGTCAAAGGAGGAAGTGTAGGGAACAATAGATTGATTTCCTAGGGGATTTTAAAGGTGGAATTCAATTTTTCAGGTCAAAGGAATTTCATGTAGGTTGTTGGGTTTGGTCGAGTGAATAGCTGATTCAACTGTGTCCGATTTTAGGTTGATAGAGAGGATAACTAGACTCCGATGGAGTTCACGATGGAGATGGGCTTAATCCTTTGGTTTGGTGAGTTGCCAAGTTTAGACGTCAAACCGGGTTTGATTATGCTAACTTGTGATTCAATTGTTATTGTGTTGGAGATGACAAAAGGAGCGGTGTAGGTGGAGATTGGTTTTGTCATGTTAGAGTTAGACAGTGTAGAGATGGGTCTAAATGGAAGGTTTAATTCTTTTCTTTTTTCAAGTGTATAGAGGTATCTTTAGAGGTGATGGATGTATCCATAGTTGTCAAAATCATAATTTTACCCATATGATTATACAAGTTTACGATTTGAGGAGGCTCTTCTAAGTTGACCTTGTGTAGAATCGTTTTTTAGTAGAATCTTACGATTGCAATCGAGTCTTTATGTAAACTTGGTAGAATCTTACGATTTTAACCGATTTTATCGATTCTACCTATTCAAGTCAAATAAGCTAAAATATAAAAAATACAACTATGTTTTACAAGCTTATCAACTATTATGAATTAGGATGATGTATCTTTATTGTTGTCATTTCTATTTGGTTTCCATACTCTCTCTATCTTTTTTGCTTCCCCCCCCCCCAAAAAAAAAAAAACCCCCTATTCTATCTTTATAGAATTCATTTATGTCAATTTATAGTTATAAGTATACAAGAAAACTTATTTATTTCATTTCTATAATTAAGAATTTGATAAGTTGAAACTTTTAATTTTCCTTGAATTTATCACTTATTTCAAATGAAACAGTAGAAAATAAATTAATTTTGACTCTATTCGCTCTTTTTTCATGTATGTTATATCATCTATTAAGAGTTATGAAAAAATGAACTTAATTTCTTTATTTTTTTGGCATCTATTATGTATTGTAAGTTTTCTAAGTCTTCTATATATAAAGTTTTTCAAGCTATTTTACAAACATCGTAGAAACTTACATTTCTCCATTTCGATTCTACTAACCTCCTAGTGATTTCACGTAGATCACGAGTTTGACAACCTTAGAGTTTTTGTGTGAGTTGTCAAATGGTGGTTGAGGCTACTCGGTATAAGTTTGTCGGCTATGGTTCAAGTGTTGTGTTGATTTGACTGGAAGACTCAGCTTTGGTCAAGTGTGTGTGACATCTAGAGAGAGAGAGAGAGAGAATAAAAAGAAGACGAAGAAGAAGAAGAAGTCCCTCTTATCCCTTTAAGAAATAGGGTTTATATTAATCTTACTCTGATACCATATAAAATTATAGGAGAGAACTTGTGTTTTATTGATTTCAATATGAATGAATACAAAGTATAATAAGAGAATATGTATATATACAAAGGCTAGAGTCTTCACTCTATAATAATGATAAATGACTGAAACTACCTTAACACACAATAGACTTAAAAAGATAAAATATACAAAGTAATATTGCAAAGTAGGTAAGTGGTTTAGATGGAAGAAATTTGAAATGATAACATTAGGCAACTATGAGATAATAAGGATTATGCTTGCTTGACGAGGACAAAGATCTGAATTGTGGCCGTTTTGAATTTTGTTATGATCATGGTTAAGAAGCGACGATATATGTATTTAGTTGATTGTAATTTTGGTTAAGACCTAAGTTTTTGTTATATGCAGGTTTCTAAAGGAACAAAGAAGAAGAAACCTAATGTACAAACAATTAAGGGTATAAACTAGAGGGTTGGAAGTTGCCAAATAAAAAAGGAAAGTCTATTTCTATGTAGCTTTTATAACGCAAAGACCTGATAAGAGATTACCTATAAAAATAAAACTAAGATCAAATATAAAATAACTGCTTTGACCAAGATCTTGAAGAAGCAATTTAGCAAATCAAGGTGGATCTTGCTTGAGATTTCCAAGTCAAGATAATGTTGAATTAAGGTAATCAAGCTAAAAAGTATTGATTTGAAGATGGATTGCTAGACTAGATGGAATAACAAAAACGCAATCAAACCACGGCAATCCTTGGAAGGAGATTTCCAAAGTAATACCATATTATGAAGAAGTAGGATAATCTACAACCCGAAAAGTTCCTTTGGTTGAAGAATTAACTGAAATAAATAAATATATTTATTAATTTGCATAAGCCTATGTGGAAAATTGTTTTATTTGCTAATTTGAGAAATAAAAGATCTCTTAACCATTAGGAAATGGATTAGTAGGAAGTAGGGCTGCAAATGAATCGAATCAAGATGATACAGTATAAGTTCAAATTCAAATTTGATTTGAAATTTTAAAACTCGAATTCGGTTCGAGTTTGACCGAACTTAATATTTTAAACTCAAGTTTGACTCAAAATAAAACTACATAATCTCGACTTTGACTCGATTGCGCTCATTTAGGATCAATTCATTAGAAAATATATTTTACGACTCGATTAAACTCATTTATACTCAATTTATTAGAAAATATATTTTAAATTCTAATTAAAATAATATTAATACTTAAAATCAATTCGAATTCAATGAATTTTTATAATCAACTCAAGCTCCTGAACTAATTGAGATAAATATATAAAATTCAAGTTCAGTTCGATAAACTATTCGAATAGTTCTAGTAATCGATTATTTTTTTAATTGAACTCGTAAACATTGAGTTAAACTTGAGTAGTTTGTGAATCAATTTGGTTCATTTGCACTCCTAGTAGAGAGAGTACTTAATAAATTTGTTTGAATGAAGACAAGAGGATCATTCAATGATACGAACTCTTTCAATACCTATCCAATGTGTTTGAAATATGTAGTCTAATAGTAGGATCTCCCTAAAATTAAAGCTACATACAAAAGCTGAGGAATCAAATACATCCTTTGAAGACTAGTACACTGATTTTATGGGAAGAGTTCGATGATACGATAGGGGCCTCATCAGTTTATGAGGGAGAGGCTCTCCCATAGACCTTTTTTCTTTTCCTTCATTGTACATGTGTATAAGGGGATTCTCTCATTATTTTAGATTTATACTCTACTCTTAAGTCTTATAGAGTTTCTCTCTACCTTTGTTTTCTTGCAACAATGAATCACTTATTAGACCGAAATAATTATGATCTTGTGTAAATAACATGTGCACTGCTTTGTTTTCTGTTTCATTTCGTTTTACTAAGCGCAAGAAATTCCAAAAAACAATACGAAATAAATAAGCAATAAACCATATTAATCTATGAACATTTAGGTTTATTAATTGCTATTTTTTCCTTTTTTTAATAAGGATTTTGTTTGTACCTTTTTTTGCCCCCTTTCAATGCAATGTGTTCATTCTATTGAATCCCCACCGACTCGTTTACTATAAAGAGCCAAGGACACCCACATGCTCCCGTTCTTTTTCATCCATATTTTCAGTCCTCCAAAACATAAACTAATATATTTCTCTTTTACAATAAATAAATTAACAAGCTGACATTAATGGTCCCGTCCCAATTGTAGGCTCTTTGAGACACCTTTCTGTTGCCTCATCAATATAAGCACACCTCTCCCTTGCCCTTTTAGTTACTCATTTTCTCTTGTCTCCCTCCATTTCCAGTTGTCCTAGTTTTAGGTGGGTTTATCAGAACTTTTAGCTGATAAATCTGACCACCATTGCCACTTTACATTATTTTAACTAAGTTTGGTATTTGAAGCAAAGTTTGTAGTTCATGTAGTATTGTGTCAAGTAACTTGTTAATGGAAATTGTGAATATGAGAGAAGGAAACATGGGAAGACTTGTCACAATGGTTCCATTGTTTTTGTTAATGTGTTTTACACTGGCAATTGATGGACACGACTATGGACAAGCATTGGGAAAGAGCATTCTCTTCTTTGAAGCACAAAGATCTGGGTACTTACCCAAGAACCAAAGAGTCACTTGGAGAGCTAATTCTGGTCTCATTGATGGCAAAGCTAATGGGGTAAGTTTTAACTTTTACCCCCATTTACTATTCTATTAATTTTTTTTTTTAACTTTTCCTCTTTTTACAACGAGAAAGAATATCCGAACCTTTACATCCGTATGGGACATAATGTCCACATCGGCTAGATTATAAGGTATTGGTATCCATATTAATCCTAACGAATGCTTGTCATAATCATGGTATTAACAATTGTATCTATTTTTATAAAATGCATTATAAATTGTATTTATCATGACTAATATTAATTTGAGCGCTAGAATAACAGTAGAGATCGATATGATATCATGTTAAAAGGGATGCTAATTTTCAGGTGGATCTAGTGGGAGGCTATTATGATGCGGGAGACAACGTTAAATTCGGGCTGCCTATGGCATTCACAATAACAATGATGTCATGGAGCATCTTGGAGTATGGGAAGGACATGGCTGCTAGTGGAGAACTTGGACATGCCCTCAGAGCTGTTAAATGGGGCACCGACTATTTCATTAAAGCTCATCCTCAACCCAATGTTCTCTATGGAGAGGTACAACTACAAAAACATAGCATTACCTCATTAATCTGTGTTTCTCTGATCTTCTTTGTTTTGGTGGGCTTAAACACCGGTTAGAATCGGCAAATATACATAACAAATATATAAAACTCACAGGGTAGTCATAAAATCGGCAAAAAAAAAGAAAAAAGAAAAATATATAGATATGACATAAATAAAATACCGGTAAAGCATGTATGATTTGTGTGAAAATGAAAAAGAACATGAAAACAATATAACTTTAAAACTAACTTTCAAAATAGGTGTAGAAAACGCATCTTGCCTATGTAACCTATAAATAAATTTTGTAAAGTAGGCGCATGTTATATAAACAAATAACTAGATTGAAAGTATACCTTCAAAACTTTTTTTTTTTTTTCCTCGTTGCTGGTAAATGTTATAAGTTTGATTTAGAAAGAAGGCAAATGTACAAGATGAGTTTTTATGATTTCATTTGTATTAAAACCGTATGTTATAAAATGTATTTCTAGGTTAAGGCGCATAGAGGATATGCGTTTTCAACCCTTATCTGGCAATAAATTTTAAAGCTCTATTATTTTCTGATTTTTTTTTTCTTTTTAAATCCCTATTACAGTACAAAGGCCTAAAACACACAAGAGCCTTAAATGTGATCAAATGATTCTTCCATATGGAATCTATGTTGTCCTGCTTATACGTGATAAAATTAATTGTGTCCTATGGACTGTTCCTCGTTCTGTCCTATTGTATGGAATTTTCATCCACATGTGTACAACGTAAATTTGAAACACTTGTGTTGTGTGAGTCTGTTTTTTCATCAAAAAACAAAAGTTTGTGTTAACGTTTTATGCGATGTGGTGTGCTATGCGACTAGGTGGGAGATGGAAATAGTGACCACTATTGTTGGCAAAGGCCAGAGGATATGACGACCGACAGGAGGGCCTATAAGATCGACCCGAGTAATCCCGGGTCAGACCTTGCCGGAGAAACTGCCGCTGCCATGGCTGCCGCCTCTCTAGTCTTCCGCCGCTACCTCCCGGCATACTCTAGGGTGCTCCTCCGCCATGCCCAACAGGTTTGCCAATTATTATTATTATTATTATACTGGGGTTTAAATATAATTAAATTGTTAAGCTTCTGCTAATGCATTAAATGGTCTCTTAAGTTCAAATATATAAAATTGGCGGCATAATCACTGAAGATGAGGACATTTCAAAGTTTCCAGGGTTTGGTTGCAAAATTAATTAGCAAAATTTGAATTATTTATGTTGTCGCAAATTTTTAAGAAGATGTGACATAAATAAAATAAAGGTGATTGATGATTGAGCTAATTTTTAATTTTTTAATATCCTGTCGCATTCATTATTGCTTTAAAATTAAAAACAAAGACTTTTGAGTGGGCTACAAAAGGAAAGCATAACATTAAATTATAAATGTCGGGATATATATATAATTTGAAGCTAAATTGATTATATAGACTCCATCACAAAGCAATATGTATTATTTTTCAAACGATATATAGTAAACATAGGCAGTTTATAAATTGAGACAATGGCAGTTCTATCATAATTTAAATACATTAATGAATTTTATACGTATACTTGCATTTAAAAAATTTAATTTACACTTTTTTTATTAATAATATGCATAGTAGTTTTTTTTTTTTTTTTTTTCTCAAGACACATACTTAGATATCGTCACAGTTTTGGAACCGAACCGAATTGGTACCGAAACCACCGGTTGCAGGTCTTAAAATTAAGGAATTGAAACTTGAATCATCTCTCATGATTCTGGTCCGGTTCCATGGAACCGCCGGTCCTGGTTCCTGTTTTGGAACCGTGAAACCGTCTTTTTTAAATAAAAATAAAAAAATAATTTTTAATTTTTAATAAAATAAATTTTAAAGTCAAAATAATTGTTGGATCTAAAAGTATTAAATTAGTTAACCAAAATTTTTTAAAATTTATTTAAAATGCACATTAATATGTATACAAATACATTCAATATCAATTATAGTTAATATTATGGTATTGTAAAATACTTTAGAAAATAAAAAGAAAATTACAATGCAAAAAATAGTCCCATATTATTAAAAAAATGAATTTTGCTTTTAGGAAAAGTTTATTTAAACTAATTATGTATAATTTTAAGTTATGTTTATTTGTGGTGTTGATAATAACATATTAAATATTGTGAATAAGTAATGAATTTTACTATTAATATGAAATAATTTAAATATATTAATAATTATATATTTAATATTATTTTTATTTTTTAATAGAACCCGGTGGAACCGAGGCTAAAGAACCTCCTAAGAACCATGAAACTGACGATTCCATAGCTAGTTTTGGAACTGACCAACTGGTTCGGTTTCGGTTCTAGAACCACCAGTGACGATTCTGGTTTGGAATCGAACCGTGTCTATATCTATACATACAAAATGAGTACTTGTTTCTATAGTATAAATTAAAGAAAAATAATTTTATTTTACTTAAGTTGTGATTGGTAATTTTGTAAACAATGGAAAGGAGTGGAAATGAATAGAAGGAAAAATGATGAAAATGAAAACGTATTGAATCTTTATTTTATATTTGATAATTTATGAAAGAAATGAAAAAAAAAAAAATACAGTTAGAGATTCACAAAATTATTCTTATATTTAATTTTAACTTTTAACTCAACTGTTTTTCCCTTCCTTTTTGAGGCCATTTAGGCAATTTACATAATCATTAACTTTTTTTAGCTGCTTAGCAGGCCAAAAGGGGAAACACTTCTCTCCATTTTCGTTGCATTCGTCGGTTTAATTGTCTATCCTTCCAAACACTCGTCTTCCTTTGTATTCTACTGCCTTCCATCTTTTTCTATAGATTCCACCGATCCAAACACAACATTAAATAATCAAGGCTAACTCAATACTTTCAGTAAGAAATAGGTTCGACGTATGCTAACAATAGTACGAAATCATATGACTAGGAGAGGGTAAAACAATTAAAAAGTAGATTTTAAAAAATAAATGCTTCTTGGCCTGTATCTGTAAATGGTATTATGAGAAACCAATTAAAAATATATTAATTATACTCGATTTCATATGAGCCAAAGAGAATAGATCTGGTGAGAACAAGTAGTTTTTTGTTTTGCTCTGTACAATTAAATCTTAATTTAGCATAGTTAACGACCTTATTACCGTACAATTTCCTTTTTTTTTTTTTTTTAAGATACATGTAATAGTAGAATCAGATCTTGACCCTCCACTTGCTGAAATCACCGATTGGGTCCTAGCTGTTTTCATTTGTTTTATTCGTTTAAGCGGACCGCTCCGTCCCACATGAAAAATGTACCCAAGCGTTCACTTTATGCGTACTCCGGTGACACCCGTGTCCATATTCTTGTGAGCCGGACGGCACGGATACTCTGTTGATAGTCGGGGACCTCGGGTTACGTTAGATAAATAAATTTTGAAAATTTTTCATATTTCTAAGATTACTCTTAGGGTTAATGTAATTTTTAAATGTTTATTCCATCCTATTCTAATCATTTTGACATCATATTTTTATCATTTCAAATAAATATTTATAAAAAAAATCGATAAAAAACTGATAATTTATGTATAAAATGACAAATACGATACTGATAAGTTACAAATACAATCCATATTAACCATCTAAACTTTAAAAATTTAGTAACTATTCAAAGTATCTATGTTTATTAATAACAAAATTAGCTCAATTTACTCAATAAGTTTTAAAAAAATTTCATATTTATTAACAATTTGATTGCTTCTTTGTCTGATTTTCTTTTTTATTTTTTTATTGGCTACCAAACACATGGCACTTCTCTATTCATCCAAGACATTACTTCGGTAAAAAATTGGCTTTATTGGTTAAGGTAACATTAGTGAAGTAAAATTTTTCATTGAGCATTTTTTAAATTTAAGTAATTAATTGTATATTTGAAAAAACTTGAAGTATCAAATGCAACCCTAACGCTTATTTTAAATTAGGTAACCTTATTAAACCAGTAAAGTGTTTTTTTTTTTTTTTACACGGAACCAATGTTAAAATTTTTTAACCAAACATCTCAAAAAGCAAAATTTTTCTTTCAATATTTCACATATTTGCCTGCGCTGTGTGGTTGGCATGAATCATTACGTAGGATCCATCAAAATTTTCCCTTTTCCCCTAACTTTCACAGAAGATAAATTCTCAAAGTAAGACCAGAACACAGATGTCCTTGTCTTGATGCATGAAAAATAGCTATAGTACGTAGTTAAAGATCTTGAAATTTGCTGGATCCGCTTGATAATTTACATGGATGATGGAATTCTTTTGTCTTAATAACTACACATTTCCTAATTAAAGTAAACTTATATGACCTTCATAGTATTCTATAATAATATGATTATTTAAAGAAATTTATATTCAAAATATAAAGTCAATGATGCAGTTGGATTTTAATTTCAACATGTAAGTTGGATTTCGGAGGCTTCTCAATTCAATCAACTAAGAAGATTCCACAAAAAATTAGACGTCCTTGGGTAAACAAGTTATTAGATCAAGTGGGTTATTCTAATGTCAAATATGATAATAATATATTTGAAATTGAAGAGGAGATTGACCGACCAGCAGATAAATTTATATTTTCCCAACATAGTTATTGGTTTTAGATAAAATTTTCCTTTGGTTATTTGTTATCCTATGTTGCTAATATTACATATATATTTATATATATAATATATATATATATTTGCTTTCAGCTATTTCAATTTGCAAATAAATACAGAGGCAAGTACGACAGTAGCATCACTGTTGCTCAGAAGTATTATAGATCCGTCAGTGGATCCAACGTAAGTTATTCTTCTCACTACGTTTGTTCCTTTCTCAATTTTGGCATATTGAATTTACATAAAAAAATTCAATTTAATATTTAAATTTTCACATAAATAATTAAATATTTAATTAAATGTTTCATAGTTATTTTTACTGCATCACTAACTTTATTAATGAAGAGACAATCATCTCACCAAACAAAGTAAACGATATTAAAAAAATAGTAAATATAGTAAAAAAAGTAATTAAGTATTAAATTGATTATTTTAAAATTTAAGAACCAAATTGAATATTTTTGTGAAATTCATATATTGAATTTCTATGATATTTGATATGATTCCATCACAAGAGCAATGATACATTAATGTATGAAAATGCAATCCCTATATACCTATAAACAAAAGTAAAAATCCACTGGATGCATGAATTAATTGTTAAATGAGATGACATGTAATTGACATAAACATCTGAGAATTAATCCCGTAATTTTACATGAATTAATGATTCATAATCTGGTTTTCATACTTTGGTATGCGTAGGATGAACTGCTGTGGGCAGCAGCATGGCTATTCCAAGCAACCAACAGCCAATATTACTTGAACTACCTTGGAAATAATGGAGATTCCCTTGGTGGAACTGGCTGGGCGATGACTCAATTTGGCTGGGATGTTAAATATGCTGGTGTTCAAGCTCTTGTTGCCAAGGTATATATCCACTTTATCGAACATCTCACTTAAAATTCAAGTATGATGCCCACGACCTCAATTTTACATACACAGTGAGATTTTAGTCCTAAACCGAGGTTTAGATGACGTTTAGTTTAGTCATGATTATAATTTAATGTTCTAATAGAGCCATAAGATATTTTTCTAAAAAGATTTTCCTGTGTTTTTCAGTTCCTAATGCAAGGTAGAGCTGGACGCCATACTTCTGTATTTGAGAGATACCAGCAGAAGGCAGAGTATTTCATGTGTTCCTGCCTAGGCAAGGGTACTAGGAATGTACGAAGGACTCCTGGAGGTCTCCTTTATTACCAAAGATGGAACAATATGCAATTTGTAACGAGTGCATCATTCCTAATGACAGTGTACTCCGATTATCTCACTTCATCCCGAAGAAATCTACGGTGTGCCGCCGGAAATTTCCCGCCTTCCATGCTAATTTCCTTTGCAAAATCCCAGGTTAATTGTCCATTATCATACATTAAACTATGAAACTTGATCTTAAACACATGTAGTGTCTCTGCCTACCTAATATTCAAATGTTGTTTTGATGTTGTAACTTTGGCAGGTTGATTATATTCTTGGTGACAATCCAAGAGCTACAAGCTACATGGTGGGCTATGGAAACAACTTCCCAAGAAAAGTTCACCATCGTGCTTCATCAATAGTATCCATCAAGGTTAGCCCAACATTCGTCAGCTGTAGAGGAGGATATGCAACTTGGTATAAAAGGAAAGGAAGTGATCCTAACCTCCTCGTCGGCGCTGTGGTTGGTGGTCCTGATGCCTATGACGACTTCGCTGATCAAAGAGACAACTATGAGCAAACAGAGCCTGCTACATATAACAATGCTCCTCTACTTGGTGTATTAGCACGGTTAAAGGGAGGCCAAAGTAGATTTAACCAGCTCTTTCCAGGTATATATACTGGCCATTGAAAAATTTAAGAATTCTGATGCATTTATTGCTTTTATGAGCACATTCTTAAGCATGTTTCTAATCTATACTACTTGTTTAGTTATGGTTGCAGCCCCGGTAGCCACCCGACCGACTCTAACTCCCGGTACCTTCTACCTTTGCAATATTTCTTTCGATCTAAGAGCTCATTGGAATCATCAATAGGTCTTCAAGGTGAAGGTACTAACAAATTTTACTAGCTTTGCAGTTGCGATTTCGAGTCCTATTTCAATCAAGCAGAAGTTGACATCCTCATGGAGCCATGATGGAAAAACTTACAACAGATACTCAACAATTGTAACCAATATGTCCAACAATACCTTGAAACATCTCGAGCTTTCGATATCAAAGCTCTATGGCCCTATATGGGGTGTCACAAAGGCCGGTGATACATACATTTTCCCGTCATGGATTCAGTCACTGCCTGCAGGGACAAGTTTTGAGTTTGCCTACATCCATTCTTCACCCGAAGCAGACGTTTCGGTCTCAAGCTACACATTGGTGTAGCGTCAAACCGTAACAACTAAAGACTTTTTGTAAGGTTCATTGTAAAAGCAAGAAATTCGAAAAAAGCAGTTTCTGAAGATATCTCATCTTCTTTTCAAACCGTTTCGTTTTGGGTGTTAGGTATGCCGAGTTTGACTAGGGCTGTATAATTGAAGGGAGAAAGGAGTGAAGGGACAAAGGCAAAGCGGTGCTCATCCTCTGTTCTCTCTATTTCATAACTAAAAACGAGGCAAAAAAAAGTGAAGGGGAGAAGTTTTATTGTAGAATAGAACTTATCTTGGAAGGTTCAAAGGAATCTTCTATACCTTAGTGCTCCAAGGAAGCAGTTGTTTCAGCTTTATGTTGTGATGTTGTAATTTTTGCAACTTTTCTTGTTTCTATATGAAAAGTGTTTGTTTCGTGCTTCAATTTCTTTTCACCTTGTTTGCATTGCTCCAATAGGATTAAATTCTTCAGAATGGGCGTTGATAAGCAGATAACTTTAGCCTATGTTTATAAGACCATCATTTTTTGTGCATCATAAATCATAGTTTCTGGTTCGACCTACTGATATTTTTTTTTTTTTTGGGTTCTTTTCCTTCTCTTTCTTTTTTCCTTTTGATTTTCAAGCAAAAGGGAATGAAACTTTGTCTCATGTAGATGTAATAATCTAATTTCAATTGATATCACATTCGTGCCACATGAGTCTTGTAATATGTATGAAATATCATGATAAAGACACAATATAAGTAAAGGAGTTTTATAACATCATCCTCACTCTTCTTAACTAAAGTTTGAACATTTCATCTTCTTCTAATCTCAGTTTAAATGAAGTGTAACTAAATATTCATAAACTGTTAAGCTTAATTACATCCATCAAATCATCTTGATGATTAGCGATGAAATTAAACTTATTCATTTTAGCGTAATCCATAATAAGCTTATATGGATATAATACAGTGGTATCTTATAGTCAAATTAAAATTACCAAAAGTTTTAGGAGACACTTTCTATTACTTTTTTTCGAAGTATTATAAGTTACATTTGGTGGTTGAACCATGCGCAAATTTTTGTTTTCGGTTGACTTTTCTGTTTTTCTCGCGTAAACGTTCTCAACTTGATTTCTGCCACGATGAGTTGTATAATCAAAAATATAACTAAACTAAATTTAGGGTAGGGAATCCGTTTCTTTGCCATCTCTACATATGATAATGAGAAGTAAAATCAAATCATGCAACCATAATAATTTCATTTATATATTTATTAGATGTGTTTCAATGATTGAAATATTCATTCAAGTTACTTCATATAAAAAATAGGACAAGTATAATCTTTTCTTATGAATCTCCTAAATGATCGTCTTTAACTTGTTTGAACAACTGTCGGCAAATAATAATAACAATAATAAATTTTTTTAAAAAAAAAATTAGAGAATGGAGATCGAGTGTAAAGAAAATCCATCATGAATATCATGCCATCAAAAACATAATAAAATATAGGGACGGACCCGTGGTGGACCCGATAACCTAAAGACAATAAACTGCATTCTTGTCCCTCTTATCCTTGTGGATAACGACATGAGCATATGTGGCTTTAAATGTTTCATGTTCATGCCACGCATACTTGGGGACACCAGAAACATTCAATTTGCTATTAATTTATTATTTATTGAGGTGATTTTTCTGCCCAAGATTTATCATCCCTGCTGATAATTTGATTTCTCTCTTTTATATATCTTATTTGAAATTTATAGACATTTTAGTTGTAGTAGTTAAATATCCATTGTCCTTTTATACTAGTTAAATACTTTTCACGTTTGAATTTATTAGAATCCAACTTTAAAACTATAGCTTATCATATTCATAATTTATCAATAATTTACTTAATGTGTTGGTCACAAAAGAATTGGTATACTTAATGTTACGTGAATCGTGACAGCATCATATCTAATATATATAAACGAAATGTCTAAGAAGTGGTTAACTACTTTAACTTATTTTAAGTGTTGCAATGATTTTGGGCTTCGCTTCGAAGGTAAAGAAGGCTTGCTTATTAATTAAAATTAGGTTATGAGTATGTTGACGCTAACAAACAATATGCTTACACAATTAATGCATCAATTGCAACTCAAGAAGTACCCCCAGCTCATTAAAGATTTATTTTTCAATTTTACCAAATTAAAAGTGTGTCTCTTGCCCCCACTAGCATACAAAAGGGCTTATTCCGCCGACCCTTAAGGTTTATTAATAATTTTATGATGACTCAAAATTTCAAAAAGCAAAAGGGGCAAGTCTCCTACACAGAACTCAACAATTGTTTTACAATTTGCTTTTAAGTGGCAATACAAGTGCTCGTGACTTGGCATCTTGGATTAATGGAAGAGACAAAATTACTCCCAATCATTTCTCACATTTTAGACAAGGGTGTAAAGCAAGCATTTAGGAATCAGCACAAAGTGGAGAAGCGGGAACATAAACCATATGATGCTTCTAACTTTGAAGATGTACTAACCTGTTATCCCTTACTCCTTAAATAAAGCTATTGCAACCCAATATTTCCATATTACTTATATAAAGCTATTACAGCATTTAATTAATCGTAAAATCAATTTCATAAAAAATCTCTATTAAAAAAATAATAGTCATTGTTTACTCAAATTTATGAATGGCAACTTAATACTAAAAATGTCATTTTTTTCAAAATACGATTACTA
Source organism: Combretum micranthum (assembly GCA_024138025.1). Classification (NCBI taxonomy): domain Eukaryota; kingdom Viridiplantae; phylum Streptophyta; class Magnoliopsida; order Myrtales; family Combretaceae; genus Combretum; species Combretum micranthum. The sequence goes on from JAMXBD010000183.1 coordinate 877,854, forward strand.
TATAATAAACAAACAAATAAAAGTTCTATTATAGCTTTATTTTATTCCTCCATAATAGCAATTTTTACAATAGAAGTAAAGTAAACAAACAATAAGCGAAAAGCATCACTAAACCAACCCTTGAAGCACACAAAGTGAGAACCTCTAAACACCGGTGCTTCCACCAATGTAAATAATGAAGGAAAACTAGTGACTAAACTAGATGAGATAATTCAACCTAAACATATGCATGGTCCTATTTCAAACCGGAATCATCACCAGCAATTCTAGAACCGAAATCAAAACGATTGGACGATTCTAGAACCAGCTATGAAATCATCGATTTTATGATTCCTAAACAATTCTTTGACCTAGAACCAATGAAACAATTGGCCGATTCCAGAACTAGCTATGAAATCACCGATTTCATGGTTCCTAGGAGATTCTTTGGCCTAAAACCAATGGAACCGATGGTTTCATCCGATTCCATTGAAAAAAAAATAAAAATAAAAATAAAAATTAAATATATAATTATTAATATTTAAAATTATTTCATATAAATAGTAAAATTTATTACTTATTCATAATATTTAATATGTTATTATCAACAACACAAATAAACATAACTTAAAATCATATATAATTAATTTAAATAAACTTCTCCTAAAAACAAAATTCATTTTTTTAATAATGAAACTATTTTTTGCATTATAATTTTCCTTTTATCTACTAAAGTATTTTCCAATCTCATAATACTAACTATAATTGATATTGAATATATTTGTATACATATAATTGTGCAATATCAACAAATTTGTAAAAATTTTAGTTAAATAATTTAATATTTTTAGATCCAATAATTATTTTGACTTTAAAATTTATTTTATTAAAAAATTAAAATTTATATATTTATTTTTATTTAAAAAAATGATTTTGTAGTTTCAAAACCGGAACTAGAAACCGGCAGTTCCATTGAACCAAACCGGAAACCGTGAGAGAATGTTCCGGTCCGGTTCCAATTCCAGTTCCTCAATTTTAAGACCCGAAACCAACATTTACGATTCCAGTTCGGTTCGGTTCTGGAACCGTGACGATGTCTAATTCAACCTACTATCCAATGTTAAACAATGTAAAGACACTAGAACCTGTTTCCAATCACCTCTGTACCTCACGACTTTTCTTAAGGAAAAAAAAAAATTACAAATACACACACACACCCACGCACATATATAAAAATAAAATAAAACGAAAGAGAGAGAGATTACATATATATAAGTAAAATAAAATGAGTGAGAGGGAGAGGAAAAGAGGAAAAAAAAAACAGCAAAACTATGGTGATGAGCATTGGCAATGTGATGACAATCGAATGAAATAATAACATGATATAATTAGAATGTGCCTGAGGCTGATTAGCCACCGTAGATTCTCGAACATCAATATTCATCTATATGGAAAACTGGTAAAACATGTAATTATGACTTTTTAGCTTGCTCACCATCCAAGCTTAAGTTTAAATAATGTCAACTGGTCCCACTAAAAAAATCTTTAAAAAAAAAAAATCAAGTTCGGTATTTACAATCGCTAGTATGGAGATGGAACAAACCGAAACCTGATTATGCTCATGCGCTTGGCTTCGCACTCTTGTACATCCCATCAATGACGCTCTGCAATAAATTTACACTCAATTAAAGTTACAACAGGGACATTGATTAAGAAATTGTCAACTTTCAGGTTGGGTGGGTCATAGTTGTCAAAATAGCAAGTCAAATATTTAATTTTACAAGTTTATCATTTTTTTAATTATTCTTAATTAAATCGATGAAAAAATGTCTTAAGTGCAAACTTTATATAGAATTATGAATTTATGTGTACGATTCTATATGTTTATGATTTTACCAGTTTTGCATATTTTTATATGATTCTTACTAATTCTGTGCATTCTAGTTAATAATAAAATCGTGATTTTGCCAACCATTTGTTTCTACTTTTGACAGTTTAAAACGCACCAACTGATCAGATATAACTGTATGAGATTTCATCTAAATTAAACTAACCTGATAGTGTTTAAGCAACTGGGGCCTCTTCTTTTTAAATGTAGGAGTAAGAAGGTCACGCTCCATGTCAAAGGGCACCGGATCAAGGTGTACAGCTTTAATGAATTCAAAACCTTTCAACTGCAAGGAAAGTGAGCCACCCCATCAATTATTTATAGAGGTTGAGTCATTACAAACCAAAAATAAACAGGAAGCCAAAAAAATACCTTCTTTTCTTTTCCAATTTTTGTGAGCTCTCCAAGAATAAACTCTTTAGCTTTAGGATTTTCACAAAGAGAGCTGAAATCCCCACTAATTCCATTCCCTGCTGCCCACCGTTCTAGCGCTTCTTTGTTTGGATTAGCCACAGCAACAAGGAAAGACTCAAAGCTGTTTCCATATACCCATATCTAAAAAAGAAAGTCAAGAACCGCTGAAATTCAAGCAATCCCCATAAATTCATTCAACAGAAAAATCAGACGCTTGATAAAATTGATTGCTTTTGTCATATAATCATCCTGTACAACCGCTTCAATCATCATATCGAGGAGACAGAACATAAAACTTAATAATTTTTTCAAGAAATGTAATGAATAAAATAAGGTATCACCTCTCAAAAATTATACAAGAGCAGTACCACAACAAACGCTGCAGATTAGGATAACAGTGTGCAGTTAGCAGTTGCCTCAAGGAAACCAGATCAACCAGGTGAATCAATGAGGTAATCATCAACTAGATTTTGAGTTCATTACATGGAAAGTGTCTTTTCGAAAATTTTTGACATTCTCTATAAGCATAGACTCTATATTATCATAGTATTCTCAAATGGATGTAGTTGTTACTCAGATTTACACAACAAGGACCTCAAAGAAAACTATCCTTCTTGGTGAGTAAAAGCTCTTAATTTAAACAAGGAATGTAAAGCACTATCTACATGCATGAGTATTTAATGCAAAGCATAGAAATTTCAGGACAAATAAGATGAAATGCTTTAAATATGGCCATGTCATAGCAACAATTCTAACTCTTCCAATGCTAAAAACTTGTGGCAAATGCTTACTGAATCAATAGCACTAGCAAAAGAATAGATGTTCTCAAGGTTTTCGACAGCTACATATTCTCCTTGAGATAGCTTGAAGATGTTTTTCTTACGGTCAATGATCTTCAAGCTTCCATCCGGTTGCCATTCGCCCACATCACCTGATAAAAAGTTTATCAAGAAAATTTTCAGCAGTCAAGCTTATTAATTTTCAACTCATTCTAAAAGAAGATGAATTGGAGTACCAGTGTGAAACCATCCATCCACCAAAACCTCTTTGGTCAGATCTTCACGCTTGTAATAACCAGAGAACAAAGTATCTCCCCTCACACAAACCTCCCCACGTGGATTTTCAGATAGAGCATCATACCCCATTTCAGGAACAGACTCTAAGCACACATCAACATTAGGTACAGGAGGCCCTACAGTGCCAAGTTGTGAGTGTACGTGTGGTATTGATACAAATGTCCCCGCACAGGTTTCTGTCAGACCTGTACATAAGCATTATAATTTTTAGAGTGGTGACAAATATGACAAGATGAAAATGATGTTCTTTTAGGTAACATTTATTTCTAAATTAAACATTAAATCACAATGGCAAATTCTAAATTTAAGTCTCCAAGGATGTATAAAAGTAACTAATAAATGCCTCGGCCTACCCTTTTGACTAAAGCATGAAGGAGAAAAGGAATACAATTGTACAACCTTAAATTTATAAATGGCACTTCTATTCAAGTATTCATGCAGTATCAACAGTAAAGATTTTGAAAAAAAAAAAAAATCCCTGCCTGGACACCAATTAATGGCTCACTCCACACACAAAAATACTTAAGGATTGGAAAAAAAAAATGAAAAAAAAACAAATTCCTAACTAACAAGAAGTAGATACACAAGATGCATACCATATCCCTGTAGAACATGAGAGCATGTCACAACTCGTAGGAAACACTCCACTTGGGGAGATAAAGGGGCTGCTCCTGATAGGATGAGACGTACTTTTCCACCTAATCCTTGTTTGACCTGTATTTGGCAACAAGATTAAAAAATGAGAAGGAGATCAATGCGAGGAGCAATCCACAGAGAGAACAAGTGTGATTGTTGGAACAGGCTTGCTCATATGGCAGGTTCACATGTTTGCGCTGATAGATGTGTGTTGTGTGGGTGATAGGGTATTTAAGTGCACATGCATGCAGGTAAACACATTTCACCTTCTATTTGTACCTTTTTTCCTTTGTTTCTTTGGTATGCCAGAATTTCTAAAATTGAAAGCTTACTCTAGAGAGGAAATTTCAAATCAATAATTTGTTCAGATGTGTCTGCATGTCTCATCACTTCCACACATGCACACATGCAATGAGTGAAGCATTTGAAATGGTTACAGAGAGGAGTTGGAAAAGACAATAATTCTGTGCACTCATCACCTTATTGAAAACAACTTTGTCAAATATTGGTGCTGCCTCTGCATGTTTACTTCCCCTCTGCAAGTTCCACAATTTGCTGCACAAGTATAACAGGGCTATCATAAATCAATAACATGCAATCTACCTTCTCACAAGACAAACTAAACTACATCGGCAAATTATTTAACGTGCTCATGATCTCATCTTGTCTCTTCCTATATCCTACAGCATTTTCAAGACAAAAGATGACTCAAGGTCAGGATTCAGCATGGGCATGACTTCTCACGTACAAATAGTTTTAACAGTTAATACGAAAATTTGTATACATGAATGGAGGATAAAAGAAGAAAAGCAGAAAATCCTTATAAAAATCACATAGATTTACTGATCTACAAGGACATACAAAAAGAAAGAAAGGATATACATGCATATAATCAACATATATTCAGTCATGATTCAAGTGTATCCAGCAGGCAGTAAACAGAGTTGGAGGGATGCAGGGATTTTTTAAGCATCATGCAGAGGGAACTCTCTAAGTTTTTTACAATACATTAATATTTAATTCAACAAATGAGACAATTCTTGGACACAACTTACTAATGATATGCAAGATTAAACACTGCGCCTTTGAGAAACCCACCAGAAGAAATCTTCTGATTTAAACCTGTAAATACGAATATTGTATGTCAACTGGGTTCAGATTTCACTGAACTTCTGAATATGCATATCCACTACAAAGTAAAAAAACTCACCTGAATAAACTCGATCTAACACGCGAGGAACAGCACAGAAGATGGTTGGTTTTAGCTCCCCAATGTCCTCAATCAATAATTTAACATCCTGAACAAGACAGTGCATTATCAGCCAACATCCGTATCACTTCCTCAGGTAAAATAATTAGGTCAGCAACTCACCCCACGCCAAAATCCAATTGAGGCACCATGGAATATAAAACATTCCTCAATCACCCGGTCAAAAATATGTGCCAAGGGAAGATATGACATATATACATCCTTTTGATGTAACTGTTGCAAAACTCAAAATAAGCAATTAGATATAAGTCATTTTTCCATATATAAGCAGCAACATCAACAAAATGAGCTCACTTTTTCAAACCAAATAGAATACTCATTGTCACCAGAAAGAGAATTTCAAGGGGACAAGTAAATCACCTGCTCATTCACACTTTCCAAAAAGCGCCTTACACCAGCAATGAGGTAATGATGCTATTGTTTGAAATCAGAACACCTTTTGGGTCACCAGTTGTTCCACTAGTATACATTATTGTACATATGTCGGTTTTCTTTTTGACAGGAAGCTCAAAATCCTTATTGTCACCCTGGAATTTGAAAATAAAAAGGAAGCTCTTGTTAAAGCAAATAACCTGTGGAAAAATTTGCACTGCAAAAGGTATCATCTCCCAATTTGGGTAACAACTATTTAATAGTAGTTTGCACGATGTATCCATATGTTTATCTAGAAACCTATATTCATGTAAACACGGACCATTGTTTCTGCAATCATTCACATCTTCAGCGGATGTTTTGGTTCCAATAACAGCTAATGTTACAAGTATGGCCAAAAATACATTAACCAAAGCCCTACACCATTTGCACGAACACATATATGACCTCAACCATGAGGATTTTCACGGTATCTAAGTTTAAAGGCTCTTCAACAAAAATGATTGAACCATTCACTCTTTACAAGCTTGATTTATAATGTTTTTCTACATATTTATTATTCCTTTTTTGTCAACAATGTTAGCACGAAAAACACAAAAGATGCAGAACATACTGATATATAAATCACTTTCAGATATATTCTCCATCAATTCAAAACGTCGATCAAGAATTACTCTCTAAACACATAATACTTCATACAATTAGCACCCATTACAGACCCTTAACTCCATTTTCTCACAATTTCCATAACTACATGCTCACATATGCTCCACTCAGGAAATCTTCCAATTGTCATGTTCGGTGAAATTGCTATCTAACTATAAGGGAATAAATAAGTAATTGAAAAAAAACAAAAAATCAACCACGTATTGGCATTCATAAATTTGGTGGATCTTCATTAAACTTCAATTTAGAGAAATACAACATAAAACCACTGTGAATCTTCATTAAACTTCAATTTAGAGATACAACATAACGCCACTATCAACATCAGAGGATTTTAGCCATCACAGTTAAACTTTTGAAGCATGATTTCTCAAAAATCATATGTTAAACTTTCATTACGATACAGTCTTGTCTAAAAGAGGTCAGGAGGCATGACACCAGTGGTGGTCATACATAGCAAACCAAAAAAGAAAGGTATGGTAAAAGCAAATCAGTACAGTTATATGGACCAGACCAATGTTCACAAAAAGCCTCCTCAAGGCTGATTTGCTTCCACTAAAAGCAGAAAGCAATTCTTAGAATCAATCTTTAATGAAAGCCCAGAAATAGAAGAAGTTGGAGGTACACAATCATAAAGAAAACAGAGATATAGAGAAGAGGCTCACCAGTTTCAAAAATTCATGCCAAGAATATATAGCAACCCCAAACTTCGCAGCCTCTTCTCTTTGTCCAGATGTTACCTCACCAAAGCTTATAATTGCTGCAAGATGAAGAAAATAGATATAATGATCCATCTAGTAAGAGGCACTTCTGAAAAGCAAATGATCACACTGTACAACATACTTTTTAAGAATTCTGCTGCCTTGGGAAATGCTTTCAACAGCTGACATTAAAAGATAAAAAAAAAATTATTAGCAGTTGATTAATATTGACATTACCAATCAATATTTTCACTGCCATCTGTTTTCTGTCACATGAATACTAATGCAGCTGCAGCTAAAACCCATTGATAAAGTAATAATAGCATTTGCGGAGTCATCATAAAATAATAAATTATGTATCATTAGCCAAAGTTATTAGGTGTGCTTCTGAACAACGTAAGCCCATCATGAAATATTGCTGACACTTTCAATGATGAGGAAAATGTAAAGGTTAAACAAGAGGCCTGTACCTCAGGGATTTTTTTCTCATCTACAAAAGCTATTGAAACCTCTGCATGGCAGATTATGAATTCCACAGCACCAGCACCTGTACATTAAAACATAAGATCATTATATTCTTTTTAAAGAACAGTATTAGCATAATATATGAGCAATTCCAACATCCAATTAGAGGCTACAGAGAATACAACATGCAATGAATAAAAACGCTATCTCTATGGATAGTTTGAATGAGAGACAGATTATGAAAGCAAACAGCAATAATCCTGGCATCAAATCGTAAGACAATCCAACTGCAGCAATAGCAAAAGAGCAAGCTAAAATTACCAAGACAAGAAGTGCATACCTAAAGTATCATATAAGGGCACACAGTATAACCCATGAGCATTACAAGCCTGCAATTTTTTTTCATGATTAGAAAGGGTAAGAGCAAGCTAAAATTACTAAAGAAAAGGCATGATATGTTGGATTTTTATCTCTGGAAGTTAGATAACGAATTTCACTAGAGTGAAAAGAAAATTCTCAAACAAAGAGGAAAGTAGTCAAATTAGTTGATTGAATTTTGCAAACTAGTTGTTCAAGACCTGATTCTGTCAAGAAAGTAATCTTATTTTCAGATCTAAACATATGAAAGACAAGCAAGCTAAAAATCTCCTTCTTTTTTCTTTATTTATTTATTTATTTATTTTATTTGGCATACTGGAGATCTTATTTTCTAGTGTGAGCATCTGGAACTATCACTTATCTATTATTGTGTAGCCATAAATTTTGAAAAAAACTATTGGGCTTGAAGAACAGTCAAAATACAGTCACTGAGATTCTCAAGTCACCTAAGGACACACTTAAGATATTCAAGAAATACAAATATAAGGATGCTAAGTGTATCAATAAACATCTCCAAATCAGGGTATCCCACAATTGATACATATAGTATTGTCCTATGACAAGAAGTGAAACATAGAAGAGTTGTACCTGCATGCTCATTATCCACTCAGGACAGTTGGGACCATATATTCCACATTTTCCTCCCTGTATAACACCAACGATACACCAAAGTTGAGAAGAGAACAAACAAAAAGCAAGAAAGTTTAAGAATGGTGCATTACTTCTTCAACCCCACAAGCACGAATTGACTTTCCGACTTTGATCACCATGTCATATACTTCTTCATATGTTTGCCAGACATATTTACCAGCCTGCATCAGAAACACAAGAAGTATATCTAAGCTTTAAGCCCTGATATAAATCAAAATGCAATCAATCACCAATAATACCTTCCCGTCCACAATCTCTCGTTGACCCAGCATTCGATTCTTGGGATATTTATCTACAGCCAAGCTATAACACAAGCATGCATCAATGCTATTAGGCTTATACTAAACCAGTTTGGAACTGCTTTAGTTATTTCTACCTCAAGTAGAAATACATAAGGAGTACAGAAACTTAATAATAGAACAGAGTTCAGCTGAAGTATCATTTGTTCCATGGAACATATTTACCAGATCTTGTACATAAAAAAAGCACAAACTAAATTCTTGATTAGAGAAAAGGAAAAGGATTTCCATTACAAAAAAGAAAAAATAAATTAAAAAAAAAGTCTCTCCATTAGTAATAATGCACCACTTTCAACACCTCTAACCACTTCTGATAATGTTATGGTAATGTTTAACAAATATAAACCCCGGATCTAACTATTAAACAAATCCAAACTTTACTCCCTTTCACTCTGGCGCATTCCGCAGTACTCAAATTCATGGTCACCGTGAAATCAACATGAATTCAATTTCCACATAACTTAAGAAAATCCAAAACTATAAGATGTTTCAACTTAAATGAGCTAAAACCTTAAATAACAGAAACTCTTCATTAACAACTGAATCAATAACTCGAGATTAAAAATATCAACTTTAAGTCTAATTAACGATCTCTGCTATAAATATATCAAATAAAAAAATCATATCAAATCTGCATAATATTAATGTTGAATTAATCAAAAGGATCTAAACATTACATTTTTCCATAATTCAATCTAAAGTATTTCAATTAAAGAACTAAACTTCACATCTCTATTATATTAATCAAAATTAATTTCAACGGAGCAGTAAACATCACATAGTTTTGTAAATTTAGAACAAACCCATTCTTTTTCTTTTTCTCCCCCTCTTTCTTAATTTCTAGTCACTTACCAGTCCTAACCAGAAATCTTCTACACTAAATTCACCAATTCAAAAAAACAACAATTATAAATCAATAGATAAAGCCTTAAATTTGACAACTTTTCTCAATTTAGTCCAAAATATTTCCAATAAAGCACTAAACTTCACATAATTAAATTACACAAAATTCTTTTTTTTTTTCTCTGTATGTCTCCCCGTCCACTCAAATTTTAACAATTAAATCGTGAAAAAAGATGCATGAACGCAATCCAATATAATTACGATTCAACATTTCCAACAATAGAAAGAAATGCAGGGAATCGAACCGGAAAACGTCCCAGCAGCTTTCGACACCGGGAAAGGGAGGAGGAAAACCGTCCTTAGCGGAAACACTCCGGTAAACAGGTCCAACCGACGGACGTCCATCACGAGCTTCCTTCGCTGGCTCAACTTCGACTATGTATTCATACTTCCTCTGCGCCGCCATTCTCTACTCCCTGAAATAAACCGATCGAAACGATCGACCAAGCAAAATACACCTCACACGCAAAACACAGTCGTGTCGTGGTTAAGACGAAGGCGAACGTGTAATGCGAGCTTCTCAAAGAGAGAGAAATAGGCGAATACAGAGGATGACAGAATGGCAATAGTGCTGCTTGGAAATTTACTCGATTGATATTATGGCCTTACGGGTCGTTGTTATTGAATTTTATGAGGAGAGAGAGAGAGCTCTCTCTCTCTCTAATAGGGTTGGTAATTTAGGTGGTAAGTAAAACAAAAATTCAGTAAAAAAAAAATTGTGGATTTGATTTGGGGGTTTTTGTGTTTATTTGATTTGATTTGATATGGATGTGGGTATGGTTAGTTTGTTGATTTGTTAGGATAAGAAAGACATCAGGAATACCTATTGAATAGGAATAGGAAGATAGGATGGAGGCTCGAGGGCGTGACTTGTGATTTGAGATGCGTCTACCTTTCTTTTATAAGATTTGTTTGAGATTATTGGAATATGAAAAATATAAAAAATAAAATCTGAGTTTGTTTCTATAAAAATCGAGCTGGTTAGAGGCTAATAAGTGCATTGTTATATTTCTTTGCATTGAGCAAAGGAAAAAACACTTATTTATTTTACAAGAAAAAAAAAACCATTGATTTTTTTTTATCTTCTATTTATTTAATATATTAAGCTAACAAAATAAGTAAATTAAATTAGAAGCAACAAAGTCCAATGGAAAGTTCATTTAAAAGTACTAACATTTCGAATAGATAAAAAAAAGAATTAACTTTCATAAAATAAATCAAATGAGGTATCATCGTTTTATTAAATTTAATTAAAATATCAATGTTTTGAATTAAATTACCTTAATTTTTATTAGAGTCAATTATTTTGACTTACTTTGTAAAACAATTATACATTTTTTTAACCAATCAATAAGACCTTAAAAGCATGAATCATAAACATTTATTCTTCTTTTTTAATCATTTAAAATGTAGATTCCTTTCGTAAACTTACTCTTAAACATCTGTACCTTTTGATATAATTTACTCTTAATAAAATTTTGCTCACTCTATTGTTTTCTCTTGCATTTGATCTTATTTATATAATAACTATTTATATAATGTATTTATTATTTATTGTTAATTTGTAATAAAGTTCAATCTAACTTCACTTCTTTCAAAATATATTTTAAATACTTTTTTTTAAATATGCATTTGAAATTATCCAATTTATTTTATTTCAATATATCAAACAAAAGGAAAACCAATCAATATCTTACAAATAGATTTCGTTGATAGGTAAATTTAGACTTAAGACTCTCAAACCCAACCCAACTTGATTAGGGCATGAGCCAATCCAATGATCCATAAGCTAACCCCTAAGTCAAATTAGGTCACCATGACAAAGTTGAGTAAACAAAAGGAGTACTCAGTCTACTTGGACATGATCATATGCTTAATACATAGTCCCTCGACTAAAATTTTTCACCCCACTCTTAACAATCTCAACTACTCCAACAACTAACATATACTTTGCAAACTCCATGAATATACATCCACTCCTAGTAACCATCAATCATCTTTCTCTAATAAATGCCTCCCTTGGAGGAGTCTTTCATAATCCATTTGGTAACATTTACCTAAAGCTCTACATTTTTAAATTATTAATTACCTTCTACGCATTATTAATTTGACTATTGCATATGAAAATGCACTGGATGCACCCCTAATGGCCACTTGCCAACTTTTTATTATCAAAGCTCAATCATTGATAAGTTCAAATACAGTCTATTCAACGAGAAGAATTATAACGAACATCCTAATTTTTCTTGCAACAGATTGCTTATTCTTACCATTAGGAGTCAATACCTTTCTAGATCATCTACAAAAATGAGGTTCATAAAGTCAAATTGGCCAACCTTTTCACCTGCATAAGAAGCAAAAATCAATATGTCAATAAGAATATAGCACTAGTGCACTAAAAAGGTGTCCACCATTAGCCAACATCACAAATGCGATCTCTCCCCCAATAACCTAACTCAACATGGTAGAGAGATTGAAGAATACGTTGGACTACATCTCCAAAAAACACTCTCTCGACACAAGATAAAGACCATTTTCCCTATAACTTCACAACTTTCATAGAATTATGGAAATCAAGGTCTCACTTCCTCCTTCACACTCCATATATTGCTAAAGACTTCATAGTTTCCTCATCATTTAAGAGGATACTTTTCATTAACCTCACCCGGATATGCTTTACCTACCTACTCCAGAGAACTGAAGTCCCTATTAGACTCAACGATGACAAATTTCTGCTTCTGATTCTTTACATAAGAAATAAGCCAGTCAAACATCCAATACTTGTGAACTTGGAACAAGCTTATCCAGCCTTTATCCTCTTTGATATTGATGAAGTAATGAAATAGTTGAAGATTGTAAGATCATGAGAAAGTAAGATGGTAAGTATAATTAAATCAAGATCAAATCAACTTAGATCCCTTTACCTGAAGCTCTTAGGTGCTATTTATAGATGACAGTCAAACTAGAATGGGGATGCACAACATATTTACTGCTGACATGGCATATTCCCTAGTTGGTAGTTGACTTGAAACTGAGGTGGTAGCTGTGGTCATCTGTAGAGAGTGGCCAAACAAGAGTAAAGATCGATTCCTTTTAGGTACCCTTTGGGAGGTTTAGAGTACCTTGTGGAGATGCAATGGACTAAAGAGGTGTGGTATACCTTTTTGGTGGTATGGAGAGTCGAGAGATGTTATTCAATGAGGAGCTTAATAAGAGAGAGGCTACTCAATGAAGGAAGACCTCAATTTGAGTCTCCAAAAACACTAAGGTTATCAAGCTAATGAGTGGCTGAATCCCATAGGCTGATATGGTCTAGAGCACTTGATGGGCCTTAAGGATGTCGTAAGTAGTTTACTTTGCTACCGTTAGGCCTATTAGGCCCTAATCAAGTTAAGTCTATCACAAAAGCATTACAATATTTTGATGAAACACACAATTGTTCCATGTTTTGTGTTGGTCGAGACTCTTATAGTGAACTAGATAGGGATGGGCAATAAAACTAACCAGACCAAACCAAACCAAACTAAAAATATGGTTTTTAAATACTTTGGCTTAAAAAATACTTAATCCAAACCAATTCGTAAACTTATGGTTGATTTAAAGGAGTATACCAAATCAATTGTAAAACCAAACCAAACTATTTTAGATAAATATAAAAATATTTTACTTAAAGTTATAAATTTTATTACGATGATGAATTAAATGTCATATATGTTCTTATGATTTTATTATGATATTTATTATATGATGAATATTGTTAACAATAGCTTGTTCTTTTTTAAAAAAAAATTTTTTTTTTTATTCAAAATATATTCTTTCGTTGGTAACTTAATATTGTTTTTTATTAATTGTTTGAACTCTATGAAGTATGAATTTTATTATTTAGTTATATACCTTATTATGTTAATTCTTCATTATATATTTTGTTAGTAAATCACTTTTATTTATAAATGACTTTTATTAGTAAATATTTTTTCTTTTTAGCTAAATTTGTTAGTAAATGGTCGATTAGATTATTTTTTAGAGGACTATAGATTATATTTTACTATATATTAGTCCATATGTGTATTATGCTAATGACTAAATGATTTTATGAAGATTATATATGATTATGAAATGATGAATTTATAAAGTATTTTATTGAAATTTACAATGTGAACCTTGTAGTGTGATTTCAATATTTAAATATCCACACAAATGTAAAATATTAGAACTAAGTTTTTTTGTTAGAGTTTTGATTTAATCCGTAATCCTAACCAAACTAAACCATTATTTAATGGTTTGAAAAATTTCCAATCTGAACCAAGGAAAGAAAAAAAATCTTTAGTTTAATTTTAATGGAAAGGGACCAAACCGATCCGTACCTACCCTTAGAACTAGGTATAGTTTCGAGTTAATTTCTGTAGATGAATTTGAATAAATTGTCAAATCGGAAGTAATTGAGATTAAGGTAAAAGCCTAGAGTAAGGATGAAAAAAATTAAGGGTTATTAAATGATTCTTCTCCTTAACATAGGAGCTGAGGCTTACTTATAGCTTGGAGGTAGGATTTCACTTAATCTTGATTGATTAAAGAAATGAAAGTGATAGAGTTAAATCAAGTTAACCTCGAAGCTAAATCGCCATCTTACAAGCTTTCCTTGATAAAAAATAATATTATCAATGAAAAGCACTTCGAATCCATATAAAATCAACTATTTACATGTATAAAATAGAGTTAAATCAACTTAGATATCGCAAATATAAGATATCTACCTGACTAAGTAATTATAATAGGCTAGGGTAGAGTACATGTTTTATTTAGAATATTCCTAATGACTTATTTACCTTTGTTGTTATTTCCATCTACAAGTGACCTTACTTTAGAGTTAGATTATCATAAGAATTACTTTGACCCTTGATGCGACATGGCAAAGTGTGTTTCCAAATAATTATTGCATTGTTTGTGCTTGTAGCTAGACTTAATGCACGAATTATATAATGAAATTGGCATGCTTAACTGAATATTAGGGATATTACTTGTGATTTGCTCTTCTCTGATGAATGTGAAGAATTTTGATTGAAATTGAAAATAAAACTTGATGAATGTATTACAAATAATGTTGGGATTGTTTGTGAAATTGCTTGATCGCTTGAAAAATGGTGAATAATTACTTTGGTCTCGAATTAACAAATAGATCATGCATATCATGCATTGCATCTTCAAGAACTTAAGTGGACCAGTCGACATGTTATCGTCTGTGTGTTTGTCTCTATCAATAAGGAATTAATTCATTCAAGAAAATGACCTTGTGGATGGAGTCATCCTAGAAGCCTAGCTTAAGGATTTTGTAACATATTTGACATATATGTTAATTTCATCTCCAAAATCATGGAAACCTCTCTTCAAAAAGAATTTAAAAAGAGCTAAAGAGTGTAAGGTATCTAGAAACCTATATGTTCACAATGATCGTGGCGACCCTCATAATTTTTCCACAACCTAAGTTACGAAGGGAGTAAAATTGCACCATATGCAATCTAATTTTGTGTGTCTGTATGTGTGTGTGTGTTTGCTGCAACACATATGCTTGATGATTAATTGTATGACAATCATACTTGAAAGTGTAATATGGGGAAATATCACTTCATTTGATGTAGCTAATTCCCCTATATTATTTTGTTATTGCAATAGCCCTTATGGAACATGCTTGGGCATGACATGCCCCAGGTTAGATTATGAGCCTTTAGGATAAGCGGCTACTAGAAAGCCAAGGTAAGAGTTACAGTTTAAATACTTTTTAGTAATGTGACTCACTATCCCTACTTTAACTTTTATTTATACAATTTATATTGTTATGCATTTTTCATCATTATAAAAATCCCTATTTATTTAATTAGGCTACTACTGTCTTTGTGTTTTATAGATAAATTAATTGGAAAGAGAAACTAGAGGTGGCTATGTAAAAACCAGTTTCTATGTATGCTAAAGAAATAATATTTACAATAAAAATAAAAGATACATTTTTTTAAATAATCCATAAAGTATTCATTTATTTAATTATTTATTATTTACAGTCCAATGTGGAACTTGAAGTTTATGTTTTTGAAAATTTATAAAGGTTGCTAATAAGTTCTATTCAATTTCAGTTGCACAACTACCATTTAGGCAAATACCTATCGAAGTAGCATAGAAAGTATTGGGTCATATTCCTTGGGATCATTAACATTTACCTTACTCACTTTTAATTATTATCTAGGCGAAGAAAAGCTCATCAAAACATTATGAATAGAGGAACACTAAGTTAATTCTAAATATATATACATTTTTAGGGTAAAAAAGTAAGATAAATTTGTTAATGCAAGAAAGAGCTTAGGATTTGCTTTATCAAGTCCTTGTCATGTGATGTCTTAACAAACTCGACGAGTTGTTTGCTGGTATACTTATATCGTCGGATTCACTAAAGCAAGTTAAAGTCTCTCTCAAAATCAAAAACTCTAAATCTAGATCATACCATCGAAATCTCTTCATAAGCTATCAGCAACCTAAATCCACATTAAGATTAAGAATCCTTTGATTAAAACACATTTTAATGAATTAAAATCAAGTGATAGAAAAGTTTCATCATCTCTATCTCTAGGTGATTATGAGCAACTTTATTAGCAACTTAGATCTATTCAAAAGAATGATTTCTTAATTTATTCAATTAAAATCAGACATAAATCTATATGGTGCACTCACATAAACTCACGAATTAAGGTTTGAGCTACTAATTACAAATATCCAAACAAAATTCAATTAAAACTCATTGAAGTCACATGAATTAGGTATTGGATTCACAAATCCTAAGTTAAGATGATTATTTCTCCATTGATATGATCATTAAATACAGATTCAATAGAAATAATATGAAATTAAAGATAAATATTACAAATTAAACATAGAATCTTGCAAGAACAAATATTGGGTTAAAAATGAGTTTACCTGGAAAACTTGAATTTCTTATGAAAGAAGAGTTTTTCTCACTAGAAATTCTCACACTGCTCTATTCTATATCATAAATTTGTTACATACGGTACAATACAACTGCAACATCTATGCATGTTTATTTATAAATGTTAAGGTATAAAAATCATAAAGATTTTATTTGTTAATGTAGCAAATTCTTTTCAATGGTTTTTGTTCTAATCCTTATCCACGTGACATCAAGGCAGCATATCTTGATAATATGGATAGGGTCACTTAGCGCAACTTAGATCGTGGGCTAGAGGGTTCGCCATGGTAGAAAATGTATCTTCTCATTAGGGGCGTGATTTGTGTTCAGTTTGTATCGTAGTCAAAACCGCAAGTGTGATGCTAGGTGTAGTTTGCACTTTTGCCTTGTTCTCTTGGCTTCGATTCATTTTCTAAAGCATGGTTGGGTTTTGCCTTCAATTGTTTTAGTAGTTTTGCTTCAAATATGGTTCAAATCACTTTGTTTCTTCTTTTTTTGATCTTAGGAGCTGAAAAATAAAATTTATGCAATAATAGCATAGACTTATAGGAATTTATATAATATTGGATCAAATAAAGTATGCAATTTCTATAAATTAAATAGAGTCTAGAAGACTTATCATTTATATTTTTTTGAGTCACTCATAAGATGGGTAATGAGTCTAGTACTTCAATTTTAAATTAATAAATTATATAAAACATCTAATAACATATATTTAGGTTGTAATTTACCAAAAGCCCAAAATGAAAATATTTAAAATTTTCAAATACCAAACAAACGGTGAAAAATATTTAATAATGGATAAAGCAAAAGTTTTTTGAAAAGTCATGAATAACTTATGCAAGGGTGTATACATAAGGAATGAGACCATAGAATTTTTCTGCAAACTTAATATCACAGGACTTGATGTGAAATGACATAACTACTCACCACCTTTGATAACACTCGACCCACTCAGATACTTAAGCCCAGCTCACCAGTGTTTACTAACCCTACTTCTTAATGCTCTTCGTTATTTCTGTCTCTCACTTCTTAAGGTATAAAACCTAACACTCTCTTCTTTGTTACTGACTCTCTCTACTCTAATGGTATTTGTTGTTTTGCAGGAAATGACGGCTTTTGAGTAGTGCCAAAACTCCTTAGTTAAGAGACTCTACTTTGCGAAGGGTCAAGAATGGTTTTCCCGTTCTCTGCTTTCGTATATTTATAATTATGATGTTTTACAATCCTATTTTGTTACAATAGTTACATGTATATCTACTTTAATTATTTCGTAACTACCTATTGTCATGCTATTACAAAATCCTTGTATTTATCTGAAAATGATCTCTGTCTTTTGTTATGTATTTGCTCAGTTGTAACGTTTTTCTCCTTGTCCTCAAAGTTGTAATGAGGATAAAGACTTCGAAACTCATCATAGTCTTCCCAAGTGGTATCCCCAGGCAATAACCCTAACCACTAAATCATAACTTGTCGAACAAACTGACTATGTCTTGTAATAACCTTAGATCCCAAAATAGACAATGGTTATAATAAAGGATGATTACCCATGGCTTGATCCGGTAAATCCAGAGTAGAATAGAGACACCTTGAGCTAATTTCAAAGTAGAAACATGAAAACATTGTGGATTTTTACTATTGGTAGTATCCAATTCATAAGCTACCTCCCCAATTTGTTTTATGACACGAAAAGGTCTATAATACTTCTTGCTCAATTTATGACAGTTATGAGACACCGATGTCTATTTGTAGGTTGTAGTCTCACAAAGACTAAATCACCCTCTGTGAATGTAACATCTCTTTGGTGCATGTTCGCTACTATTTTCATACGATTTTGTACGTCCAATAATTTGGACCTCAAGGCCTTCAAAAGCTTGTGTCTATGTCCAATGCTTCTAATTTAAAGTCTCCTAGAAAATAATTCGGTAAATTCAGAGGTGTTCTTCCATAAACTACATGAAAAGGTGTATTTGAGCTTCTTGATGGTAAGATGTATTATATGAATACTCAGCCCATGGAAAATACTTTACCCATTGAGTTGGAAACTCCATTGCAAAACTTCTAAATATTGTTGAATCACTCGATTCAACACCTCTATATGACCATCCGACTAAGGATGATAAGCACTTGACATATGTAACTGAGTCTTACTAAACTTGAATAATTATTTTCAAAATTGACTTGTGAAAATGGGGTCCCTATCTGAAACTATAGTTTTGGGAAACCCATGTAACTTCACCACCATATTTAAAAACAACTGTGCAACCTTAGTTGCAGTAAAATGCTAATCAAGAGCACCCAAATGACAATACTTAGACAATCTGTCAATCACTACCAATATTATTGAAAAATCCATGTGAATTCGGGAGGGATGTGATAAAATCTATACTAATATCTTCCCAAAATCTCTCTGGAACAAGTAATGGTTGTAATAACCTAGCTGGTACCTTGGTCATATATTTGACTTGCTGACGAATAATGCATTATTGAACAAATTCTTCCACTGTACGTTTCATACCCTCTTAATAGAAAGAAGAAGCTAACCTTTTATAGGTTTTTAGTACACCAAAATGACCACCAAAAGGGGGACTATGGAACTCACACAATAACATTGGAATGAGTTGAGATTGAGGCACCAAAAATAATCATACACCACAGTATAAAAGCCCATTTTTCGAATATAGAGAATATTTCATAGTCTTCCCTTGGTTAAGGTCAGACACAATCTGTTCAAAGGCAATCAACACATTATATTATTGTTTCAAATCTTCAATCAATTTAAAATAAGGTGTTGAAATGCCAAAATACTCCGCTTGATCATCTCCTTGTCGTGACAATGCATCTGCAATAATGTTCTCACGACCTGGTTTGTAAGTGATCATATAGTCATACCTATCAATTTGGACAAATATTTCTACTGTTCTGGAGTTTGTATGACTTGATTCAAGATCTCCTTCAAACTTCTATGATATGTTCGGATAGTAAAGTGTTGACCCAATAGATATTGTCTCCACTTTTTTATAGCTTCCACTATTGCATACAACTCCCTCACATGAGCAGAGGCTTTCCTTAGATTTACTGGCATCTTTTTACTAAAAAATGCCACTAGTTGATTTTGTTGTAACAACACAGCACGAATACCATGTCCTGAGGCATTAGTTTCCACAATAAACGGACATGAAAAATCTGAAAGTCTCAAAATAGGAGTTGAACACAACACCAATTTCAATTGGTCAAAAGCCTCTAAAGCTTGAGAAGTCTACTCATAATAATCTTTCTGCAACGTATCAGTCATGAGATATGCAATGATGCATAACCTTGATTAAACCGATGATAATATCCAGATAGACCCCACCCTCTCAATTCTTTAACTGTCTATGGCTTCGCCAATCCTTAACAGCTGATATTTTGATGAATTCGATTGCGCTCCATTCCGCCCAACTATATGGCCTAAATGTTCAATCTTCTTTTTTAAGAAAAAAATTATTTTCTAACAAAATGTGCAGCACAGTAGCTAAGTGCTCATGATGTTGTTCTACTGTTCTGCTGTATATTAAGATGTCATCAAAAAATACTATGAAAAATTTCCTTAGAAATGATTTAAACAGCCCATTCGCAATAGCTTAAACAGTTGCTAGGGTGTTAGTTAATCCGAAAGGCATCACTAAGAATTCATAGTGGCCTTCATGAGTATGAAAAGCGGTTTTCTCAATGTCATCTTCCAACATTCTAATCTAGTGATAACTAGATCTTAAATCTAATTTTGGAAAAATCATGGCTCCATGCAACTCATCTACTGTAGGAATTGGAAACTGATCCTTGACAGTAACATTGTTTAATACCCTATAATCTATACAGAATCTCCATGATCCGTCCTTCTTTTTAACCAATAAAATTGGGCTAGAAAATGAGCCAATACTATTTCTTATAATTCCCTGTTCAAGCATATCTCATACTTGATTTTCTATCTCTTTTTTTTTTTTTGAAAATGTAGATAACGATAAGGCTTAACGTGTATAGGAATAGTATCTGGATTTAAATGCATCTGATGTTGAATATTACAGTATGGTGGCAATGATGAAGGTGTCGCGAACATAACAAAGGATTTGCCAATACGCTTACAAAAGCATCATTATTGGTGATACTTGATTTGGATCCACCATTATGAGTCACAAATTGATAGAAAGATGCTACATATCTATTCTAATCAAACACTGTAATTGATGATGTGAAATTGGTTGTATAGTAGCTGAATTACCATAAAGAGACACCTGCTAACCTCTCTATTGAACTACATAGTCATTGCAGTATAATTAATCATGATTGGCCCTAAACTCTTCATCTATTGGACTCTCAATACTACATCAGTCCCTTGTATAGGAAGAACATGGAAACGCATTTGGAATTCATAATCTTGAATTTGAACAGGTACATTCTCATACTGTCCTTTACACCACAATTTCATACCTTCTCCAATCATGACTGCAAATCCAATTGATGCTATCACTAGTAAATTCAGAAATTTAGCTACTCTTGATTGTAAAAGGTTATGTGTACTGCTACTGTCTAGTAATATTGAGACTGGTTTATTAATAATCATGCCTACAAATCGTAATGTTTTAGGCACTGATATACCAGATAATGCATGCAAACTAATCGTTACTTTACTATCATTATCTAAAAATGCACTATCAGACCCCATATACTCAAAATCTTCTATTGTATATTCATTTTTTTGCATTCTGTTTATCAATAAAATCATTATTATCTACAATCATCAACAAAAATTTCGCTTTACACCTATGATTCCGACTATACCTCTCATCGCAATTGTAACATAACCCTTACTCTCTTCTTACTGCCATCTGTTCTTATGATAGTTTCTTGATAGGAAGTGATGGTTCGTTTTTGTCAAGTGTTTTGGTATCTAGCTTTGAAAAAGAAAATGGTTGGTCAAGTGTTTTAGTTTGGAAAATTGTAACGTTGAGGAAGATGGTTTTGAAAAAGAATTTGACCGAATGCTATGAATGTTTTTGTCATGATACTGATCATGGTACTTAGCCTTATGCAGTTTTGCTAAATTGATGGTTTGAATCATGTCTTGTGGTCTTGCAATTTGTAGTTCACGTTTTAAATGGGGTTTGAGACCCAATATAAAACAACTTATCAAGAAACTATCTAATGATCCAAACACTCTATTGGATATAGCTTCAAATTTGGTTTGGTACTCTTCCACAGATGATGTTTACAGTGATCTCGACAATTGACCTTGGACATCTTCATATATTGACAGTCCAAATCTCTCTTCAATTGCTTTCTTGAAAGCCTCCCAAGTAGTAATCTTGTGATTCTTCTCTAACCAGTGGTACCACTCTAATGCTCTGTCTTCCATTGCAAAAGAGGCTACTATAATGCGATCTTCCAAAGGTACTTTACAAAAATTGAAAAAACTTTTGGTTTTAAATAGCTACCCAACCGCATCCTCTCCATTAAACTTAGGAATCTGCAGTTTAAGCCTTTAAGAATTGAATTCAAATTCGCATCCTTAGAATATGATGACTCCCCGCCATTTGATTGTTGTGATACTACTGTTGGAGCCTGATTCCCCATTGTAGAGAAGCTACTGCTTAACTTCTTCTTCCATGACCATTGCCAACTTCCTATCCATTTCTTGCATAATTGTAGCCTGCAACCTTTCTAACTTTTCTTCCAAATTCATATTTCTTGTTTCAGGTGCCATCAAGATCAATACTAACTTCAAGAATCCTCCAATGCCACTTCAACACTGATGTACACACCAAAAATCTACTCTAAGAAGAATGAGAGCACCAAATGGTAACACTTAGCCCACTCGAATACTTAAGCCTAGCTCACTAGTGTTCACTAACCCTACTTCTTAATGCTCTTCGTTATTTCCGCCTCTCATTTCCTAAGGTACAAACCATAACTCTCTCCTTCTTCGTTATTGACTCTTTCTACTCTAATGATATTTGTTGTTTTGCAAGAAATGGCAGCTTTCGAGTAGTTCCAAAACTCCTCAGTTAAGAGACTACTTTGTAAAGGGCCAAGAATAGTTTTTCCTTTCTCTGCTTTTGTATATTTATAATCATGATGCTTTACAATCTATTTTGTTACAGTAGTTGCATGTATATCTACTTTAACTATTTTGTAACTATCTATTATTATGTTACTATAAAATCCTTGTATTTATCTGAAAAGGATCTCTGTCTTATGTTATGTTTTTGCTGAGTTGTAACAACCTTTGATACACACAATACATCACCAATCAAATAAGGCTTTAGGTTTAACAACAAACTATTACAAATCAACAAAGACTTATGTGCTCATCAAATCTTTGTTTAATTTTTTTTTTTTCAGTCCTTAAGATTTTAATATTTGATATGTGGTGTCATATGATTTATTCAAATAATTATTTTAAATAAATAATATAAGTAATTTTTTATTAGTCAACTAAAATGATAAAAAATTAGAAAGATTAAAAAGGATAAAAACAAGTGTAGTTCAACTCTTCAATGGTCTTCGCCTGTAACATGAATTCCTCGAGGTCCTCTCTCCTGCCCTTGTCGCTGTTGAACATTTTAAAGATGGGATCCCGGCAACCTGTTCTGAAAGGTCCCTGTATCCGTCCGCCATCCTCAAAGACTCTTGCCACTCCGACGGAGATAGAGTCTCCTCCTTATTGAGATCAAGTCTCGAAATGCTCCAATGTTTATTAGGGGTAACCGGGTAACACCCCTATTTGGTACCCAAACGAGAATGTCAATTAAATATTTGGATTTTAAAAAATCTAATTTTATATCCAATAAAACTTTTTGTGTCTCAAAAAATTATCTAATTCTTTTATTATATTTTGAAGTAATTGACACATATCAAATAACAATTGAGTGAGATAGTGTTTAGGGATACAAAAAATTCAATTTGTTATAAAATTAAACTTTTCAAAATTCAAGTATCTAATTGATTTTTTTATCAAAATTCAGGTATCAAATTAGATATTATTATTATTATTATTAGTCCGATAGCCACCATCGACATTGGCTAGGTTAAAAATACCCAATTTATGTGGGGGTCATTATGCCCACCCCGGCTATCCACGCCCGGACGGTGCATTTTTTTTTTTCCCAACATTTTCTTTTACTTTTTTTTTTGAATTTTCCCTACATTAGTTAATTAATAATTTATTCAGTTATATTATTTATTTGAAATAATTATCTGAATATATCACATGTAAACATAAACGAAAAAAGTTAATATTGTAAAAAATAAAAAATAGGATTTCCAATTTTATAAGATTTTTTAAATGTTGAAAATTCAAAAAGAAAAAAAAAAAGTTTAGGATTCCATTAAAAAATGCGAAACATTAAAAAATAAAAAATATATTTTTTTTTTATAAAAGAAATTATACTGTATGATACTACAGCTATATGTAATGGTATCATTTTTTCCATTTAAAATATTTGTTTTGTTCTAGCTAAACGTTAAAAAAATTTGCATTAGTAAGGAAATTGTATGCAACTAGGTAGAAAGTGCGATGTTTGTCTACAACCAGATAAGAAAGATGTGTGGACATTTTATATCTATCGAAGAGGATTAGCTTGATGTTTTTTTTTTTTTTTTAATCTACATCTTGTGGAGATGACGAAGAAGAAATTGATCTATTACCATCATAATCAAAAACCATTTCCAGGGTATTTTTAGTTAAGGATTTTTTTTTAAATCCCAATTCACAAACTTCATATTAAAACCATATTAGGATTGGCGAACCAAATGAAACCAAATAAGAACTATAGAAATGATGGAAGATAAAAATTTAGCAGTTTAATAAGTTATGAAAATAAGATGAAATGAGTAGAAAAATTTCCACTGAAGAGTTCTTTTTCTCTCCAAATATCGAGTGTTCATGGTGGAACATAGGCCACAGTCCACTTAGTCCACTACCATCACATATGAGCCCCGAGTCTTAGGAAATCACCGGTCTTACCAACCCAAGAAAAGTCCATGCTAGACAACACCTTGGGTTTCGACCTAATAAGAAAACCCAAGGTGCTTCTTATACTGCCAACCAAAGAGACCAATGAATGACCTCTCTATAAGCTAGACCTCGAGATAATTCTTTGGGCTCGCTCGTTAGCCACCTCCATAAGACCAAGCTTGCTAACAAACAATCTCCATGAACTTGCTCAAGCCTAGTAGCCACGGCATACCTATGTCCCATCTCGACGCCGCAGGAGACATAATCAATTTGGCCGCATTCCATGCGATGACCACTCCTCCACTTTGGGCACCTCCGTCGCCTCGAGTGCTAGATCAACTGCCAAATGAAGATTTGCCCTAATAGAAATGATTTAGTGGACCCCATTCTAGTATGATCATGAACTATAAATAACCCCTCTTAAGGAATGTTAGATTTTTATTTAAGTGAATATCCTTTTGATAGATTTTTGAAGAAAGGCCCACGGATTGACTTAGGCATTGAAGTGACCGCGTTGGATAACCCCCCAGCATACCTCTGATAGCTTTTTTGTATTTGCGATGAGCTAATCTCTATTGGTGGAATTAGCTCGTGCAATAGAGAGAAACACTAGCAATAGATAAAAATATTGATACGTTGTAAAAATGCCAATAAATAAAATTAAGTCATAAGACTTTCAGACAATTTAATTAAATCATCATCTTTTTTTTTCTTTATTTCCTTTATATTAACCAAATAAGAGAAAAAGGAAATATTTATGCCCATTTCCTTCTATCTCTACTATTTATATCTAAACAAAAATAAAAATCATATTCTTTTATTTTTCTTTTCTTTTATATAGTTTATCTTTTATTTCCACTTACTGAAAATTTGCCAAGCATAGTGTAAGAGATAGAGACCTTTAAAATGCCACTAATTATAAGAGCAAGTTCTCTAAATCAAGAGAAACCTTCATAGATCATGAGTACCTTACCTTTTACCAATTCCAACACATAAATTAATGTTAGTCTTTTTCACAATAAGATGAACAAAAAATTATATATAGGGAGAATATATATATATATATATATATATATATAATATATTCAAGGTACTCTGCTTTTAAGAGGAAGCATTCTTAGATAGAGGTTTGCTTAAAACTTCACTTTAAAAGACGGTCAAGTAAGTTTGACATGATTGTATGAATATGGAATAAAATTTAAATTTTGGATTTTGTTTGTTTTTCATCTTTTAAAGTATTTGTAGAAGATATAATCACCACTTCTTAACATCGCTCCATGCCTTTCCACTCTTATTGATATGTACTATATAAATCGTTTTTATTATACAACTTCTATAATGGATACGTCAATGGACCGTCCAATGAATTTTGTGACTGTTAAAAGAAATATAATAATTAATATATTGAATATTTCATTGATATGATTATGATTGGATATAAATATAAGCTATTAAATAAGGACTAATGTTGCTAAGAAAACAAAACAGGACCATATAATTTTCTATCTTCTATATATGGGACACCTTTGAAATTTATCATATGAACATTCTATTTTATTCAATTCTATAACGTTTCCAAATATAAAAAAAAAATTCAATTTATCATTTATTCCATTCCATCTCAGATGAATATCTATGGAAGATATATGGAGAACGAACCTATGTTACTTACATTACACTTATCAATATTGTGTTTTTATTTATTTATTTTTTTGGTATTTGTAGATGATTGGATCTGGTTGTAGTTTTCATGTGTGTACAACGTTTAACTCGCACTATACGTAGCGTCAAAAGAGTGACTTGGCAATAGCACGTAATGATACGTAAGGATGATTTATGAAGAGATGATCAGAAGGAGAAGTAAGCAATCTCAGATAACTCGCATGCACGTGTGACAAGTGGAGGAGCTATACAGCATTAACCCCATAGTTCTTAGAAAGAGACGATGCGTTCTTCATTCTGATAACTATTTGATCTTTGTGATTACAATCCGACAGTAGACAACATTTCTCTGGATATATGAAATCTTCTTGTCAAATGAGGAGAACTCCTGAGGTATTTATAGAGTTTGGCTGTTAACAACATCCGTTACATCATAAGGTGTGTCAATGGCTCAGATTAGTCCTTCTTTTGATAGATCCTTCTATGGGCTCATTTTGAGTTTAAGCCTATGAACGCCTCTTTTAGGTACATGAGCTTCTCTGAGAAAGGTTGAGAGCGAACAGGCCGGTCCAACAATCCTTACTCCAAGTCTATCATGCCAAATCTCTCATAAGTCATCCCAAAATATGGACTAGACTCTTCAGGCTCTGTCACTTAACCCAAGAGTCAAATCCAAATATTTATATATAATTAAATTATCCATCTACATTTTGCCCCTAACCAAAACCCTTTAGATAAAAAATCAAAGGAATTTGGGCATCAAGTAATTCAGCTTGAATACTGCCTAGAGCTTACATGCATTAAAATAGGTACAAAGCTGCTGGAGCTAATAATTTTTTTTTTTTTTTTATGAGATAAAAAGTTATAGGAGTCTTACTAGATTCATCTTAATGCACCAGCTCACAAATAGTGTCACTTTAGGTTCGTGCGAAGGGCTCATTTGAAGCAACCCAAATTCGTTGTCCGCTTGTAAAGTAAAGTAGCATATATCACGGGAAAGATCATGATGTCTCGCATTCATTTGCTGGATGAGCTTCCATTTTGTTTTCTCTTTTTTTTTTTTTGCCTTTTCTTATTTTTGTTTGTGTGCTTATAATGAAAGCACCCAGTCTTATATAACTATGATGATGATGAAATCATAAGGCTAAGTGTCTAGCAGATTGTATCCCTTTCGTTTGAAATCAAATCTAACTCAAGGAAAGCATTATCTGAAATTTGATTTAAACCAATGAAATCTTTATCATATCTTCTTCACAAATTCACTCAGCCATATCAATCAAATCTTTTAAATAAGCTGCAAATCTCTTTAGTATCTATCCTTATAATCTTCTGTTGGGCTATATACAACACGCAATGATAGAAAAAGATTAGCTTGAACCTTCTCCAAATCTTTTTTTTTTTTTTCGTGATCGCCATAGAAAACAAGACCAGGTCACTTTTCTTTCCTTTATCTTACTGAATTTCTCGTTTCCATCATTGCTTAAAAAAAAAAAAAAAAAAAAGGCTGATTGGGAACATGCCAACAAATGTACATTCTACTTATCATGGACTTGCTATGGAAAAATATTGTTATGTCTTCTTGCATCTTCTCATGGGATCCGTCTTCTTCTATATACACACACACACACACATATATATATATATATATAATTATCAAATCAAACTCAAAAATTTCTGTTCTGTTCCGATTTTTTTTTTTTTTTTTAGAGTAAGAACAAAACAAATATATATATATATATATATATATATATAGGCAGAGCATAAGTATCAAACTCATGGGCAAATATTTTCCGTCTTCTTACCACGATAATATCCTTCTTGCATTAACAATCCCAGAAATTAAATCAAATACTTGACCTTATTTTCCAAACTTGGACTGATGGGATCGTAATCAAACATTTGAATGTTGATTTTAATCAAACTTTTCACGGTCATGACCACTCTATGCTTAAATAAACAAATCTTCTCAAATATTTCCATGAATACGTATTGCATCCTTAAAATCTTTTTCATACCAATCACATCCGCTTTCAACCTGAATATAATACATTATATAATATCCATAATATCTCTGTTCAAACCTTCCAATACTGATCCTCGTAACCAAATCTTTTTATACAAGATGGACCAATATCATCCTTAATATCATCCTTCGTCATCAAATCTCCATCAAACTCTATCTTCTTTTACTTAAATTATTCATATTCATCTCTTTTCCATTGAATGGCTATGCACATATATGCATATATATTTACCATTATATTACACTACTCATGATGGTAGAAAAAGCACGTCATCTCCTCGTTCCTTTTTCATCTATAATGATAGCAGCAAGAGTACAATTGTGAGAACAACATTGTCAACTTTGCTTCTCAATTCCTTTTAGTTATCCTTGATCTCAAATCTTATTCTGAGCTCTCATGTCTTCTGTGATAGGTACCCTATTCAAGAGCCAAACGAGCATGTTGGAATATCAACTCAGTTTCCAAGAATATCAATAGTAAGCTGTCATACATTCTTCTAATTTTCTTTTATGTAGGATCTTTATGTAAATCCAATTTTCAATACCGAATCTTTCGATATGATAGCAACAATCAATTAATGGTTTTGATACATACCGTTGTCTATAGTCTTTTAAGTTCAAACCAAGAGAAGAAAATCTGTCTCAATTTTATCTTGATGATTTTCTCCTACTCTTTCCTTTCACTTTTCTGCCTTCTTTGATGGTGGAGAAAATGAAATGACACTTATGAACAGATACGATATATTTCTTCTTTAACTGTCATATTTAAATAAGGAGAATGGAGGGATTTTAAAACCCTATGACTCAAAATTACCATTATGCCCAAATGACCATCATATTTGACATTTTATATTAAAGTCATACTATAAGTCACATGGACCACTAATGATAAATAATTTAAAAACCTCCCACTTGGTTCATGTTACGACTTGATGATTCAATAACAATTAAGTGTGCACCATATTTAAAATGTGTCAAGTCATAATTCTCAATTGAATTAAAATGACTGAATCATGGCGGTCACACACCATTTAACGATGTGATTCCTTCCATGTATTACATGATCATCATAATTCATGATAACTTAACTGAGGAACATTAAAACCTTTAAATTATTATTTCCAAATATGCTACTAGTTATCTCACAAACAATAACTGTATACAACTTGATGTAGATAACAAAAGAGCAAGCAAAACCATAAGTTTAACTGAATTCACAAGTATAATAACAATACGAACAATACAACCATATGTATATATACATATACATTAAATATCAAATCAATGAGGACCTGCCTATAATGCCCATCCGTTCAACATGTCTAGTAAATGCTTTCGGTGGCAAACCCTTAGTTAACGAATCCCCTATCATCAGGTCAGTACCGATATACTCAATTGACACTCTTTGGTTTCGTACTTCTTCTTTAATAGACAAGTGTTTCAAATCCATGTGTTTCGCACCCTTAGAAGACCTATCATTCTTAGAGAAGAAAACAGCTCCATAATTATCACAATAAATTCTTAACGGCCTAGCTATACTGTCGGCTAAACCAAGCCTTAAGATAAAGTTCCGCAACCACATTGCATGAATAGTGGCCTCAAAGCACGCCACAAATTCAGGTTCCATAATGGAAGTAGCAATGACAGGCTGCTTCAAACTCTTCCATGAAACTGCTCCTCCAGCCAATAGAAACATGTAACCAAATGTAGATTTCCTCGAGTCTACACATCCAACATAATCTGAATCTGAGTAGCCTACTACTTCAAGATGACTTGACCTTTTATAAGTAAGCATATAATCCTTGGTGCCTTGTAAGTACCTACGTACTTTCTTTGCAGCTTTCCAATGATCTATTCTAGGATTACTCTAATATCGACCTAACATTCCTACAGCGAAACTAATATCCGCCTAAGTGCATGTCTGAGCATACATCAAGCTTCCAACCAGTGATGCATAGGGAATGGATTCCATTGATTTTTGTTCCAAATCATTCTTTAGACATTGCAATTCACTAAACTTGTCCTCTTTTTGAATTGGAACTATTCCTGTAGAGCAATTTTCCATTTTAAATCTCTCTAATACTTTATTGATATAGCTTTTCTGAGACAATCCTAACAATCCTTGTGATCTATTGCGAAATATCTCTATTCCTATCACATAGGATACCTCACCCATATCTTTCATTTCAAAAGTTTTAGAGAGAAATTTCTTTACATCATGTAACAAACATATATCATTAGCAGCCAAAAGAATATCATCGACATATAAGACTAATATAATAAACTTGTTCCCACTGACCTTCATGTAGATACACCAATCAACGGTGTTCTTTACAAAATCGTATGATGTAATGGTATTATTAAACTTAATATACCATTGTTGGGAAGCTTGTTTTAATCCATATATCGATTTCTTTAACTTACACACTAAATTTTCATGTCTTGTGGTTATAAATCCTTCAGGTTGGTTCATATACACTTCCTCTTCTAAGTCACCATTTAAAAAGGCAGTCTTTACATCCATTTGGTGAAGCTCTAGGTCATAATGAGCCACCAAAGCCATAATAATTTTTAAGGAGTCCTTCTTGGAAACTGGAGAGAAGGTCTCTTTATAGTCAATACCATCTTTCTGAGTGTAACCTTTGGCAACAAGCCTGGCTTTGTATCTTTTGATGTTGCCTTTAAAGTCTCGCTTGGTCTTAAAGACCCATTTACAGCCAACTCGTTTTGATCCTTCAGGCAACTCTACTAGCTCCCAGACTTTATTTACATCCATTGATTTCATCTCTTCCTTCATGGCATTGAACCACTTTTCAGAATCACTACATTCCATGGCTTGTCTAAATGAGACTGGATCATTATCAATGCTTAAGTCAGATTCATATTCAAGGGAGTAAACCACATAGTCATTCGATATAGCTAGTCTTTTCTGTCTAGTAGACCTCCGTAATGCCATTTCTTGTGGTATCACTTGCTCATTTGTGACTTGCACATTGTTGCTTGGCTCACCTCTAATATGTTCACTTTGTGTGTTTTGAACATTAACTTGTCGTTTCAGCTTGTTGCTTGACTATGATGCAACAAAAGGAACAACAACCTGAGTAGAAACACTGGTGTAGGGGTCTCTTCTTGAAATTCTCTAATATCCACTTTTCGTGATTCCCCACTCCCACTAAATTGACCATTTTCAATGAACCAAGCATTACCAGACTCAACTATTCTTGTATTGGTTAGGACAATAAAATCTGTACCCTTTTGATTTTTCAGGATAGCCAATGAAGTAACCACTAATGGTTCTTGCATCAAGCTTTCTTTCATGTGGATTATATATCCTTATTTCTGCTGGACAACCCCAAACATGAAGGTGCCTTAAACTGGGTTTCCTACCTGTCCATAATTCATAAGGAGTCTTAGGGACTGCCTTACTAGGAACCCTGTTCAGCAAATATGCAACAGTTTTTAATGCATGCATCCATAAGGATAAAGGTACAGTGCTGTAACTTAACATACTCCTAACCATATCCATAAGTGTACGATTCCGCCTTTCAGCCACACCGTTTTGTTGTGGTACCAGGCATTGTATACTGTGCACATATGCCTCGACTTTCAAGGAATTTTGCAAATGGACCAGGACATTGTCCACTTTCATTGAATTTACCATAATATTCACCACCCTTGTCTGACCTTACTACTTTCACCTTTCTATCTAACTGCCTTTCCACTTCATTAACAAACACCTCTAGGATGTCAACTGATTGTGACTTTTCATGCAGCAGATATAAGTAACAATATCGTGAGTAGTCATCAATAAATGTGATGAAATATTTTTCACCACCCCATGTTGGAATGTCAAAAGGACCACAAATATCAGTGTGTATCAATTCAAGAAGTTCATTACTTCTTGTGGCTGGGTTCTTTGATGTGTGTCTAATTTGTTTTCCTTTAATACAATCAACACATACTTCCCAGTCAGTAAAATCCAATTGAGGCAAGATATCACCTTTCACCAACCTCAATACCCTTTCTTTGGATATATGACCTAATCTTTGATGCTATAAGGAAAGCAGAACTATCATTATGTGCATTACGTTTGTTACCTATATTATGCTCAACAAGAAATAAAGAATCGGCATACATAACATCAAGATTAAAACGGTACAAATTATCAACTAAAGTACCAGATCCATAATAGTACGAATGTCTATACAATGAAAATGCACCGTTTCTAATCTTAAAGTTAAATCCTACTTCATCCAACTTTGCAACTGAAACTAAATTCCTAGAACATTCAGGAACATAGAGACACTTTTCTAGATCCAAGCAAGACCCAGTATCTAAAATCAATCTGTACATCCCGATTCCTTCTATTAGTGCCTTCATTCTGTTCCCCATATAAAGGAACTTTTCAGTTCCTCTTATGGGCTGGATCGAAAAGAATCCCTTCATAATATGTGACACATGAATAGTAGCCCCAAAGTCTAACCACCAAGTGTTATTAAGCACTTTAATAACATTTGATTCAAAACATACTGATATACAGTACATACCTTTCTTTTCGAACCAAGCCTTTCTTTTTAGATAATCTTTCTTGAAGTGACCAATCTTCTTGCAGAAAAAGCACTTCTGATCCTTATGGATCTAACCTCCAGTGACTTTCATAGAGGCTTTGTCCTTCTTCTTATTCTTCTTATATGGTTTAGACTTGCTGCTACCAACATCATTATGAACAGTAAGATGAACAGAGTGATCCTTCATCTTCTTTAATCTCCCTTCTTCCTGAACCAACATGGCCTTTATTTCCTGAAGGTTCCATTTTTCTTTAATGGTGTTGTAATTCACCTGGAACTGACCAAACTCAAGAGGAAGCGAGTTAATGATGAATTGAACCAAAACAGATTCACTCACATCCATACCCATTGACTTCATTTTTGCTGCTAGATTAGCCATACTTGTTACATGATCATGAATAGGATGCACCAATCAAATTTCTTGGTTGTCAGCTCACTCATTAGGCTTCCTACAATAGATTTGTCAGTTATATCTGATTGAGAGTATTCCTTAATTCTCATCATAAATTCCCTTGCATTTTTCGTCTTAGGCATCGATGGCTTAACATTCTCAGCCATCGTCATTCGCATCAAGTTCAAACTCAGCCTATTAGACCGTTCCCAAGCCTCATAAAGAGACTTGTCTAACTCAGTACTAGTCTCAGTAATGGCTGCAGGCTTTACATCAGAAATAATTGCTAGATCTAAATCCAAAAAACCTAGTTGAAATTGGATCTGTTCAGACCATTCCGCATAGTTCAGTCCGTTGAACTTGATCATTCCATTGCCCAAAGCGAATAAATTGCTAGAAGCTACAAATGTAATCCAAAAATACATATTAATGTTTTGAGTAAACTTAAATAGATTCAAATAAATGATAAACTTTAACTATGTATTTAAGATCACCTTTGGGTGATACTTTAATGCATAACTTTAATCAATAATGATGCTTAGATAAATATACTTTGATAGATCAATCAATCATACTTAAGTCAATATGTATGTTATCTTTGGATATACAATCATATTCACCAGTATATCAATGAATCTCTTTTAGTATCATTAATTATAGGCAATGATCCATCTTTGGATGATCTCCTAGCATTGTGATTAATGATCATAATTGTTCAATTCAAACTTTTACGTCATTTATTAGCATCAAATGAACATGAACAATTGAAGATACACAATTTAAATGTTTAAATCTTTTCAAGCTAGGCCACTTTGGTGACTAACAAGCTTTCTATATAATAAACATTTGATTAGGAAAATTTCAGTGTCAGCATTCACACTAACATGATCTCAATAAATATCAAACTATTCAATTATCAAAACCATTCAATCCAAATAAACTATAATAAATTCTCAACAATGTGGAAGATATGCCAGGAATATAGCATATACATTTATAGATATTTGGTTTTATTTGCCACTTTCGGAAAATTAATGTTCCGAAATCCATAGCCATCGGACTATCTTTATAGGCGGAAGTTCAATAATATCATTATATGCTTTGACCAGGAAATGATAAACGAATATATAATAATAATTATTAATCCATGAATTCGCCATCAAAGTTCGAAACAGTAAGGACTCGTGAAAACAAATGTCTACAACTATATGTGGGAAACAGGAACACACACAGACCAAAATGATATTCGTTTATCATTCCATGTTATGGGGAGCGTGAATTTCTCTTGCCATTCCACGTTCGTGAAGTTCGTTGTTCGTGAAACATACAAACCAAAAAAATTTAAAAACACTAAATTTCATAAACTCAATTCCTCATTATCATTCTGTTGCGAAAACAGGAACGTTTAATATTAGGTTTTTCTGTTTCGGAAAACAACAACATTTATATTACGCAAACAAAAACAATTGTAATTTTGACAATAAATCAAGGTATTTACATCCCCACTCCGATACCAATTGTTATACATTCTTCTAATTTTCTTTTATGCAGATCTTTATGTAAATCCAATTTCCAATACCGAATCTTTCAATATGATAGCAACAATCAATTAATGGTTTTGATACATATTGTTGTCCACAGCCTCTTGAGTTCAAACCAAGAGAAGAAAATCTGTCTCGATTTTGTCTTGATTTTATCTTGATGATTTTCTCTTAATGATTTTCTCTACTCTTCCCTTTCACTTTTCTGTTTTCTTTGATGGTGGAGAAAATGAAATGACACTTATGAAAAGATACGATATTTTTCTTCTTTAACTGTCATATTTAAATAAGGAGAGTGGAGAGGATTTTAAAACCCTATGACTCAAAATTACCATTATGTCCAAATAACCATCATATTTGACTTTTTATATTAAAGTCATACTATAAGTCACATGGACCACTAATGCCAAATAATTTAACATAAGCGGCTGAATTTGCTTTCTTCTATTGTCTGATTAATTGCGGCATTAATATCGGGTTTGCATCCCTTCAAGCGGCAAATTACAGAGGGGACTTGAAACGCACACTTTAGTCCTTGTGAGTATGTTGTCGCCTTTCTTTGTGCCCGATTATTTATTCAATCTAGCAAAAATAAATGCGACTTTGACCCATTGGTCATCAAGCCATGCCATGTTCGTAAAAAGGAAACAAAGCAAATTGTATGCTGTCTTTTAAATTCCATTTCCCTGGTCTCTATCTTTAATAGCCGTCGTGCTGTCGATAGATCACTATGCATCAAACATCAATCTTTTCAAAATATCTATAATGAATATAGCTAGAGTGTGCTCATTGATAAAGGAACCGTAGGATATATGCTTTGTCTCTTTGTTTCGATGTTGACATCTCAGTATCACAATAAATGTGTCAATGGATCTGTTTCCTTTATTATCCAAATGGTTTTGATGCTTTTGTTGCTTTTTATGAAAATGCATGTCTCTTTTGTGAGCATGATTTTCCTTGCTTCCATAACTTGCATTTATGTGTTGTTTTGTTTTGGACTAAAACTGTTGAGAACTAGCTCCTACACAGAAACTTCATGAAAAATTTAAGCCCCAATTCATTTGAAATTATTCAAAACCCAAAACATAAAAGTTGTAGTTCTTTCCCTCATATTTCCATGGGATTTTTAATTACATCAAAAGGAGTTCGGATGAGGGAAATATCCATATTTTACCAAACTTTGTCAAATCTGTAAAATCAAGCACTAGCACTGCACGTAGAGTGAATTTATGACTGATTCTGTATTGATACACTTTGAATCCATCAAGACTCAAAACATAAAAGTTTTAGATCTTTTTCTTATCTTTCCATAGGATTTTGAACCATCTCAATAGGAGTTCATATGAGAAAAATATAAACAATTTACGAAACTGTGTTGAATCTTCAACTTTATGAACCATCATTGCACATACAATGATTTCGTGACCAATTCTGTATTAATTCACTTCAAATTCATCAAAACTCAAAACATGAAGTTTTAGATCTCCCTCTGTTCTTTCCATAAAATTTTGAATCATCTCAAACGAGCCCATATGAGAGAGATGTGCACAACTTACGAAACAGTGTTAGAGATGTCCAATAATGTTTTTGTGAGTGATATTATATATATGTCAACTGATATATAAGTGTTCATTATTTCGCAGGTTTTGGCTAGCATAACATCCATTAGTAGAGTGAACAATTACAGACGACATCTAGAATTCTATCTTCACTTTGTAAGAAGCAGGTCATCTTAGCCCGCATGCATCATGTATACGCATTCATGTTGATAATATCACTATACCATTCACGATTTTTTTTTTTTGCATGACCTTTGTTTTAGCTATTAACCTCCTCTTTTTGTTTATTATTTTCTTTTGTTAGGAGTTGCGGATCAAATACATATCAACCCATCCTTGAAGAATTACCAAGTAACTGCTAAGTATTCATCTAGTAGTTATTCGGTGGTTTCCTCGGTGGCTATCCATTATTCGTCAAGTGGCTTTTTCTCAGTAGCTATTCATTATCGATCAAGTGGCTTTTCTCGGAAGCCATCTGTCATTCATCAAACTTATAGATAATTCAATGCTATAAAATTCCCAGTGATGGCATCACGGATCACAGACACCATCAACCAAAGGGACCTATTGTGCGAAACGGTCAACCTCCTCTAATTCCATCTCCTAGTAGCAATTGCATCGATCAGACAATTTCTGAAGATTTTTTTTGGAGGAGGATTAAGAAGAGAGATACCTGTGAATTGAAGCATTCTAACAACTCCTATCACTTTATTGAGCTTAAGCCAAATCTATCTAAGAGAGAATTCATTGTAGCTAACTCGGTGCTACGGTTCTACAATGAAAGAAAGAAGCTACCACTCTCCCATACTTAATTTTTTTTTTTGAGACAAGCATTCCCAGGATGGGCAGAATGGGCAAGACATGTCTATGAGGAACAAAGACGCACTAAGGTATGCCAAAGTATATCGCGCCATCGATATTGCTACTCAGTTCAGTTTTTCTTCAACTAACGATATGAAGCTATGGCAAGCCGTCATCTCATGGTAGAGTACCTAGACTCAAACCTTTATCGCATCGTGGGGAGAGTTCACACCCACACTCGAGGATTCGTTCATGTTGCTATGGCTTTACGAATTTGGGTAGACTGACATCACCACCCTTTCCACTATGCAAGAGGAGCAAGATATTCAAGCTGCATTAAAAGCAAGTAAAGTTAGAGCAAAAAAGTCCATCTTCACTTCGTGGATTGAGCTTTTTTTTTTTTTAACAATAGAACTAAGGATAGAGCCATAGTTCCAATGCCGTATCCTGAGCGTGTGTAAGTATTAACATTTCTTGCATAAGCATGTAACTTTATTACTCTCCTCTTTTTCCTTCTTACTAATTCCTTTTCTTTTTTCTTTTTTTTTTTTTTTTGTGTAGCTATGAACTTCAGCATTTGTGGTATTATGACTATCAGCATACGTTTTTGGTGGACCAATAGAAGGAGTGAACCCACAGCTATTCTTGTTGGCCATTCGTATAGTGAAGGGGCAGCGTTTTGCTTTAGTGCCTTTTTACTTAGGTTCCTTCTATCGGCGCTTAGACTTGTATCATCATGCATCAATATGCTTAAAAGGGCGATACATTGTGTATTCTCATGCAGACTTGGTGTTTTTACAGCTTTTTATCTATGAGCTGTTTCGAGCATGCACAACTTCCCCCAATACTCAACACAATTCCTAGCTAAAAGATCCCAAGGTGGTGGCAATGTTAAAGAGACGGCTTGTGAAACTCTTATCGAATGTTATTGACGAAGCTAATGAGTTCACATTTCAACCTTATATGAAAAGAATAGTTGGTTGTGCAGATTGTTGCAAGTTTTATCCCTCCGAATCAGATGTCTTCATGACATTGGTAGACACTCATGAAAGTTTAGATTCCTATGATTCAGGGTTTATCAAGTGGTGTACCTCAGGTATTTACCATGACTACAAGATAGTAAGAACTCCATTGGTACTTTTCTAGAGCAGAGAGTGATGGTATACTCACCCCATAGATTCGCTCATCAGTTTGGTTTTGGTCAGGGAGTACCTTGGTTGATTCCTCCATCAGATGACTTTAGTCACTGCTGTAAATTGCTTTCTCCAGAACATAGTAATTTGGTTCATCCACATGTACGACAGCTATTCTTTCCTTTTATTAGTCGCATAGGAGTGGCTACAACCGGTTGGTTAACTTATTAGATAGGCTGCATGGAAAGTTTTAGAGAATATGCATCTGTTGTAGCACTCGATGCTTTAGAGGTGCCTGATATATACAAGTATGAGTTTTACTTCCACCTTCCATCAAAACACGTGATCCCTAATGATTCTAGGGCCAAGTTAAAAAATCATGCCTCCCATGATAAAACAAAAATAACTCGGGATCCTTAGGCCAACACAAGGGTGACTCATGATTCCCAAGCTAAATTGAAAATGATCCATCAATCGACCTTTTTGACAAATGCTAGTCAAGCTAAGCGTGCTTCCATTCGCGAGGTAG
The DNA here is from genome assembly GCA_024138025.1 of Combretum micranthum. Lineage (NCBI taxonomy): Eukaryota > Viridiplantae > Streptophyta > Magnoliopsida > Myrtales > Combretaceae > Combretum > Combretum micranthum. The sequence continues at coordinate 916,722 of JAMXBD010000183.1, forward strand.
CTCTGTTCATATTTCATGTCGATTTTTCCTTTTTTTTTTATTACACTAATGCAACTTTCTCTCTTTTTTTTTTTTAGGTGGTAAAAGATACCCCATTGACTTATCAACTAGATAACAACATCATTGATGTTGGTGCTCCTCTCAACAGCGCTATCATGTATCCATGTCCTCACTTGTATGGTAATCATGAGGAATTCCATTCAAAAAGGCATCATGTGCCAGTCATGTAAATGAACAAGGATGATGAAGATACAAAGCCTTCCAGTAGAGAAAGTACACAAAATCTTATTGATAACAAGGAGAGAGCTTCCTTAGCAACCAAGGATGAAGAACTTGATAATATAGAGATTGTTGGCAAGCCTAGTGAGATGGAGCCACATGAGATGAATGAAAGGAATTCTAGCTCAATACCTATTGAGGGGCCTAAGAATGAGACATATACTAATGCTTTGCTTCAAGTAGGAACTTATGGCAGCGACGCTAATGCTATATCTATTAACCCTTCACAACACTTCTCCTTGTCTGATGAGGTTCCTTTACTTGCCACATCTCCTACTCAGGCTACCTCTTTTTCCAATGTCCCTCCTTCCCCAGTTACTGGCATGTAATTACAACATAAGATAGCAAGTCCTAACACAAGAGCAACCACCAATGAGATTGCTGCTTTCCACGGATTTGTTGTGCTTTCTCATCTTGTGGATACATTAGAATGGTTGTTTTCCATAGTGGGCGAATTCTAGATAGGGTGCTTTATTCTAAGCACGAATGTAGCTGATGTCATGATAATCTTGTTGGGGTAAGCGATTCAACTTCTTGACAGGCCATGGGATTCATTATCAACTGAAGAGCTTGAGCTGTTGATCAAGGGAATTACCGATGCTCGTGGCCTTAATTTCAAAGTTGGGAGTTTATAGCATGTTGCTAGTAAAGTCCAAAGAATGTTAAGTTGCCATGCAGTTGTACAAAGATGTAACAAGCTAAGAGCTAAACTTGAGGAGGCAGAGTCTGAGATAAAAAGACTTCTCGATAATGGGGACACTTCTGCAATTATAAAGTCAGACATTGGTGCTTAAGTTGATGATTGGTTTCTTGTATCAACATATGATATTTGGTTTTTTTTAGCACTTTGTAAAAAAAAAAAACACATTTAGATTTAGAATGAATAGTATTTGTATTTCTTTATTCAATTCATTATGCTTGTATTGCATTTTTTTTTTCGTTGTGCGCTTATAAGTTACTATATTCACTCAGCAGCAACAACAATTACTATTCATGAGGAAACAAAATTGTCTATCCCTTTTGGTAGGTACTCGCGCATCGAAGAGTGTTTTTCACATGCTAGCGGAGAACCGTTATAGCATGTTCGTTTGCATTAAAGCAACAGTAATGATATACATTACTCTCATTAAGAAAGACACACATATTATCACGCCCCGAAGGGTACCCTAAACGTGGCAGTCCGCCATACACAATATTAAAGCCTAAGAATGACCACCTCAATCATGCGAAGGCTTCCATACTATGTACAAGGCGTCTAACACATAAAGGAGACACATCGGAATGATACATTTTATGTTGATACGAATGAGTAACAATGTAAAGGAAATACACATTTACTATACTCCAAATACAAAACCATATACTTCAAGATACAATTCATCAAACTTCAACTACATTCATCCCAAGACTTCACTACATAAAGCTATTACAAAGCAAATCGTAAAGCTTAGCCAAAAACTTCAAGCATTCTTATATCTTGCCGGAATCTCGAAATCATTCTCGGCTTCAACCATCTCAGTCCCCACTTAGCATTCTTGGAATAACCTGCTCATTTAAACATCTATTGGGGTATAAGCTACACTAGCTTAGTGAGATTCATTTTTGCAATAATATACTCAATTGTAAAATATACAAACAAGTTTATTTAAACAATCATATGAATGCACAAGCACGTGAACATACAAGCACATGACTTTCCGGTAGCCATATGTGAATGGATTTACGCCCTCCATTCGGGTTTGGGGTGGTCCATGAACATGCAACCACAATTCCAATATTTTCTCTTGTGGTTTATAGTGTCTACTCCACTGCCCATTAACATAAGCGACCTCATAGGCCCTTGATGTTAACGAAGGTGGTCCTCCACCTGTTTATATGTATTGGTTTATAGTGTCTACCCACTGCCCGTTAACTTAAGTGACCCTGCAGATCCTTAACGTTAACGAAGGCCCGCTGCCTCCCATCATACTTTTGTTCCCACCAAAAGCATTCTCGTAATGCAATGTGACTCACTGATGATATGCATGTACAGTTTATTTATAGAATCGTAGCAAGTTCATTATGCAATTAAGAGCGATCATAGAGTATTTCAAACAATCCAAGTCTATACTAACTCATACAATATTATTTCAACAAGTCTCATCTCGATATACTTATCATTCATTCAACATGAAAAGTTCATTTCTCATCAACAATTTTATCTTTACCTAAATCTAGTGCTACTACAATTACAAGCACACTCAATGAGCATAATTACTCAGGAAATGAACTCACTCGGCCATTGGATCACCGGTCTTCTAGTAATAATCCGGTGGTAAAGAGTCAATGTTCTCGGGTTCACTATCACATAAGAAATACTCTAATGAGTATTCTACATCTAAGGATACTAAAACTCTAAGAAAACTTAGCGAAATCAAATTCGCGTCATTTCGATGTCCCATTTAAAATGGCCATAACTTGGTCATTTTAACTCGGAATCTCGCAAATTTTATATCGATTTCTATCTACTTCGGAAGAGCTTTTAAATATGAAGTTTAAACCAAGTTTTGAAAATATCTAAGCTCGAAATGAGGGATCAGATCTGTACAGCGGTTATATAGATTCCGAAAATGCGGTTTTCATGAATGCACTTGAGATTCCTAAGTACAAAATGAAACTAAATGCCATGGTAATGATTTTCCCTATCATGAATGTCATGATATGAACTCCAATGAGCCTAAGTTCTTATAAATTTTTAGACTTAAAGAATTTTAAATAAACTTTTCTTAGAAACCATTTTATACCATTGTTTAGTAAGTGAATTTACTATACTTGATCACACCTACATATTACAAGGATTTTCTTTTAGGAAAACTCTATTTTGCTTAAAGAATTTTGACCCTCATATTAGTTATATCCTAAGGCCTTTATTTCTTTAATAAAATCCTCATTTATAAACTTTTAAGTGGGTCTTCTACTAGAGGGTTTCCAAAAATCCGAATTTAGAAAACTTTATTTTCAAGTTGATTCCCTTAAGGAAAATGTATTTTATACTCAAAACTTTAAGTATTTATTATACCTATACCCTAAGGACTTCATTTATTTAAGAAAATACTATTTTTGAAGTTGGAAAAATAGTGTTTTCTAACCATACATCCATTATTACGAATTTGGCTTCAAGACTTTTCACCCAAAATTTCTTTTAGACTTCATCTCTTGTTTTAAATATTTCTTTAGTAAAAACTCATTTAAACTCATGAAAAACATCATCAAACATTATCTATCACCTATAGGCTTCATTTTTCTTGAAAAAACATGTTTGGAAGTTGATAAAAGTGTTTTTAACCTAGGTTTCTAAAGTCATCCGAATTTACACAAGTTTATTTCTTGAAAAGTATTTTCCTTTTTGACTTTATTAACTCATGTACCTATAGATCTATATACTAGGAGGTTATTTACTAAGGACAAAACATTAAAAACTATGAATGCACATAAACTCAAAATGAAGATGAGATCTTAAATGTCTACATGAATAAGAGTAGTAAAATGATGGATCTACTTTATCAAATGCTTAAATGTGTTTTAAAAACATAAAAACTATATTTTTATAAAAGGTCTTTTGTAAAAAAATACTTTTTGATGGAGAAAAAGTAAAGCTTTTGGCATGAAAGTTTCTTTAAGTGATAGATCTACTTTTGTAATGGTTCGGGATTCTTGTTTTGATCTTTCCTTGACCCTAGCAAAGCTCATGGGGTCCTTTGGTTGGAAATATCCAAGAATCACCTAGCCATAACAAAGTTTTATGATTGGAAGGAGTGAAACTTTACTTACTTGAAGAGAAATAGAGGATGAAAAGAAGAAATGGGAGTTGTGTGTGTGTGTGTGCGTGTGTGTGTGTGGGGGGGGGGGGGGGGGGGGGGGGGGGGGGGGGGGGGGGGGGGGCAAGAGGGGAAATGGGGAGAGAAGAGAGAGCCTTTTTACTTTCCAAAAGTTGAGAATGAAAGAATGAAGAGACAGAGAGAAAAAGTTGTTTATATAGCATTTGAAATTAGGTTAAATGGAGTAAAATGAATTGAAAAAAAAACAAATTGTAGAATGGAGCTTGGGGGGGGCCATTTCACGCCAACCAATGCTTGTGGAGGAAGGGAAAATTTTGATTTTTTTTTGATTGATTTGCTTTTGATTTGAATTATGTACAAATGTCATAAATTGTATTGATTTTAAGGGGACAAAAAGTATTTAGAAAAGAGGGTGATTTGAGTGATGGTAAGTGTTGAAATTGTAGAGTGTACAAATAGGTAGACTAGGTGGTATAGGTGGTACTTTTTGAATAGTAGTGAATAGTTGACAAGACAATTTAATTTCCGGTAGTAATGAAATACGAATAAAAAGGCTATAACTGTATTTTTCGTAAGCCGGAAAATTATGAAAAATATATTTTTGAAATCTTTATTTTATTTCGATTCAAATGAGTACTCATAAAGAAATTTTTGAAATTCTAGTTCCGGGGCACATTTTCCTATAATGGGTCTCGGGATGACTCGAAATTAAAATTTTCTCAAAATCTGATCTTTTCTTGGTTTGAAATATAATCAAGAAATATATTCAAAATTAAATTTTCTTATAAAAGTATCTTATTTAGAAACCGAGGAAAAGCCGGAATTAGGGTTTCTAAGTCTTTCTCACAAAGCTTGAATTAAACCGGTTTAGGGTTTCATTTTCTGGTTTTCGAAGTTTACTTGATTACTAGGAAAACCGGGTATACATTATAAAAATAATAAAATTGTGTAATGAAATAAAATGAATAGTGCAAAAGAATAATCAATTACCGGTAGAAATGAAAATACGGTAAAAAGGTTATAACTGTAACTTTTATAACCCGAAAAATTATATAACTGATATATTTAGAAATCTCGTGGAATTACGAGTCTAACGGTACTAGTGGTATATTTTTGATATCTCGAGCCCCGGGACACGCTTTTCGAAGTCTGTATCCAAACAGGTTCGAAATAGGTCAAAAATTTACCAATCTGATAATTATAAACGAACTTATATTGCTATAAGTGATTCTCTATATTTAAACTACATCTTGGCCTCTAGGGTTAGGGGCGCTAGATTGCCGAACTTACACTATTGTATTCCAGTTAGGGTTTCTAGGTGATTTTTCCGGTTTAGACCTTTGCCAATTTGGAAACTGATATTTATGTTTATATAACATATTTAATTTGAGAAATTTATTTTAAATTTTTTTTATAAGTATTTAATAACTCTTAATGTTTTCGGAATTCTTTAATTGGGTTTCATTTCCGAAAGTTAATCATTATTTACTTTTTAATAATTTGTCTTTGGACTTTTATATTACCCGATTTTACAAGCTGGAGCTAAATATGGAATTTTTCATACGTCGTGGTTTTGAATTTGAAAACCACTGAGTTCTTATTTTATTGTTTAAAGATTTTCATTTTCTCAAGATTGAGAAGTTTTTTGAATTCGTTCGTGATTTAGGACTTGTCAAAATTCGGTTTTAATTTGGAGTGATTTTTAGGGTTTATTTTCGAAGTTCATTTTGAAATTATTTATTGAAATTTTATGGGGCTTACACATATAGATCAGTTAATGGGGTATTACCCACTACTTAACTATTGATCTCGTAAGTACGTGATCATGTAATATTTTTAAATCAAAGAGTTTATTAACATCATGCCCTTAGAACATAGTTTTTTTTTTAAGCAGCAGTAATGCTTATTTATTTACTACATTCATGCATCATGTGTTAAATGTGCGCTAAGCAGATGAATTTCTAACTTTACAACAACATAAAATATTGATAAGAAAATCATAAGAAAAATGAGCTCGCATGATATGAGGTATTTATTTCAATAATATAACTGGGAGTACATCATGCTTTCACAAATGAAACTTTTTAATATATTGAAAGTTCACAAGAGCAGTGATAGCATCTGTTTTTTTTATTTCGAAGTTTACAATAACCACTGTCATGAACTTCGTCAATAAGGAAAGGTCCTTCCCACTTTGGTGTAAACTTCGGTGCTAGAATCCCTCGACGTACATGATCTGCAGCGGAGGACGACATCTCCTTGTTGAAAAGATCATTTTCGAACAAGTCGATCATAAGCAATGCTTAGGCGCTTTTGATAATTAGTGAGGTTATACTTAGCCATATCACACCGCTCATCTAGTGCTTCCAAATCCATCATTTGTAAAACGTCTGGCTCTAACTCTGCATTAATAGCTAAGCACGCAGACGAAATCAACACTTATATTGGCAATGTGCTTTAGCTCCGTAAACTAAAGAGAAAGGTGTCGCTTGTGTTGGTCCTCGCTTAGAATTCCTGTAAGCCTGAAGAGCGAGTGGTAATTTGTCATGCCACTCTTTGTAATTTGTCATGTACCATGCGGCTAAGCACCTTCAATATGCTCTTATTTGTGGCTTCTTCCTAGCCATTTCCTTTTGGGTAGTATAGTGTGGACTTAACATGATCAATATTGTAAGAAGTGAGCAATTGTCGCACATGAGAGTTGACGAAAGGGGTTCCATTATCAGATAGTATGTGCTTTGGGATACCGAATCTGTATATAACATGTTCCTTCATAAAGCTTACCACTACTAATCCTGTTGCCTTCTTTAATGGAATTGCCTCCATCCACTTAGTGAAGCACTCAGTTCCTACCAAAATCCAAATGCAACATTTAGAAGGTAGGTGTATGGGGCCAATCAGATCAATTGCCTAAGTATGGAATGGTTAAGGAGCACTCAAACTATGAAGTGCAACTGTAGGGGCATGGATCGCATCACCGTGTTGTTGACAAACAACACAATTTTTTGCAAAGTTGAAAGAGTCTTAATAAAAGATAAGGCTGCAAGAAGAACAACGAGAGTAAGCTCTACCAAAATAAGAAGATTGAATGGATTATCCCAAACTAGCGTCTGCTGCAGTCGCACGAAACATTTATGATGGCGTCTTGGTGGATTGTGGTGCTACCATTCCTTTAGGTTACCTTTTGGCTTTAGTAAAAAAAAAAAAAAAGTGTCTTCCCCCTTACTTAGTTTTTATCTTTTCCACTGTTGGCCAATAGTACCCCACATTGAGCAGGTGGTAATATAACTTTCTCCCTTCTTAATGTTCCCTATAGTCTCCAGCATGTACTTCGGATAATATTATCTATGTCTCAAGAGATGCTATACATCTAAGAAGTTTTCCCATGAATGATACCATGTATAACTCTCCTTTGTGCATGAGGTATTTTCTCACCTTCCTTTTCACAAGTTTGGTATATATGCTATTAGTTGGTAAGACATTATTCTTTAGATAATCGATGTATGGACACCCCCAATCCCTAATAGTAGTAATATACTCCCTTTCATTTAGCAATTCGGCACAATGTGCTTGTACCTGAGATGCATCTTTGGACATAGAGGGCCAGTAGTACCCTACGCATTAGATGCGGTGATATAAAGCCAGACCCTCTTCTCCACACCATACTCTATGGTACTTATCCAGTGTGAGGTGGGCTTCCTTCATGCCAATACAACGGAATAAGATACCTTCTGAGCCTTTGTAGTATAATACGCTATTGATCTTAACAAAGTTCTTCTGTTAGCGCACTAAGGTGCGCTAACTATTCCCTGATTGGTGTGCGCCAATCACCATGCACTCCTTCTTCCTCTTCAATGAGTTTGATTATTGTACATGGAATGGATTTCTTGCACACTCGAACATCTAGGCTGCTATCATTGCTCTGGATTGGGACTTTAGATGCTACTGTCGCCAATGCATCAGCATATCTGTTGATAAATCGTGTTGTGTGTTCGTACCTCACTAACTGGAATTTGCTCACTAAGGCTTGCATTGCAGCCTGGTACGGCACAAGTGCAGGCTCTTTGATGCCATACTCACCACTGACTTCTTTAATTATCAAGTTAGATCACCATAGATGCATACATGTTGTACTCCAATTTCCCGGGCAACAATTAAGCCAAGCAATAAGGCTTCATATTCAACAGCATTGTTGGTGTATGAAAAGTCAAGCTTAAAGGCTAGAGGTGTCCCATAATCGTCAGGAGTGGTAAGTGCAACTCCTGCCCCCATCTGGTTCTTCCTGCAGAGCCATCAAATTGGATTAACCATTCTCCATCTGTTTCAACCATTAGAGAATCTTCATGGAACTCTGCAGGTATGGCATTGATGGTCGTTGCCTCATGCACATTGGGAAATTGTGCCGGTAAGTAAGCCAAAACTTGTGATTTGATTCCTTTGGAAGATTGTATAGTGATGTTAAATTCTCCGAGGAGGAGTAACCACTTAGCAATCCGACCAGATAGTGCTGGCAGTGATAGTAAGTATTTGATAGGGTCCGAGGGAGTGACAAGGATGATCTTATGTGCCAAGAAGTAGTGTCGCAACTTTTGTGTAAAAAATATCAGTGCGAGACAATGCTTTTTGCAAGCTGTGTATTTAACCTCACTTTCTTGTAGTGCTCGACTCCGGTAATCTCACTTCCTTATCAATTGATGTAATATACAAGATCATTGGCAATCCTTTAATTGGCATTGCCATAATATGAGGGGAGTTGAGTATCCCCTTAGTTTTTTGAATTGCCACCTCATGTGATTGTTCCCATTCAAATGGAACTCCTTTCCTCATGAGTTATTGAAGGGGGTGTGAAATTTTTGCAAGGTCAGGCACAAATCCTCTAACATAGGAGACTTTGCCCATGAAACTCTTTAGTTCCTTCTGATTCCTTAGTGTAGGCATCAATTGAATTGCTTGTAGTTTCATAGGATCGATGTCAATTCCTTTCTAATGAACCAAAAGACTGAGAAACTTTCGAGAAGCTACTCCAAACACACACTTCAAAGGGTTCATTCGGAGTTTGTAAACTCGACACCATTCAAATACTTTCTTCAAGTGGACCAAGTGATCAGGTGCTCGTCTTGCCTTGATGATAATGTTATCGACATAGTCCTCCACGAAATCATGCATCAAGTCATGGAATATTGCAATCATTGCACGTTGGTATGTGGCACCAACATTCTTTAATCCAAAGGCCATGACTATGTAGCGGAAATTTCCTATAGGTGTGCGAAAAGCAGTGCATTCGATGTCTTGAATGGCCATCTTAATTTGATTGTAGCCACTAAATCCATCCATGAATGAAAATAACTCATGTCCCATTGTACCATCCACTAGCATGCCAACAGTAGGGAGTGAGAAGTCGTCTTTTGGGCAAGCTTTGTTGAGATCCCAAAAGTCAACGTATACACATATTTGGCCATTTTTCTTCTTTACTGCGACAATATTTGCTAGCCAAGTAGGATGCTCAATAGGTTTAATGAAACCTGATTTAATTAACTTCTCGTTTTCTGCCTTAATTTGCATCTCTACTTCCGGTCGGAAGACTCGCGATCCTTCCTTTACAGACTTGATCCCTGGCGCAATGTTTAATCTACGCACCACAAGATTGGGGTCAAGTCCTTGCATCTCTTCATATGCTAGGCAAAAACAACTCTATACTCTTTTAGTAGTACTATGAGAGGTGCTTTGATTTCTTGTAGGAGACTTTTACTTATGAAGATTAGCCGCGGCAACTCACCTGGTCGCACTAGGTCCAACTCTTCTATCTCCTCTGTTTAAGGCTTAACTTGATCTTGCATTTGTGTGTGTGTGTGTGTGTGTGTGTGTGTGGGGAAGGGGGGGGGAGGGGGGGGGGGGGGGGGGGGGGATGGGAAGAAGAAGGCATGGGTTCGGGCTCTTGAACTGGAGGAGGGTCTGAAGAAGACAAGCAAACTTCTTCAGGCCCCTGAGACCGTCATAAAAGATATACTTTTCATCTGTCTTCCATAACGAAACTATCAGTTTCTCCGACTGCTTTTCTTTTCTTCTTTCCCCCACGACAACCACGCGCCTTTCTCTTTTTCTGCTGACCCTTTTGAATTTCTTCCCATGTAGGCAATGGGATACCAATGGGTCTCACAATAGCTATTTCTCCTTCTTTAGCAAATTCATCAAAGAAGGTTGATTCAATAAAGTATGACTTGTTGCATTCAAAAGGATTTTTTGTAGTTGGGATAAATACGTCTTTTCCTTTCCAATGTCCTTTGATGTATTGATGCCATGTGGGGTATTAAATGGTGATCGTGCAGCCATTTCTGACCGATGAGTAAGTGGTAGGAGACTGATGAATCGATCACGTGGAAAGTGGTGGAACCCTGGATAGGCCCAATCTTGAGATTCCCATTAATGTATCCCATTGTATCTGTGGAGGAGTGGTTGCAGTTGTTTACAAATATGGGTTGTTTAACCAATTGTCTGATGTCAAGATTAACGACTTTGAATGTAGTCATAGGCATGATGTTTATGGAGGAACCATTGTATATAAATGTTCTCTTCATGGGATAGCCATTGAGTAAGCCTTCAACATACAGAGTGCAGTTATGATTTGGATTCTTTGCACATATATCTGCATCATAAAATAAGATTGCATTCTCGTGTGCATTTGCCATTCTTCTTGCAGGCAGCGCTGCATTGCACTTTGCATATTGATCTTCAAATATTTACACGAGTGTAGATGTTGCTGCAAGCTATGCCTTCTCATTGAAACCTAAGAGATCAAAGAAACTCCTAAAGTTGGAAGATTTTAGTAAAGCCGTCACAATAGGTGAACACTCAAGCTCTTTACCTTCAATTGACTTTCTTTCATCATCTTTTATCTCGATAGGAGGCACCTTATTTGTCTTTGACGTCGAAGGGTCATGAGTGACAACATTCACCATGCCACATGGTTGTCATGCATAGGTAGTGGATTGTTCCTGACATCATTATTATCAATGATAAGCTCCCCATTCTGCACTCTCTCATTAAATATCTTCTTCAATGTCCAACAATCTTTAGTAGGATGACCCTGTGAAATTTGCAAACCTTAGGATTATTCTTTTCTGTAGTTGTAGGTAAGTGTTCAACCCTAGGGAGTTTGGTATTCCCATCTTGTCGCCATTTGTCAAGCATTACATGTACCTTACCCATCGAGCATGGGTAAGAGAAGGATGATGCAGGGGTTCCTAACTTCTCACATTTTGGCTTCTTCTCTCTCTTAGAGCTATCGCCCTGGGCCGAGTTCACAGTTGAAGCCCTTTTGTTAAACTTGTCATTTTTGCCCATCTATCGTGTGACAGAATTGTTAGTCCTTCACGCATTTTCAACTAAAGCAGCAAAGGAAACCAATGAAAGGTTCTCGAGGTGTATTATGTACTCAGTAAACATTCCTTGAATACATATTTTCACCAACTCTTTCTCATCACACATGTCCTGGATATCAAGGGAGCATTCTCTAAAGCGCTCAATATAATCCATTAAGTCCTCTTTGGGCTTCTATCAAATGCGTCCCATGTCGGTCAAAGTGACCCGCTCCTGAGTAGAAAAGAACTTTTCAAGGAACATTTTACACATGCTTCCTCATGAATCTATTGATGTAGAAGGAAGGTTGACATACTAGGTGTAAGTCTTTTCTATGAGAGACTGAGAATTCTTTTAATTCAAGTCATCGTCTAAGCCATAAACTTCTAAAGTCTTGATAAAATTCAACATGTGTTCTTTCGCACTTCCTTTTTTGCCATTAAATAGCATGAACTTAGGACTTATGTTGTCCTTAGGGCATGGTTTGGCAGCAATATGCTGATTGTACAGGAGTTTGAGATCCAATACTTCCACAATTGATTTTTCCTATATCTCCTTCAAATAAGCATCAAGATCTTCTTTGGTGACAAAAGAGCCCCTCGGAGTAGATGTTGCTGTCACGCCGCAGAGGGTATCCTAAACGTAGCAGTCCGGCACATATAATATTAAAGCTAATGAATGACAATTCGTAGTCACGCAGGAGCTTTGATATCATATGCAAGGCATGCTTCCAAGATAGTAGGAGACTCACAGGGGTATTACGTTTAAATAGATAGAAAAAGCAAGCATGAACTTAAATAGATAAATATAAGATCTTCATTCAATAATAAGTTCATACATCATCTTAGGGGCATTCCCCTGCCTTAAAGTCTTTGCTCCACGATACTAATAACAAAATAAACATAACTACCACATAAGTCTACTATAGAGATTTTTCCTAGAAGTCTATGTTCAAAACTAAAAATACATAAACTTCTTCAAAAACTCCTAGTAGCATAAGCTCATACCTGGCACACCGGGCTCCTCGGGGCCAACCATAGATAATCATATTGTAATAGAAAACTATAAGGGTATAAGCAAATCTAGCTTAGTGAGATAATTCCTAACTATATAACATTTTCACATGACAACCAAGTTATTTAATTCAAGCATATGAAATGCACCAATCACATGATAACCAAATACACAAGATTAACCGGAAATCAAGTACAGCATGGATTTAACGCCCTCCATGACAAGGGTTGGGTGGTTATAGGCCCATACGACCATCAATATTTGCAGATTTGCTGGCTCCTGCTTGCCCTGTAGACTTCCTGGCTCCTACTGGCCCATGTAGACTTACCAGCTCCTACTAGCCCCCACTACCACTTCCTCGTTTCTCCACACGAAGAATAGTAGTGAAATAAATGTGACTCACAAGTATGATATGCATGAGTAATTTCAATTAAACATTTAACTATAAGTTGAATTCATGTTAAAGGTGATCAACCATAATTTCATCATATCAATACAAGAGTCACACTTTTATTTAACATATCGTCTTTCGATATACTTAATTTTCATTCAACAATTATTTCATAACATTTATCTTTTCCAAAATTTCTAGTGCTACTAATTACAAGCACAAACAAGGAAATGTAACTTAGGAAAAGAATTAACTCACTCCATAATCGGTAGGTCTAATCGAAATAGTCCTCTGGGTAGATGATCTCGGTTCCCTCGTCACCTAAACAAGATGAAATACCCAAAATGAGTCTTTCATAAAACTTCTATTCTTGAAGGTCTTAAATTTCTCTTAAAATCGCGGTAAAATCGTATAAGGGGAAATTCTAACTTAAAATGGCCATAACTTGCTCATTTTAACTCGGAATTTCGCGTATAATATATCGTTTTCTACCTACTCAAAAAGATCTACACATTTCTAATCTTATTTTCATAAAACTAGGTCGTTTTGGGTTCCGAAAAGACAGCGACCAGATTTACCACGAATTTGCAAAGACTTGTTTTCCTTCTTGTAAATAAAGCTCATTTGAAAAGATGAACATTTCAAATATTTTGTAAACTTTTTGAAAGGTATATATATATATATAAGTAATGACTCATAACAAATGTATGAAGTAAATGAAGTTGTCTCAACTTATGAAAAGTAAGGTTTTAAAAGACTTTGAACTTAAGATTTATTTGGAATATTTATTTTACTTTTGAAAGGATTCTTGGGTTATTTGAGATGAATATTTCTTTTTCTAAAATTAATTTCTTGTAACTACTTTAATTTCCTAAGGAGTGGTTTTATTTTCTAAACTTAGATTCCGACAATTTTAAAAGTAATGATATTTTTGTTTCTTGTAATGATTCTTAAAAGAGTTTCTATTACTTGATGAAAATAAGTTTTATAAAACCTTTTGTTTATTTTGAGAAAAATCATTTCTAAATATGTTCATGAGTTTTTAAGAAATCTATTTCTTTCTTTTATTTAACAAGAACCTTTAGTTTATGAAAACACTTCCTCCTTTATTTTTGTTGAGACAATATCATTATGTTCATGCATGAATATGAATCATGAACTATAGAAACATAAAGGAACATAATAACTTGAAAGATTAAGTAAATAAGAAAGTAAATCAAGTATTGGGACCTTAACTTCATCAAGGTACCCCGGGACTAAGAAAAGACTAATCCCGAAAAGAAAAGAAAAGGAATTATTTTGACTTGATGAGAACAAGTCTAAGACTAGAAAGACTAGTCTTAAGAACAACTTGAAATTAAATAAATTGCAATGAAGTAAATAAAGTGCAAGAAAAGTAAATAAATTGCAAGACAATGAGCTTATATGCTCTAAATAATATATATAGCTACATAGATATATTAGATAGTAATAAACATAAAGGAAACATAAAGGAATTTGTGATTATGAACAAAAATAAAGTATGAACCTATTGTTGCTTTCTTAACCTTCATGGTTTTAGAAAATACACACTAAGCTCATACTAAGTAGATGAACATAAAGAAAGCTTGGAGGAAATTTTTACCTAAAAGAAGCTAACTAGGAAGAACTTCTTGAGAGGGATTTCTTGTAGAATTTTGGGAGAGATTTTGGTATAGTAACTTTAGTGAAGAAGTAGTGTGAAAGAAGTGAAGGTATGAGGGGGTATTTATAGTAAAATATGGGAGATAATTTGTGTTAATTAAATAAATGAAAAATAAAACAAATTGGGCATTGTAGGGGGGTGGCCGGCGCTACATCATGCATGGGGAAGACAAACATTTTAATTTTTGTTATTTTGTTAATTAAAAGTAAGAAATGAAAGATGTGAAGTTGTATTGGAAATGAAAATGTGTAAAAATAAGTGTATGGTTTGTAAGAGTAGGTTGTAAGAAAAAGTAGAGATAGATGAATAGTGTAGAATAGTAGAAAATAGTGTAATGTAAAAGTAGACATGACAATTTAATGCCGGTAGTAAGAAAATACGCGTATAAAAGAGATATCTGATATTTTTAGCTATCGAAAAATTACGAAATTGATATTTTTGGAAATCTTTTATTTTTACGCGTCTAACGGTATATTCGGAATATTTTTCCTACTCCGAGCTTCCCGACACATTTTTTAAGAACTATGTCCGATCGGGTTCAAAGGACACTCGAATTTTGAAAAACTGATATTTTTATAAAGCCTATAGCTATTATGAACTATTATAGCTAATTATTCCAACTTCATTTTCTAAGGCTAAAGAAAACGGCAATGTCGGAGTTAAATGGTTACGGTTAACTAGGGTTTTAGTTGACTTAATAATTCGATTGACTTCCGATTAGGGTTTAGGTCTTTAATTTGATTACAAAACTTCGGGAAGAACCTCCAAGTTAGATTCCTATATTCCTTGCTTCAGGTGTTGACTGTTATGTTGCAATAGGTTCCGGTATACAAACTAACTCATTATTTCCTTAGGTGGCATTTTTGTTAGTACGTGAACGATTAGGTTATTGAGTTGCTTGGACGGTGTGTGGCTGTGCAAGGATAGTAGGCTTTGACAAAGTTGTTTCCTATTGCACAGCAGCAAAAGTAGCCACAACAGGCATGAATGGAGCTATCATGGTGATGAACTCCTTCATAATCTTGGTGTTCTCTTGCATTTCACGTATAAGCTGTGCATGGACAGGTATGGCTACCTATACTGCATTATCATTAGGATTGACATTCTCAAGTGGCAGCATGTTTTGCTCTCCAGCTTCAATGTTGGTGTTAAACTCTTGGCTAGTTCCGTCGTTAGGATTGGTTGGTTTTTTTCTTTAGGATGCCATTGTCAAGTTATCAACTTTTGTCCCTAATGGAGTCGCAAAAAATGTAGATGATTGGATCCGGTTGTGGTAATCACGTGTATGCGGCATCTGGTTCGCTATGCATGGCTTCAGAAGAGTGACTTAGTAATAGCACGTAATAATATGTAAGGATGAATTATGGAGAAATGACAGGGAGGAGGAGTAAGCAATCTCAAATAGCTTGAATGCATACGTGATGGGTGGAGGAGCTATATAGCATCAACTACACAGTTCTTGGAAAGAGGCAATGTGTTCTTCGTTCTAATGTTTGTTTAATCTGTGTGATTACAATCCGACAGCACGACAATTTCTCTGGATATCTGAAATCTTCTAATCTAATGAGGAGAACTCCTGAGGTATTTATAGAGTTTGGCAGTTGACAACATCTGTTAGATCACAAGCTGTCTCAATAGCTCAGATGAGTCCTT
The DNA here is from genome assembly GCA_024138025.1 of Combretum micranthum. NCBI lineage: Eukaryota > Viridiplantae > Streptophyta > Magnoliopsida > Myrtales > Combretaceae > Combretum > Combretum micranthum. The sequence goes on from JAMXBD010000183.1 coordinate 932,917, forward strand.
CTTTCGATGGATCCCTCTATGGGCTCATTTTGAGTTTAAGCTCATGAGAGCTTCTTTTAAGTGCATGAGCTTCTTTGAGAAAGGTTGAGAGCGAACAGGTCGGTCCAATGATCCTTACTCTAAGCCCACCATACCAAATCTCCCATAAGTCATCCCAAAACATGGACTGAACTCTTCAAGCCCTGTCACTTAACCCAAGAGTCAAATCCAAATATTTATATATGATTAAATTATCCATCTATAATATCAATATAGGTTTGAAGTATTGCATTGATGTGAAAATAGCCTCCTGGTGTAACGGTATGAAATACAAGAGGTTTAAGATAGAACTTCTCTCTTTATTAGGTAAGAGGAACGAAAGGATTAAAAGTCTAAAAATCGAGAAAGAAAGAAACGCATCTATTTGGATAACGAAACGAAAAATAATTATAAGGAAATTAATCAATTGGATAACAAAAAATATGTATATATAATATAAAATTACTAATATATATACAGTAAATAATAATAAACAAATAAATGGTAAAGAAGATGGGTAGAATTGAATATCCACTTTTTAACTTTTCCTTCATTTTCTCCTTAATTTAAACGGAAATGAAGATTAATGGGTCTAGGGGATCATTTTACTCCCTTTTTCTTTTGATCCTAATTTTCCTTCTTATTTCTTTCTCTTCTCATTATCTTTTTCCATTTTACCTCCTACTAAATAGAGGCAAAGTGTTTATTTTAAGTGATTAATAATCTAGATATGAAATTAATGAAAATAAACGTAGCTATAAATTTCATAAAAGAAAGAAAGTGTGGTCTTTCTTTTTCATTAACACCTTACATTGTATTGCTATGATCATTTAAAAATGGATCCGATTACAATATGTGGTTTAATTATTGTTTTTGTTTGTATTTTCATTAACTTAATGGAATTATCTGCTATTGTAAATAGACAAAAAAAAAACTAAAAAGATAATGGGAATTGATCGTTAGAAAGACTTTTGGCGGATAAATAACCAATTGACTAAATATATACTATAAATTATAAATTAACTAATTATGAATTAGTGAGTTTTATTTAGATTAACTAACCTGCTTAAAACCATGGATTAATTTCAAATAACTAGTTAGCTTCATTTGGTATAAACTATAGACCAAAAGTGAATTTGGTTTACCACCATTTTTTTTTTTTTTTTGCCATTGATAATACTCCAAATCCTTATGAAGTGAGCTAGTATCACCAAGTTTCAAGGAAAGTACATTAATTAGAAAGCAACTCTATATTGCAACATGAAATACTATTTATTGCTTGTCATTCGGCTACCATTCCTCGAGCAGGAAAAAAGATGGAAAAAATAAGTTCAAAATGAAAACATGAATGGATTATTAGGAATTTTGAAAATTTATGGTTACATACATCAATAGGGAAAGTTGTTTCAAAAGACTATAAGATGTAGCATTTATTGGTTAAAGTTTGGAGGAAATATGAAAGTATATGTTTGACAACATAATTGTCAAAAGTTGCATGCTGAACAACCATGTCACTGACCCAAGAGACTTTTGATAAATCAGGTATTATAAAATGAAACTCAACCACCATAAATGTGTGTTTGAAGCTGCACTGGGCAAATTCCCTAATACCTCGTTGCCTAACGAGGCATTTAAGCAAACCACAACAATATATGTGTTGTGCTTAACATGCCATTACCTTGATTGATTAAAGAGGTCTAAAGGCTTACTAGAAGGATCCCTGCCTCAACAAGTTTGTAACTAAAAGCATCGAAAAGTGCACAAACTTCTTCAAGATACTAAAGAACTAAGCCAAGTTTACATGAACAGGGAAATGTGAAGTCGTTTTCTTTGAAATGAAGAAGTTCCTAACTGATTTGCCTATTTTTTCCAAGCTAGTCCCTAGGGAAGACCTAAATTTATACCTCTTAGTTAACAGACGTACCTCTCATCTATTCTTGTTCTTGAGGAAGGAAGAGAGCATCGACCAATATACTATGTTAGCCATATTCTTCAAGGACCAAAGGTATGATGCATCAAAGTAGAAAAGTTTGCCCTAACAATGATTATTTCAGCATGATACCTCAGGCCATACTTCGAAGCTTACCCAATAATAGTCCATATAGACCAATCATTCCATAACCATAAACTGGAAATTTCGAGGAGAATGATGAAATATGTTATAGAACTCAGCGTGTTTGGCACGCAGTATAAACCGCACGAAGCCATAAAGGTGCAAGTATTAACTAACTTCATTGTTCAATATATAGGAGAAGAGGATGTCGCAAAAACCAAGGGGAAGCCTGACTTAAATCTTCATGTGGATGGATCATCCATGCAAGATGAAAGTGGAGTAGGGCAATACCCAAAGCTCCTCTTCATTTAACAGATCTAGAAATCGATAGAAATGCTTTCATGCTACTGGAATATTCTCATAAAAGATCAAATAGAGCTCAAAGCAAAGAACAGACAATCTCTCCTCTAGAATAGTGGGATTGATGCTATATAACTACTCCCCTTGTCACTAAAATGTTTGAACTTTTTGGGATTGCCTATTCCTCATTCTTATCATTTTTCCTCTTCGTCACCCCTTGCATATACTTCTACATCACTCATCTAAGGTTACATGTAGTACAAGATGCACGCTGCACACAAGTGATCACTACGATTGGATCTACCCTCTATAGATATTAATCTAACAAATTCAGAGATGTCATTAATGCATGATGTTAGGCATTGGATTTTTTTCTCAATATAAGAGGGAGGCGAGATTTGAATCTAGCATCTCTCACTTAAGAGTTAAAAAAAAAAAAAAAAAAAATACTACCGGTTTACAAAGTTATTAGCAAACATTGAAAAGCTTTAGGTTGTAGTGTTTTTTACGGTTGGAAGGAACTTGGTTTGGATTTTAGATTAGAAGAAGCGCTACATTTTGTTCCCTCTAATGAAATGAATTTTTTTTTTTTTTTTTTTTTTTTTTTTTTTTTGTACAAAGGCTAATGTGAAGCCAATGTAAGGGAATCTGGTAACTCCTACTTGTACAAATAGTCCTCCATTGCTCAATTTTCATTTATGAACATAATAATAATAAATGTCGCATTTGGATGTAGTTGCGTTAAGTTTTAATATGTCAACTTATTGCCTGAAACTTTTTAAGTTCAATTCTAATATTGGAACAAACTAGTTAATTGAGAATAGATAAATTTCATGTAATTATTTACAAAATTTAGATTACTCAAGACAATTAATTGAAAAACTTGCTATAATTTAGGCACTAGGCTACGATAGTTATACTTCAAGTAGTTAACTGAAAAAATGAATAGAGTTTAGATATTAAATTTATATATTTAAACTTTAGATAATTAATTAAAACAGATGAGTTGAGGATTCCAGGTCACAATTATTCATGTAATTATCTCAATATATTGCGGGAAAAAAAGGTTGTTCACACCTAATAGCCATTATTTTCTTCTTTTCAACTCCGCGTGCACTGAAATATCAAAAATTCCAAACGAGAATGGACCAAAAGTTACGCAGACTTCAACATGGCCCTATTCAAAGCTAAAAACTCCAGAGGAAATTGTTGAATTTTCAATCTCCTTCGCGACATTTTCTTTTTTATTTTTAATTTTTTCTTTCTTTCATTTCGTCAACAACTTATTACCTATTCTATAAGGTACTAATGTTAGACACCCCCATGGTCCGGTTTTAATTTTATCCCACGTTACAATATGTTCAAAAGGCAATACCCCACCTCGCTATTTCTAGTATTTTGAGACATCTTTTTCGACCAAAATACTTCTTACAAACACTGCCACTATCCCGAGAAACTAAGCATTCATATACACTACAGTTATTTATATATATATATATATATATATAGGCTACAACATACTATGGACATACTGTCCATTAATATATCACTTATATGTTATTTCTTTTTTTCTTTTCCAAATTACTATTACTATAACTTTAAAAAAAAAAAAAAGGAAATTAAACTCAGGTCAATTTTTTTAGGAAACTTGTGTTTGTGCCATTCAACTATAAAAAAAAATCTTTGCTATTTATATGTTTGTTATCTATACAAAAAATAAAGAAAGAGTAAAGATATGCGGATTAACACATTTTTCACACATCCTTACCACAAAAGTCATAAAATCCAAAGAAAACAAAAGCCATCTCAAGATATTGAATTGAAACTCAGACCAAAAGCCAAGGGGGAAAGGAAAAATTATTGGCATTATTATGTAAAATAAATGGTAAGAAAGTATTAATGTTATTTTAACAAATAGTGATTATAATAAATATATTTTTCAAGAAACTACTCACTTACCAAAATTTGAGTAATACTTATGTAGGTACTTATTTATTCACATAGACTATTAGTATCATATATTAGAGCATATATAAATGACACATTTGGTACTTTAATTTTGCTAATTTATGCAATTATTTATCTAAAATTTTAAAAATATCAATTTTACTACTTATAATATTGTTGAGTTATTTATAGTATTGTAGTAAGGTGGTAAAATGGGTAAAATCTGGATAGCTGATTATAAAATTTGATAATATTTAAGTAATTAATTGAAAAATGAACAAAGTTAAAAGGAACTTTTATGATTTCTTGATAATCAATCATTCCACTATTAAAATAAATATAATAATTTATATATTAACTATTTTAATATTATGATCACGATCAAATATGAATTTGCGATATTAGATAGTTAATAGGCTGTCAATGGAATTGTACCTTAATGACATCTCTCTAGTCTCTCAAATAAGAGTAACTCCTCATTTTTTGTAATTGCAAAAAAAAAAAAAAAAAAGTAAACTGCATTGTAAATTTTTTGTAAAGTTTAAATGAAATATTAGATTTTTATAATTAATTATAAAAATCAATAAATTTAAGTAGCGGGGCACGAAAATTACCCTAAATAAAAATCCTTAAAATCTTTTTTGTGGGAATTACCTTCTTCATTGGACGACGACGCAACACAAAGACAATTCAAAGTTGGGGTTGGGGAAAGTCGAATACCATGTGCCCTAGGTTGTGGACACAAAAACAGCCGTTTCGCCCACGGACGATAAACGCAGCTTTTAGTGGAAAATTTTCGTATCAGTTTTCGAAATAAAAATGGACCACTCCACACGAGTTGCACAACAAAATAAACATCCCACATGTCATAATTATTATAATTATAGACGTTTATGTAATAATTAGTAGAGGCACACCTTATACACGTCGGGGAGGAAAAAAAAAAAAAAAAGGAAGAAGAAGAAGAGGGAGGGGGTGTTGGATCGGTAATGTATTGTGAAATGTTATGGTCCGGTCGTTAATTTTGATAAAATCGGTCCTATCGACTATCTAATGACTCATACTAACCTCATTCGTGATTGAACCATATAAATAATTAATATTCCAATTACTATATTTATTTTAAGGGTTAGATGATTGACTGGATTGTTTCATAATTTTCATTGATAGGATAATAGAAGCTCCCATATTGTATTATATTGTAGCATTGACTTCTTTTATCATGAAATTATATCTAACTAAATAAATTCTTATGAATAATTATTTTATACTCAAAATATACCATAAGTAATTATTATATTATCCATATTACAATTGAATTTTATTGCACACTAGTTATATAATTTGATTTAGTAACTTTTTTTTCTATAGTTATGTAAGTAAAATATCCTTGAATTATTGAATAGCTTTCCCTATCTAAATATATTTTATTATCTGTTTGTGTTAAAAGCAATCATATTGCATATTACTTGTATAATTTGATTTAGTAGTATTTTTTTCCAACATTCTACGTGTATTGTTAAGAAAATGAACATAAATTATTAAATAGATATCCTATCTAATTATGTTTATAATTTATTTTTGCTAAAAGAAAAATTTATAAAGATATTAACTTTATATTTTTTTATTAATAATACACATATACTATCTCTCATAAAACGCACTACATATTTTAATTATTGTTAGAATGACTTTTTTCATAAAATTTTAAAATATATTACAATGAAATCATTATGAAATTCTTATAAATATATAAGATGTAATATAATTATAATAGCGAGTGAATATAAATAAATAATTTTAAGATTAACTTAATTAAAATCTGCACCCTCCAGTTATATAATCCCGTGTTCACCCCTGATTATATAGCGTATCTAAATGACTACATATATACTAATAATCTTATAGTTTAGTTGTATTACTTCTAGTTTTTGAATTATCCTCTCCCTATTATAATGAGAGAAAAAAATACTACATATACATTTTTTCATCGAATTTCTTTCTTTTCACTTATTTGAAAAAGCATCATTATTATAACTAATATAAGATATAAAAGACTTTAAACTACTCCTTTGTGCTTTGATAGAATAATTTTTGTATTATTTTATTATATCATCATATGGTGGCTTGTCGCAAATAGTCAAGTATGTGCTATAGGCAAGATAGTCAACCTTATATAAGCTTCATGATGATGACACATGTATAGATGCTGTAAAATAAGCATGGAATCAGGTATTAGCAAGCTCGTTCTCTTAAACGCCCATGTAGATCTACTAGACTCAATTGTTTTCTATTGTTCGTTGTTAAGTAGGTATTTTAATCTTTTTTGAGAAATGTTTTAGTAGAGTTTCCATATTACTTTTGATCATAGCAATACGGTCTCACATGAAACAGCTTCTTATTTATAAGGTTTGAAGGTTAATTTGAGCCATCGGTTAGTTTCTAAATGAATGGTTAAGATTAGGCATCATAGATGGCTTGAATTGCTCTTCACAATCCACTACTAGTATTGCAGGCTTCTTCAAGTAATAATGGAATGGGTTTAGAGCAATCTAAGAACTTTTCAAAAATCAAAGAAGCCTAGCTTTGATTAAAATAAATCAAAGGTTCATTTTGTCCCTTTTAAAGACACTTTAGGCTAAACAAAGTCAAACAAGATAAAAAAAAAAAAAAAAAAAAAAAAAAAAAAAAAAACCTTGCAACTCATTTTTTTTAACTGTGTAAGAACCGAGTAGAGTCAAGAGTAGAGAAAACTAGCCCAACAATCTCTATTTGGAGCCTACTAGCCAAATCTCCTTAGAACATATTTAATTGAACCCAGTCTTCTAACCTATTCACTAACTAAAGAGATCGATATATGCCATTAAATTGCAGCAAGGGACCACTAACTGAAATGATCCTTTTGCAATAACTATACATTATTAGTCATAAATGACATCAAACAAATCCTTTGTTACTTTAATATTATAGATATACTACTAAAATCAATGCAATTTTACATTATACCCTATGAATTTAAAAAATGACATCATTCTATATGATGCTAGTAAACATAGCACTGCGTAGTTTATTTTAGTTTTTCCAATAAAGATTTTCATTCAATGGAGATGCTTTGTGTTAGAGAAAATGCTATATTTACTACCTGGACTTTAAATAAATTTTCATTTAGCTATCTAAACTTTTTAAAAGTCATTTTAACTACTAAATCAAACTTTTAATTTTTAGCATTTGTACCCTAGCTAGAGGAAGATCCAAGGGGGGCCCTATAAGGGCTCCAGTACTCTTAGTCTCAAAAAAACTTAATTTTCGAAATTTTTTCAAAAAGAAAATATATATTGTATCATATGTATGTTAGGAAAAAGAAACTAATACATGAAAATAAAAGTAGTTTAGTGTTTAAGTGCTTAGTTAGGGAGCATCTACGGTATCGTCAAGTCTCGCCATTAATCTAACCGTTAAAATAAATATAGTAATGGGATTATCCTGCCATTAATTTAACCGTCAAAATAAATATGGTAAATGGAATATTAATTATTTTAGTGATTCAATCACGATTGGGTATGGTGTAAGCCATTGGATGATGACAGGATCGGTTCTGCTAAAATTAATGGGACCATAGAAATTACTGCTTAGTTTTAGGTCATTGATTCAACGTGTATTTATTACATCCTCTCTCTCTCTCTCTCTCTCTCTCTCATTTAAACTTTTTTCCACAATAACTAATAAACTTAAGTTCATTTACCGCAAAATTATATTTTAACTAAATAAATTCTTCTCAGCAACTATTTTTTACCCGTAATACACCATAAATAATAGTCATATAATTAATATTACAGATGCTCTAATTTTATCACATAAAGTATTTCTAAAACAAATAATTATATAATTTGAAGTTTCATGTGCTAACTCTATTTTTTAATTGATAATTAATCTTCCAGTAGTGTATATAGAATATCTTACCAAATCACTAAATACATTTACTTATTTCTTGAATGATATTTTTTTCGTACTTATGAAGTTAAGATATATTATAGTACAATCATTAGTGAAATTCTTATACATATATAAGATATAATATAATTGTAATATCAATAAGTAATTTTAATATTTACTTAATTAAGGTATGACCCTCATAGTCATATTATCTTGCATCTATCCCTATCTTAGCTAATTTTATTAGCTACTAAATCAAACACTTGTATTTTTTCATTAAAATAAAAAATAGGCATTTTCTTAAAAAAGAAGTCAAGGAAAAAGGCAAGAAATTTAAATTAGTTATCTATAATTAGATCATAGAATAAACAAAATTAAAACAATATCATATTGCTTTTATCTTCATCTTCAACCCTCACCCTATACATTGAAGGCTCGATATAAACAATAAACAAAACGAAAAAGGGGTGAAAAAAAAATCCTTTTATACTATAGCAAACCAATTTAAAATCACTCCATTACCATCATTTCCATCCACTCCTTATGCTTCATGAAAATCTACTTATGATGATGGAAAAGAAGTCTTAAAGTTCTAGGTTTTGTAGTTTTGTTGTTGAGATTGGTCTTTTCTAATTGAGTTTCTCTTTGAAATTATGGATCACAGATTGTTGCTTTGATTTAAAAAGGTATTTAGGTGAATCCAATCATAATGGTCGTGCATGTGTAGTGTACATCTTGCTCCACATGTGGCATTTAACGGATAAAGTAGAAGTACTCACAAGTGATGACTAAGAGTGAGAAGATAGAAGAGAAGAACAGACAAGCTTAGGAAGTTCAAGCACACTAATAATAGGTGAAAGTGCTATGAAACATTAACCCCATTGTTTTTGAAGGGGAAGTAATATATTGTTTGTTATGAGCTCTATTTGATCTTTTCGTCTTAATCATTGAATAAATATATTTATAGAACTTGGCTTTTGATGGATTTCATTAAATTGTACTAATGATCAATGATCGAGATGAATCTTGCTGTTGATGGATTTTTCCATGGATTCATAAGTGCATGAGTTTCTTCGAGAAAGGTTGAGATTAGATGGATTGATTTAGTTTGCCACTTCCTACTCCAAGCCAATCATAGCAAATCTCTCTTAATCATCCCAAATTTATGGAACCGACTCCTTGAGTCCTACCTTTTAATTTAAAAAGTTAAGCACTAGTTATCATCAAATTTAAAACCTACAATTCAAATTAAGCCCTTCATAAAGGTCGAAAACATTTTCTTTCTACTTCAATGACAAACCCCAAATTTGGGTGTTTGAAAATACGCATCCATAATAACCACAATCATTCTTATTCTCCATTGGTGTATATTTTTTCAACTTTGATTTTACTATATATTTTTCTTAAATAGAGTACACCTATTAAAAAATTAATATAAACTTATAAAGTTTAAGAAGATTTGATTAAATAAAGAGGGATGCAAAACTTAAAAAAAATAAGGGGAGTGGTTACTTGGACTATTTGCTAATTGTGCTTGTAGGAATAAAACAATGGATCTCGAAACATTTGGCCACTGATGACTAATGATTCTTGCTTATGCTTAAGCTAAGATTGGATAGAAACATGGGATGATATGATTCATAGTTTAGGCATTCAATTACTACATATGATGAGTTGCTACAATGGTTATGATGCTATAGGTTAGGCATCTTAGAGGATAGTTGTAAACGGATCATGCTAGTGATATGAGATGCTACTTTAGATGATTTCGGTGCAACTAGTTGCTCAATGGTTAGTACTAGAGATAAAAGTAGTATGGAATGATTATGGTATTGATAATGGGATTTGATAACCTCACAAGTTATTAGTCTCAGCATTAGGATCAAGTGACCCACACAATATAATATGCGCGCACACATCCATATTTGTACTGTTAAGGTGTACGTTGCTTGTTTCACCTCCTTTTAATTTTTAACGGGACTTTTAGTTGTTGTATTAGTATATCATAGTAACATTTGTGGCTTATGATTATGTATATGTAATGTAAATGGTGGTATATTTTTTTGTTGGGTTTTGTTTCTAATCCTTTTGAAGACAATTTTTTTTTTTTCTTTTCAAGGTCACATGATGAATTGGATAAGAAGATTTGATGACATAGAATCCAAGCCTTACATGCCTTACTAGGCAAGAGGGATAGGCGATTGACTAGTCATATTCTATGGTTTTTGAGTTTGACAGTGACCATCAAGTTGATAGTTGATATTGGCTTGTTGGTAAACCTCTAGGACAAGCTATTGTATTTTGTACGTTTTTGTTATTTTTCTCAATTTTTTTGTCTTTAGTCCTTCCGTAGGATTGCATCAGCAAGTTTAATAGGATTTGTTCTTTTAGAAATAATAATATTTTCCCTTATATATGAAAGGATATGAGATACAGATATGCTCATCTGTAAGGTTTGAGTTTTCATATACTCAGTTTTTTATTTATAAATTATTTAAATCACCAGATTTGATTAATACAATTTTTATCAATAAAATTCATCTTTATTATAGCAAAGGAATGGAGGAAAAAGAAAATAATCAAAGCATTCAATTTGAGATTACTTGCCTTCCATTAAAAGCTTTAATTACTTGGGCATGTTCGTCCCATCAAAGTTATGATTTCACTTTATTTTATATTGATATAATTGAGCTAACAAAGGATTTTACAATTGTGAAGTAGTTAGATCGTTATTTCTCATTTTTTTTCTCTTTTTCGGTGAAAAAGATTATTAAGTGCTGACTGTTGAGTAAGTTCTTCTACGGGTTTATTGATATTTATCTTTATGCCAACACCCAACTCATAAACAATTATTGCCCATCAGTGAAGGAAAGGAACATTGATGATCCCAAACGAAATGGCTAACCATCTTAAACAAGCTGCTTATCTGTCGTTTTATTTCCTTGTCCTATCTCTTCCGTTGACATTAAATATTATAAGTGCAAAATAAATCTTAGGTCCCTATTCAAAAGTATTGTCACTATCGACGGTTTTTAAGTATCATGCTCTAGAGCATTCGAGGTCTATGGTCTGTCTAATCTAATATATATTTTGTAATAGATATCCATATAAAAAAAGAAGTTGTCCTTATTTTGCTTTGTACGAGAATTGAACCTAAGAAGTAGAGAGATAATAGGGAGAGATAGAACTGAGATGATTTCTGCAAATTTTATCAAATTAAATCGGATTGCATTGATGGTATCTCTTGTGGCTTGAGTGAGAAAATTTTTAAACTATACCAAAAATTTACAGCTAGATGAGCTAAATGAAATTGAAAATATCAAACTCATTTGTTATGGGTGGATTTGCTTAGAGTGGCTGTAAGCATATATTCTTTGTATTACTCTTCATGTAGCCTTATATGGGTATCGTGCAAGCACACGTAAAAAAGGACCAATAGTAAGAAAAAAAAAGTGGGTAATCTTATTGAGTTTAAATGCAATAGTCACAGGTAGGAAAGTTATTAAGTACCAATTATTGATATATTTATAATAGTTAGTCTTGGTAGTTTTAGAAGTTATTATTAGGTCCACATGTCTTTTAATAATTGGTCCACCTATCATAGTTTGTTGTTTATATTTCTACCTATAAATACTTTACTGTAACAAACTTTCTATTTTAATAAAGTCATTTCATTTTGCTTCCAACTACTAAAACACTTTACTTTCGAGATCTAAATGGAGTATGCTACTTCACATGGTATTAGAGCGCAATGAGTCACAATCTTGTTCTTGATCCGTTCTTTTCTTCGCATTGATCTATTTCTAGATTGTTAATGCGTTGTATTTGTTTTCTTGAAGATGGGCAATTCCATCGAGCAATCAAATGTTATATCAAATTATATAAAGTGTAATGATCCTTTGTTTCTTTCGAGATCATATAACTCGAATATAGCTATCAGTAATATCATTTTTGATCGATTGAATTACTTGCCCTAGGCTAGATCTATTAAAATTGGTTTAGTTGTGAAACTGAAATTAGGGTTGGTTGATGGTACTTTGCTCAAACCTAATTTAGATTTACCTGATCTAATTCAATGGGAGAGAGCTGATTATATGGTTTGTATGTGGATTCTAAATTTATTGATGAAAGAAATTGCTCAAAATTATGTGTTTACTTCTTCTACGTTTGATTTGTGGACTGAAGTTAAGGAGCAGTATGATTATGGAAATTGACCTTTAGTATTTCAAATTCAATATGAAATAAGCAATTTAAAGCAAATGAATCAGTCAATTGTTGTGTATTATAATAAGATGAAAAAGTGTTAGGATGAGCTTCAAGTTTTACACGCTTATCCATCATGTACTTGTAAAGAATTTAGTCATTGTGATTGTCGTCTTAAAGAAAGAATTCACAGTTTTGAATCAAAGACTAGGTTAATCCAGTTTATCATGGGATTAAATGACAATTATGAGTTGGTGAGGAATCAAATATTAGCCATGGATCCTTTCCCTATAATGAATACGGCTTATTATTTGATTCAACAAGTGGAAAGGCAGTGTGGTATTACTTCAAGATCCTCTACTTATTTTACAGTGTCGGCCTATCAATTGAATAGATTTGTTCCTACTAATATTTTTAGGATGAAAAAAATTTTAGATAAAAGGAAAGGAAAGAATTTTTTTTTTTTTATATAAACATTGCAAAGGTGAAGGTCATAGTATTGAATCTTGCTTCCAATTAGTTGGCTATCCTGACTGGTATAAAGCAAGAAGGTCTAGGAACTTTAATCAAAAAGTTGTTACTCAGAAAGCAAGAAATTCATTGATAAATATGTTTGATACTAGATTTGATTTGCATGTTGTGCCAACACCAATTGAGGTTTTTTTTTTTTTTTTTTTTGTAGATAGTACTTCCTCTAATGCAGGTATTTCCACTGTGAATATTCAACTTACCTTGGGCCCTGACTAGTTGAAAACTATGCACCGAGGTTATGAATCTAGTGCAAGAAAGGCAAGGAGGTGAAGCTACTGCTACTATGAGTCCGATCAACTTCACTGGTGACATCTATAGCTCTTCTTCTTACAACAATATGAATAATGCTATTGGTACATGAATAATCGATTCGGGGGCCATAGATCATATTACCCCTATCTATTCTCTCCTTTTTGATACAAATACCTTACCTTACCCTCTTAAAGTTAAACTACCCGATGGATCCACAAATTCAATTTAGCTTCGTGGATAGTTTACACTACTACCAATCTCAAATTACATAGTGTTTTGTTGGTACCAAAATTTTCTTATAATTTGCTATTTGTTCACCGACTTCTTAAGGATAGCAAATTAGTTGCTCACATTAACCATATATCTTGCACATTTTAGGACCAAGTGCATAAGTTTCATGTTGTTCAAGGCAAAGAATCCAGTAGACTCTACTTGCTCAAGGATAATGTTAATCCTTCTTGTACTAAGATTTCTTCATTTGTTTCAAAACCCATTGTTGTGCAAAATACGATCAAATCTAATTACTTTTTAGCTCATAAAAAACTTGTTCATGCATCTTTGTCTAAGATGCAACATTTATCTTTTGATTCTCTTTCTCATGTATCAAATTTAGACTATAATGTTTGTCTTGAAGCAAAGATACATAGGCTTCCTTTTATGTAATCTTCTTCTCGATCTACCATAGCTTTTGAATTAGTTCATGTTGATAATTGGGGACGGTATTCGACGGTTGCTTTTATAAGTGAGAGATATTTTCTTACTATATTGTATGATTATAATTCTTGTACTTGGGTCTACCTAATGCATTCTAAGGCTCAAGCTGTGATTTTACTTGATAAATTCTTCAAGTTGATTAAAAATCAATTTAGTGCAACTCTTAAATTTGTGCAATCTGACAATGGTGTTGAATTTTTGTCTTTGTCTTGCCAATCTTTGCTTGCTAATCTTGGTATTATTCACCAAAATTCTTGTCCTTATACCCTTCAGCAAAATGATTGTGTTAAGAGGAAGCATCATCTTATTATTGAAATGGCTAGAGCTATAAGGCTTCAAGGTCTTTTACCTAAAGCTTTTTGGGGTGAATGTGTTCTTACAACTGTGTATCTAATCAATATTATGCCTATGGCTTCATTAAATTAGAAACCTCCTTGTGAAATTCTTTTTCGTAAGCCTCCATCTTATGATCACTTACTGATCATGGGTTATTTATGTTATGCTGTTGCTCACTTTTCTCATGATGATAAATTTGATCCAAAAGGGCTTTTTATGTCTTTCTAAGTTATTTGTTTGGTCAATAGGGTTATAAATTCTATGACATGACTAAAAGAAAAATTATCATTATTCGTGATGTTGTGTTTTGTGAACATATATTTTCTTTTTACCAGTCTTCCTACACATATTCCTCAAACACATTTCCTATACACACTTCTAATACGTATTCTTCTCATATTCCTAATACACATTTTCTTCCCCTGCTCTTCTTACTGAAGATCTTATGCGTATGACTAAGTCACATATTTCTTCTGATTCATCTCGAAATTCTATTCCATTCCTCTTCACGATTCTGCTTCACATCAGTCTAACCTTCGTACGTCTCAATGGGTTTGACAACCTCCATAATGGTTGAATTTTATATAGATCATACCTTATCTACCAGTGGCACTAATACCACTTACCATACTTTACATCACTATGTTATCCTTTGTTCCAAGCTAACCATTTTTCCACTTATCCTTGAGATTTTGTTGAGTCCATGGCACTTGTACTTAATTCCCATGAACCAACTTCATTTTCATAGGCTGTTAAACATGATGAGTTGGTGTTGGCTATGAATAAAGAGATTGAAGCTCTTGAACATAATGATTCATGGGATATATTTCATTTACCCAGTGGTAAGCATCTTATTGGATGTAAATGGATATATAAAATCAAGTATTGGCCTAATAGTTCCATAGAACATTATAAAGCTTGTTTAAAAAGGTTTTACACAAATTGAAGGGGTCAATTATCATGATACCTTTTCCCTGATTGCCAAGCTTAGTACTGTTAGTATTTTATTAGCTATTGTGGTTGCATATCATTGGTTTTTTGCAACAACTTGATATTAACAATGCTTTTTCACATGGATTTTTAGATGAAGAAATGTACGTGTTACCTCCTCTTGGATATTTTAAAGCTGGTCCTTTCGAAGTTTGTTGGTTAAAAAGGTCACTTTATGGGCTTAAACAAGCCTTAAGACAATGGAATAAGGAAATTTCTACTTTTCTTATTGATAAGGTTTTAAGCAGTTATCTAGTGATCATTCCTTGTTTACTAGATACAATTCAAACAGTTTCTTGGTTGTATTGTTGCACGTCGATGATATGCTGGTAACTAGAACTAATGAGATTGCTATTACTTGCTTGAAGACTCAATTAGACTAAGCCTTTACTATAAAGGATCTTGGCCTAGCTCGTTTCTTTCTCGGTTTTGAAATTTGTTTTGTTTCTCATGGAGTGATGATACATCAAAGGAAGTTTATTACTGATTTGTTATTAGATGTTGGTTTATCCACTTGCAAACTAATTTCATTACTGTTGCCTTCTGGAAATTTAAGCAAAGATGTTGATGCTCTATTAGATGATCCATCATCTTATCATATTATTGGTAGATTACTTTATTCGACTCTTACACATGCTGACATTGCTTTTTCTGTGAATAAGCTCAGTTAGTTTTTGTCTCAATCGTGTGTTCCTCATTATCAAGTTGCCTTGCATTTGTTGCAGTATCTCAAAGGGTCTATTCATCTTGGTTTATTTTATCCACACTCTAATTCACTTATTGTTTAGGCATTTTCTAATGCAGATTGGGCATCCTCAATTTTTAATCGAAAATTCTTGACTTGTTTTTGTAATTTTCTTGGTGATGCTCTTATCACTTGGAAATCCAAGAAGCAGCTTGCTATCAGTGCATCTACTACTAAGACAGAATGCATATGCTTAGCTATTGTTTCTAAAGAGTTAACGCGGACTTCATATATCCTTCGTGATCTTCGAGCCCTTGTTCCCTGCCTTTTTCTATTTCATGTGACAACAAATCTACCATTTTATTGTGCACAATCCATGCCTTATGGTTGAACTAAACATATTAATATGGATGTTCATTTTGTGAGGGTCTTACCTTCTCGTGGTTTTATCACTTTGGAGTATTGTTGATTTGTTCACTAAGATCTCTTCTTTTGCTCAGTTGTCACACATGTTATTTATGTGAGGCCTTTCTATGGCATTAACTTTTTTTCTTCTTGTTCTTTTTCTTTTTCTTTTTTTTTTTTTTTGGGTGAGTGGGGTGGTGTGGTGGGGGTGTGGTTGGGTATATGTTGATATATTTATAATAGTTAATCTGGGTAGTCTTTGTGTTTATTACTAGGTCCACATGTCTTTTCATGATTGGTCCACCTATCATAGTTTGTTGTTTATATTTCTACCAATAAATACTTTTTCTAACTACTAAAACACTTTACTTTCGAGATCTAAATGGAGTATGCTACTTCACACCAACCTCACGACTCCTAAAAAAACAAAAAAAAAAAAAGCATTGTGTTGTTCGTGTTAACCTTTATTTGATCTTTTATGAAAGTAATATTCTGTTTATGAAATAATAGATGATTGAGATGAGTCTTCTTATTAAGGAACCGCTCCATGAACTCCTAAGTTGTTCAAGCCCATAAAATGTCTTTTTTTTTTTATTTTTTTTAAGTGTATAAGTCTCCTTGAGAAAAGTCGAGACTGGACATAGTCGATCTAATGGTTCCTATTTCTAAGCCCATAAAGCCAAACCTCCCTTAGTTATCTCAAATTAATCAACTTGACTTTGCATGCCACATCATCAAATATAACCCTTTACACCATTAATAAAATATTATGCATTTTTTCTTAAAATGTGAAAAAATAATAAAATATCATATTAATGTATAAATTGGTGTCTTTATATATTATAGATAAGATAACCAACATAATATTGAACTTTCTCTCTCTTTCTTTAAAAAGTATACAAACCAAAGTTTATTAATTTAATATTTGCATATTCATTTATGTGCATTTTCTATTGTAATTCTAAATTAATTTGGAAGTTTTGTGGTATAATCTTATCGATTATCAAATATATTCTATTATGTGAATGTTAGCAAGGAAAAAGGAAAAAAATATATTATTTTAGTAAAAAAAAATATAAAAAAGCCAGCGAATGAAAAATAATCACAAAAATAAGTAAGTTATTTTGAAATTGCAATGAACTTGTCTGTTAAAAAGACAAGTTCTATACAACTACACAAGTTCATATGTTTAATTTGTCTTTTTAGAAGCCAGGTTCAAAACAATTGCAATAAACTCTTCTCTTGAAGAGATTTGTATTAATCTTTTCAAGAGATGAGTTTAACTTACCTATTTTTTTAATTACTTTCAATATGATAGAATTTTCATTAATTTTTTATTAAAACGTTATTTTTTGTTTTTCTTAACCCAATTTTAGCATATTATTTTATCGAGTTATGGATTCCTTGTTTGATACATGCACAGTCTTTTCATTCTTCCTATAACTTTAAAATTAGATCTCATGGATTTTCTCACATGGGCATCGTTTTTTCCCCCTAATTACATCACATCTTTGGAAAAAAAAAATTTTTTTTGCATAATTATGGTTCGAATACGTAAATGTAATTGAACAAGCTTTTATGGGTCAAAGAATTATTACATAGAAATGAGTTCAAAACATTTTGATTTCGACCCGAATGTTATATAAGCCCGACTTTGTTTGATGACTAAGTGTTATGGGCTCAGCCCATGATATCCTGTTCTAATTGCATACGTTGGACCTAATCCATAAACCTTGCTAATGAAACTGCCAGTTACCTCTTAGGCCCAAACAAAAGTATAACTCCTAAAAGGAAGGAAAAAAGGGAAAAGAAAAGAAAAGAAGAAATAAAATAAATCATGAGAACATGTATAGATCTGAAGTGGAATGTAAATAATAAACATTCATGTTGGCCGAAAATACGACATCGAGCATATTATATGAATGGGTAAATTATGTAACATATCTTCTAGAAACCAATACCATTTAATATTTACAATAGTGGAATAGAACATAGGGTAAAATGTAGTAGCTATATTTTCCCTTTTTGATATTTTATATATTTGATTTTTTATTTTTTGTAATTTATAATCTTGTATTTTATTATTATCTGTCACTATTAATTAAGGAATACATTTCATTTTTTTTAAATTGATTAAGAATAATTAATACAATAAAACAATAATTATTAAACACATCCAATTAAAGGATAAACGCAAAAACAGCCAAAAAAAAAAAAAAAAAAAACTTTAGAGGTAGCATGGATTGATCCTCCAAACTTTCAAGTTAAGGTTTTTAACTCCTTAATCTTTTAAAATTTAAGATCATGAGGACAATTAACTATTTTTTTTTTTTTGGGTGGTTTTTGGGGTGGGGGTGGGTCAGGAGGGTAAAAGTTTAGGAGGTGAATCCGTGTAGAGATAAAATGTTTGGCGATAAATTCGTACGATTTTTCGTTTTTTTTAATGAAAAATATAATGTACTCTTAGTGATGATAAATTTTAAAAGATTAGGAGGTCAAAATCCTCACTTTGATAGTTTTGGAAGTCAATTTATGATGCCCCTTAAGTTTTTCAGGTGTTTTTGTATTTTCTCCTCCAATTAAGAAGTATACTAAGAATAGTAAAAATTGAAATTAGACAAGAAAAAAAAATAATATTTTTTTTCCCTTCCAAATGGCCGCTTGAGGCCAAGGTCGGCTGGCCACCCCTTTTAAGCAGTTGAGGGAAACACTAAGATGGTCAGTTATGGGAATTGATACAAAGGAGAGCTTAGACGCATCTCCGATATGTAGCTTAGGGCACACTTAAGAACATTAAATAAGGTTGGATGCTATGGGTGAATCCCTTAGGTTGAATTTTGCGTGTAAAACAATTAAAGAACAAAGACTATATTTGCTTTTGGTGTTTTATCTTTTAGATTTCTAGGTCTTTTTCCTTTTCTTTTTCTTTCTTTTTTGAATAACAGTGAACTAAATATATATTGATGAACTAACATTAAATCAATCCGAATCATGCTTAATCGCAAGTAAAATTAAGCACAATTAAAATGAAACGTGATTTTGACTCAACTAATTGATAAGATGCACAACTAAGGGCTTTCTTCCACCACAATTGAGTGAAAATTGAAAAGAATAGAGCGAAATGAGTGCAACTTGCCTTTGGATTTCTATATTATGGCCAATCCCTGAATGAATTGCCCTTTCAAACATAAATGATTGCCAGTGGACGTTGCACATGCTAGAATAATAATTAAATTAAATAAATTATTACCTAATTAATTATTTTATATTAATAAACTACCTTGATTGGGAAAAAAAAAAAAAAAACACCCACAACACAATGTGTCTTTTTATGTTGGAAAATATTCTTGTTGATAGTTACAAAGATGGATAAAAATTGTGAACTCTATTTTTTTTGGGATAGGTGGAGTTAGTTTGAGATGGGATAATTATTTAATACTTGTGATATATAATATTAAAAGTTGAAATATTAATATTTAAGACACTAGCACTACTAATATCAATAAAAGTTTTATATCCATAAAAATGACTAACCATGATTCACTTGAACGTAATTGCTATTTAATTAGTCTTATATATATATATATTAAACCCATAATAGCTATTCAATAATGAATTATTATTACCAAAAATAATGAGTAGCCATTCATTAATTTGACCTCTTAATTGTAATTCAACAAAGATTATGTTCATTTTATTCCTAAAATACCCTCACTAAAATTAACAAATGAAACTAAAAATTTTTGAGAAAACAGACTTTTTAGGAAAGATTTTTTGAGGAGAAATGAATATGATTTTGATTTAGGGATAAAGTTTTGATTTGGTGAAAAAAGGTTGTTGCTTTTTTTTTTTTTTTGCTTTTATGTAGAGAGAGTTATGTTATTTTAGTCATTTTATTTCTTATTATGATTTATTTATTATTCAAATACATCCAAGTAATAAGGTAATGAAATTCAATTACAACAGCTAATGTGTATTTAGACTTCATTATAGCTTTATTACATTACTCCGCAATAGCAATTCATTACAGTCTCATTCCATTACAGTCTGGCACCATGCAAATATGATAACCATGAAAAATTGATATTTGTAAAGGGCTAAGTATATTATTGGGTTTAAATTCTTAGACTCTACCATAAGCAAATTCTTGGATTTTAAGCCCAACAACAAATCAAGTTTAATTATTTGAGCTAAGTGTAGTGTTATGGCCCAAAACCTACAAGGCAACAATAGTTCATCAATCACCGGGGCATTATCCAATTTTGATTTTGAAAACGTTTCTTTCATTTTAAATTTCTTTTTTTTGTTTTAAAAATATTAAGTTCTTTTTAATGTGATTTTGATGATAACAAAAGGGTTAACAATATCTTACATATTATTAATGAGTAGTAGATATGCGTTAGAGATATTAAGTAACAAATCATATTAAGGAATTGCAAAAGGTTTGGCGCTGATCTTCTTAAGGATTAAAAGTTAGGGTTAATGTCAACTTTGTTCTTGAGCTTTCCAAATGTACAACTAACTACTTGCATTTTAAGATTATTAATTTAATTCCTAGTCAAAGTTTTTATGTTCATTGATACTGCTTTAATTAAGAAAGTTGACTCCATTTGTTGGGTTGACAATCTCATTGAATGGGAAAGTATTAAGTAGCCAATAAGAAAGTTAGAAAACTGGACAATTTAGTCCGTAAAACAACCTATATATTAAAGTTTCTAAGAGTAATTTCTTTACTTAATTGTTTAATTAGACAATACATGTATTAATTCTCTTGCTTAATTGTCTAATATTTAAGTTTTTTATTGGTTACTTGGCACATGCTATTTGCGCATTCACTAGAAGTACCACCTCAAAAAACAAAGTTAAAAAGGTAGTCTTAATGAATACAAAAAAATCGGTAATCCATTAAGTGAACTACTATAAGGCGGTTGATTATAAATTTAGGAAAAGTTCAAGTTCCAAATGCAACATAAACTTTAAAAAGTTATATAAAGTTTCATAGAAGTTCTATCAGCAAAACAGAAGTCATCAAAAGTAATTGTAGAATGTTATATTATTGAAGTGGATATCAATATTTAAATAAGTGTAGAAAGTCTTTCTATGGAAGAGCAATCATAAAAATATAAAAGGAAGTGTAGAAGGTCTTTTCACTGAAAAATAACCTGAAGCTTGCAAAAGGAACTATACATGATTTTTATTGCAATAAAAAGAAAAGTTACAAACAGTTTAAATTCACACTAAAGTTGGTTTAATGATATTTTTAAAGGTCTAACTCTATATGTTGGTAATACATTAAATTCGTTCAACATAAGTTGGTTGGTATTAAGAGGATTAAAATAATTATATTTTCAAGCTATAGATGAAGAACATGTGATATTCATTCATACTAGGTTTTACCTGTTATAAAGAAGAATATTTCGGTTCAAATTTCAAGGATGGAAAAAATGGATATGGAGATATTTATCTCAAGAAATCCTATATCTTCATTCACACTTATTTAGAGAGAGATATCATCAAATATATAATCAAATTTGGAAGTCATAAAATTATCTACTTCAATCCTTTATCCTTTCGAATCTTACAAAAAAAAAAAACAACAAATTCAAATTTTCTTAACTTTAGAAGTTGAAGTAGATTAAGTCTTATCCCAAAATATCAAGGATTCAATTTTAAACATCAAAACAACATTGGAGAAAACATCCATTCATTCAAGCCTCAATAAACCATTAAAGAGAAAATAATATAATAAAGTTTTAGAATTTCAAGCAACACATTATGATCAACTCACTCTCAGCAAGTTAAATCACATCTACGGTATAGATTTATTCTTTAGCTAATGTGTTCATTTCTATTATACATTAACTCCAAAGAATAATCTATAAAGGGCCATATTTTATTCCTCGTTTGTTTTGAAGCTTTGATAGAGTGCGTTGTTTTGAAAGTTTGGTTTCACTATAGTTTGTGTTAGCTTGTAGGGAAGTTTGTGAGTCTTGGTAGTGAGTATATTTCGAGGTGGTTGGTGTGTTTTGTAAATTCTCAAGTAATTACTTGTGTGGTGAAATGGTCTCAACTTGGATATAGGAATCCTAGCAATGGAATTGGAAGAGTAATTGCCGCATAAGGTAAAACCACTATATATCTTAATCTCTTATTTTCTCTTACTCTTAATTTTTATATATTATTATTTTTTATTATTATAAGCTTTGATTTTCATTTTATGACATAACATAAGTGCGATAAAAAAGGGAATCATATGAATCAAAAAGAAGTTTCAGTTTTTGAACTTAGCAAACAATTCACCCGTAACCCTACTTGATTGTATTTACAAGACTAATTAAAAATACAAAGATGATATAGAAGTTCGTAGAAAAAAAAATAAAGAAAAGTAAATTTTAAGACTTTAGCTCTTACAATGTCCATTTATAGCTTTACATAAGTTTTGTAGCTAAACAAAGCATATTAGTGAAACTAAAAGTAATATCCTCCAATTAGCATCCTTATGGATCTCGACCGATGTTTCATCCATAGTGAAAACTCACAAAAAAGTACCTAAAGTGACATGAAGTGTAAGCCACAACGAACTTGGTATGAACATAACCACATTGAAAACTTGATGCCACTTGCTTGCATGCGTACAACTAATGTCACAAATAAGAGTCATTAAATTGTAAATTCAAATGTAGATAAACAACATAGTTCTAGTACTCAGAAATGTGAAAAAACACAAGAATGCTTATAGCTTTAAAATAAAACAATCTAGATAAATGGGGTCCAATCCTGAAGGGATACGAAGAGATATAGGAAGAACAAAATTCCATACACAAAAGAGAAACTTAATATATACCTCATATGTGGATCATCATTATTATTAAGACATCATTGATGACAAACAATTCATATGTATTGCACGCATGTCCTATTTCACTGCATAATAGCCCTTATGTCTTCTTCACTTTCCATAACAGCTATTCCAATGCAATTCTTCGGTATTGACTACACAATAAATTACCACCAGTAGCCTAAATGTCTATGTACCATAACATTTTTGCAAACTACAATGTAAATGTAACCCTAATCCAAAGGCATCTCTCTCTCTCTCTATGGCTTGAGGGGAACAACTAAAACCATTATTCAATTTATTAGCCAAGTGTACATATTAGTTCAATTTAGACTTTTCTCCTAGCAAGTAACACACAAATTTACTATGTACCTTAACATCTGACAATTTCGAACCATAAGAAAGAGTCATCTATGAACTTTGAATATAAAGGTTAGATACTATTAAAAAATAGATGTCATTATTTGGTTGACAAATTTAACTATATGATTAATTATCGATTATTTAATCATTTCCCTAAATCCATCATTAGTGCTTAATTTAAGACTATTATCTTGTGGGTTTGTTTGCTTCATCTTTTTCTAGTCGTTTTGATATATTATTTTTGTCATTTTCAAATAGATATTTGTTAAAAAATAAATACATATAAAAAACAAATATTTTATTTCATAAATAGATCAAACAAATTAAATATCGATAAGATACATATAATATACGGATTCAAATAAGATACAAATAAAAATCAAAATCTAAACACACCCATATTGTAACTTAAGTCCAATTATCACTTACTTAGCAAAGCTCTATAAGAGATATGCACCTTAAAGGGAAAAGGAGTTTAGTATTCTTGGATTGTACACTGGACTAATTAATTAACAATTGGTTAACTGAGAGTCATTATTGTTAATTTGCCTAATTACTATTTCCACTAAGTGACCCATGTTCTTAGAGCTGTTTGAAAACATGATCGATATAGGAGTGAATTTGTCTAAACCCACTTATCTATTTTACTAATTTATTTTTATTATTACTTAAATTACATTAACCAAATTAATATTGACTTGAACGAACCGGCCTTAAGAAAGATAAACCAATTCTTAGTGCACCAGTTTTGAAAAGGGACCAGCCTGGGGGACATGACGATCTAAGGAGAGGGGTCTACCAATATATTATTATTATTATTACTATTAGGGTATATGTCAAATTTTATACCTGAACTTTATAAAAAAATATTAATTTATTATTTAAACTTTAAAGTGGTCAATTTAATACACAAATAAATTTTTTGTAACTATTTATCACCTTAACAAAATTTGCCTTGTTTTTAGACATAGAAAATACAACATCATTGAATTTTTGTGTAGAAAATGCAACATATCATTAAAGTTTACTAATACTTTTAATACCATCTAGCAATAATATGTCATTCATTCACATTAGAATATAGAGCAAATAGTTAATAGAGTAGTAAAAATAGGCAGGAAAACTTTGATCTAGTATTAAATTAATTACTTTAAAATTCAAATATCAAATTAAATTTTTACGTAAAGTTTAAATACCAAATTTGTCATTATTATTATTATTACTACGTGACTGCCATTATTATTTACCCATATTTTATTATTAGGTAAACTGGAGGTTTGTTATTGCACTTTTTCATCTTTCAAACCTAGTTTTAGATTTTGTCATCACTTTGACCACCAGCATTTTACAAAAATAAGGGAAAAAAAAAAACCAATGTTGTTATTTTATATTGTTAATATAGGGGGCAAAAAAAAAAAAAAAAAAAGCTAGAAAGAGTGAAATTCAAAGTCGCCTTCTTTCCC
The DNA here is from genome assembly GCA_024138025.1 of Combretum micranthum. Taxonomy (NCBI): domain Eukaryota; kingdom Viridiplantae; phylum Streptophyta; class Magnoliopsida; order Myrtales; family Combretaceae; genus Combretum; species Combretum micranthum. The sequence goes on from JAMXBD010000183.1 coordinate 957,948, forward strand.
TAGTTATTTCTCATCTGTACTTACATATTCCTAAACCATAATCCAAGATTTTCATAAATGAACCCTTGTGCCTGGATGAAACTTGAATATGAGTAGTGAATTACATCAAAAAGAGGTAAAGAATTGCTCCAATTATCAATTTCTACAGTTTCATAATACTTGGATCAAGGGCATGAAATTGATTTTCCCTATTGGGCTTTGTTTCTTTATATAAGTATATAACCCTCATATTAATATATTGTTTTCAATAAACTTAACATCTAAGGAATAATGTATCCATAGATTAGGGAAAAAACTTTTTGACAAATTAAGAATTCCTCCCAATGTTTATATAGAAAGAAATAATATTTCACATAATTCCGTTGATGGCCAAAGACCAAAAAAATCTCAACAAAACATACTTTGAAAAACATGATCCACCGATTGATTTATGAGTTTCTATAGTCTGATATTATCTTTTAATTTATTATAAGCCTCCGATTATTGTTCATGCTTTTGGCTCACTTTATCTTCAGTTTTCTTGCTTCTAGTATCTACCAATTATTGCAGTTTATGACTGAGTTCATCCTTTAGATTCCACTTCATTTTTTATTGCTGTCGACAAGAAGTTCTCACTTCTCCTCGATTATACTTAGGTTTTACTCTTTTTCTAAGCATCTATATAGTTGAGTAACTTGTCAATAATAAAGGTGGTTTGTCATTATCAATACCTTTCTCGAGATATAACTATTTCCATTGTTTTTTTAATGATGATAAAGCACTCAATCGAAACACTTTTTTTTTTTTTTTCCCTTTTTCTTGCAAAATCGTTCTTGTTTTTGAAAAACTAATGTTAGTTAAATACTTTTACATTTTCCTTTTTGTAAAAAGATATTTTTATTTTATATACGATAATAAACACATATTTGCAAAATAATCATTTTTATCCAAAATCTTTTGTCATTTGGAAAACACTTTTCTTTAAAACTTCACGTAATAAATCGAATCAACTCCTATTTAAAACGCTAAATCATTCAAAAACCCATTCATTAAAATGAAACTTTATTTATTTGTTGTTTCGTAATATCGTTTTTCGAAAACTCGATTTTAAAAATCATAACTAGAACTTCTAATATTTACAAATCATTTTTTCTCAAGATCCATCTTTTTACGATTATGAGTTGTATGCTTCTTTACACACCTAACTATTCACTTAATCTGATACAAAATATTCAATTCTAACCACCATCAACAATAACTATTCAATTCTAAACTCTAATTTTTGTTTAAGATTGATTACAAAACTTATGCTTTCTTAACTTGCTTATTAACAGTAATGATCAATCTCTTTATACCTTCTTAACATGCTTATCAACAATACTCATCAATTTCTCTAATCGATGACAAAATTAGCTTACTATATCCAAAAATGACACACATGATCAATAATAATCCTAACTCCACAATTCATAATCAATACATCTCAAAAATAACTTTCTTCCTTTTCAAAAAATGGTAATTCAACAACTACAATCTCTAAGATATAATTAAGTTAACATATGTAGTCAAGCTTGAATAAAGATTTGGGTTGCACCTTTTGTCAATTGTAGTCCATTACACATGCACCACACGTACCCAACAGCATGTTGGAGATCAATGCCATGGTAACTATATAATTATAATCTTATATAAACAATAAAATGAAACATGATTGTTATATATATCTAACCTTTATAAGCTCAAAACCATGATCCTCTTACGATTAGGTGTCAACTCTAAAACTACACCAAAATAAATCCTCAAGTGTTCCAAAAACAAATTGCTTATTAGATCGTGATCCTTTATAATTTATCATGGATCTTCACAAAAACTTAAAAGATATGTCAAGAACCTCTTGAATTTGCAACGAAAGATTATGAAAATTATCACAAACCATTGATTTGTATACGAATATCGAGTATGATCTTTAGTTATTTGTTGATTCTGTGAATACCTAGGTAAATTACATATAAATCTGAAAATTATATGTAAATTCGAAATTCTAGAAAGTAAATGAGCAAATGCGGCTCAAGATTGTATTATTAATAAAAAAAAATACCAAATTATTTTTGGCTTAGGGCATACACTTATAAGCAAGCTCAAAAGTTGCCAAAATCAAGACCCAAAAACTGTCAGTAGTAAAAACACCCTAAAGCTTACAATCACAACATTAAAAGAAAAAAAAAAGGACAAATAAAACACCACCGATGGTGCAAAAATGAAATTATCTATAAAAAGCTTTAACACATCTAAACTTTCCCAAATTAGAAATTTATCATTTTGAGGGAAAATGATGGAATTTGCCTAGAATTGGATGTCGATCACCACCAAAGGTCGGTATTTTTGTTTGTTGGCTCGTTTCGCATCGAAGTATGTTGAAGTTACAAAACCTTCACTAACTCATCTCTATCCTATTTTCTTAAGTACCTGTCACTACTTCCACCTTATCATCTTCCCTAAGGTGGATAAAATTCACCCTCGATTAATCGTCTTTGTCTAAGTTATCATCGGTGTAAGGGATAAGATGCTTCACATTGAATGCATTTGCAATCTGAATGTAGCTAATTAGTTTCAACTTGTATGTATTAGGATTGATTTTCTCAAATACTTTAACTAACCCGGTATTCATGGCTAAAAGTTTGGTGTAGTCATTTGTTGAAAATCAATCCTCTGTGGAACAACCCATACAAAATCTCTTACTTCAAATTGCACATATCTCCATTCTCTATCAAAAACTTCTTCATTGACTTACCTACCTATCAAGGTAAAAACAACTTTTGAATCTTACAGCTCTACTTCAAATCTGGCCATAGACAACATACTGCATCACACCAAATAGAATCTTTATATAGATACTATGGAAAATGAAACCAATGATCGGTTTGGGATAGTTACCTCGCTTTCCTTCTTCAGACATGCCAACATGTACGACTTAAGATTGTTTAGGTTTAATGTTCAATTTCTGTACTACTTCTATTGATATGATGTTCTCATAACTACCAGAATCTACTATGAACCTATACGCTTTGCCTTAAATTGTGCAAGTTGATAAAAAAAAATGTTGTTTCTCAGCCAATCTTCCTTAATAGCTTTAGGAGTCATACAATACCTCAACACCACTAAAGTCTCCTTTCTGTCTCCAATTAGAAACTCTTCTTCCACATATTCAGAATAAAAAATTGGACTGCCATCACCAACAGCCTCAAAAACATCTTCATCCTCCTCTTCTTTGTTCTCAAAAATTGGGTCTCCATAAGAACAAAGTGCCTTCTTCTCTTCTTTCCTACACTTAGATGGTCGACAATCAGTCTCATCACACTTGAAGCACTTGACCTCACTAGTGCTAGGACCACTACTATTAGGTTTATTAAAACGACTAGAGGTGCTATTGTCTAAGCCTCTACTCCGGCATGATTCATCTCATTGCAATTACTACCACCCTCACTACTGAACACACTACTACCGGTCACACAATTCCCTAATCAATGCTACTATTTCTCTACAATCAACACACTCTGGTGAGCTACTGATATGCTCATAAGGTCAAACAAATTAAAGGTATCCCGAATTTGCAATTTCAATTCCCTAATAAACCTCACAACCAATTGGTCCCCTGTCTCTAAATCACATTCCTAACTACTAATTAATAAAATTAAGAAGTGCACTCATCTGCTAACCTATTACCCTCTCATCTACTACATGTCACCGATTGGTCTACCTACATGGTGACATGATGCTCCAGAGCAAATGCAACTCTGATTGAAATATCATAAATCCTCACCTAAGTTTGAAATTGAATTTAGAAAATTATACGATGTAATTAGACAAGTTGACGTAATTAAATTAGTAAAAAGACTAAATTGAAATTTGAGATTTCAAATAATCTTTTTAATCATCTATTCATCTCAATAATCTTCTTCAATGTATCAAATCATTCAATTCTTCTATATTATTCATTTAAACTCCTTTTTCTTCCATTATCGAATCCTTAAACCCCTAAAAATATTATTTAAATATTTGGTGGATTCCTAAACCATTAAAATTTAGTAAAAATTCCATTCCTTTAATCCCCATAAATTTTCAATTCAATTGCCTATTTATAAATACTAGTTCTTAAACCTAAGTTCAAATTAAATATCAATTTCATATAACAAAACTCCTAAACTAAATCCCTATTCCAAGTTATTCATTTCTAACATATAGATTCTCAAATTATTTCATAAAAACTTTCAGAACTAAATATCTTTATTGAAAGGTTTAAACCTAATACCCTTATCCTAAAATATCATAAAATTCTTATCCTTACCTTTTCCTTTTCATTTCCACTTGCCACCTTTTCTTCTTCTTTTCTTTTTTCCCCTTTTCTTTTTTCCCTTTTCTTTCTGAAATTTCCAACCTCAAATTTTAATTTCAAGAGGATCATAACGGAAATCACAGTTAGAAAACAATATAGGAGATGGATTGTTTGCAACAATAAGAAAAGAAGATCAATTTGCATGTGTTTGCTAAAAAGATAAGTATAGTTGTTTTACTTTTTTTGATTTGTTATTTTTGTATGTAAATGATGAATTAACACCAGATACAAGTAGGGTTTAAGATAAAACTTGTAAACTTATATATATGAACTTATAGGCTAAAACCTAGTGAGTTTATGTAAGTTAAAACTAGGATTTTGGTAAAATATGAAGTAAAAATCTATATATAGATGTTATAAATGATGATTCTGAGTTTGTATCATGATTATAAGATACAGCATGTTGAAATATGATGTAAAAAAAGTGGTAAAAGGAGTTGAAACTTACATGCTCTGTTTTCATGTAAGATCACAAGGAGAACACAAGGGGTCATATTTAGTCGTGCTCCTTTCATATTTCCAAAACATATGAATTTTAACACACACGCAAAGGAACATGACTTGTGCACGGTTGCCCTATCCAACCATGCTTCTCTCTATTTCATTTTACAAATATATTTCCAGAATAGCATTGCCAGAACACGACATCCCCTATCTATCATATTTCTCTCTGATCCTTGAGTGATTGGTAGATCGATAAATACGGGAGAAACACGACTCATTTTTATTGCATCTTGTATTTCTTTGGTTTCCAACTCAAGGAAAGGCACAACTAGAACACAGTTTATCCAATCACGTTGTGCTTCTCTCTGAGTTCTAAAACATGAACAAAGCACGAAGAACATGACTGAATGTACTTGGTTGTGCTTCTCACATGCATGTACACGGGGTGAAACACGGCCACCCTATCTGCCTATGTTCTTTATAAAAATCAGAATAAAATAAAAATGAGATAAAATAAAATAGATAAATAATAGTTAATATGTTATGTTAGTTAATTTATATAATTAAGAGTGAGTTAAGAAGTTATAAATTAATAACTAATTGGATCAGACATAGAAGTTGAGTATAAAATAAACTTAGTAATTAAACTAGGTATAATATATAAATTTTAGATATAAAATAAACTAGTCCATAAACTTAAGTTTGATATAAATCTTAGATATAAAATGAACTTAGTTAATAAACTTAAGTTCACCTCGACTTAATAAATTTTAATGAGTTAAAATGAATTAAATTGATTAAGTTTAATCAACTTGGTTAAGTTATGTAATGTAGACTTATCCTAGAAAAATTAATATTTTCTATAAGTAATAATAGTAATGTTTCATAATAAATGTTTATAAACAAAAGAAAAAAAAATAATTTAACAGACAATGAAGAGCTGTCCATATCTTGGCAGGGCATTTTTCACAACCATGGCAGGGTTCCTACTTAGTGTTTGATAAAATAGGTTTTTAAAATGACTTTGATGTGAGTGGATAATTCATTTAATTTCCTATATGAGTTTGATTTCTTGAACAGATACTTGAATTTACCTTCTATCTTATCTTCAAGACTATCTTTTGATCTCCACCAAATTTTAGATAAGGTATGTAGTGACGTGCTTATTGTTTATTAGGATAGGCATTCCTAATGAACTAAAACTTAAATACGACTTAAATAATGAGTTTTGCTTGTACTTGTGTTGTTTAATCCAGTCCAAGGAGTGACAACCTTGTTCGGAGCTGGGCACGGTAGTTAGACACTTAAGCCACCTCCTACCATGATGCAATTGTATGCCATGATGCAATGACAATTCATAAGTGGCACGACGAGTAACTAATGGAGCAAATGATATCGACGTAACATTTTCTTATGCTTGGTAGGAAGTAACATGGTATAGTTCACGTTTATGTGACTAGTTAAACTAAACAATGTTATGGGCTAAGATAATTAAAGCTGTGTAACGTTTGTGAACCTTGATGAGGTTATTTTCTTTTTTGATTAGATATAGAAGATATAAGTATCCAGGTTGCTTATATCAACCCCCTAAACAGCTGCTGTTACTTAGGACCCCGGATTCTCAGAGGCTTATTTCGGAGTATGAGTGCTGCAGTATTGCTTATTTTACTTTAATTGAAAGATAATAAACCATTGTTTATTGCATTGCATTGGTATAAGCTTGTGTGTCATCTCGTGTGTGTTTGTATTGATGTGTACTGAGCCTCAGCTCATTAGTCTTTTTTTCTAGGTGATGATTTGATGATGATGAGTGAATCGGGTGAATGGGATGACTCGGAAGGAGTTTTGTTGAAGAGTGATAAGAGCTACGATTGCTAGCTTTTATTTTATTTATTTATCTATTGGATTTATCTTTTTAAAAGTTATAATTCTTTAAGGGCCTGGTGGAGCCTATATGTCTTATAACAAGTTTTAAGCTTTGTTTTACCATCAAAAAGGTATATGAGATATCTGATGGTATGATTTCGTTTAACGAAAGTTGATCTACTCATGTGAGTAGAAAAAGAAATGTTTTTGTAAAATTTGTTTTACCTCTGCCAAATCCAGTTATTTGAAAACCTAACTAAATAATTTAGAATCTAAAATTGTTAGCAAGTATTTACGATAAACATATCTTTTAAGGAAGCCTATACATATAATATTTAAAGTATTATACGTGGCACACACGCCTTGATGAAATTTTAGGGTGTTACACTGATACCAAGTGATGCAACGAAATATTATGAAAATTATTACAAATCGTTGGTTTGCACATAAAGAGCGAAGTGTGATCTTTTGGTTACCTGTTGATTCTATGAATACCGGGTAAATAATATCCAAATCCAAAAATTATTAATGAATTTGAAATTCTTGGAGAAAATGAGCAAATGCGGCTCAAGATTGTATTTGATAAAAGCTAAATTATTTTTGCTTTAGGGCATATACTTATAAGTAAGCTCAAATACTGCCAAAATTAGAACCCAAATACTATTAAAAAAAAAAAAAAGAAACACCCTAAAACTTAAAGACAAAGTAAAAAACAAAAAGGACAAATGAAACGCCATAAATGGCATACAAAACAGAATTACCTATTGATGCAATACTACCGATCATATCAAATTCTCAAATTTATAAACCCAAGTTAAATCCTACGATTAAGCTAAGCAAGTATACCTATCTAGAGTAGTATAGGATTAAAATAGATGTTATCCATAAGGATCTAAAGAGCAAGTATTGGTATTGCCTATTCTCTACTATCTAGCCTAAATCTTGATATGAGATTAATGGTATAGAATACTAATTAATCTATTTCAGAAAACCCTAGAGTTAAATATAAGTGCTTTCTCAAAAGTATTCAATCACAAAACATACCATTAATCTTGATCTACCTAAACCCTAGTTTTCTTGTGATAATGGATTAATTAATTATACTGCAATAATCTCTTAAATGAATCAATTACTAGCTCAAGTTAATCAATTCCTAACCCTATATGAGATAGTGAAGACCTCTCCCTCTCTAATGTTGATTATGATTCCTTTGAATCTTTATGCAGAAAATCAAAATTTTCTTACCTCTAGGTGAAGCATGTAATCACTCTATTCATGAAGGTCCATCATATTAGATGAAACCTCTTTCTATCTAACAAGAATCTTACATGTGATCAATTTTGCACATAAATCAATCACAAGATAATTAAAATACATGAATAAATACAAATGTATAAATTTTCATTAAACAAAAGCAATTCAAATCATATGGGAGCTTAGGGTCCCACAAGACCTAGGGCATAAAGATTTACTCCTCCATGGAGTTTACAATGAAAACAAAAGATCTAGAGGAGTAATCAATAAACTTGATTAAACGATAAAACCCATTAATGTTTTGTGATCTTCAATGATGTCCTTGCACTTCAATTCTTGAAGCTCTTAATTTTGCTCTTCTAGGGTTTTAGAATGTCTAAGAATTATAATATCCATAAAATACGAAATAAAGCAAGTATCTATAGTTTTGGAAATAGAGGTGGTCTGCAAAATCTTCCGCACGGCCATGCTTGGGGTTGTGCATATTGGAATTCCTTGTTTTTCTTCTCTGGTTGCATTTTTTTCTTCAACACTACTTTTTGCACAACTTGTATAGCAGTTAGGCACACTTTAAGATAAATTTTAGTCACTTTTTATCTGCAACACCAGTGTTTGCATGGTCATGCTAAAGGTTGTGCACATATGAAAATCACCATTTTCTATACTTTGCCAAATCTTATCTGTTTTTTCTCGTATTATCCTTAAATCTTTGAAATATCTTCTTTAAAACCTAAAATCAAATATTAAGCACTTAAGTACCATTTTCTTAATAAATTCACACAAAATCCATACAAAATTATATCCAATAAGAACTATAAATAAGGGTTTTTTTCTTATCATCTATAAAAATTATAACACATATAAAATTTTCCTAAAATAGAAAATTTGTTGTTCCGAGGGCCCAAATGATGGAATTTGCTCAAAAGCGGATGTCGGTCATTACTAAAGGTGATGATTTTTGTTTAGCTTGTTCTATGTCAAAGTAGGGGCTTCAAGTTACAAAACTGTAATTAACCCATCTTGCTAGGTACCTATTCGCAACTGCTTCCACCTCATCATTAATCATTATAAATCCATGTATTGGTATAGATGTTACGGAGAGGGGGAGCCTTCAACTGGAGAAATTTTACAAAGGAACTTCCGAAGGAACACATTATGAACTTGACACTATATATAACTAAAAACTTAAGGCATTAGGTTAATGGGTCTTACCTCTTATAAATCTTCCACAAGATTTATATTTTCCTCCAATGAGACTTCTCTACCCTCACAGTTGTATTCTAACAATCTCTCTTTCAAATGTGAGTCTTTACAATAGGCTTAGGTTTTCCCCCCTTAAGTGGAAATTTCGCGATCTTATCTTAATTATCAAATTAACTCCAACCAAGCCTACTTTGTGAATAGTCCACTGCCTACTTGCTCGCCTTAAATCAAAGGCTTCACATGAGTCATCACCATGCAACTTTCTTTCCATGAGAGGGACCAACCATGGGAATATCCAAGCTAAACAACTAGCTCTCATACCACTTGTTAGGAATAAAATAATGTCTTGTAACAATAAAATATTTTCCCTCTTGCCTATAAGCCATAAATGATATGATAAATTAAAATAATAGAATTATTAAAGAACACCAAAATTAACATGGAAAACCTCAATAAGAGAAATAAACCACAAGACTATAGTGCAAAACTTCTACTATAAACAAATAATTAGCTTACAATGTTTTCCTTACTGATTAAACTAATGGATAGTCAAAATAAAAGAAAACTGACTAATTTGATAAAACATGGAAATATATATTCAATATGAAAAACTAAAAAAGATTGACAAGAAACAAAAACAATGACCTTTATTATGCTTCACAGCATAAATCTAATTGCAAATTCATCCCTTAAACTTTCATCTACGTGTAGATTCACCCGCTAAACTTTCAAAATGAGCTTTTTGACCTCTTAAACTTTGAAAAATGCAATAGTTAATAACACATAACATTTTTCGCTAAAATAAAATGGGGGAGCTACAAAATACCACATCGAACTTTCACCTATTTGTAGATTCACCCTCTAAACTTTATCTTTGTATAGATTTACCCCTAAATTGACAAAAATATTAACTGTCCTTAATTGTGTTGATTTTTTAATGTTTAAGGGTCAAAAAACTCACTTTAAAAGTTCAACGAATGAATATGTACATATGAAAATTTATGAGGTGAATTTGCAAATCTATTCTTCCATAAGTTTAAACTATTTTTTGCACTATGTCCTTTATCCCTTTTGATTCTTTTTTCTAGTTTTATTTTTTCTTGATTTTCACTTTTAATTCATAAAGATTTTGTTTCCTATTTGCTACTTCTTAGTTTCCAATTCTCTATGATGCAGTTTTCATATCCTTTCTCAATGTTATATCTAACTCTTTTATAAATATATGCTACAATTAGAATTATTGTTGTTATTATTTAGTTTCATGAACCCATATGTGTTGGAACCTAAAAATCATTCAAATGTTCTAACACATTGTTTCCATCCTTATATTTCAAATGCATCACTCTCTACATTAATGAGATTCTATTCAATATGGTTTTCCTTTCAATCATTAACTCCAATTTCTTACATAGAACTCTAATTTTGTAAGTAACATGATGATACACACCATGATCAACCTATTGTTGACTATAACTAATACTTTTTCTATAATAATCACTCAATCTTCATCAAATTTATCTTCTTACTTTGCTTTATCACCACCTAAGGATGCATATAAATCTTTGCAAGATTAAGGTCTTTCGTCAACAACTTTCAAATGGCGTAATTAAAAAAAATTATTTTATTGTGATACCTGATGATTTCATCATATTTGCAACATAATAAACAAGCCTTTATTATTATTTTTTAAATTCTACTCTGACACTTATAGGAGAATACCATCCTTCTTTATTACCCTCATATTCTTTAGTCATTGATGTTTTAATAGGGTACATTATTGTTACAATTCAACTTCAAACAAGTTGCACTATTGTTATATCTCAGTTTCAAGCAATTAAACATAACAAAAATCGTGACTATATTTTCACTTGGCTATCTATTCCCTCTTCATTACATATAATGTTACTATTATGATGTATAATTCTATGTCAAATAATGAATAACAATTCTCTAATGAATAGTAATTTATGCCTTTATCTCCAGAAATTGCTTTTTACAATCAGTTTAGATGGTTTTTTTTATCTGTATCTTATCTTTATTTCATCTATATATGATATGTAAGGTCTATTTATAAGTAACAATGTTTTAATTTTCATCCATATCTGCTTTTGATAAATAGTCTAGTTGAAGCAAATGTCAAATCGATGTCAAACTAACAAACCACACCTTTATGTCACATTTAGTACACAGGAATGAATTGAATAGAATAAGTTTGAGAATGACAAATTCATTCCTATGTTTGGAAGATTAAAATAAATAAAATAGTTAAAAAGTGCAATTGTCGGGAATGTCATCAGTAATAAATACAAAATATGAATACATGATAGGATGAAAAAGTAATTATACTACATATAATTAATAAGGGTAGAATGGAATCATGATTTCGCCTTCTCATATGCGAAATCGAGTTCACCTTCAAAATCGGAATCATCATTCTAAGGAATCATGATTCTAATTTTTAAAAACACTTCCAAATATTGGGAAGGGAAATGGAAGTTGAAATCGCAATTCATTCCATGCATTCCTACATACCAAACATGCCATTAATACTTTATCTATCATCTTCTCAAATACCCCCTTTTTGGAGACATTCCATATTTCCTTTCATAATAAAAATGTAAATAAATATATAAATATATATTACAACAGAAGTACAAAAATATTTAGATTTTAGTGATTTTTGAACTATTTTATGCCACTATTGTGAAATTATCTTCATCGTATAATATTAACTATCTAACATCTTGAGGGATAAAGTGAGGAAATTTAGAAAATGTAAATGGACATGATGCATCTCCTTTATTTTTATTTTTTTTAAATAATTCGAGACTTTGATCCTTATTGAACAATTGTGTTATTATTGTTCTTTCGTTTTTTCTTTGATCTTTGTTAAACATTTCTAATAAATGAAATATATGCCCATTAGATGTTTCTTTTTTTTTTTTTTATGTCAACAATTCAAGGGGGAGTTTCATTAAATAAAGGAGGAGAAATATAAAGATAGAAAGAAATCATTTTAACTAAGTAAATTTTGTACTGTTATAATTACTGTACAAGTTTTTCTAAATAAATTATACTATGCATATTATCCAAAATGGTTAAAAAAAATGTGTTGTTTAAAATAATTAGAACACGTGTGTTCTTGAAAGAACATGTATATATGTAATTTTGGAACAATATCTTTATTCGAACACAATCACTTTATGACACATGATTAAATCAAATTAACCTTGCCAAGAAATTATCTAATTTATTTATATAAGTTAAATAAAATAATTTTTGAGAAAGACGTTATGTTATCATCAAAAGGGGAAGAATATTAAGCTAAATCAAGTTTTGATTATAACAAAAAGAGTTAAAATTATCTAATCTAATCTAATCTTTGTTGAGTATAAATTATAAAATTTTAAACTAGCATTTATGATATACACGTCAAATATATGGGGAAAAGATTGATTTGAACATGTTAAGAGAAGAACTAGAGAAGTCAAGTTATTAAAAGAAAATATAGAAGATCCACTACAGGTATTTTAAGCAGGCACAATTCATTAAAGATATTGCAAAAGATCTCTAACAAGTATTTTAAGTAAGCATAGTTCATCAAAAGGAAGTGTAGAATGCCATTATCATGTGCATTGAAAAGTGGTAATTTTATTAGATGGAAGTGTAGAATGTTTGGAGGTATAGAAATCAACATATAAATTAAGAAGGTTAGTTTTCTGCAAAAAAACTGTAGAAGTTCGCAAGAAAGACATATACAATTAAACTCACATAGAGGAAACTATAGAAGGTCCTCACTGTTATATGACAAGTATGCATAAAATTTCGTCAAATTATAATTAAGTTGGATTTTTAATATCTTTGAAGCTATCTCCACTTCTCAAATATATTTAGGTAATATATCCAATTTGTTCCACATAAGTAGGATTTATATCATGGGATTTCATTTTATTCAATTAACTACAACCTAGACGAATTCATTTGTGAAGGTTATGAAGAATGATAATTAATTGTTACTTCTTTGAAGAAAGATTACAACAAGACTTCACTTCACAATTTAGGGGATGATACATACATGACAAAGAGGATATATCTAAGATAAATTTGTTTGGCCCAGTTTAAAATTTCATATTTAATTTTAGTTGGATATCCCACATATATGGGAGAATTCATTGTTGGTGAAAACACTCTTCCAACAATTTTTATCATTGAAGAAAAAGAGCATAAAAGAAAGTAAAAAGACCTATGACTGAGAGTACTACACTATTGGCACACATTGAATTTCTAGGCAAGCTTGCATGTCTAGATTATTTACATCTTTGCTCTAAAGTTTGCTTTATGTTATATTGAATTTTTTTAGCATATATTTGGACAAATTTGTATTGATCCTCAATTGTTTTTTGTGAGAAATTTGTGAATTAGATTGAAAATTGTTATTTACTATAGTGATGTTTATCCTAGGTAGTTAGGGAGACTCAACAATGAGGATTGATAAAGGATTTAGCTCGATTGTACAAACTCTCAAGATTTTATTAGTGGAATGAAATTAGTGAAGACAACTATATTCCCAGCAATATAGTTGGAAGCAAGGACTAACACAAAGTTGGAATCACTATAAATCGACGCGTTGTCAATTATTATTCATTGTTGTGTGCTATTGTAATATAGGAAAAAATGTCTTTTGGTACTTGAATTTTAATGAAGTAGACAATTAAATACCTGAACTTTTAAAAAGTCTAATTTCATACATAATTAAACTTTTTGTCCCTTTTCACTTCCCCACTCTTTTATTGTTTTTTGAAGTAATTGATACGTATCAAATAACAATTGAGTGCATAATATTTAGAAGAATGAAAAGTTCAATTAGGTTTGAAATTGGACTTTTTAAAAGTTTAGGTACCTAATTGTCCATTTCGTCAAAGTTCAAATATCAAAAGAGACGTTTGCCCTATAATCTAAACATAATCAAAGGTGATTACAATTTTAATTTGGAAAGGTTAAATTTTTAACTTAAGCAATTCACCCTCTTTCATAATTGTTCCTTTGAGACCTACATTATCTTAATTAACAGAAATTTTTATGGTTCTGTCATTAATTTTGACGGGACCGATCTTGTCACTATCTAACGGCTCACACAATACTCAATCGTGATCGAGCTATTAAAATAGTTAATATTCCAACTACTAACCCTTAACTAAATGATGTAATAAATATTTTCAACTTTACTACATTTACACTAGATTAAAATTCAATGTTTTCCATCGTCAGAACCCTTACTCCAAGCAACAAAGCAATTGAACATAATAATAATAATAATAATAATTATTATTAGTATTATTATTATTATTATTATTATTATTTTAGGCATTTTGCTTGAGGTGATTCTAACTCTATGACAATGAGTTGTTGTTAGAGGTGGTTAAACGGCTAAAATTTCTCGGCCCAAGCCCAACCCGCTTTACCTCGCAGGCTAAACAGGCCGGCCCAAAGACCAAATGAATATTTTTTATTTTGTTTATGTAAAAATTGGAATATTTATATATTTTAAGGTTTTATATATATTAAAAATTAATTTTGTTACCATTTTTTATTACTTATAAATGAAAACAAGTTTTTTGAATAATTTATTAGATATCATATTACATTTAAATCAATAAATATATACTTAAAAAAATGTTATAATGCTTATGAGGCATGTATTAATCTATTTTCTTTCATAATATATCCTAAATAATCACAAATATGTTATTATATTATTCTTATTCTTACATTCTTTTCTCTCTTTTTTTTTTTTAACTCTTGGCCCGTAGCTGGCCCGGTCCGTCATAGGTCAGCCCACTTTGGCCCGCTAGCTAAATGGGTCAAAAAAATCGGTTACGATCTCTTTTTTTGAGCCGATAGATGGGTTAGCCCGCGAGCCACGGTCCTTATGCCTAGCTCTAATTGTTGTTTACCGTAGTTCTCTCTATTTTATAATTTTTTAGTCATTTTGCTTGAGGTGATTCTAACTCTAAGGCAACGAGTATCCCTATCTCTTAGCACCAAGTGAAAGAGCCGTGAAGTACAACATCAATAAAATATTTATTAGGCTCAAATAGAAAAGTGTGAAATAAAAGAAACAGAAAAATATGACACTCATAATCAAAATTGGTTAAAGCCAAGCCGGTTTAAGGGAGCCATAAAATCTCAAGCCAGTTCCAGAGCCATAAAACTAGTCTGATTATCAATTTTTTATTTTAATAAAATAATAAAAATAAATTTATTTGTGTATAAAAATTAAACTTAAAATAAAAATTGAGCCTAGTAATATGGTTAAAAAAAGAGATTTTATTTTCTGGTAAAAAATAGCTCAAATATCCGATTTAACTTATTATAATTATTTTTTTAATTATAATAATATTTTTATGACAAAAAAATTATTATTATTAATTTTTTTAACTTTTTAATTATATATATTTTTTATCTTTTTACTACAGATCCATATCGACCCAAGAGATCTTATGATTAGACCTAACCTAGGCCCTAGTCCAGCTAGATTCGATCCATTCCCATGTCTATTCTAACTATCATGAAAATACCCACACAACCAAATCGTCTAAGGAAAACTAAATCTAAAGTGGCGGATAACGTTGTTCTTCAGTTACCATATCTTAACCCTTGTCCCTAAGGATAAAAAAAAAAAAAAAAAATCATGTGCTACACCCACAAAGTTGATTGTTAGACCACCTTTATTGGAGTTGCTACTATAAAAACCAAGACATAAGCAACTCTTTAAACGAATAAAGTGAGTTGTTTGCAAAGTTACTTGACATTTGAAGTTACTCTGTGAAATAACTTGTGATTTTGTTTTCTATTTGTCGAAAGTTTGACACTATTCTATGTATTTTGGAAAATAAAAGAAATGGCCATTTTGGCCATAATAAAAAATTGAAAAGTGGTTTTTTTTTCCAGTAAATAACATATGACTATTCTAGCCAAAATGAAATATAATCGTTCTAGCCATTGCGTTAGCTAAATCTTTTATATATATATATTTTGCCTATAAATATATGAAAATTTAGTTTTTTATTCTTAATTAAAATTCACTACAATTTCTTACCATTCCAAAAATCTCTCCATTCATAAATTGTACTTATACATGGATCCAAATAATTCTCAAAATTTGTCACATAATGATTTACAAAACTCATAAAATTTTCAAATGCCACATATTTCATAAGCTGGATCATACTTTCCATTTTGTGTATTTTTCCAAGTTCACCTTAATTTGCAATATCATTCAAATTTTCTAATTATAAGTCAAAGCCCACAAAATTTTAGTCATAATCTAAGAAGAATAACATCATATTTTCAATGTATTCCTTAGTTTTCATTTGAAAACTTTCAACGATATAATCCGATTGGAAATTCTCTATCGTAATTGAATTTAAATCAATCACCACAAACACCAATTAGTACAAGCTCACAATACTCATAATATTCTACGCAAAATTTAGAAGATGAGGATGATAATAAAATGGGGGTGATCAAGCTCATAGGAAAAAATGGGAGCAAAATGATGATAAGTTTTTAATTTACGCATGGTTGAGGATTAGTAAAGATCCGCTTGTTGGGAACAATCAACCATTACAGAAATTTTGGCAATGAATCCATAAAGAGTTTGAGAAAGGACAGTTGTATGAGAAGGAGAAAAATCCATCGAGACGAACATGGCAACAATACAAAGCTTGGTGGCTAAAAATCTCAAAAGATGTCAAGAAATTTAAGGCTTATTACGATAAAATAAAACCATATGGACAAAGTGGAAAAAATGAATATGATTATATAAAAGATGCTCATGATTTATTTAGACATAATACAAGCAAACATTCCAAGATTAATAGCTCTAGAGTATATACCAGCTCATCATCAAACAAAGATGTATCAACAAATAATGAGGCAAGTGAGGTAAATATCCATCTACCCAGTAGAGCGACAACAAAGAAAAAAGGCAAAGAAAAGGCTGGAAGCAGTAAGAAAGTAAATGAATTCACTCACGAGATACAAGACTTAAGCACAGTAGATCGTGATAAAGTAGAGTTGCTATATAAAATCAATGAATTGAAATATAAAGAAATTAAAACAAAAAAGGAGAAGGAACGTTGTAAACAAGAAAAAGAACGTTGAAAGCAAATCAAATTGGAAAATCAATAATGATGGATGATACATAGTTAATGGATGATGTACAAAAAGAACATATAGAAGAGATGCGTAAAGAGATCATTAAAATAAGAACGAATTATTAGTTCTAACAAACGCAACCCGAAATCATGGCTATAGACTCAACCGCGGCCTTGGCAGTGGCTGCTATTCAAGCTATGACCCAAAGTCATAGTTATGATTATGACCGTGGTGTAATGGTTGTGCTATGGGTGTTTGGGGAAGGCTTATATGCATGTAAAAGGGTTGGATGTTTGCCATGTGGGCCACCCAGCGGTACCAATTCCTGGTGGCACTCATAACACCCTGGGCCAGCTAAGGTGGGCGCCCATAGGTCCCTCTTTGACCACCCCAGGCAGCAAAGGAGTGTACCACGATCACAAGGTGTGAAGGACTTGTCCCACATGGGGGAGGCCAAACCCTTTTTACATGCATATAAACCTTCCCCAAACACCCATAGCAAACCATTACAGAGGCTTATATGCATGTAAAAAGGGTTTGGCCTCCCCCATGTGGGACAAGTCCTTCACACCTTGTGATCGGTGGTGCACTCCTCTGCTGCCTGGGGTGGTCCAAGAGGGACCTATGGGCGCCCACCTTAGCTGGCCCAGGGTGTTATGAGTGCCACCAGGAATTGGTACCGCTGGGTGGCCCACATGGCAAACATCCAACCTTTTTACATGCATATAGCCTTCCCCAAACACCCATAGCACAACCATTACAAGTGGTTGGGTCTATAGCCGCAATTTTGGGTCACAGCCTGAACCAGGGCTATAGTCGAGACCTTGGTTGAGTCTATGGCCGCGATTTTAGGTTGCATATCCAACTTCAATTAGTCATAACTTTCAGCATATAATTCAAAATCCTTATTATAATATGCCCAAACGAAGCTTGTTCAGCATATGATTGAAAATTCTTCCGAGTTTATCCTACAATTGTGAATTTGATGCCAAAAAAACATCATTTATGCCCTGAAACTAGTCTTTTAATTATTTTTTAGTACTTTTTTTAGAATTATTTCATGGTAAACTAGCCGTTGTAAAACTAGTCATTGTAAAACTTGTTATTGAAGTTGAAGTTCTATAAATGGCAAACAAGTATGTCATCATAAAATGCATTCTTTAATTCTCTCACTTCCAAGTATATACTATTCTTCATCCTATTAAAATATAATGTCTATTAGTAGTTCAAATAGCTCTGATTCTGAGCAAAGTAATGTTTGCGACAAAGCAATTGATGAATTTATTTTATCAAAGATGAGTAGTTCGTGATCCAAGCTAATTGCTCGTTTATATCGAGTGATCTCGGAGATATGTCATCTAGAAGGTCATAATCATCTTCATAATGACTACTTCTTGGACAACCTAGTGTACATCGATAAGCATTTTTGACGTGGAATCTAAATTAGAAAAAGTATGCTCTTCTACATTATACAAGCATCATAGGATTAGTCATCCTATTTTAGACAAAAGAGGAATGCTGCTGATAAACTTATTGCTTCACCACAATAGAAGTGTATTTCAACTATTTGAATGTTAGCATATCGAGTAAAGAGTGATGCTCTAGACTACTACTTGCAGATGGCTAAAATGTGTTAAAAAATATGTCCAAAGGGTCATTGCTTATTTTGGTGATGAGTATTTACACAGGCTAAATCAAGCTGATATTGAGCGCTTACTTAATGATTGAGCAACATAGATTATATGTCAGGAAGTATTGATTGTATGCATTGGGTATGGAAAAATTATCCAATTGCATGGCGAGGTATGTATACTAGAGGAGATTATGGGTCTCCAACAATCATGCTTGAAGCTGTCACTTCATATGACACTTAAATATGGCATGCATTTTTCGACATCCCAGGTTCAAACAATGATATTAATGTACTAGAGCGATCACCCCAATTTGATGATGTTCTAGAAGGACATACCCCATTAACACGCTATACTGTAAATGGTAAAATCTGTGATATGGGATATTATCTCACTGATGCAATATATCTAGAGTGGTCAACATTTGTCAAATCTATTTTATATACATGTGGTCTAAAGGAGCAGTTATTTGCTAAGCATCAAGAAGGATATAGGAAAGATGTTGAATGGACATTTAGAGTGCTACAATATTGTTTTGCTATCTTTTGTGGATCTTCATGTTTTTAGGATCAAGATGTTTCAGACAAATTATAAGAGCCTACATAATTTTACATTGAAGATATATGAGACGACTGCAATTTTAACTTTCAAGTACAAGATTATGAATTAGGAGACAATAGTGAACAACACCTCATATTTCTCACTGTTATATTACAGAATATGTAACGTACACCCAAAACAATAGTCGACTTGTAATAAGGTAAAACATCTTCAGTTACAAACCAACTTGATTGAACATGTGTGGGAGCAATTTAGATCCACTAGTTGACATTTAAATGTCATAGTTGACTATTTTAAATTGCATGTTGGTTTTCTATTCTTTTTTTTTTTCTCCCTCAAATGTTGGTTTTGTATTATTTTTAATTGTATGTTGGTTGTATTGATTTGAAATTAAATTAACGTATTTTAATTTATCTTAAATATTGTTCCTAAATCAACTATTGTGAAGTCATCAAATTAAAATAATTTATATTTTGATACTCATATTTTTTACTAAATAAATGAGAAATCGCCAATAAAAAATTGTAATTTAATTTATTTCTATGTTTATTTAACATGGTGAGGAAAATATAGAAAGTAGTATCTAAAACAGACAATATAATATGAAATCCATAAAAAATTATTAAAAATTATGAAGAAACTTTGTTTAAGTAACTCATGGATAAAGTGGAGAGTTACTTAAAAGAAGAGTTGCTTGAAAAGCTGACATCAAGGACAGACCTACGGAGTCCTCAAGATATGTGTATATCATGAAATGAAATAAATGATATTATCAGATTCAAAAAATATAATACCATGTCTAATTAGTGATGCAGTGGTTGAGGAGAGCATTATACATCCTGCAAGTCCTTGGTTCGATCCATGGAGCTTTCACTTCAATCATTGTCTACCTCTGCAATTGTTTTCGCTTGTGCTTACAGCTGCCACTTTGGTTGTGGTTTTCAAATTGGGCTTTACAAGATAATAGTTCCTTCTCTCTTGCTGTTTCTTTTTTTCCATTTTTATTTAGTTTTTCTTATTATATCCTTTTCTTTTAATTGTAATGTTTATTGCTTAGAGTTCCAAAAAAAGAAGAATGGGGTACACTAAGATCTTTCTCTCTTTATTTATTTTTTTTTTTCATCTTTTTAAAAACTTCCTTAGTAACTTAAAATTTTTTCCTATTACAACTTTTGTTTAGATTTCCAAACCATTTAAATTTTATATCATAAATTAGATTTAAAATTCTTTAAACGACTATTCTAAATTTTTTAACAATTATTTTTGTTTAATTACTTACATAATATAAGTATTAAACACTTTGGAAAAAAAATGGAATTAATTGAGATGGACTTTTCAAAAAAAATTATATGGTTGTTGAAAAGTGGAAAATATAGTATTAATAAAATATATACAAAATGGTTTATAAGATCCCATTAGCACATGAGTTCAAGAATTTAAAATTATCAAAGTAATATCATATGTAATTGCACTATGTTAGTAGGAAATTGAAAAAGATATAACAAGATTCTTTCCTGTTCTTTTTTTGTTCCTTGTACTTACAATAGTTATAATGCTTGATTCATTTAATTCTCTAGAATAGGAAAGGAAATATACTTACTAATAATTTAATCAATATATAATAAATGTCATGGACCTATTTAAGGGCAAAGAGACCTTGCTCCTTGAATATTTTAGATAGTGTTTTATTAGTTAGTATTTTGCTAAATTTATTAGGCTTACTTATTATAAATAATATGATTTTATATGTTACTAGTTAAAAAATGTCTATAGGTATATTTATAAAGTAATTTCTCAAAATATCTAGTGAAAAGAGTAATTTATATATAAGTGTATATATATATATATATATCTTATATATATTTATGAAATGACCCAAATCCCTATATATATTAGAAATTGAGTTTAGATAGATTTGGATATGTTAAATGAATTATAGGATATAACTAGACAAGTTGACATAACTAGATTAATAATTAATTAAGTTGAATTTGAGATTTGAAATCTAAATTCTCCAAACAAGTCATTAAAATGTTTAGAGGATTCCTAAACCATTAATTCTTAGCCAAAACTTTGATTCCTAAATCCCCACAAAATTTGAGTTCATTTGCTTGAATAAAAATATCAATTCTTAAATCCGAACTCAAATTAAATATCTTTTATCTGAAATAAAATTTTAAATTAAGTTCTTATTTTAAGTTCTTAATTTCTAATCTATTAGTTCAGAAATCATATTCTAAATACTTCTAGAACTATAGATATTGATCTGGTAGTTTTAAATTTAATACATTATTTTGAAAATATATCTATATTTATCTTTTCCCTTTTTCATTTCTCTCTCTCTTCTCTCTCTCTCTCTCTCTCTCTTTTCTTCTTCTTCTTTTCATGTATCTATTTCTTTTCTCCTCCTTTTCTTTTTCTTTTTCTCTCAAATTCTTCTCTTTAAATCTCAAATTCAAGAATGAATAAAAGATAATCAAGTTAGAAATGGAGATTGGAGAAGGAAATCAAGCTAGAAGTATAAAGAAAACTCAAGTGTACATGTGTTCTTGGATAGATAAATTTTCTATTTCAATTTATTTTTTACTTTCATTGTTCTTTATATGTTTATATGATGTATGAATGTTATAAATAAGTTAAGAGCGTTGTTTATATATGTATTTATTGGATTTATGGTTGATGGGAGTTGGGATTATGATGAGGAAAATGATGAATTGAGAATAGAAGTTTGATGGAGTTGTTGGAAGTGTTGAAGTGTTTGAGTTGTTTATAATGATATTTGAAGTGTTTGATATGTTGAAAGTAAAGTATATTGATGTTTGAAGTTGTATATGTGTTTAAAAATGATGTTTGAAGTTGATAAAAATGTTTTCAAAAGTCATTTTTCAAAAGAACATGGGCTGTCAAAAAGACATTTTTGTGACAAGCCATGTCACAAAGCATGTCAAAGGCTTTTTCTTTGAAATTTTAAGTGACATTTTGGAGACATGGCTTGTCCCCAATCTGTGTCATTGGCTGTGGTGATATTCTCAGGTCGACATGGCTTGTCCCCAAGCCGTGTTGTTAGCTATGGTGATATTGCTCGGTTGACATTTTAGAGACACGATTTGTCCCTTGGCCATGTCCCTTGAAAAGTTGAATTTTCAAATTCGACATGTTTTCGTATTTTCATCATAAATTTTTCATCCAACATTTGATTGAGGTGATTCAAGTTACGTTGGAAAGCTTAAAAAGAGGTCTACAACTTTTGTGTTTTGAGTTTTTACAAATTCGGAAAGTATCGATGCTTAAATTTTAGTTCTTTCTATCTATTGTGTTTTCTGAAACAAAGCCAAAACTTGTATTTGCTTTCTAAATATTTGTTGTTAAGTGCAAATAAATCTTTTTAAGTTAAAATGAGATAGACAAGTGATATTTGATGTGTTATGTGAGTTAATTGATGTAATTAAACATGGGTTAAGTAGATTTATAGATTTGTTAACAAATAATCAGATTAAATCTGGAAGTTAGTTATAAAATGAACTTAGTTAACAAGCCTAGGTCCAACTTGACTAAATGAACTTGAATGAGCTAAAATGAATTATATTGTTTAACTTTAATCAACTTGATTTAGTGAATGAATTAAATGACTAATTGTAAATAATTTGGCTAATGTTAAGATAAAATGGGTTAATAGCTAATAATCAACTTAGATGAATAAATTAAGATGATCTTTGAATAATATGGGGAATATGTTGTTTCAAATGTATGTTTACATGGAAAATGAATTTTTTTGGTATATGAATTCTTTGTTAATGTTTTTGTGATAAAACACTATAAATAAAAAGAAAACAAATTCTTTGACAGACAAAGGACGACTGTCCATATTTTAGCGAGGCGATATTTGCAGCTATAGTGGGGTTCCACATTAGTGTATGATCAAATAAAGTTTAATAAAAGTTTCATATAAGTTCTTATATGAATTTGATATAAGTGGATGTTGGTTTAATTTCTTATATGAGTTCTTTCCTTAACAGTAATGGATATCTGACATATCTTCTAAGACAGTTTCTGATCTATCTTCTAAAATAGCTTCTGCCTCTGTTTGAATTTTATTTTTAAGGTACGCAGTAACTTGCGTGTTGGATGTTAAGATAGACATTTTAAATGGACTAAAAACTTAAACTCGACCTAATAATTGTTTGAATCGATTGTCTATTCCATCGTTTAAATCTGTTTCTGACCTGAGATGGCAGTTTGGTATCCAGTCCGGGAAGCGGCACCTTGCTCAGATTGGGGGCAATGTAGTTATAGGTGCTTAGGCCACTCTTGTTATGATGCAGCCGCTGGAAGGTAAACCTAGACGACATTGAGATGGTTACCGAGGGAGGCGGGGCAATGACTTTCATAAGTGGTATGGCGGATAGTCGATGGGGTAATTGGTATCGGCGTAACATTTCCTTAAATTCGGAAGGAAATCTCATGGTTTAGTTCAACGTTTATGAGAACGATGAACTATATTCATGTTATGGACTGAGTTTAAGTAGAGTTGGGTAACGGCTGAGAACCCTAGATGAGACTATTATTTCTCGTTTTCGGATATATCATCTAGAAGATATAAGTATATGAGCTGCTTATATCAACCCCCTGAGCGTCATGATGCGTTATTCAGGATCCTTTGGTAATACAGGCTACGTTGGAAGGTGAGGCTGCCTAGTCTGTATGAACAGTAGGGACCACTCAAGGAGGTGGACGTGATACTAAATCCTTGATGTTTGGAGTTTGAATACTCCCATGTTGATTTATTTATTTTAAAGAAAAGAATATAACTTATTGATTGTACATTGCATTTAGTTAAGCTCGCATGTCACTCCGTGTGTGATTGTGTTGCTGTGTACTGAGCTTCGGCTCATTCTTGTTGTTATTGTTCCTTTTACAGGAATTGATGAAGATGAGTGATGATATGATGATTAATGATGATAATGTTAGTGATGATGATGATGATGTTGTTGTTGATGGAGTTGTTGTTGATAAAGATGATGTTGATGAAGTTGATGATGATGAGTTCTTGTTGATGTTGTTGCTGTTAATGATGTTGTCTTGGGTTTTTGGGTGCTTCTATTAACTCGGAAAGGATTGTGGATAAGTGACGTGAGTTAGGAGCGTTGAATAGTTTAGTTGTTTTGTTTTTCTTTGTTTGTTTTATAGAGACTGGATTTATTTATAAATTTGTATTTTCATTTAAGGGCTTGTTAGTGCTCATGTTTTGTAAGTAAGCTTCTGTAAAGATTTGTTTAAGTGAAAGTTTTTCCACTTGTAATAATGGAATATTGAAACACTTTTATATAAAAATGTTTTTATTAAAGTTTATTTTTTCGCTACTAAATCCAATTATCTGAAAATCTAACTAAACATTTCACAACCTAAAATCGAATAGTAATGTTCAACATAAACACATTCTTTTAAGAAAACCTTACGTATAATCCGTAAGAATTATATGTGGTTGGGGACTTGGTGTGCTTAATTTGAAAATTGAGCATGTCGAGTCTTTACAATTTAGATGTCATTTGGTGAGATTTTTTTACTTATACACATTAGTTTATGATTATGCTTACTATATATTTCTATTTTCCATAATAGAAAAATCTTATAAATATAAATAATCATCATAAAATATTACATAATTAGAAATAGGTTTTTTTTTCTTTAGTGAGTGTATAAGCACTCATTGAAAATTGTCTTTTATATTATAGTAATTTAAATAGATATTGTTGAACTTTATGTTCACAAATGTTTTTTTATGAGAATATTATTACACAACTAATTATTTAAATATCGTTAATTGTTTAAATACTTAAAATATTTATATATATCTTTGTATTTGTTCTGCTGTTGTTTAAGTTTTTAACAGAACAAAAAAAGTTGAAGAAAAGTCAAGACAAAACTATTGAGCCCAGTAGAAGAAAGGTAGGGCACTATTTATTAGATAAAGACAAAATACTAAAATTTTGGGCAAAAATATCAAGTCAAGAGCTGAAGTTTTGAGCAAAATCGTGAAGTCAAAGGCTGAAGTTTTGGGCAAAATTTATAAAATTAAGGGCTAAAATTTAGGCCTCGACCTCAAGCCTCGACTTCATAATTTTGCCCTCGAATTTAGAAAGTTTGTCCGTGAATAAAATTTATAAAGTCGAGGGCTGAAGTTTAGGCTTCGACCTCAGACCTCGACTTCGGAAAGTTTGCCATCGACTTTAGAAAGAAAAGAGCTGTTGGAATATATTTAATGCATGTGTCAAACACATTTAATGCTCTTTCTCTGCTTTTGACTTTCACACTCTTTTAAAACATTAAGTTGACTAAACATAAGTATGGGTTGTCAGAAACTTTTTTATAATGGGAAAATTTTTATCAAGAACCATAAATATAATTTTCCTCTTCTTGTTGAAAAAAAATGATATATTAGAATTTTTTAACGCACAGTAAAAACAAAAACAACGTTCTGTAAATTTTTTTTACTTGTGTTTTTTGTTCTCGTTCTCGTTAATTTGAATTTTTTTTAAGAGATCAATTAGTGCTCTGTTTCAAAATTAGTGATACACTCTAAACGAGAGTTTTTTAGCACTGTTTAAGATTTACAAAAGTTATTTATCTACTCGTTTAAGAAGCTCTGTTTGTAAAAGGAATTTGTAAAATTCCTAAAGTATTTTCTGTTGTAAATCTGCTCAAATAAATGCATTTCTTTGTAAAAGAAATGTGTGTATATTTTCTTAAGAGTTTTTCAGTTTGTAAATTTGCTCATATAGGAGCTATTTGTAAAAAGTCCTCAAATGAGACATTTATAAAAGAAGTTCTCGTAGAGGTAAAGTTAAAAGTCCTTAGTAGGAGGCATTGAGAAAAAGTCCTCAGTGGAGACAAAGTGAAGTCCTCGTGTGAGGCATTGAGAAAAGTCCTCGTGTGAGGCATTAAGAAAAGTCCTCAGTAGGAGGCATTTGGAGTTTGGTCTGGAGTTATCAGCATCGTCCTAATTGAGATTAGGCGGGAAGTCCTTAGTGAGAGACATTTAAAATTTGGTCATATGTTACCAGCACAACACTTGATTTATCAAGTGGAAGTCCTTTGTGAAAGGCAATTGTAAAAGTCCTATTGTGATAGGGATTGTTGTAATTCCTCATCTAAGAGGTGTATTAATTTTGGAATAATCAACATAATGGTAAAAGTCCTCTTTGAAGCATTTACACCGTGGAAAGTAGGCAGTGGGCCGAACTCTACGTTAAATCCTTGTGTTGCTTCTCTTTTTCTCTCTCTGTGCTTGCTTATCTCTACTTATTTATTAATCAGTTTTAATTAGTTTATTCCGCTGCATTTATTTGTTTTAATTAACTCTTGTCTCATCTTAGTTAATTAATCTGGTTTGATAAAACAGAAAAATTTGTAATACTTAATTTACCCCCCTCTTAAGTATTCCTTGTGTATTATTTCTACTAATTTGTATCAGAGTCTGGTCTCTTGTAGTTGATTGCTTAAACACAAAAGAGAAAAGATCATGGCTTATAATACACTAGGATTTTTTGGGGGTCAGGCTATAAATAGGCCATCGCTTCTTAGTAGGGGTAATTACCCTTATTGGAAGTGTAGAATGAATATTTTTTTGAAAGCTCAACATAGATTAATATGGAGAGTAGTTGAAAAAGGACTTTTTACAATTGAAAATAAAAATGAAGATCAATATTCAGAAGATGATTAGAAAAAACTGGATTATAATGAAGTTGCCATGAATATTCTTCATTGTAGATTGAATGAAAGTGATTTCAATAGAGTTTGTACTTGTAAATCTGCTAAAGAAATCCGGGATGAACTTGAAATAACTTATGAAGGATCTTCAAGGATGAAAGATACTAAAATAAGCTTGTTGGTTGGTCAATTTGAAATTTTAAGACACTGTCTGGTGAAACAATTGATCGAATGAATGATAGATTCATTAATATCATTAATCATTTGAGTGTTTTGGGCAAGAGCTTTACTAATGTTGAAATAAATTCAAAATTGCTCAGATCATTGCTAATGGAATGGGAAGCAAAACGGATAGCAATAGAGAAAGCCAGGGATCTTAGCATACTGACAAAAGAAGAGCTTCTTGGTGCTCTCAAGACCCATGAGCTCATCAAGAATTAAAGTGAGGAATCCTAAAAGAAGGCTATTGCTTTGAAGGAAACCAATGATGATTCTGATAAGGAGGAGATAAACGAGGATGTTGTGTTGTTTGCAAAGAATTTCAACAAATTTATTAAAGCCGGCAGCTCCTCAAAGTTTAGAAAGGAAAGAAAGGATGTTGTGTGCTATAAGTGTCAGAAACCAGGATACATCCAACCAAACTGTCCTCTCCTCAAGAAAGCACAAAAAAGATCCAAAAAGGAAGCACTTATTGCTGCTTGGAGTGATGGAGAGTCATCAGATTTTGATAAATAAGAGTTATGTTTCATGGCGATCCATGATGAGGCAAATAATCCTTCATCTTCCTGCTCCAATGATGAATTGCTTGACATGTATAAAAAAGTTTGTAAAAAGCTTAAAAATCTGAAGAAGATAATAAACAACTTAAAAATTTGATGCAAAATGCTTTAGTTAGATTAGAAGAGTTTCAAGATGAAATTAATGAGCTTAAAACTGAAAATGAAGAAAAAGATGAAATAATAACAGCGTTAGGTTTTGAAAGAAACAGCTTGCATGAAAATCTTAGTAGCATGAATTTGAAAATTAATGAAATTAGAAATAAAAATAAGAAACTAAAAACAGAAAATAAAATTCTAGTTGAACAGAATGATAAATTAAAAATTGAAAATGATCTTTTAGATTTAGAAATTAAAACTATAAAAGATGATAATAACAACATCAATAACATTGAACTTCTGAAAGAGCTAGATGAGCTGAAAATAGAAAATATAAATCTAAAATCTAGCTTAGATGATTCAAAAGCTGTCATAGCTAAATTGACACAAGGAGAGAAAAATTTAAATACTCTCCTTGGTAAGCAGAAATCTGATCATAACAAATATGGAATTGGTTATGATAGGCACAGAAATTATATGTCCCATAAGATTCGGTTTGTAAAAGCCACTTATGGCACTTATAATTATTGTGGCAAGTCTGACCATATTGCACACAAGTGTGCAATAAGGAAGGCTTTGCTCTCGGGTCATAAAAGCAAGTATGTTTGGATGGCTAAGAAAGAAGTTTTATTTGTTTCTAACCCAAGAGGACCCAAACAGAAATAGGTACCAAAAAAATAATAACTTGCTTTGCAAGGATCCTCAAGTGACGGCAACAAATGGTACTTGGATAGGGATGCTCTAGGTACATGACTGAAGTTGCTTCCGAATTTTCAAAGCTGGACTTGATGGATCAAGGGAGTGTTACCTTTGGTGATGATAGAAAATCGACTGTTTTGGGTAAAGGTAGCATTATCCTTAATAAAGATCTTTTATTAATGATGTGTTGTGGTAAATAATCTAAAACATAATCTGCTTAATAAGTCAACTTTGTGATAATGGTTTTAAAGTAACATTTTATGCTAAAAGATGTACTATAGAAAAAATGATAATAACAAAGTATGCTTTGAAGGATATAGACATAAAAATATTTACAAAATTAATTTAGATGATTTTAAATCATCAAGTCAAATATGTCTATATTCTCAAAACGACAATAGTTAGTTATGGCATAGAAAATTGGGACATGCTAACATGAAATTAATTTCAAAACTTGCAAAGAAAAATCTTGCCAAAGGTTTACCAAGTTTAAATTTTCAAAATGATAAGATTTGTCAAGCATGTCAACAAAGAAAACAAACTAAAACTTCTTTTAAGGCTAAGGATGCAGTTTCATTCTAGGCCATTGCAACTGTTACATATAGATCTTTTTGGTCCTACTCAAACTTTGAGTTTACGAGGAAAAAGATACAGTTATCGTTGATGACTTCTCTAGATTTTCATGGATTTTCTTTCTTGCCTTTAAAGACGAAACCAATGATGTCTTTTTTAGATTTTGCGAGAAACTCTAAAATGAAAAAGGTCTTAATATAGCTTCAATAAGAAGTGATCATTGGGGAGAGTTTGAAAATCTTGAAATGAATAACTTTTGTGAAAAATATGGTATTGAACACACTTTTTCAGCACCTAGAACCCCACAACAGAATGGTGTAGCCAAAAGAAAGAATAGAACTTTAATAGAAATGGCTAAAACCATGTTATATAAAAATAATTTGCCAAAATATTTTTGGGCTGAAGCTGTCAATACCGCTTGCTATATTTCAAACAAAATTTTTATTAGACTAATCATAAAGAAAACTCCCTATGAGATATGGAAAGAAAAAAGATCAAACCTTCTTATTTTCATCCATTTGGCACAAAGTGTTATATCTTAATAAATGGAAAAGAACTTCTAGGAAAATTTGATGTTAAATATGATATAGGAATCTTATAAGATATTCTACATCTAGTAAAGCATATGGTATATAATAAAAGAACTTCTGTTGTAGAAGAATCTATACATGTTGTTTTTATGATTGTTTGACTTCTATAAATATTAATAATGATGTTGATGGTGTTTGTGATAGAATAAATGATCTTTCATGTTCTGATGTTGAAAATTTTGGCATTGTTTCTGCTATTGATGGTGTGCATGAGCATGTTAGTAATCTGCCTAGGGAATGGAAATATGCTAGTTCACATCCAAAAGACTTAATAATAGATGAAACTTCAAATAGGGTATGAACTAGAGCATCTCTTAGAAACACAACCAATCTAGTTTTTCTATCTAAACATGAACCTAAAACCTTGGAAGAAGCTTTAGAAGATGAGTTTTGGATTCAAACCATGCAAGAAGAACTAAACTAATTCACTAGAAGTGAGATTTGGAATCTTGTTGCAAGGCCTGAAAATAAAACTGTCATAGAAGCAAAATGGATTTTTAGAAATAAAATGGATGAATTTGGAATAGTAACTAGGAATAAAGATAGGTTAGTTGCTAAAGGCTATGCACAAGAAGAGGGTATAGATTTTGATGAGACTTTTGTCGCTGTTGCAAGACTAGAATCTATAAGAATGCTTTTAGCATATGCTACTCACAAAGATTTTATCCTTTATCAAATGGATGTCAAAAGTGTTTTTCTAAATGGTTTCATAAAACAAGAGGTCTATGTCGAGTAACCACCGGGTTTTGAAAATAATGAATTTCCAATCATGTTTTTAAATTAAACAAAGCTCTTTATGGTCTCGAGGAAGCTCCCAGAGCTTGATATGAAAAACTTAGTAGCTTTTTGATAAATATTGGATTTTGAAGAGAAAAAATTGATACAACTCTTTTTATCAAAAATCACAATTATGATACATTAATCGTACAGATTTATATAGATAACATTGTGTTTGGTGCTACATTCTTTACTTATAAAAGTTTTCGTTGAGCCATGCAAAAAAATTTTGAAATGAGTATGATGGGAGAACTCACTTATTTCCTTGGGCCATAAATTAAGCAATCAAAATCTGAAACTTTTATTAATTAATCTAAATAGATTAAAGATTTGTTAAAAAGGTTTAAAATGGATAGTTGTAAGTCTAAACCTACACCTATGAGCACTAATGTAAAACTAGACAAAGATGAAAAGGGTAAAAATGTTTGTGAAAAGATATATAGATGCACGATAGATAGTTTGTTATATTTAACAGCTTCTAGACCTGATATCATGTTTTTTGTATGTGTATGTGCACGATTTCAATCTTACCCAAAAGAATCTCACTTGGGTGCAATCAAACGCATGTTCAAGTACCTTATGGGCACTATTGAAATTGGCTAGTGGTATCACAAACATACTTCTTTTGAATTTGTTGGGTACTCTGATGCCGACTTTACTGGTAGCAAAATAGATCGGAAAGCACAAATGGCCCATGCCATTTTCTTGGTAATTCTTTAATATATTGGTACTCAAAGAAGCAAAATTCTATTGTATTATCAACTGCTGAAGCTGAATATATAGCTGCTGGCAATTGTTGTGCACAAATTTTATGGATGAAACAAACTTTATTAGACTTTGGTTTAAAATTTAAAAGTGTACCAATTCGGTGTGATATACAAGTGCTATAAATTTGTTTAAAAATCCCATTCAATACTCAAGAACCAAGCATATTGAGATTAGACATCATTTCATTCGTGATCATATTCTAAACAAGAACATTTGCTTGGAAATTGTTGATACAAATCATCAGTTTGTTGATATTTTTACTAAACCCTTGAGTGAAGAACGATTTTGCACTTTAAGAGGAGAATTGGGCATGTTAAAGATTGATGAGTGCTAAAATATTTTTGAACTAGGAAATTTCTTGAAAATCTAATCTTAAGTCTCTTAGTTGATAAATATTGCAAACTTTAGACTAGAGTCTGCACTTGCATGCATGTTTGTGTTTGTGTTTGTGTTTGTGTTTGTGCTACTTGTGCTTGTATGCCAATGATTGTCTTCTGTAATTTTCTATTATTATGAATTTGTTTATATTCTTCTATGCTTTGTTTTATTTTTTCTTAAAAAAATTAAACAAAACAAAAGTTGTTTGAACCAGGGGGAGACACATTTTTTTAAAGAAAATTTCTTTTTCTCTATTTCGATTTTTCTTAAAAAAAGAAGAAGAAGCAAAGTTTGTTTCAAAAAGAGGAAGAAATTTTTTTTTTTTGGAAAAGTGCTTTTGATAGGGGAGAAAATTGATTTTGTCAATATTTTTTTAACAAAGTCTATGTTCTTTTTTTATTTTTATTTTTTTTTTCTTTTTAATGAGAAAGGGGAAAAAATTTTACACAATTAAGAATTATTTTAGAATTGATTGTGCATATTTATTCTCATAAAAAAGGGAGAGATTGTTGAACTTTATATTTACAAATGTTTTTTATGAGAATATTTATTACACAATTAATTATATAAATATCCTTAATTTTTTAAATACTTAAAATATTTATATATATGCTTTTATTTTTTATTTTTTATTTTTTTTTTTTGCTATTGTTGAAGTTTTCAACAGAACAAAAAAAGTTGAAGAAAAATCAAGACAAAGCTATTGAGCCCAGTAGAAGAAAGGTAGAAGCACTATTCATCAGATAAAGATAAAAGACTAAAGTTTTGGGTAAAATTATGAAGTCAAGAGTTGAAATTTTGGGCAAAATCATGAAGTCAATGACTGGAGTTTTGGGCAAAATTTATAAAGTCAAGGGCTGGAGTTTAGGCCTCGACCTCAAACATCGACTTCATAATTTTGCCATCGACTTTAGAAAGTTTGCCTTTTGGTAAAATTTTTAAAGTTGATGGCTAAAGTTTAGGCCTTGATCTCAGACCTTGATTTCAAAAATTTGGCATTAGGCAAAATTTATGAAGTCAAGGGCTGAAGCTTAGGCATTGACCTGAGGCCTCGACTTCAGAAAGTTTGCCCTCGACTTTAGACAGAAAAGAGCTGTTGGAATATATTTAATGCATGTGTCAGACACATTTAATGCTCTTTCTCTACTTTTGACTTTTACACTCTTTTAAAACGTTAAATTCATTAAACACAAGTATGAGTTATCAGAAACTTTTTGATAATGGGCAAATTTTTATCAAGAGCCATAAATATAATTTTTCTCCTCTCTTTGAAAAAAATGATATATTAGAATTTTTGAACGCACAGTAAAAACGAAAACAACGTTCTGTAAAGTTTTTATTTTACTTGTGTTTTTTGTTCTCGTTAATTTGAATTTTTTATAAGAGAACAATTAGTGCTCTGTTTCAAAATTGGTGATACCTCTAAATGAGAGTTTTTTTAGCACTATTTAAGATTTATAAAAGTTATTTATCTAATAGCTTAAGGAGCTTTATTTGTAAAAAGAATTTGTAAAATTTCTAAAGTATTTTTTATTGTAAATCTGCTCAAATAGGTGTGTTTCTTTGTGAAAAAATTTGTATATTTCCTTAAGAGTTTTTCAGTTTGTAAATCTGCTCGTATAAAGAGTTGTTTGTAAAAAGTTCTCAAATGAGGCATTTGTAAAAGAAGTCCTCGTAGAGGCAAAGTTAAAAATCCTCAGTAGGAGACATTAAGAAAAGTCTTCAGTGGAGGCAAAGTGAAGTCCTCGTGTGAGGCATTTGAAGTTTGGTCTGGAGTTACCAGCATCGTCCTAATTACGATTAGGCGAGAAGTTCTCAATGAGAGGCAATTGAAGTCTAGTCGTATGTTACTAGCACAATACTTGATTTATCAAGTGGAAGTCCTTTATAAAAGGTAATTGTAAAAGTCCTATTGTGATAGACATTATTGTAATTCCTCATCTAAGAGGTGTATTAATTTTGAAATAATCAATATAGTGGTAAAAGTCCTCTTTGAGGCATTTGCACCGTGAAGAGTAGACAGTGGGCCGAACTCCACGTTAAATCCTTGTGTTGCTGCTCTTTCTTTCTCTCTATGCTTCCTTATCCCTATTTATTTATTAATCAGTTTTAATTAGTTTATACCCCTGCATTTATTTGTTTTAATTAACTTTTGTCTTATCTTAATTAATTAATCTAATATGATAAAACAGAAAAATTTGTAATACTTAATTCACCCTCTTCTTAAGTATTCCTTGTGTATTATTTCTAACAGATATTGTTTATAGTATCATATGTTTTACTTTGTTGAATTTATAGTGAATAAAAACTCAGCACATGTAATACAATTATAAGAAAAAACAAGCATTTTATAGATATATTCAATTTCAACTTAAGAAAATGAAAGATCAGTCTCCCAACATTACAGTCTTGCGTCTGTCCCTATCTAACATAGTATATTAAGTAACTCCTTAAACAACTTATGAATAAATACAGTCTTAATAATACTTGGCATATTTTAGTTTGGGCTGAGAAATTAATTCTACAATAATAATTATTAGACATCTTTCATGAGTAAGTTCTATACTATACAATGCATATAAATGAATATCGCAAATATAAGCAACAACCATATCGAGGTTGTACTGTTGCTAAATCTTTGTCACTAGTGAAAGTTATTATTTTGAAATTTTGAATATATTTTAGTAGCTAGAAACAAGCCGTATAAGATTATACCGAAGGGCCATGAGGTGATTTCTGGTCCTGGATGCTAATTCTAGAGTCCAAGAGTTGCTCTATTCTCGGAAAAAAAAGCAGAAGAATTCGAAGATTCCAACATAATATCTGCATTTTACATAGAATCGATCCATAAGTTAGTAATATTATAATGTAGAAGAATTTCAGTTTTAAATATACTTGCCGAAAGGACAAAATATGCTCCAGGTCATGTCATGAGAGTTACTGGGAGCCCTTACCTATGCAGCACACATAGTGGAAAGATGGAGTTGAAGAAATTAAGTTGTCAGGAAGTAAAAGTTCGATGGATTTTAGGATCAGGTTAAGAAAGCAAAGCCAGTGGGTTCGACATCACACATCATGCAGCCAAAAGGCATGGGATAAAATATTATTTTTGTAACATGATGCTTTTGATATTGGTTAGCTAGGTCGCTGGTATTGTTGTTATTATGACTTGAACTTTGGGTACTCGCAAGACGAACCGCAAGATGAAATCGAGGAATATTTAACTGAATTTTATTAGAGTAATTTGGTATCAAGTTTCGACTAAATAAAAATAAGAATCCATCTTTTATAAAGTTTATTTAAGTATCATTTTTTGGATTAATTTTTAATTATTTTTTCTTAAGTTTCTTCGATGGTTATTTATGGATATCTTATTTTACTTTATTTAAAAAACATTGATTCATCCTTTTAATTATTTGAAAAGTTGATATATTAAATTAATTTATCCTAAAATATTGATTCTTTTTTTAATTTCTTAAAATGATAATATTCTAAATGAATTTACCTAAGACGTGATACTTCTTATATAATTTACTCAATTTGATTAATATAAAATATTTTCATACTCGTAACAATTTACCAATATTAAATTGCTCTTTTTTATAGCAATAGTTAACAAGTCTCACTAAAAAATGATTATATATATATATATATTGAAATAGCCATAATTTTAATATATATTAATGCATGCTAAATTTGATAATTATATGTATATATGTGTTTGAGAGGATTAGTGTGTTTGTAATATTGAGTGTGTTATAACGTATGTAATTAGATAATAAGCTATGGTAAATATATGTAGGTTGATAGTTTATTCATGTTAGAAATTATCATGTTAGTGTTAATTGTTATTGTAATGAATTAAATATGTTGGATTTAAGCTTGTTTTAGGCTTAAATAAGACCCTATACTTAGCAGATTTTTTTAGCCCTCTTAAGCTCCAAATTTAAGCTTAATTAAGGCCCAAGCCCTTAGAAATTTCTGCCCTTAAAGTCAATATAATTTGGATAAATATTAACCCACTTCTTCTTGCCTTTTAGACATCTAAAACAAACCAAGAAAATAAGAAATTCGTAACTCCTCCAAAACCAAAATTTCCAACATTCAAACTAAGTTTTCTTGAACTCAACACACCAAGAATCCTTCCCCAAGCCTCATATATACATTGAGGTAAGTTTGTCTAATGTTTGAGATGCTTTATTTCCCTCTTAATCCATGAAATATGCATGTGTGATATAATATAAGTAGTTGATATGCTAAATTCTTATTGAGATGTTGTAGAGTTGTTAGGAAAGCTTTGGAATGCTTGAGTTGTTGTAGATAGTTTGGAGTAGGCTCTCATGTGGTTTGGAATTGAAGTGTTGAAGTATGATAAGTATTAGAATAGTTTGGAGTGTGCTAAAGTTGGTGAAAGTTGATGAA
Organism: Combretum micranthum; assembly: GCA_024138025.1. NCBI lineage: Eukaryota > Viridiplantae > Streptophyta > Magnoliopsida > Myrtales > Combretaceae > Combretum > Combretum micranthum. The sequence goes on from JAMXBD010000183.1 coordinate 994,228, forward strand.
GAAGAGTTTGATTCTTGTAAAGTAGTGTTTGAACTTTTTTGATGTTGAGGAGTGGAGATCACTCTTGTTTTATGTTGTTAAATGTACAAGAAGTGTTGAATGTTGTATTGATTGGAGGGTGGAGATTGAAGTGACATTATGTTGTTTAATGAGTTGGAAATGCATGATAAATGATGTGAAGTTCATATATCAAGTCATAGAGAGCTAAGAAAGTGTTTTGGTTGAAGTTAAAAGTATTAAAGTTGTAAAAAAAATTGTGTTCAAAATAGGGGATGTCTAAAAACTGTCAAACACTTGTCAAAACGGCCCATTTGGAGGGGTATTTGGAGCAAACGACCTTGGAAACGGCCTCGTTGCTAAGGGTGTTGCACTCTCGGATAAAAAATTTTCATTTTCCCTGAGTTGAAACGGCCTCTCAAATGGCCCGTTGCTAAGGGTGTTGCGGTTTCAGATTTCTTCCCTATTGCGACACTGTTTTGTAAATTAGTCATAACTTTTTCATCCGACCTCCGATTGAGGTGATTCAAATTGCATTGAAAATCTTAAAAAGAGATATAAAACTTTCATGTTTTGAGTTTTTAAAAAATAAAAACTTATCAAAATCGAATTTTCATTTCTTGCCAGCTGCTCCATTTTCCAAATAAAGCTAAAAACTTATGTTTGATAGTTAATGTAATTTTATGATTAATTATTGAACTTGTATGATGTTGTATGATGATTGTATGATATATATAAGTCATATTATGACTTGAATGATTTTAATGAAGATCCTATGATTTCCTAAGCTTTTAACTAGTGGATATAAGTTTGGCTTAGGATAGTATTGTTAATATGATTTGATTCATGTGAACTAGATATAGATACTCAATTGGAGATTCCCTTTGAATTCCGAATCAAATTAGGTAAACAATACTTTGATTGATTATTGCTTATAATAGGCATATGCCAAATTGACTTTAATCAAAGATTAATGAAAAGATATTGAAATTGGTTGTGTTTTACATCGTTGAATCCGGATCCGGGAGCGACAACCTTGTCATGATGCAATGACATGGTAGTTTAGGCACTTAGCCCAATCCTTTGTCATTATACAATGACTCAAATCCATGGTGCAATGGTTCATCATGATGCAATGGTGGTTTCCTTTATTAGCTAAGTGGATAGCTAATAGGGTTAACTGTATCAGTATATTCTCTACTTAGGCTCGAGAGGAAATAATATGTTTTAATCCACGGTTATGAGACCGTTGAACTAATTGATATTATAGACCAAGATGAGTGGATTGTATAAAGGAGTGTGAACCCTAGATAAAGCTATCGTTCTCTATCGGTTAGATATAGGAGATATAGGCATCCAATCTATCTATATCAACCCCCTGAGTAGCTGATGTTACTCAGGAACCCCAGAATCCCAGGCTTGAACCGGAGTTTGAATACTCCAATGTTATCTCTACCTATTTAACTAAAGATAATGAAATGATGATGGAATGTTGCATTGCATTTAGCTAATTGTACTTGGCATATGTATTTATTTGCATTATTGTGTACTGGGCCTTTAGCTCATGTTGCTATCTTGCAGGTAACTATGATGACGAGCTCTATGACGATATGAGTTATGGGACTGACTGGAAGGACTCTGTGGATGACTAGGACAGAGACCTAGTATATGCTTAGGATTTCTTTTGATGTATTTTTGTGAAGTTATAGGCTTATTTGTTAAAGCCTTGTGTTGTAAATTATATTTTAAGTTGTATTTGTAATATAGCTGGTTTGTAAGTAAGATATCTATGTTTATGTAATCCTTGGGAAGTTGTAATGTATATATATGATGTATGTTTTGTATATAGGTGATGACCCACTACTTATGTGGTGGTAGTATTTCTTAATTCAAATCATGTTAATGTTATATCTGTTTTAAATAGGTAGCCATTACAAAGACATCTTTTTAAGATGACCTTACGTATAACACTTGAATATTGTTCATAATATTTGGGTATTATGCGTGCTCAGGAGATTTGACATACTTAATATATGAGTTAAGTAGGCCAGGTCTTTACATATATATATGCATTTTTTGAATCAACCGATCTTTATTTATTTTCTTAGTAAACTCATGACTTTCATTTCATTACCATCTATCATTTAGCCATGAGATCAGTGTAAAATTTCTAATTGGTTCATTATATACAATTAATTCAATATAACGGTTCTATTAGAAGTATTTAATTATATAATATAATAATAAATTAAAGAAATATTAAAAAGAAAAAAGGAAATTTTACATTTATTTTTTACAATTAATTAACTAAAATTGCTATCTTTAAACTTTTTAAAATTATTTTTATAATACCCCAATTAGGTTACAAAATAACCAAATTTTAGGTAATTTATTAATTATAAAAATTAGTAAAGTTTAAATAATTAATTACAAAAATTATATCAAATTAATTCCTTTTAACTTCAAACAGGTATTATAAAAATAAACAAAATTCATATACCAGGTTATTTTCATTCATTTCCTTCTGCACATTTCCACTAAAGTTGCCAAGCAATGCACAAAGATAATAGTAGGATATCGGGATTTGGGAGGGCCATTGTACGAACATTGTACATTGCATACCTTACTTTTATGGTGGAAATTAATGCCTTTGCCATAGCAAGGTCAACCTTATGGGATTTTTCTCCCAATTTTTCTTTATTCACAAATCAATGGTTGGCATTACTTTTAATTTCAAAATATTTTATAATATCATTATAACATTATTTTTATCTCGTAATATCATCTATTGATTATACTTGACAATATTTTAATAAATAACTTACAGTTATTGATTATATATATTTGACAACATTTTAAGGAAATAAATTAAATTCCTTTCTGCCCTCGTGGAGAGATTTTCTAGTTAAGACCGAGGAGGAGAGGGTGGTCAAGCCAGGTTGTAAAGTGTCAAATTTTCGACCCCAAATCACAAGATTCAAATTCTCAAAGTCTGCTTTCTTAAAGTTTTCTAGAAATACAATTTCTTAGAAGATTGTTTAGTTTTTAAAAATATCATATGTTATTATTATTTGTTATTATGTTTTATTATATTCTTAATCATTTAGAAAAAAAATGATAGTATCATAAAGGGTCCATCTATAAAAAATTAAAAGAAAAATAAATTCAAAAACTTTTTCTTTTTTTTTCCTGGTAAGAAATAAGATCAATAGAAAGACTAAGATTATTCACCACACATACATCAAGACAAAATTTTTCATCGCTTATTTCTACTTTTTTTCCTCTCCTCAAATAGTAGTATAACATATGCTCATAATTCTCACTGTATAAAAAAAATGAGTCAATATCACGAATAGTACTTGAATTTTAATAAAATATGCAACTAAAAAACTAAATTTTAAAATTAATCAATTTAGTATCTAAAAGAACTTTTTGTGCTTGTCAATAATACTTCTGTTAAGATTTTTTTGTGTTAAATTGATTAATTTCAAAGTTTAGGTACTTAATTATATATTTTACTAAAGTTCAGGTACTATTTATGATATTATCCCTAAAAAAATCATATAAAGAAAGTATCTTAAACATACTTATTATACTAACTTGAAGGGACAATTGTTATATCTTGTACCTGAATCTTATTTATTTTTATTATTAATTATCTAAAATTTAAAAGTGTTAATTTGGAACCCAACTATTACCTATTTTATTATTTAATAATTCAAAATTTTCTAAATTTTATAATTAATTGCTTGAAATTTTCTTTTCTTTTTTTTTTTTTGTGATAAACTACCTTATTTAGGTATTACAAATTTATTTAAAAAATTTCATGGTTGAAAATAACACTTTTAAACATCATATGAGTAATTGTACAAATTGAAAAATTCGAATACTAATCGTAACATTTACACAGTAAAATAATTATACTTGGTGATTTCAACATAACGGGCAAGAAGCATTCCTCTTCAACCACTAGACGTCGGCACGAGGCGGTTCTGAACCGCGAACTGCCCCGAACCGTCCCCTACGGTTCCGTATCCGGAAACCGTCCCGTCAGGGACGGTTATGAATCACCGAAGGACCCGCAGGAACCGACGAATCCAAGTTGTTAGTCCTCACGGAACCGACGGTTCAATCGAGTCTGGAGCCGCTATTCCAGACTCAGAACCGACAGTTCCGACCCGTCATATATTTAAATTATAAGAAAACAAATAAACACATAGAAGATGGAATGAATTGCGGGGCTGGGGTGCGTGAGGGGGGATGGGAGTTGGGAGTTGGGGGTGTAGGGTGGGTGGGGTCAGCCTATTTATAATACAGAGCAATTGAAAAAAAAAAAAAAACAAAAAGTCAAGATTGTCAGCAATGTAAATGGAGAATTGAGGAGGGGGGCTTTGCACCGTACAGGATTTTGTTCGAAAAAAGAAGGAAAGCAACAAAATCACCGAAATTTGGGGGGTTGAAAAACATGAACGGCTGGGAAATATTTGTGTATTGTTTTGCAAATTGGAAAAGTAATCGAATCAAACAACTTGATTTTTCTATTTTTGCAAATTGTTGGACTGTGAGGAATCAGACAACTTGTTTTGTGATTTTTTACGCACGTAAGGAGCTCTATAAATATACGAGTTGATTCAAAAACTATTAAATATTTAAAAGCTTGTAACCACCTTCACAGATTGAGTTTTGCTAAATTATCAACTATTCTTATATTTTAAAAATATCAGACATGCCTGTGTTTAATATCGCTTGTTATTTTATAGACTATCTTGTGCGAGAGGGTTACCCAACAACACTTATTTATCATGTTTGCTCTTAAATTTCCAATTCTTCTAATACCACCCCTCACATTAGTACCTACTCGTTGTTGAAAAAATCAATGGCTTTCTTTTTCTTTGGTGGTTCATAAAAAAAAATCTGCAAAGAAAGACAAATTAAAGGCGAAGCTATCCAAGTGCCAACAAGAGCCTACTATCAATATAGATGAGGATGCTAACCGCTATAACTTTAATGAGCCTCGGGTGTCCAAATTTGATTTCATACCTAAAAAATTCCATCCGGTTCCACCAGGTTTCAAGACAGTCAATTCGGTTTACCATCAATAAGAGAATGATGATAATGACTCCCAAGATCCGGAAATGGAACAACTACTACAATATGAAGCCGAGGATTATGGCGGTTTGGGTGAAGAAATACACCCCTCCATCGAGGCAAACCCATACACAAAGTCACATCGACCGTATAAGTCTAATATGTTTACTAAACATTTTAGGAAGGTTGAAGGGCCAGATGGGAAGACTAAGGCGCATTGCAATTATTGCAACACAAACTATGCCTTGTCAAAGGGAGATAGATATGATAGTCTTTCCAAACATCTGAAGTCGAAGCATCCTAGTGAGTATATTTTAGATCCATCAAAAACAAATATCACAATCGGGTTCCAAGAAAGAAGCAAGGCTATGGTATTTCAATGAAGAACAGTATCGTGATGCCATGGTGCAAATGATAAGCAGATTGCATTTAGGTTTTAATACAAGCGAAAATGCAGATCTTGTCTATTGCCACCAAGAAACTTTGCTGCCACAAGCACCTAAATGGAGTGCTACGACAATGAAACCACATGTGTGTCTATCTGTTCCAACATTTGGACTAATAGATGGGGTGAAAGTTCGTGTATGGAGATTACATCTCACTGGATTGATAGACATTGGGTAATGAAAAAGAGATTGATTGCATTACGAAAAATGGATGGATCCCATACAGCTCAAAACATATATGCGATAATACGGACAATTCTTGATGAGTATGAGTTGACACAAAAAAAATTTTCAATAGGATTTGACAATGCTGCAACAAATACAGCAAGTATTTCTGACCTTGAATTGTTATGCCAATCAAAGCCTGGGGGAACCTTTTTTCACATAAGATGTGCATGTCACATCTTAAATTTATGTGTGAAGGATGGAATGGATTCTTTAAAAATCCGTACATCTTCCATAAAAGCTGTGGTTGACTACATTACCGACCATCCATCTATTAACAAAGAATGGCGTAAATGGTGTGGTGTGCATGGCCAAAAGCAGAGAAAATTAAAAAAGAATGTGCAACACCGATGGAATTTGACGTATTTAGCATGGTACCATATAAGGAATTGTTATGTAGCTTCACCATTGCACATGTACCAAACATACCATTGCATCCCAATGAATGGAACTTCTGTAGCAACTTGTTGCAGCTGTTGAAGGTCTTTTATGATTGCACAAATGTTTTCTCTCGTGTGTATAATCCCAGTGTCCATCCCTTTTTACTAGAAGCCTGCAACATCATCGGGACACTCCAACAGGTAAGATCTTATCCAATTTTGCAAATGTGTGTTAACGATATGACTCGTAAGTGGTTGAAGTATTATAGGAAAATTCCTATGCTATACAATGTGGCATGGTTGTTGGACCCACGCAACAAAGTTAAGGAATTGCGAAGTCCTGGATTAATATTACGAACATGTGGACAAGTTGTCAAACACTCAAGATATTTATGTAATTTCTACTAATAATGTCGTGAAAGAGATAAGTAATGTGCTGTTGAACTTATATTCTCAATTTAGTAGCACATATGGTGGACAAACACCCACCAGTCCAGCAACCCAAGTAATGCCTCCATATCAACCACCGTGGAAAAGCCCGGAGTGGTGCTCCAGCACCGGCGGTTCAAAAAGTACCATGGCATAGGCGGCAGTGGATCAGACTCAGAGATTGACAAGTACTTGAACACGACATTCGAGTTTGGTGACATGGTGGATGCATACAATTTTGACATCCTAGACTGGTGGAAACGTCACTAGGATACGTTTCCAATACTATCTCGAATCGCTAGACAAGTATTGGCTGCACCTGCTTCAACTGTGGTAGTTGAGCAAACATTCAGCATTGCTGGGCAGCAACTGAATGAGCATATGTCTCAGTATGGTTCTGCAACGGTTGAGGCACTAGCTTGCAACCATGATTGGACTCGTGCAGAACGACGGCAACAAGACTTAAAAGACTATTCAAGTGAGGAAGACGAGTATTTCAATGACTTCAACTAATCTGCGGGAAGCAGAGCTGCGACCTCTCCGGGGACTAGTCCAGGCCAATGAGATTGAGTTTACATTTAATCGATTGATATTATTCTACCATGGGTGTTGGTGTCGTAGTCAGGTTCAATGAACTCTGTGATTCTAGTTAGTTATTTGTTGTTATAATAGTTAGTGTGTTCATGTTGTTGTGGAGGTAATATGTAATGTTTGGCGCAATGAAATTTACTTGTCATCGTTTGCCTGTATATTAATCAACTACTATGTGTTTCATAATTGTGTTTATTATTTGCTAACCATTATATTTTATTTGAAAAAAATTTAAATGTTTACTTTGGGTATAAATAAGTTGTAATTGTTTTTATTGATTTTAGTTTTTTTATTTTATTTTATTGAATATTTAAAAAAAAACGATTCGCATAAAATCGGAATCGGAACTGCCAGAACTGGTGGTTCCGTGGAACCGTGAACTGTCCCAACTTTGACAGTTCCGGTTCTACGAAATATGGAACCGTGAACCGATGGTTCCGATTTGGGTTCGGAACCAATCCAAACCGTACCGATGTCTATCAATCACTGCTCTAAGCAAAATGCATGAAAATGGTGGTTGCCGTCTGAGACAACTCTTATTATATCTTTTGACTTGTACTCACATAAAGATATGGAACAAGTAGTATCACTTGGTCTAGGCAATTGACCACTCTCGTCAATTTGAATCTTCGGATAGTTTGATTCAGTTGTCGTGAGATCCATTCCTTCCACTGCTGCTTGTGTTTGTTCAGGGCGTGATGCATATGAAACACTAAGTTTCACGAGATTTTCGACTGATGTAACACGTAAGTGCAATGATGCATAAGAACCAAGGTGATCCAAAACCGACCATTATCGCTATCCTGGCGCCATGTGAAAAAGCTGAAAAAAAAATAATAATAGTAACGGCAACACTTCATTCATATTTTGGTCTTATGTGGAAATTGTCAAATAAAACGGAATAAAGGTATTTTATATTTAAATTTTGGTAATTTAGTATCTAGAATTTCATTTTTTTTATAACTTAGTTCTTTTATTTTAAAACAATGTTTAAACCCTATGCAATTTAGTACTTTTACTTTAGAACAAAGTACGATTTAAGGTCTTTAATATGCTAAACTATACTTTATTTTAAAGTAAAAATATAAAATTATAAAAAGTGAAACTCTAGGTACTATACATGCACACACACAACACATATATATATATATATATTTAGGCCAGTAATTTATGAGATTAGTTATAGACTTATTTTCATCGGTAAGTTCTATACAATACATAGAAAAGAATCTCTCTCTAATATGAGCGACAGCGACAACGAACCATTAAGGGAAATTCTGTTTCTAGTCTTTGTCACTCATGAAATGAAACATATAATAATGTAAAATAGGAATATTGAGCAGCTGAAAACAAGAAGCATCAACATATATCGAATATATTTATTGACAAAAAGAACAAAACAGGGCATATTCTTAGGAGTGGATTGGACTAAACAAACAAGCTTATCCATTTATCACTGGTTGTATCGACGAAAGGTCACTCAGCGGACTGAACGGCTACAGTAATGAGATAAATTGTGATTGGGAAGCTATAAACATACGAGATTCATTGAACGAGACATGTTTTTTGAATTGAGAATATGATCAACTAGGTTCTAAATGAATTGCAGTTATGGCATTAAAGTGCCCAGCATATTGGGACAATGCATGATGAACAGTTGTCCATGAGATTTCCAAGCAAATTTTAAAGAAGGAACAAGCTTTTTGAAACAAATATATATAATCGTAAACAACAAATTTGATAGCAAAGGTTTGCATAAAATTTTAATTTTCTAATTAAACTATAACGTGATTAAATTTAAAACCTAATCAAATTTTTTACGATTATTTACTTTGTTAGCTAACTTGAAAAACGTAAAATATCATTAATTTTTTAATTACTTTTACTAACACTACCTAACATTAATAAGTTGATTCTTTCACATCAGAAAATAGAGTCATCGGTGTTAGTAAGGTAGTAAAAATAACTAAAAAAATTCAATTAAATATTAAATTAGCTAATTTAAAATCCAAGTATCAAATTAAAGTTTTATGTAATTTGGAAGCTTCTACAGTCCCATTAACGGGACCCTCCAATCAATTATCTAATCATTAAAATAAATATAGTAATTGAAATACTAACTATTCTAGTGGTTTGATCACAAGTAAGAATAATATGAGCCATTAAATAATGATGAGATCGATCTTGTCAAAATTAATGACAAGATCATAGCTTTTCAGCAAAGTTTATATACTAAATTTGATATTTTCCTAACATATTAATGGACCTCCATGTGCATATATACAGCGGATTAGATGGATATAATGGTTGAGAGAAAATAGAAAATGTTCCGTAACCATTCACTATCTTCTCTTTCCTTTTTCCTTTTTCCCCAAAAAATTATTAGAAAAGCATTTGACCTTTGCTTACGCTGTTCCCAATTGTATTATTTGTGTTATTTGATCTAAAATTAAACCTATTCAAATGAAATATTTATGAAATGCAATAGAGAAAAGGTCCGAGTTCTATAACCTTTAAATGGTACACGAAAACATTACATACCTTACATACCTTGCTTTTTTGTTGGACATCCTGGTTTTGATAATGTTGTACCATTAGACCCGCAGTCAACCAAGAGTGGTTGGTCCCATGTCAACACTACACTTTCAGTAATGTCTTCAGATAATTCAGATTCATGATGAGGAACCATTACTTTCCAGCTCAAATCTTCGTTGCAACCCCACGATGAGGAATGCACGTCTTCACTTAAATAATAAGAAGGTATGGCTAAAACTACGTAATTTTGGTCACAGAGACATGGAATTCGTCTAGAACCAGATAGGAACATTGATATGTCCATCACATAATAAGCAAAAGTGAAGTTCCTATAAGTTTCAGCCCCCAATTTAGATACGTAACATTAACTGCGCGTTCACTTCGCTGTAATTGTAATTTCATTACAGCGTTATTTCTTATGAATAGCTATTACGCCGTTTAGTTCATCGAATAGCGATTTCACAATGAATCCCTATTACACAAAACAATAAATAGCCATTTTTTATTCAAACTTATGAACAATAATTCAATGCTGAAACTGTCTTTTTTTCAAAATACCACCATTTAAATAAAAAATTAATAAAGAAAAATCCTATTACAGCTCTATTCCATTCCACCGTATTAGGAATTCCATTACAACCTTATTCGTTTAGCGAAGTGAAATGTTGTTAGCCTTTTGGGAAGGCAACTATGAGGATCCTTGATCCATGCCATTTGTAATTCATAATCTATCCTCTTCAAGACGAAATCACCTGAAAATGGAAAATTAACCAATGTGTTGTTATCAATATCACAAGATAGATCGAAACCGGCTATCCGCAATTATCATCCTGGTGGTTCCGCAACCAGAAAGGGTAGCGAATCCTCGGACCCAACACCGCACAATAAGTTTCGGGGCAAGTTCAGCCCCTGCCGATACATGATTGTTAAGGAGGAAAGTCAGAGCCAAGAAATTGCTAAGGCAGTCATATTGGTAACCAAGTTATGGTGAAACAAACAAGCATTATTAATTTATGGACTGATTGATTTGCTTAGTTAATGTCTACGCCATAGGTGGATAGAGACAGGGAGCTTTTACCTATGCAGCATATAGTTTGAAAGATCGATTTAAGAAATAGTTAGGAAAGTTATGAATGTTTTTTTTTTATGGATTTTAGCATTAATTTAAAAAAGCAAAACCGATGTAGCATAGAGCATAGAGCATTAAGAAGGCGATGGAGAGCATATTATCCTTGCAACATAATTTTTGCCCACTAGCTTTGTCAGCACAAAAGTGGTATTGTTATTATGTCATGAATTTGAGTAAGGAAAATTAGACCAGAGGGGTGAAGGTAGTTTTAAATATGATATCATTTTTTTAAGTAATTAAAATAAAACAGAAATTATTAAATGAAGTGATACAAATAATGAGTCATTTTTATACTGCTATAAAATATATTAATATAACATGCTTAGGTAAAGTCATATTAGTGTCTGTAAATATCTCATTTTTGCCCAGTGGCATTAAGCCTAAAACTTTAAAGGTTTTAAAAAAAAATAAAAAAATATCATGATAAAGTAATAACATAATTAGAAAAAAAAAGTTTATAACAATAAAAAGATTAATTTTGGGCTTAACATAATATAAATTTCAATCATAGACACAATTAAATGGGTTACAATAAGCCAGCCTATTTAATTGGGCCTAGATATAAAGTCTTAAGTTCAATTTGCTTGCAAAACAAATCTAGCAATTGGCCAGTAACCTAATGGTAAGACATACTAGCATGCAAGCAACAGGTTAGAGGTATCAAATCATAGTGAAGGAATAGAAGCTTTTATTTTTTAGGCCATGAGAGAACCAACCTACCCATTGATTTTAACTTACATTTTTTTCTCAACTTTAGTTGAGTGGTGACTCCTTAAAATTTACAAAACGATATTTCTTTTAATTTCTAGTCAAGGGTTTATATTAAATGAGTTAAGATTTGATATAAATTGAATTAAAAAAATTAAACCGGAAATAAAAAATCCAGACTCGATAGTGTCCAATTATAACATTAAAAACAATAATATTTTTTTAATTATCTAAAACATTATCCCCCTCTTTAGAGCAGTGTTTCTAGACACTCTTTTTTTCAACTATTTAACTATGATCTTTATTTTAAATTTTAATTTACATCCTAGACATCTGCCGAGTTAGGTCCGAATCGGGACCGGGGAGAACCGATCATGGTGGGTCCTATCTTGGACCCGTCCCATGGATCTTCCAAGTTGGTGGGTTCAATGGGTCTCCTTGGTTTAAAAAAAAATGAAGGCGAAATTTGTGTTAAAAAAAATGAGTCGGACTGTAGGACCTGCCCTCTGTGCATCGATGGGTCGACGGCTAACCCGCCCCGCTTGGGTTCCCATTTAAAAGACTTGAAACCAATGGGTTGGGTTTGAAATTGGAGCCAAACCAGCCTCGGGAGATGTCTATTGAATACATTCAAATCTTATTCCCCTGTAATATATTTTCCTACTTTAATATTCGTAAGAGGAATTATACAATTAAATCGGGGAGAATATAAGTTGGGTCTCTATGGGATATGATATGACATTTCGTTCGCTTGGATTCTATACCGCTGTTGCGTTAAAAAATTCAGTAATAGAGGTTACTTATTCATCGTAATAACAATTGGAGGCAAAAAAAAATAAAAATAGTACAAGGAAGAGGATCGTTGAAGCACTCTTTCTTCCTGCATTGTCTGAGTGATGATTTCTAATAGAGGAATATCGATCCAAGTATGATAGTTAAAATGGAAGTTTATAAAGCTAATTTACCTAGTTAAACTAATGCAACATTAATAAAATTATGACTTTAGGTTTATAATTCTGTGAGTTTATAATTTGACTAGTTTAATACAATTATACCATAATAAATATGTTAAATTTACCTCAAAATGACACGTTTGACAATTATAAGCGTAAAACATTTTATTGTTTCCCCCATGTTATATGGTCATGCTAGGTTGGCGAATAATAAAAATTAAATAAACAAAAATTTTAGGCTTAAAAGTTTAGAAGAAGGATAGCACAGGACTTGTAAAATTTTATAAGCTGGAAACTTGGGCGAAGGAATGCCTGCAAATTAAATATTGTCATATTTGAGAGTTGCTTGGACCCGAATATGAAGAGCAGCATAGTTTGCTGGCTGCGTCGGTCGTGCAGGACTCATCCGACGTCTCCTATATAATTTTCATGACCATTTAAATATTACCTAAAAAAGAAAAAGAAACTTTGTATGGAGTAAGCAAATTCGGGAATAGGAAATAAATAATATTATTTTTTAAAAATTATGAAAATAATACTGAAATAAAAATAATCTCAAATTTAAACAACCTAAACTCTTTTCTTGATTGGATTAAAAAAAAATGCTCTTCTGAAGAGACGAGTTTGTAAGTGATCAAACTCGTTTCTCTAAGAGATAAGGTTGGTGCAACTTAATAGTACCTCTATTATTAATATCTCACTTTATCAAATATTAGTACTTATTTTTAACCACTCAAAATATTGATATATTAAATGAATCTTTCTTTTCAAACGACCTCTTTTTAATCACTTAAAATATTAATATATGAAATAAACTTACCCAAAATGTTGGTACTTTTTTATTTAATTTACCATTTAAATATAAACCCGAAGGGATTCTAATGTCAATCCATCTTTAATTAATTTACATATTAATTCTCACACATACAAACAACAAATAAAAAGAAGTCGCTAACCTTGTTTTTATCACTAGTGTTCCTTATTCCTTTTTAACTTGATGTCCTATAATCAATTAATGAAATAAATAGTTAAATCATAACCTTATATTATGCATTTATTTTAGTGTAAATGTCACATTTAGTACCTGAACTTTACCAATTTATGCGATCAATAATTTAAAGTTTAAAAGTGGATTTACTACATAAATTTTGTACACTTTTGCAATTAACTACCTAAATTTCATCAAATTATACAATTAGTTGCCTAAACTTCACTCATTTTTGCAATCAGCAATCTCATATGAGTATCATAAATGAACTCAAAAAGTTCATGAGTAGTAAATTCACACTTTTAAATTTTAGATACTTAATTGTGCAAATTAATAAAGTTCAGATACCAAATATAACATTTATCATTTATTCTTATTCATATGTTTTGATTAATTTTGTACAAATTCATTAGTGTTATTTTTTTATTTATTAATCATTTAAATATTTTCTTATACGGAAACCAAGCCAGCTAGCATAAGTAGGGAAACTATTAACCAAGTTAAGCAAAGGAGAAAGAGGTAGTTGAATGGTGGTTGAATTTGCGATTCAATGCACAATTGACTATCTTCCCTCCATTAAGTGCCACCCATCTTTCACTTTTTCTTTTTCTTTTTTTTTCACCCCATATTACTCTGAATATTAATTTTAATGTTATATCTTACTAGTTTTGTGAATCCATTTAAGTCTATAGGTTTTATTCTCTATCAAATTGTTAGGGTTGAATTTATATTATATGTTATTCTTGAACTGGTTTTTAAGTTCATTTATATTCTACTTAATTAAAATTTTCTAATCCCATTTATAATCTACATTGATTTCATTATTAACCCTAATTTATGCATGCATAATTTCTTATAGTCATTTCATAGTATTAAATTGGATTCTACTACACAACCCTCATTTAGTTAATATAAGCCTTAGTCTCTTTATTACTATTTATATGCAAAGTCATATGTTCTTTTAATATTAATTTCCCAATAGTTTAGTTGAAAGGTTTTTGTTCTAATATTTATTATTACATTAATCTACTATTGATATTTGTTGATGTCTTAAATTTGTCTATAGATTCAACTATGTTGGATCCCAAATATGATTGATTCTGTCTATGCAAGTCCATCCCTACTCTACTCGCGAATTTCCACCTGCAATACTTGACACCATCTTTGGAAATTGATCCATGCTCATTGCATCAACCTGTCGATTTCAGCCCCATGCTTCTTCGACAACTCTACAACTTAGGCCTTAGCCTCTTCACTCAATGTTCTACTTCTATTGGTCCCTGCAAATAAATGGAACACTAGATTATTGAATGACTAAACATAAAGAGACTGTAGCACAAAAATTCTAGCTCATACCTTAGCTCTGTTCTCCTTCACATGCTGCACAGCTTGAGCAATGGCTACCATACCCTATAATAAAAATGGAGGAGATAAGTAAAAAAATGGAAATGTAAAGAACTAGGTCAACTCGAGAGACACCAAGCTCATCTCGTACATCCTCCATGTAGCACCATTAAAGGTGTTGAACTCAGGTAGCATAAGACACTCATAGAAACTCGAGTTGATTAAAGTATCAGGCCTCAACACACTTTTGGAAATATGTAGACCTTAACCTCAAACACCAACCCCAAGAACTGAAGCGTTCACCTAAGGAGTAGCGTCAACTTAGGGAGGATTAGTGCCAGTTCTTGGGCCTATCGACCTCACAATTTTCTTAAAGGCCCTGGTGGTGCTGTAGATTGCTTCCATCAAAGGAGAAACTTACACTCCAAGAGAATTTATTCCCCCTATAAGAATCAGTAGACTTTACACCTTAGGGGACCGAGGACCCTAAGCCTAAATAGGTCTCTCAGGAGGTTAATGACTTTGACCCCAAACAGGACTCTTAGGAGATCAAGGCCCCTAAGTCTGAACATGTCTTTCAACAGTAATGGCCTCACTCTAAGAAGCGTGAGTTAAAGATTTCCCAACCTTTTTTTTCTTGGGGTGTAAGATTTTAAAGACCTAATGGCCTTTGTTTGCACCTCAACAGCAAGTCTCTTTGGTGAGGTCTTCTTCCCAATAACCTCGCCCTGCTTCTTTAAGGTCCCACTACGCTAGGTGCAAATGACCCACTCCTTGACATACTCAAGTGAATAGCTCCTCCATCTATCTTAAGAACAAGAGGTCATACCTCCAACCTTAACCTCCTCGTCATGAGTAATCAACTAGCCCTTTAAATAGTTCCTCATTACCTTAGAGGCATGCAAGGGCTTATCGCTCTGCTCCTCCATAAAAGCATCGATCATTTTTTTTTTTTTTGCCTCAAGATCATGAACACCCAACTCAGCAATCTCCCTCTTCTAGATATACTTGCATCAAGAGAAACAAAAATTGAACTGGTACTGTATCCCTTCCGTAATGCTCACAACCTATATACTTCCTCTTCCAAAGGTGACCATTTGAGCTCTCAAGCCCCTCAATGAGTTTCTTTGAGGACTTCAATTATTTGTGAGATTCCACCACCCATCGTTGAAAGGCTTATATGTGTAATAATTTCTGGACGAGGTTAGGTTCAGCCTCACAATAGCAGTCTTACATAAAGCCTCGAAGGCCATCAACAGTCTCTAGAAGTTTGACAAGATTTGATTAGGTGCTAATATGAAGTAATTTAGTACCCCCCCCCCCCCCCCCCCCCCCCCCCCCCTTGGAAGTTCAAGAAGGGAACCATTAGTTCGTGCTTAAAGTGTATCAAATAAACGACAAACCTATTCTTGCCCAAGAGATAAACTATATCCTTCTCATAAGGGAACAAGACACTTTATGCCTTCAACATCCTGACATGAACTTCTCCTTGAATACTAGAGTCCCTGCCGCAGTGACATCACTTTTAACCCCATTGGGTTACCTACCCATAACAACCTTAGTAAAAAGTGGGGTCACTACCTTCACATCCTTACCATCTACAAGTTACTTATCCAATGGTATCCCACCTTTCTGCTCGACTTCTCATACCTTTTATCCCCTTGGGATGAAGAGTTACCATCACTACCGACAGTATTTGGTGCACTACTGATAGGGCTATGACCAAACAATGAGCTCTCCTCTGACTCCCAACTCCCATCATTTGAGTCATATGCACTAGAGGAGGAAAATGCCCGACCCCTTTTCTTAACAACTCTACCTACCTCATTGTTACTAAAATCATGAAGCGAAGAATGGTCATTACAATTACCAGAGTTTCCTTCATGCTTGCAATGATCTTCTCTGCAACCTGGAATTCCCCCTAATCAAGTGTCATGTTATGCAATCAAGAGAAAAAAGAAAAAGTTTCTTTTGTTTAGAAAGTCAATGTAATAGAAGGAGGAGGAAATAGCTAAATTTAACGGTTGAAAGTTATATATAGCAAGCAATTAATCATCTTAGGAAATTCCTTTATAGAAGTTGTGCGGACATTTCAAAATTAGAAATGCCACGCCCGTTGTCAAATCTCAGAAAACACTGACACATGCATGCCCCCACTTTTCATGTTTAGAAAACTCTTCAACAAGTTTACGATGCTTGAAGCCACGACCTCACCTATCTCACTACAAGAATATGGCCTAAGGACATCACCTTGTTTAAAGACACTGGTCTAAGCCCTAGTAAGCCTTGCTTGGCCCTTAGCCAAAGACCTTTTACCACATTGGATCACTAGTCACATGGGTAACTCCTTAACTCCAGAAAATCAACTAGGGCCTTAAGAGCTTCTTGAGCTCCACCCTTTAAAGCTAGACAAATTTGAGGCAAAACTCCAAACGGTTGTCATCATACAAAATCGACCAAGGATGCAGCTAAAATGGCTAGAGATGACTTCAAAGCTTCTAATGCCAGCCCAATAGGTTGACTATTGGTTGTTGAGGATCCTAATCTCCTTGCTGACTCGCAACAAGAGTAGGGTATAGGAGCAAGAGTTGATAGAGAATATCGAACCATAGCTAAAATGCCTAATATTCCCCTTATGGGTCAGGAAGCCCATAAACACTTCTTATGTAATTAGACCAGAAGGCTTCCTACACTCTTGCTCCATTGGATTCTTGCCAAGTGAAGTTTGTAGTCTTTGGCCAGAGTTCATGAGGACCTCTTCTCCTCACCTTACTCTAACCTATCTAGGGAGCAACTCCAAGCATGGCTACCTCTACCTAATATGAGGACCAGCTCAGTTTCGATGTCATCTGTTTTCTTATGGGCCTAAGCCCACGTGAAGTAGGACCTTGTGGACCCCCAATTGAGGTATGACCAAAGATTATAAATAGAACCTAACCACCAAAGGTATAGGCGGACTACTTTTCCTACCTTTCCATTACGTGTTTACTCTTTCGGTCCCATTGCTAACTTAATTACCGAAGTGGTCACACTAAACAAACCCTTGCTGTACTACTAACCATATTCTATGAGTGTGTAGTTCCACAGTGTTCTCACACCTCTACTCCACCAGCGGATTATCACCTACAGCACTATCAATATTACTGGTCAATTTTAGTTATAACATAAACTTAAGAGACTCAAATGATGCTATCAAAACTATAAGGTTTTTCTTGCACAAATTTAAATGACTTCCAACGTAGGTTAGCAAATTTACGTTAACTAGTTGTGTTTCTTTTCTAGGTTCAAATGAGTTTATGTTTTGAGGATTTTTCTTTTACTAAAAGAAATAGGTATGACACTATAGGAAAGATAAGATTGTATACCTACTTCTAATATTAAAGAAATTTATGAATGAAACTTATGCCATAGAAAAAGCAACCATTATATAAGTAAACTTGCTATAACAAGAAAAACTTCGAAAAACTTTTAATTTTTTGTTTTGAAATAGCATGATTGCCTAAAAATAATAAATTAAAAAAAAAGGAAAAGAGAGAAGCCATACCATTACACGAAAGACAAATTTAAAATAGAGATACAAAACAAAACACATAACCATTACTTACACTAAAATGACTTAAACTAAATAATATATAAAGGTGCTAGAATGGTAACGTTAACATTAAAATGGGGGATATTTTCGTCCAACTAACATATCTTTTAAAAGATATGTTGGTTCTAGATAGTAACTACTTTTTTTTTTTTTTCCTTCTGTATTATAGAACTCACCTTACCCTTTGCCTAATAACCCTTAGAAAATCTTGAAGAACCCCAACAACATAGCGAAATAAGTGATAATTCTTTCCTTTTCTTATTGCCTCCAACATAGTAGACACACAGATGACAAAAATCGTGGTTTTCTTGCATGATAGTGATACCTTGCAAAAGATATGACAAATTAAGATAGTTTTCTAGAGGAGTCATAAGGCGAAGTTGAAAAAAATTTGTATGAGAAGTAAGGCCTTGAATAATGACATCAACATGTCTTTAGTCTTTTGTGTGTGTTACTATTGTAAGTATATGTGTTTGGTGATTAAACATGTCATGCGAATGCTAAGTAATGTATAGAAAGGGTTTAAAGTCATTTTGGGTTAGGTTAATGTTGCTTTTCTTGAAAAAAAAAAAAAAAGAGATTTCTACAAATACACGAACCTGGCACAAGTCCATGCAATTGGTCATGTACCTCGCGGTGGTAGAAACATTAAAAATCTAGAAGTACATGGCCTATATACGAGCTCCTGTATCAAGTTGTGTACCTCATTGTAGAAAAGAGAATTTTGGACTATGAGAGTGTATGACTGGTACACGAGCTTGTACTCTAGATTGCATAATTCTTTGTAATACGAACATAATTTTCCTTGGAAGTACACGACTCAATATACGAGTACTTTGCCCATGTATAAGTGCGCAATCGAATACTTTGTTGTGCACTTTGTACTTCACTTTTTTTGTTTCTTCTCTTGAAAAGTAAGAAAACTTAATGTAGTTCCCTCTTTTAGGATTAAAGTATACTCTAAGATCTTGAAACAACAATAGTAGTGGACATCAGTACTCATATTGAATCCAGTATTCAAGTACGTGTATTACCTTGCTTGTTGGTTGTGCTTGTGTAAGGACCCGTTATTACCCCTAGTTGAAATAAGCAATAGCAGTTCTCCAACCGCATATAATCTGCAGAATTATATGCAAGGTTGTCTTAAAAGGATTGTTTGATGAATTGTTCACCTAATCTTAAGGAATAAATAATTTTGAGAAATAATTACTTAGTGGCTTTTCAAAACATATTAACATATATATATATATATACAACTTCAAACAAAGGCAGATCAAGCTAGATATATACATACATATATTACATCCACAAGCTTCTTACAAGCCTTAAACAAAATAACAAAATATAAAGCTTAACAAAGCTTTACAAACATCCATTCTAACTAACTATCTAGTCTATCACAAAAAGAATGGTTCCGTCCAGTCCTGGTCAAACTCTAGTCCTCATATTCCTCCAAGAAGTCCTCAAAATCGGAGCCATAACCCATGCTCGCATAGGACTCGTCCAGGTCATCACCTGAAATTGTTAAAAGAATGAGCCAGAGGCCCAGTACACAGCAACGAATACAAAAGCGAGATGAAGCACACAAGATTAGTGTAAATGCAATATGCAACATCCATTCAATTATTCTTTAATCTTTAATTATCAATCAACACGGGAGTATTCAAACTCCGGACAACAGGGATCGCGAGGGGACCTGAGTAACACTCGGACGCTCAGGGGGTTGATATAAGTAGTTCGGGTACTCATACCCGTCCTAGATATCGTTAAGTCAAAGAGAAAAGTAGCTTCCTCCAGGGTTAATAGCCGTTACTTAGCTCTATTTATACTCAGTCCATATCATAAAATATAGTTCACCCGTTCTCATAAACGTTTGAACTAAACTATGGTACTTCCTACCAAGTTTAAATAAATTTTCACCGATCTATACCCCCCGTCGACTACCCGCCGTACCACTTAATGAAAGTCATCTCAAATGACAGGAGTGGCCTAAGCGCCTAGATCTACCATGCTCAAACCGAGCAAGGTGCCGCTCCCCGAACCGGATACCAACTTCCATCCCAAACTCATCAAACTATGAGGGGTCGCCGTTAGGTTCATACATGACCTGGCGTAGGAATTGGATTTTAACGGCATAAAACACAAGCAACAATCACATTTTAAGTTTTCTTATCATATATTTAAGTTTTATAAATGCCTATCCTAATAGAGACAAGCAGGTTACTGCGTACCTGTATTAGCTCGGGAGTTAGTACGGATGGCCGAGCGAGAATCAAATACTGTTCAACAGAATTATTACAATTTTACACTTATTTTCAAGCTCAATATCAACCAATCTCATACATTATCATCCAAAGAAATTCAAATAAACCATCACAAGATTTTTAAAATAAGTAAAGGAAATCATATATATAACATAACTAGTTTTAGCTTAACTCTCATGAAAATTCATTAATTTGTTAAATCTATAAATATATTTAAATCATGTTAAATTATATCATTTAATCATCATAATACATCAATTATCATATATCTATCTCATTTTAGATCAAATATATCCATTTGGTAAAGCAAATACCTATAAATCAATCAAAAACAAGTTTTTAAACTTTATTTAGAAAATGTATCAGTTGGAAAGATGTAAAATTTAAGCACTGATACGTTTCGAATTTGTAAAAATTTAAAACATGAAAGTGTAGATCTCTTTCTTATCTTTCTAACGCAACTTTAATCCTCTCAATCGGAGATCGGATGAAAAAGTTACGGTGATATACGAAAACATGTTTGAGCTGCAGGGTTCTACGCCGGTTCCAACGCCGGCGGCATTGAATGCAAAATTTGCCAGCGTTAAGGAACCCGATTCTGGTCATGAAAAGTCATTTCAACACCGGCAGCTTAGACTTCAAAGACGGCGGCGTAAATCCTACACCGACAAAGTACACCGGCAAATTTGCAGGCGTTGACAGCACGGAAATTTCCAAAGTTTTTCCCCTGTTTTTCCCTTTTTCAAAAACATGCTTTTACACTTCTTCAACTCATTCCAAATCTTTCCAAGCTTATTATAAGTTCATTTATCACTTCTATCAATCAATCATCATCTCAAAACATCTATAACCCTCTTCTAATCATCATCCAACAATTCAACAACCAAAATCTCCAAATTCACACTCTATACCATCATCCAACCATTCAACCCTCATCAACACTTCAAACTCACTTTCAAACAAGTAAAACTAACCAATCTAGTCCTATTCACATCATAAATATCCATACAACATGGTCACGATTCATAAACAAAATATCATCAAGAACACATACAAGCATGAAAATGAAAAATAGAGAACACACTTACCACTTGGACTTCTATGCTCGGTTTAAGGACTCTAGATCAAGCTTTTGATGGTGAGAATTGTAGAAAATCAAACTTCAACTTAGGGTCACCTTGGGAGCTCTTTTGATGAAGAAGAATGAGTTTAGGGCAAATGGAGGGCTTTTGGTTTGGTCTGAAATTTTTGGCCGAATTTTTGAAGTTAAAAAGTTTAAACTTATCCTAAGTTGACTTTAAGGGCATGAGGGCATTTAAAGGCTTAATGACTTTGGCTTTGGTTAATTAATTTAACTTTTTTACTTAATTAAATGGCTTTGTTTTAAGGCATTAAAAAGGGGTTTTATTGGCTCTATTTTTACTCAAATTTTCTGCTACTTAGGGGCTTTCATATGCATACATACCATTTATTTCTAACATGTATATTTCACCCTAAAACATATTGATATTTTATAAAATAACAAATAACTAATTCTAACATATTTAAATAATTCTACACATTCACATATCACATAGTTCATCAAAATTTAAATTAACCATCAACATATATTTATCATGCATAATTCAACAATTCATTCATAAAATAAAATTAGGAATTTCTTGGCTATTTCAGCTTGTTTGGATAGTTGAATAACTTGATTAAAAGTATATTTGACTATAAATTTATGTTGTGCATGTTTAGCTATGGTTAGTAGATCAAGAGTACTAATGATGTTAACGCAACACCCCGATGATCTCTGTATGACATTGTCCCTACATAACTAGAGTCGTATTTGGGTATGATTACAAGTAGATCTAGGATTGAACTCATAAATATTAGGGAGTTAGATTAGAACTAAGCACTTAGAGAAAATGTTTAAAACCTTAATCTTGAAAGGTCTATGGGTTCATGACGATTGAGGTGCTAAATCTTATATGATTCATCTATTATATAGCAAATACTTCATTTTTTACTACATATCTTTTATTATATTTGTTTTCTTAAGCCAGTTTATACAAAACTCCCACGATTATTTTCTTCATACCTGTGCTAACGGAAACAACTAAAAAGGAAAGGAAAAAAAAATTGTTTCTTCTACTTTCTTTTTGTTGTCAATAGCACAAAAAAAAACATGATTTTACAAAATTCCTACGACTTTACCACATCTAAAGAAATTTACATGTAAAAAGAAAAATATATTTTTAAAAATGACAAAATTATTCGAATACTTTTTGTAAATATAAAATGTTTATTTCATTTAATTAATTTTTTTAGCACACTTATAAGTGCATGGTTTGCTGGTTAATTTATAATTAGGCGTTAGTATATTAACTGTAAAGTACAAATAAATAATTCGTATTGAAGGGTATGAATGTAATATAATGTTGTTAAGTGGGTATTTTTATCATTTGACAGATGAATTTCCCTGGTCTTCAAACCTTTTCAACTTCTCCTAAAAGCTTATATATAACCTCCCATTCTTTTGAAAACCCTAGAGCTTTCAAAGAGCAAAAACCCTAGTATGTAACATTCCTCTAATCTTTTCAATCAAATCTTCTAGATAAATCTTCTCTTTCTAGTTTTCTAATGGATTGAAGGAGATGCAAGAGTTGGCAAACCCTAGTGTGATTAGAGATTTAGAAGACTCCGATTCAAGAAAAAGGTAATATTTTTATTAGGGTTTTTATAATTCTTATGATTTTGAAGAAATACTCTTTAGATTATAATATAGGTTTATGTGTTGTTTCAAAGGGAATCCAAGATTGGTTGTTGAGGATCAGGGGTGAATCTAGATCTGAAGTTGTGATTTCAAATCAAGGAGAAAGGTAAGGGTTTTATCAGATTTATGGATTGTGAGATCTGTAAATTATGGAATTTTAATTATAGTTCATTATTCAGGAGAATTGAGAATTAGGGTTCCGATTTCCTAATTGAGATCTACAAGTTCTAAGTACATAGGAATCTATACCATGCTAATAATCAATGAACTTTATTTGTTAGTGATAGAATTTCCAATTTGAGACTTTTTATATATATTGAATGAAGTTGTGGAGAAATCAAGGGATTTGGAGATTGTTGTATTGAAGGGTTCCACTGGATTTCAAACCAAGAATAGAAGGTGTGTGTTATTTTAATTTCATAGATCTATGATTAGGGTTTTAGATCTTTGAGTCTGATTATGGAATCTAGGGTTAGGGTTTAATTGTGTGGCAATTTAAATTAATTGAGACATATTGTTGGTCAAGATAGTGTGAGATTAAGATCTCAATTCTTGTAAGAAGTTCTGTTGGTGGATAGCAATACCAGGTACGACCTTACCATGTATGTTTGTTTATGCTTGTAGGATTAGTTGAAAAATTTGACTTAATATATATTTGACTTTAATTGAAATGAGTGTTGGTTGGGCTTGGTAGTGGTTAGTAAAGACCACGACAGTAGTGTGATACTAACGCTGGCAACCTGATGATCCTTGTGTAGCGGTATCTCGAATGAAGTTGCACCTAAAGATGATTCAGTAGATTAGGAGTCGTTACCAACTTAATTGTGGAACCATCTATATATATATATATATACACACACATTATGATAATATGGTTTTCATCGGGGTCATAAGTTACTCCGAGTTTAGGATTAGTGATCAATAGTCCTAAATTATGTTGGTTGCAAGCTAATGAAAAGATATTAAATTGTGCTTTTGCATTAGAATATAAGTTGTACGTAATATTGTGATATCGTGTTCATATTCATGTGCATGTGCATGTGCTTTCGGTTTGACGTACTGAGTGCTTTTCGCTCAATCCTTATTTGTCCCACAGTACAGGTGAAGATTTTATGATTTATGACTTGACCGACTATGATATATTTGTTGATGATGGGAGAGCGATAGCAGTTATGAACCACCCTACTAATAATTGAAGTTTGTTATTAGTAATTTGAGAAGAAAAACAATGATAATTTAGTTTATTTTCTTTTGAAGACTATTATATGTAAGGATTTTATTATTTTTAGATTTGATGTTTAGATGATTTATGAGTTAAGGACATTTATTTTAATATGAAAAAGTTTGAAAGTTTCCCTATATACGAGTTATTGGTGATATTCGAAAATTCATATTTGTGATTTTAAAAATCTACAGTCTTAGCGTATCTAATCTTCTAAAGACACGTGGTGGGCTAATAACGCCTTTAGGTTAGGGCGTTACATTAACCATTGAAAATTTTTTCTCTTTCACATATTTCTATTAATGATCATTCGTAACGTATTTGGATTGATAAATCATGTACCAAATAACCATCCCTATTCTAATGGATCCAACTTATCCTATTGAAAATATAATTCTTGCATCTTATAGAAAAAGAAAAGTATAACCCAGTTTATTTTATCGCAAATAAAGCTTTTATACAAATCACTATACATCATCTTAACACAAGATTAATTATTGTGTGTGTGTAGACAAAAATGCAAGTTCATATTCACTACAAAACAGTGGTATATAATCAAAGTAACGACACAAATAATTTTTAAAAGAAAAATTTCTAATTTTCTGATGAAACTAAAGATGTCGATGAAGACAATGAAGAATTAGACGTTCCCAAAGAAGACCTTTCAGGTGAATTTCTACATACAGGGCAAGTTGTGTTAATCCTAAGCCATTCATCTATACATTCTGCATGAAAATAGTGGTTGCACTCGGGTATCGTTCTCAATGTCTCCTTAGCTTGATATTCACTCAAGCATATGGCACAAGTGTTGTCGTTGGGCTTAGGCAACCGCCGGCTTGCCCCGAGCTCGATTTTCGGGTAAGATTCAATGGTGAGCTCATCCAAACCAATGGAAACGACACTGCGATGTCCACCTAGCACCGGTAAGGTGTTGGTGGCACTGGTGGGAGCCGCCCGGCCTCGGAGATGTTCTTTATTTTCCCGAAAAGGAGTGAAATAAGTCCAACGGTCACAATAATAAGCCAGGTACACCAGCACCGATGACAAGGCCATATTTGGCACCTCTTTAAGACCTGGTAAAAAATTGGAAAACGTAAAAGATAAGAAATTGATAGTGATATTCAAATTGATGGTGATTGGGGAACCAAATTGCTTTGGGCATCTTTCAATTTCGTGAAAGCTTCATAATCATCCAACAATAAGTCCTTTTCATTCCATTAGCAGGTCATGATCCACAATTTAACATGTATTTAATACTAAGGTTTTTGATTCGGAACCCATTTACCCAATAAACTTCAATTTAAAACGGTATATATATTTCGGCTATTTTTAGGTCTAAACGGTCTTATTTGAGGGACGGCAAAAATTTCCAATTATTTAAATAAGACACCAATTAGACAAAAGCATAAAATTGTTCATAAAAACTAAAGTAATCAATATAATCAATTCAATGGCCAAAAAAGATAGAAAAAAAAATCCAATATAATCAATTCAAATTAGTCGCCAGAAAAGGGAAAAAAAAAACATAGGTAATTGGGGATCCTTTAGACAGCCAATGTTGTTAGCTATACAGCAAGATCATAAGCATACTATGTATTATAGGTTAGATTAATAAGAGAAGGAAATTGAATGCTCGTTCATGTCCCTAGACTGCGATTCTTAAGATGGTATAATGCTAAACTTCAAGTCTACTCAAAAGCTCGACTAAGCTTAAGTTTTTTAAATTGAATTCAACTAAAAACAACATTATATAAGCTTGGACTCGACTCGATTAACCTCGTAAAGACATAATTTATCAAAAAGAATAATTATAATTTAAATAATATTAATACACCGACTCGATTTAAATGGAATTAATATTTATACTCAATTCGAGCTTGATAGAACTCAATTAGACTTGCAAACTAAACTCGATAAATTACTCAAATTATTCAAGTTTGACTCGAGTATATACTTGCAAACTAACCGAACCACAACCTACAAAACTTGAGCTCAACTCGATAAATTACTCAAATCATTCAAGTTTTACTCAAATATATACTTGCAAACTAACCAAATCACAACATACAAAACTTGAGCTCAACTCGATAAATTACTCAAATCATTCAAATTTGACTCGACTATAACATTGAGTCGAATTCGAGCAAACCGACTTGTTTCCTTTTCCTTTTCATTTTCACCCCTAATTGCACTTTAGCCCGTGGACTTAATTTAGGATTTGAATTGTTGTCTGTAGGACCAAGATATTGTAGTGGATATAAGGAAGTGTAAGACGTAATCAAGCACGCATGTTGAAAAACAAACGATAAACTAGTCTACCCAAGTCGTGGAGTGGAGCGATGCCTCATGCCCCCCGCCCCATGCCTAGTTAGGACCACAAATGCCACGTGGGGGCTGCGTTTGTTGAAATTCCGCCAGCAAGAAAGCAAGTCCCCACCTACGTTGGCTGTTTACCTTTCTGGATTATTCAGATTCTTGCTTTCTCTTCTTGTAACGTGGCGTGAGGATACATTTAAAATAATGGCACAATTGGTATCTAAATATTATGAATTTATAATTTTAAGTATTAATTTTTTAATTAATTATTTAAACTTCACTTATTTTTATAATTAACTAAAATAAAAAAATTATAAGTAATAAATTAACATTTTTATGTTTCAGTACTCTAAATTTCAGCTTATTAATTCCATAACTAGAAAAGTCTCCATACCAATGATGACATTTACTCTATTTTAAAACAAGAAGTCAATAAACGAAGGGATGGCCATGGCCTATTAGAGAATTTCAATGAAAATATGATAGCCACAAAAACGTGGTCTAAAATGCCGAATCAATTGGTACGAACCATGGACGGTGCTTTGGTAATGATATAATCGGAACAGGCATTTTCAAATTTTATCACTCGCTGAAATATATATATATATATATATATGTATATTATACACCACTCTCTAGCCATTCAAACGAATTAGTAACTTTTTCTTTTTCTTTTTTCCTTGAATGTGTTATCCACGGACACCTAGAACCAAAACAATGCCATCTTGGAGCCTCAAGGGACAAAGAATTATTAAATCCTTGGCCTGCTTGTCTACCACCTTGTCGGTAAAGCAAACCTTGGAATAAGAAAAGGTGAAAAAAAACTTTCCTTATTTAATCCTCTTGTCCAAACATCAAATTGGCTTTTAATGTTGCCTATTTTGATATAGCATTCATTTAGTATTTCTGGGCAGGTTTTACATCTAATTAATAAAAATTTTAATATATAGGATATATTAGAAAGACATAAAAAATTGATAGTTCGTGAAATTTGGCAGAGTTAAATTTATATGTCCAATTAACAATTCAAATTTCAGATAATTAATTTTAAAAATAGGCAAATTTCAAAATTCAAATGTGACCATTATTCTTTTAAAAATTACTAATTTCATCATCATTATTATATATATATTCACTTTTCTATAATGTAAATAAACAATAAATATCTCTCTCTTTTCTGTTGCACTTTGCTTATTAGCACCAATGAAATTCTTATTAATCTGCTCTTAAAATTGAATCAACTAAAAAAATACACCTAATCTAGGAAATAACATGCATCAAGTCTTGTCCGAAGACTTTTAGGGAAATTGTGATCGGGTAAACCAGTAAAAAAATAACCTATAATACCTATTACTTTGTTACTGATCTATCATTCAAAATATCGTAAGTCAATAACAAAGTGGTAGGTTATGTAATGTTCCTTATGTTAGTAGGATAGTAATGAAGTGATAGGTATTATAGGTTGTGTCTTTTACTTAATATCGTAGGTCGGTAATAAAGTAATAGATATGGTAGGTCATATATTATTTCTCATGAGGTAGGTTAGTAACGAAATGGTAGGTCGTAATATTTTTCTAATATCGTAGGTTAGTAACAAAATGGTAAGTATGGTAGGCAATATACTATCGCTTATGTGGTAGGTTAGTAACAAAGAGGTAGGTGTGATAAGTCGTATCATTTTCTTAATGTTGTAAGTCAGTAATAAAGTGGTAAGTCATAGTATTGTCCTAATACTGTAGTCTGTAAAAAGTAATAAGTGTTGTAAGACATGTATTGTTCCTTGTGTGGTAGGCCAGTAGCGAAGTGGTAGGTATAATAAGTCGTGTCTTTTTCCTAATATCATAAGTCAGTAATAAAGTGGTAATTGTGGTAGATCATCTATTATTCCTTATGTGATAGGTCCAATAACTAAACAATAGATAAGGTAGGTTGTGGTATTTCCTTCATGTTGTAAATCCACAACAAAGTAATAAGTGTGATAAGTCATATATTGTTATTTATGTTGTAAGTTAGTAATAACATGGTAGGTCGTGGTATTTCCTTAATGTCATAGATAAGTAACAAAGTGATAAATGTGATAGGTTATATCATTTTCCTTATGTGGTGATATAGTGATAAAGTAATAGGTTTAATAGGTCGTATCTTTTCTTAATATTGTATGTCAATAACAAAGTAATAAATGTGATAAATCATGATATTTTTCTAATGTTATAGGTCAATAACAAATTAGTAGGTGTAGTACGTCATATGCTATTCTTTACTAGTACATCAATAACGAAATAATATGTATGATAAATTATATCTTTTTCCTAATATTATCAGCCAATAATAAAGTCTCCGTACAAAGAATGGAAGCAAGCAACTCCCACTAGCCAAACAAAAACGTATGAACAACGAATGTATGTAGTAATTTAAAAAAAAAAAAAAACTCACCTTTATTACCGCTAGTACTGCAATCAATCTCAGTACTGTTCCCATCTCTGTATCCACAAGCACCTCCACGTGCAAGACAAGCTTGACAATCCGGAGCATCCCAACTCAACCTCATATCCTCGTTAATGTCCCACCAAAACGACCACGGCACAGGAACCGTAATCGTCCCGACCTCTTTACACGGCACGCTTCCTAGATACGCCCTATAATAAACTGTCGGCACGGAATACGCCGTATAATTCCCTTCGCTCATACATGGTATAGGCAGGAGTCTGGACCTGACTGCCGAGTCAACGTCGTCGGCTGAGCAGTTGAACAGCGTGAAGTCTCTTGGGTTTTGAGCTCTGAAGGGAGAGTTTTCGAGGGAGAAGTTCAGGAGTCTACGTGGGAGACAGTCATCTGGGTCGTTGAGGTCTATAGTTTGGGCTGCGTAGTCTATGTATTGGACAGTGAAGACGCCTGATTTTGGTATGTGGAGAAGTGTTTGAGGTTGGGTTGTTTCCTTGGTGGCGATGCCGCATGAGAGAATGAATCCCGGGTAGCCGCAGCGAGGGGATTGGTGGTGGACGACCCGGAAGGGGAAGTGGATAGACGATGGTGGGTTGTCGTCATCTCCTCCGCCACAGGTGATGGTGGAACAGAGTTCCACGGCGGAGGAGAAATGGTGTGGAAAGAGGACGACCAGGATTAGTATAAAAAGAAAATGGGATCCATATATCGAAACGTACATGTTATTACATGTGTGTATTAAGTAAAAGTTATGAAAGATTTTGGAAAATTTAATCTGTGGGAAATTTTTTTAGGAGATTGTATGGATAGCATTATTTGGGGGTTAATGATTGTTTTGTGTTTTTAAGTTGGAAAGGGTTCAGTGTTTGATGTAGATGCGTGTTTTAATTTTATACCTTGAGATTTATTAAAGGCCATATTATGTTGACCAATTCACCATCTTAATTTATTTTATATGGGTTTTGGTGTAGGAAAAGAAAAATTACAAGAAAGCAGGTGGGGGTAGGGGACTTGGTTTTTTCCGATTAATAAATATTAATATTATTTAATGAATAATAATAATAATAATAATAATAATAATAGATAGTTTTTAATAAATTATCTTCCATCAAAATTTTATTCGTATTCATAATATATTATTAATCAATTGGCATGGCATATTAATATAATAATCTTAGGGCTGCGTATCACGCCATATGTTTATCTAATTTTGTCACGAGTTGCTAATTGTATCTCCCATATGAATCAATCCGTTTAGATTATTTAATTTTTATTTATATCATATATGTATCTATAAATTATTTATATTATATTTATTTAGTGATATTTATATTAATAAATAGTTAATTGAAAACGATAAAAAAAATTAAAATATAACGAAAGATCGGAGCTACAATAATGGTGTCGGTTTTGCACTTTTGCTTATTTAAAGTTGTTTCATTAAAAAAATTGGGCGTATTGTGCAAGGGCGAACGTGATTGCTGTGGGGTTTGCATTATTGGCTAAAAATATATAGTATTGGAATACCGAAGCAGAGAAGTCATTATAAAATCTCTTTTACCAAAGCAAAGGCTGATCACAAGAAATTTTCAATCAACACAGGAGTCCCTCCTCCCCCTGTGTCCTATCTTAAACGCTTTTTCTTTCCTTTTCCCTTTTAATTCTCATAGCCTTGATATCCACCTAATCGGGACCTACAACTTATTTTTTTAATCCTTTCAATAATTATAATAAGAAGGAGATTTGAATCCCTCATATTTCATTGAAAAGATTAGGAAAATAATATTAGACTTGAATAATACCATTAGGTACAGGATCATTGTCTACATCAAAAATATATCACATCCACTCTTAGTCATTGCAAAAATTTATGCCAATCATTTGCTTGTTCTTGGATTATTTTTTAATTCATAAATTAATGATAAAATTTATTTTGATATTTATAATATCATATTTCGTTTTAATATCGTTTTTTTCTTATGATTTTATCCAGTGATCATAGGTAACATTATTATAAACTATAAATCAAAAAGAGATTAAGGAAAAATAAATAAAAAGTATCTATAACTAGAGATGTATGCTTGGTGGATTTGAAATATTTTCAGTTTTTCTCTCTCAATTTTTCTTAATTTTAATGATTAAGATTGAGGAGAATTGTGGTCTATTTTTCAATTAACACTTGCCTTCGATTATGCACTGAGAATTTGTTCAAAGCTTGCTGAATGTACCACTTATTTTATTGTAAAATATTTATATTTGTTTTATTTGCTCTTTTGTTCAATTAGTAATTTTCTACATAAATATATAAACAAATATGTGCAATTATAGTCTATTTTTACTGATAATCAAACTTATACAAATTTCATGTATTAATTTTTGTTTTCTTATCAATTAATAATTAAGTTTTAATTAATATATATGACTAACGAAATTCTTCTATCCACCTAACCTCTTAATTAGTATACCAGCCATCCTTAATTATTTTCAAAGAAATATAAATTTTCATTTTTATTGAGTATTAAAAAGTGCTGCAAATAAACTTATTAAAAAAATCCTTTTAATCTATAGCTAGAAAAATTTCCATTAATAAAATACAATATAATCATAATAACAAGTCAAATAGTTTTGTTTAAATAATTTTAGTGTTAACTTGGACGGAGTAAGTTCAGTGCTAGATTGCAAGGTTAATGTCACATAAATGGTACTTGAATTTTAATTAAATATGTAGTTAAGTATATAAATTTTAAAATTGATCAATCTGGTACTTAAAATAATTTTTCTTGCACATTGGCAATCCATCGTCAATTAATCAAATTTAAAGTTGAGAACCTAATTGCATATTTTAATAAAATTCAAGTATCATTGGTCATATTAACCCCTAGATTGCAAGCCAAACCCTAACCACCCCCTAGCACCCCTATCAAATTCGCACTTCTTTACTTTTTTTCCCTCTTTACTTTCAAAACCAAATAAAAACCCAATAGCCATTTTATTTTGGTATCAGCACTTCAAGATCTCAAATAAAGAGAGCTTTTAAGGAGGAAAAAAAAACCATATTTTTCATCAAAAGTTTTCTTAATTTGGGTTTTTACATCTTTTATTTTGTTTTTTTTTTAGTGCTCTACCTGTGTGCATATTTTCTCCTATCAAAGTACCAGATCTTTGTTCTTAGGGTAGAATTTTTTGCATTTAGAGGTTTTTGATACCCTTAAGAGATGTGATCTTATTAGTTAAATTTTGTTATCCATGTTTCTTTTTATATTTTGTGTTGAATATACTTATTTTATTGTACCAATGAATGAAGTTTTTTGGTGTTGGTCCCAAAAACTAAGCCAGAGGGGGGGGGGGGGGGGGGGGGCGCGGGGGGGGGGTTGAATTGGTTAATAAAAAAAATTCCTTTAAGTAAACTTTATCAAATTCACCAACTTGATTAATAACAAAAATGGGTTTTCAATCTTTAAAATAATAACGTTAATAAAAATGTTTTATCTATAATGCGGAAGCAAACAAGTCTAATTTCTATAACAATTGTTAAGCTCAATC
This sequence comes from Combretum micranthum, assembly GCA_024138025.1. NCBI lineage: Eukaryota > Viridiplantae > Streptophyta > Magnoliopsida > Myrtales > Combretaceae > Combretum > Combretum micranthum. The sequence continues at coordinate 1,027,181 of JAMXBD010000183.1, forward strand.
AAGAATATATTTCAAAACTTTTAGTCTCTGATTTAGTCTCTGCTTTTTAATTCTAGTGACAATTAGTCTCTAAAACAGTCTCTGAAAAAGTCACGATAAACATAAACAAGTAACTATATACGAGAATTAAAAAGAGTAAGGTAGAAGAATTTGCAAAGCTCTTTTATAGAGGTTCAGCCTTGAGCGTCAGTCATCTCTTTCAGCACCAAGCCGGGGATCCGGTTGTCTTTACCGGTATGTTCCACTATCTAAGAACAAATCAATGTTACAAGTTGTCTTTTGCCAAAGCACTTGGCTACAAATGCACTCAGTTTGATCTTCCTAGCTTCCTTCAAGCTAACATCAACTTACTGAGTCTACTTGTAACTCTCAATCTCACAAAGATTAAACAAATCAAATTGAGGAAATAATGATAAAATATCCTCTAATATTTCGGTACAAATGAAAGTGAAAATGACAGTTTTTGCTTGTAAGCTTTGATCGTATCTATTCCTTCTTTTTCGTGTTCTCTGTATTCAATATCTTATCATCTTCGTTCTGATCATGCCTTTTTAATCACACATTCTCAAGCAATTGGAACTTTCAAAAATGGATAAGCTTGATAATCTTCTAACGGCTAAATCATTGGAATAGATAAGCTTGATCCCTTCCTTTTCTGCTTCTAATTCGGATGACTTGCTGATAGAGTCTTCTTTTATTTGAAAATTTGAAAATCTTCGAGTTGTTTATTCCAGACGTCTTCCATCAAGATAAGAATAAGAAAACTTGTTGTTATCTTGGTGCGTGATCTTAATTTGAAAAATCCCACGAAAATAGCAACAAAAACAAAACCGATCTTCTTGAAACATGAATCTTATGATATCCTCTGATAACATATTCTCTCATGTATATATTTCCATATTTTCAGTTGCCTTATCCATGTTTCTTCTTTTTATATTTTGTGTTGAATTATACTTATTTTATTCTACCAATGAATGAAGTTTTTTGGTCATTGGCAAAAGAAAGAAAAGTAAAAGGTAAAACAGGAAGGCATTAAAAAAAAAAAAAAAAAAAAAAAAAAAAAAAAAACCTAGATTGCGTATGCATGCGTCTTTCCCTAACTTTTGTACGGGGGAATTCCACGAATGACCTGCTCCTGCTCACTTTCATGGCTTGAGTTGACTATTTACATGAAAGTGACCATCTACTAACTTGTAAATAGTAGTTAGTACGTCCTACAAATGCTTGTTAATTTCCACCATTATTTAGGTTTGTTCAAAGTTTTAAACCATATAGGATGCTTTCCAGGGCTATGTTTTGAATAGAAAATGACGAGATGGTATTACTTGGATATATTTGGAGAGACTAGACAGCAGAAACCAAGTATGCTGCATCGGCCCGTCTAGAACAAGATGGGAAATTTATTACCGTGAGTGGGAATAGTCATATGTCCGAGCGTGTTATTTCTGTCCTAATGTCATACTTTTGAATTACCAACTTCATTTAAATATGGGTTTTTTGTCTAATAATATATGGTATTTCTCTTAGAATACCAACTTTTAGCCAAATGTGGTATTATATCATCTTAATGTGATATTTCTTTTAAATACTAACTTTGTTTTAATATAACGATTTTATTATAATAAAATATCATATCGTTTTAATATGATATTTTAAAACTTACTAGCAACTCGAATTATAACATATATAGCTACATGTTGCATCTTCCATAGACTAGACTCTAGTCTCAGTCTCCGAGCGGGAAAAAGAGGAATGCCAGCATTATCATCAAAGGACAATATACCGATCCAAACCCAGATTACAATCTATACGAGGTACAAGTTAATTAGTACATGATGCATTTAATATAGCCATCCTATTATGTATAGATTTAGCATTTTAATCGTGCGTGACTTATGATTGGAATATAAGCATCCTATTATGCATAGATTTAGCATTTTAATCGTACGTGGTTTGCGATCGGAATATAGCCAACCTATTATGTATAGATGTAGCAGTTTAATTGTGCATGGTTTGTGATCGGAATATAGCCATCTTATTATGTATAGATTTAGCATTTTAAGCATGATTTATGATCTAATTACTGAAGTAAAGATCATTGCAATTATGGTTGCAAACAAATTGAATCGCGATGGTATAATATTTAGTTTCAATTTTATGCTTGACTCAAAATTTCAATGCTTAAGCTTGATTTGAGTTGGACCAAGCTTGAGATTTTAAGCTGGAATTCAGCTTGAAATGATGCTATATGATCTTAAGCTCAACTCAATTAAACTTGTTTAAATTCGATTTAATAAAAAATATTGTTTAATTCTAATTAAATAATATTAATATCTAAACTTGGTTTGAATTCCATTAACATTTATACTAAATCGAATTTAATATAACTTTATTAGACTCGTAGGCTAAGCATATAAAATTCAAGCTGACTCAACAAACTATTAGAATAGCTTGAGTTCGAGTTCAATTCAACTATTCTTGATTCGATCTCAAGTAAACATCGAGGCAAACTTAAGTAGTTTGCGAACCAACTTAATTCATTTATAACCGTAACTACAATATAGAAATTATAAAAGTACAATATTTACTACATCAACCTTATCTAAAAGTACGGTTAACCTTCTCAATTTCAAAATTACCAATTTATTACCCAATCTAAATTTTTGCAAGCACTTATATTACGGGGACTATGTTAAAACCATTAACTAACATGGACAAACTAACCAACCATTTTACGACGTGTGGCATATCATCATCATCATCATCCTCGTCATCATCATCATCACAAACAATACCTAAACTCTGGAACATATGTAATTAGATATTTGAAATTTGCAATTGATCAATTTAACACCTGAACTTTGAAAGTGTACAATTTAGTATATAAAAAATTATGAAATTGATCAATTTAATATCTAAAGAATTTGATGGAAATTTCATATGACTAACTACAAATTTTTTCAAAGTTCACATATCATTCATGATATCAATCCTTATTATTATTATTATTATTATTAAAGAATCAAAGCCCTTATCCAACTAAGCTCACACCAATCTCATAACCTCTTACACCATCCACTGGAATTATCCAAAATAGGGTTTTCTAACTAGGGGTTATATGTTAGCCTATTAGGTAGAGAATAAGCAATGTAGGACAATTGCTTTTACATGTTCCCATCTCAGTTTTCGCATCATATAAACACACAGAGCCTCTTCTTACTTGTCTTGTTATGTGAATATTTTCATATCTTTAATTATATGATTGCATAATTTTTATTTCATTCATCTTTTTTCAATTAGTCGTTTCTATCAACGTTACTTCCATTTATTTAGTTAAATTGATTTTCATACCTAGAAGATTTCCTACTTTTACATGTATGTTGATGCTTGCAGTTGAATTTCCAAGACGATTCTCACATGTACAATTGATGTCGTTAATGTGAAATTAACCTAATTTATAAGTGTTTCTCTTTCTTTTTCTTTTTTTTTTAATGTTGTGGCATGATTTAAATTTTCATTGCAATATTAGATAAGATGAAGCTATGGCAAAAATCAAGTAAGGAAAATTTTTTTGGTTCAATTGATTATGAATGAATGTACCTAAATTCAAAAGTGGTTGATACATAATATTGATCACAATAGAAAGAGAAAGACCAAATGACATCGGTCATGTCACAAGCAATAGAGAAAGGAAAGACTACATGACTACAGTCATGTCAGGCAAATAAGAAGGAAATTGATTAAAAGAATATCCTCATGACCTTAATTTTTGAAATATGACATTTGAGGATATAAATAACACCTCATAAAGATATATTGCAATGTTTTCAAATTGATATGTTGAGGCAAAGATTGGAACACAGAATCTTAGAGAAATTTCATAGAAGTCATGATGAACATGGAGTCCTAATTTCAAGTGCAAGTGGGAGAACTAAGAAAGCAAATAAAAGAGCCAAAATTCAACATCATCAAATTTATTATAAAATTGAAAAAGAAGATTGCTAATGTAGGTGAATTGCAATCTTATAAAACACTAGAGTATGTGACTAAATTTACACTATGGGTAAAGAGGTAGGAAAGAATAGAGTAAATCAAATTGTTGGGGTCTTCATCTAAACAGGAGAGTTAAAATAATCAGATGTAAGGAGTCGAGTTGAGGCATAAAGACTTGAAATCTAAAAAAAAAATGTTAGGCTGAGTAGAAAGATGGTAGTAGACAAATGATGCCTCAAACACCTCATATGCAGCAGTTAAAGTAAAGCTAACCTAGGATAGATGAGATCATATGTTAAGGTCTATTTGTTTCATCATATTTTGATTATTTTGGTATTTATTTTTTTTTTCAAATAGATGTTTGTCAATAGACAAATACCGATGAAAAACTATCAGTTTTACTCATAAATAGACTAAGTGGATACGATAGAGATATGATACAAATAAGTTACAAGTACTGATCTGATACAAATACGATATAGATAAAAATCAGACAATGCAAACAAGCCCTTAAAAGTTTAAGGTTTAATTACTTGCCTAAAGAGTGTTTAAATAATTATTGATTGTTAAGGAGACGCTATAAGCATTAAATTAGATAGTGAATAGTAAGTGTGAAAGCAACATGAGAGCGGGGGTAAGTTTAAGGGTCGATGGCCCCATACCCCAAATTCGAAAAAAAATTAACTTTTGAATTTAAAAAAATCATATATTACATGTATATTCTAAAAAAAACAAATAATGATATAACAATAAGTGTATTATAGTGATTAGATATTTGGTATTCTATTAATGAGGTTATGGGATCAAATCTCACAATCTACTTTTCTCTTCTTTTTTACTTTTTCAACATTCATTCTCTTTTTTCTTTTCCTCTCTTCATCTTTTAACTTTTTCTTTCTTGCACAATAATTAATAGCATTAAATTCTTTTATCATAAAGTTATATGTTAAGGTCTCTAATAAGGTTTTGACGATAACAAAAGGATGTTAAAGTATTTGATTGTTTTATGATTTTATTTGATAAGTGACAGAAGCTAGTTCAAAACATTTGAAAAGTTGGATAAATAAGTTTTTATAGAATCAGAAGCTATTTCATAAATTTCGATTAAGCTCTGATGTCTAAAGAAAGTAGTCAGAAGCAGTTTCAAAACCTTCAGCAATAGTAATATAAATATATCAGAAGCAGTTTCAGAACTTTCAACAGTAGACTAATAAGCTTAACATAGCTAGACAGAAAAAGTTTCAGAACTTTCAAGATTGGATATGGATTTTTCCAAATTCGCCTAAATTGTTTAGAACTTGGTTTTTAATATTTTTTAAGACCTAGCTCCACTTGTCAAGTATATTTGGATAATATACTTGATGTGTTTCACTTAAATTGGATTTTATATCATGGGGATCAAATCACATCAAAATATTTTACAAAGTTTTTTTTAAATTATTTTGATATCTTCAAATATATTTTATCAAGACGTATGGATAATTCCTAAAGCTCTTATAGATCATGAATGTGATAAGATATGGACAATAAGAGTTGTTTTGAGAAGAAGATATGATTGTTACAAGATAAGATGAGAAGATAATGCTTGTTATTTGAAGATAAGATTTATTAGGATATCGACTTGTCCAGATTTTTTAAAATCACAAGAGATATCGGCAAATATCTTGAGGATTATCCAAAAGAAGAAAACAAGAGAAGATCACGGTGATTTATTGAAGAAGATAAAGTTGTCATTTCAAGCATATCTCGTTCAAATCACAAAGAGAAAATCACGGTAACTTCCAGATCGGTTCAAGGAAATAATTACAGCAAGAATCAAGGACATTATCTCAATAAAGCTTATCCAATTCATAACAGACGAGAAGAAGCAGTTGGATGGCTTTCAAATTTTAAAATATGGATAAAGAAGAATAGATGTTTTTTCAGCTGAGATTTTTTGGATATGATATCAATCTTTCAAACTGTTATTAAATGGAGAAAACAAAAATATATATCAAAAAAAACAGAAGGAAATTCAGAGGTTACATTGCTCTTGAGATTTCATGTCCCACGTGAACAAGCTTTCTTTGATCCGAAATTGTGCAAATACTTTTTATTGTATTTAGCTTTCGAATTTTATTTGTAATAGAAGGAACTTGTTGTTACCTTCTTAGCTTGGTAACTTAGTTACAAGTTTAAACTCTACAGATCAATTGAAGCTAGAGGATAGCAGTAAGAACCGAGCAAAAAGAATTGCACTATCTTGTAACCTTGAAATTTTTTGATATAGTGAAATACATCCCGTAGGATAACGGGGTCCCCGGCGTGGAGCTGGAAGAGTGAACAGATGCGCAAGGCGGAACCACTATAAATAGCTGTCTAATCTTCTTTTTCTCTCATCTTTTATTTTCAGCAATTTTTTATTGTGAGCCTAATTAATTGATATATTGTTCTCGTGTTTAAACTTAAAGGGGAAATTTTTAAAAGGCGAAAATATTTAAATAATCAATTCAACCTTCCCTTCTTGATTATTATTTGGGACCAACATTATATTTAACTAAATATATTCTTGATAGTAATTAATAGTATTAAATTGTTTTATTATAAAATTATATTTAATTAAATATATTATTGTGAACAACTATTTTTACTACAAATAACAATTATACTATTCATATTATAAATGTTTGATCTGTATTACAAAATGACACTAATTATATGATTTGATTAAGTAGCATGTTTTTACTTTTTATTTTTTACAAGTAATGTTATAAAAATGGGCATAGATTGATGAATATCTATCATAAATAAATATGCAGATGAAGAAAGTCATAATGTGATGCTTATGGACTAAACACAGATTGAAACATTCTAAATTATCACCTATGTTAGAAATTGAATTTAGATAGATTAAATAAGTTAAGTTAATTATAGGATATAATTAGATAAGTTGACACGACTAAATTAGAATAATATATTAGTTGAAATTTGAGATTTCAAAAAGTAATTTAATATTTTGCAAATTCATAAACCCCTAAACTTTAGCCTGAACTCTAATTTTTCAATCCCCATAAATTTTAAATTTATTTACCTGTCTAAAAATATAAATTCTTAAGCTCGAATCCAAATTAACATCATATTTTCATAAGTTAAAATCCTAAATTAGATTTTTAGTTCAAACTATTAAATTTTATTAAATTGATTCTCAAATTATTTTCATATCTAAATATAATTATAAAAAGATTTAAATATAATACCCCTATCCTAAAAATATCTTTATTCCTTAACCATTTCTTTCTTCTATCCTCCGCTTTCCTTTTCTCTTTTTCTTTCCTTTCTTTCTTCGTTTTCTCTTCTTCTTCTTTTCCCCTTCTTCTTCTTCTTTTATTTTTCTCCAAAATTCAACTTTCAATCTTGATTTCAACAAGATCATAGAAAAAATCAAAATTAGAAAAGAAGATAGGAGATGGAAAACAAGTTTGAAGTAGCTCAAAAACTAAGAAGGAAGTAGATATGGTGTAAGACAAATGGCTTGTGGTCAATAAACATGTAAGTCAATTTGTTTTTCTTGTTGTCATTTAAACCCTTAAAATTTTGTTAAGTTTATGCTTAATCTTATAATTAAAAGTCAACCGAAAACCTTAAAAGTCAACAAAAACTAGAACAAACCCTCGAATTTAGATCCGGCAATTTCGTGTTCTTAAATCCTAAATAACGAAAATGAATTAATCATGGATAATAGTTCGCAATAGTATACGAAATTTTAAAATATTAGATTCGCTAATTTTTAATGTATTTCGGATCCGAACAGGATCAGCTCTCGAAAAGCGTATCATGAGCTCGTAAGTAAAATATTCCAATAACACCATTAGGTCCAAAATAATACAAGGATTCAAAAATATCAGTTTCGTAATTTTTCAGTAGCTAAAAATAACAAATATCACATTTATATGCGTGTTTTATTTACTACCGGTATATTATTAGTCTTGTTTACTATTCATTATCCTATCCTACTATTTTCTATCTCTACTTTATCTTACAACCTATTCTTGCTACCTATACCTATTTTCTACATTTTACATTTTCAATACAACTTCACATCTACCATGCTTCACATCTTAATTACTTTTTATTACAAAACAACAAATAAAATCAATTTCTCTCTCTCTCTCTCATGTGTGGCTGGCCCTTCCCCCTCTTTCTTCCATTCAATTATTTTTCTTTTTCAATTTATTTTATTACATCTAATTTCCTTCCACAAAACTCTATAAATACCCTATCTCCCTTCATTTCTTTCACACACTCATTTTACATAATAAAACTCTCCCAAAATTTCTATACAACTTCTCTCTCCACAAATTCTCTCTATAAAAACTCTTTTTCATGCAAATTTTCCCAAAATTCTTCACTACACATAAACCATCTATTATTCCTTACTACTCACATAATACCATATTCATATACCATCCTCATTCAACAAAAACACTTTTAAGTAAAAACCTTCTACGATTATTTATTTACCAATGTCATGTAACTTAGCATGACCATGGTGTTGTTTCTTGAAACTCACATGAGTTATAGAAGTAACAACATGTACATGATTTGTTCTTGTGTATGCCAATAATTCTGATTTATTATTTTGTTATTATGATATCATATTGTTATTATTGTTATTGTTATTATGCTCCTAATCTAACTATATATATATATATATATATTATTAAGTATATGTATATCTATATATTTAGAGCCTAATGTCACTAACATCCTTTAACTTGCTCTTATTATTATTGCTTTTCCTTTTCTTTTTCTTTTGGGACTAGTCTTTTTAGTCCGGGTTGCCCTAATGAAGCTAAGGCTCTCAATACTTGACTGGGTTACCTTGATGAAGCTAAGGTTTCCAATACTTGATCTTAATATTATGCTCTTATTGAATCTTATATATATCATATCTTTTTATAATATATTGTTTTATTTCTCATGACTGCATATTCATGTTCATGCATGAGCTTATTGATATTGTTTCAACAAAAATAAAAAAGGGAAATTTTCTTGAATAAAAGAAGATAAGAACTCTTTTCAAAATAAAATTTTGTCACTTAAGAAATGATTTTTTATAAAAACTTAGGAATCTATCTTAACAAATCTTTTCCAAAATCTAGACAAACCCATCATAATTAGTAACAATAGAATATAAGGATTTTAACAAATGATACATAAAGTAGATATACCACACATACTCTTTTCAAAATAATAAAATGAAAAATTTTTCTTTAAAAACTTAAGATTTCAAATTCTTGATTAGCAAAGGTTTCGTTAAACTTCCTTGTGAAAGTTTCACCAATACTCTAAAATATTAAGGATTAGACAAGTTCTATAAAATCATCAAGAAAGTACTTTTCTAAAATGGAATTTTCTTAGGAATAAAAAATAGTAAACAACTTAGGAACTCATTGCTATTTATTAGAATAAAATGAACCTTACGAAAAACTAAGAATATAAACTTTAATCAATCTTGATCACTATTAAGTAATGTTTAGGAGCTACCTTTTCAAACTAAGTTATAGGAATCTTAAAGAGACAAAAATTATTTTGGGACAAATTTAATTATTTCCAAAAGGTTAAAAATAAAATTAAAAGGAGGAGATACTCACTTAAAATGATTCAAAGAATTTTTCCAAGAAGCTAAAGTGGAAATTTCGAAGTTTTGGTTTTCAACTTCTAAAACGCATTTTTTACAAAAATTATTGTTGAGACAACTTTACTAAATTCATGCATATGATATGAGTCAATATATATATATATATATATATATATTCAAGGAATTTTCCAACTATTCTAATATCTACATTTTGGTACAAGTATTTTTGGATAAAGAAAAGTTTGTAAACCTATATTTTGAAAACTAAAATTTCCGTGGTGAATCTGTACCTTATGGTTTCGAAACACAAAGACCTTATATGACAAAAATAACCTTAGAAATGGATAAATCTTTTTGAATAGATAGAAAATGATATATAATATGCGAAATTCAGAGTTAAAATGAGCAAATTATGGCCATTTTAAGTTGGAATTACCACCTATACAAATTTTAACGCAACTAGAGAATAGAATTAGAAATTTTGACTAGAAATTCCATGGAATACTCGTTTTGGGTATTTCCTTTGTTTAGGAAATGAGGAGGAAGATGTGTACTGCCCCGAGGATTATTACGTCTAAGGGAATATCGTCAAACCACGGCCGAGTGAGTTTACTTCCCTTATTTTCATACTTATGACTGTACTTGTAACATAGTAGCACTAAACTCAAGAAAAGATAAAATGGAAGATGCATGTGATTATAATGTTGATGAAAGAACTTTAAGTATATCGAGCTATGAATTGCTTACAATGAGTTGTATGTTCTACTAGCATGTTGAAGTGTTCGAATATAGATGATCACTTGCGAGAAATTGAAACTAAAATGGCCAAACTCTAAATAAAAGTGATACATGCATTTCATTTGTTGAGTCGCATTTTCATTTGATATTATACAACTGGTGGGACAAAGTATATGATAGTAGTGGTTGGCAAAATCGATAGTATCTGTATGTGGAATAGGAGCCGGAAAAATCTATAAATTGGTGGCGAGTAGAGCCGGTAAGAACTACATGTTTTTTATGGCGACTAGTAGCTGGTAAAATCTATAAAAATGGTTTTCAAAGAAATGTTGGTTGTAATTGGGGAATATCTAATCCCGAATGAAGGGAGTAAATTCATTTAACATCTGATTCCTAGAAAATCATATATCTTATATGCGCATGTGTTTGTTGCATTTAACTTGCTTGTTTAATAACTTGGTGTTTTTTTGTTTTAAGTATGATCATCGGATTTATTCTCACTAAGATCTAAAGCTTAACATCCCTATAGATATTTGTATACACATGACCTTTGTTTTTATACCCGATGTCTCATCATATCTGCGTAAGTTTTCTTTTGGGAGCTTTTAAAGGAAATCTACTTGAAGGTTTTATTAGAATTCCTTTAAAATCTTTTTGATGAAGTATTAAGTAATTTGTAAAGACTAGTAACCTTTATGAGATCCTTGGAGATTTAGCAAAGGAAATACCCCTATGATTTATGTAATAGACTATTAATTACTTTTATGAGAAAACTTTATTTCTAGATTCTTGTATATTTATTATTACTTGCTTAAACCACACTTCCCGATGGCATCTCCTATTATCGTGCCGTATGCCTTACATGTAATATCAAGACTTTTCGTGTGACTAACGTAGTCATTCTTAAGTCTTGATGTTACATGTGGCGGATTGACACATTTAGGGTATCATTCGGGACGTGACAATCATTACATAAAAATGATGAGTAGATACTAGTTATATGTAGAATTTGTGATGAAATTTAGTAAATTAGTGAAAGATGAACTTCGATGCTAGAACATGGGTTATGTAAACAAGTGTAGAATTAAGGAGTATAATGAGATGATTTGATGAAATGTGAAGTAATAATATGTATATGGATGTTGTAAGTTATGATTATAAGTTGTTATGTGTTGAGTTTGTAATGTAAAACAAACAGATAAATTGGTTAAAGTTTACATGCCTTGTTTTCATGAAAGAGCACGATGTGAACACGAGATGCCATAATTAGTTGTGCTCCTTGATATTGCTTGAAAACACATGAATTTAACCTACTCGAGAAGAAGCAGGGTAGAGCATGACTTGCCTTATCCAACTATGCTCCTCTTTGACCTCAAAAAAAAAAAAAAAAAAAAAAACTCAAAGAATACATGTTTTCTACAACAGCATGGCCAAGAACATGAGGTAATGTATCTTCCCATGCTCCTTTCTGGTTTCAAAACTCATCAAATCCAAACGAGCATGGGGAATATATGTGTCCGTGCACCTCATCGTGTACTTTTCCAATCCCTTCATAACTTCGTCTTTTCTCATCCAAATTGCACAAAACTTGACCCGATTCATCCCTTAACCTTAAGTAACCTTCCAAGACCTTCAAAACACAAATGTAGCAAGTACTAAGACCCCAATTATGATGCATATCACCCAAACACATTAAATCCAAAATGCCTCATCCAAACTAAAATAATTCAAACTTCATAAAAAGGAATAGATGAATGATAGTTAATATGATATGTTAGTTAATTTATAAAATTAGAAATGAGTTAAGTGAACTTATTTAATAACTAATTAGATTAAACATAGAAGTTAAGTATAAAATAAACTTAGTTAATCAATCTAAGTTTAACTTGACAAAATAGAATTTAATGAGTTAAAATGAATTACATTGATTAAGTTTAATCAACTTGAGTTAGAAATGAATAAAATGATTAATTATAATCAACTTGCTAAGATTAAGTTAATACAAGTTTAATAAATTGCAATTGATTTAGATGTATTATGTTAGGCTAAACTATGATTAATATAAAAAAGTATGTTGTTTCAAATGCTTTTCTTTTCTTTGGGGGAAATTGAGTATTTTAAAAAATGAATAATATGATGAAGTTTTTATAAAATAAATGTTTATAAAAAAAAAAGAAATAATTGACAGATAATGGAGAAGTGTCTATATTTGGCGGGGCGATCTTGACAGCCATGGTGGGGTTCCTACTTACTGTCTGGTTAAATAAGTTTTAATATAAGTTTAATGTAAGTTAATAATTAATTTAATTTCTTAAATAGATGTTTGCCTCTGACCCTATCTTTTGATCTATCCTCTTGTTTTATTTGGAAAGCAGACGATATATAAGGTACGTAATGACATACTTATTGGTTGTTTAGGATAGATATAATGAACTAAAACTTAAAGACGGCTCAATTAATGAGTGTTGCTTATGCTTGTGTTGTTTAATCCAATCGGAGGAGCGATAATCTTGTCCGGGGTAAAGCGATAGTTAGGCACTTAGGCTACCTTCTACCATGATGTAATGGTACGCCATGATGCAATGGCAATTCATAAGCGGCTTAGCAAGTAGCTGATGAGACAAATAGTATCGATGTAATATTTGCTTAAGCTTGGAAGAAAGTAATATGGTTTGGTTTACGTTTATGATATAGGTTGAACTAAACAATATTATGGACTGAGATAAGTAAAGTTGTGTAACGACTGTGAACCCTAGATGAGGCTATTTTTTTTCGATTGGATATAGGATATACAAATATCCGGACTGCTTATATCAATCCCTTGAGCAGCTATTGTTACTCATAACCCTTAGATTCCCAGAGATTTTTTCGAAGCCCGGGTGCTCCAAAGTGTTGCCTGTTTTATTTCAATTTAAAGATAATAAATCGTTGTTCTAACTGCATTAGTTTAAGCATGTGTGACATCTCATGTGTGTCTATATTACTACGTACTAGGCTTTGGCTCACTATTGTCTTATTTTCAAGCATTGCTTTGATGATGATGATGATGAGTGAATTGGGTAACAAGATGACCATGAGGGATTTAGATGATGAGCGAAGCGGATTAAAATCGTGGTTGTATTTTATCCATTTTGCTCAAGAACTAGATTTATATCTTTTGAAGTTTATATTTTTTTGTAATGGGCTGTTTGTGGAGCCCATGTTTTGTAATTCAATATTTAAAGCTTTGTTTTACCATCAAAAAGGTATATGAGATACTTGTATATGGTTTTGTTTTATGAAGTCTTCTACTCATGTGAGTAAAATATAAAAATGTTTTTATAAAGTTTCTTTTACTACTGCTAAATCCAGTTGTTTATAGAATTTAATTAAATGATTTTATTAATTAAAATCGGCAAGCAAATGTTTGACATAAACATATCTTTAAAGGAATACTATGCGTGTAATACTTAAGGTATTATACATGGCGACTGGACATGCCTTGAGTTAAATTTGGGGCATGACACATACTATCAGGGAAACCATGGCAATCAAACAATAGGGTGATATATAATGGGCTCAAGAGCATCGACACTTTTATAATGGCTGGACACAAATGATGGTAACTCTTCCCATGAGTTAGGTGGCGCTTAAAAAATATTAGATTGTTAACAGTTTGCAAAACACAAGGTAAGAAAAGTTCATCTACTTAGAAGATCTTTCAAAAGCTTTTACATATAAGGGCAAATTTTCATCCACCTAAGGAAAGTTATCAGAATTAAAGTCCTAAACATCAATTTAGGTGCAATGGAATGAATAAGACTCTACTTAAGTTCAGTCGAGAGTATAAACCAAAGGATAAAGTATCCTAAATTTCCAAGATTAAATATACCATCACAATGATATACCTTAATTGTATGACTAACAAAAGTAGCTCTTCTATTTACTAATGACTTTAGTCTCCATTGGACTAATACTTTAAGTCTCATCCAACTTATAGTGCATTATAGAGTCCCATCTAACTAACACGGTATGGCCATTCAACCGGCTTAAAAGAGACTTAAGAACCACAAAAGATTTTTATTAACACAGCGAAATAACATAAATTAAAAAAAGAATTGCAAAAGATGCAATCTCACAGAGAAAAACTTCTTTAAAATTAGGGCTTCAAATGTAAAAATATAAGTTACCTTTACAAAGCCCTAAAAGACTATTTATACTCTCAAAAAAAAAAAAAAAGAAAGAAAGAAATCAACATAGCAATTAAAAATAACTCTGGCAAACAATGCTGTCAGCCTTGGCTTGAAGGCCGGTGGCCTTAAATTTTATGTCGACGATGTATGTGGTGCTATGATGGTAGCTTTGTGAAGAACGCTAGCAACTTTGAGTCGGCCTTGGGACTGCCATCTACATCAGTCTCCTCCACTTGGGAAAAACTTATTCTCAAGTTTGGAGGATGGTCCAAATAAAGAGGAATAGCAGAGTCATGAAACATGGATAAATCCGCCACATTAAATGTGTTTGAGATACCCATATTATCCAGAAGATCCACCACGTATGCATTATCATTGATGCATTTAAGCACTGGATAAGACCATATTTCTTCGACTGAAGTTTGTTGTAGGCACCAATCGAAAGTCTCTTCTCGCATAGGAATACCATGACTTGATCACCAACATGAAACACCTTGTGCCTCGTATGCTTATCGACAGTTTATTTGTAATGTCTATTTACTTCTTCCAACCATTGTTTCAACTCTTTTTGCACATCGACTAACCATTCCACCATATGTTTGTCGGAACATTAACACCATCCTCCATAGGCAACTTAATCAAGTCAAGTGTATGTCGTGGTACCTTATGTAAATAATTGAAAAAAGGAGACCACCTAGTTACACTATGGACAATGTTGTTGTATGTAAATTTAACCTGTGGAAGGACGACGTCCCATTGCTTGGGTCTGTCACCACAAAGACTGCAAATCAGATTTCCGAAAATGCAGTTGACTGCCTTTTTTTGGCTATCAGTTTATGGATGAGCTGTGCTACTGAACTGCAAGAAAGAGTCAAATAGCTTCCACAATGCCCACCAAAAATAACTCAAAAACTTACTATCATGATCTGAAGTGATTGTTTTAGGAAATGCATGCAAACAAATAACCTCGTTAAAAAATAACTTGGCCACACCAACTGCATCTGCAGTTTTCCTGCAAGGAATGAAATGCACCATTTTGGAAAATTTGTCAACAATCATAAAAGAAAAATCAGCTCCTATGTGTATGCAACAATCCCAACACAAAATCCATAAATAGATCCTCCTAAATATTTTATGGGACTAGCAACAACATGTATAATCCAGTATTGTTGGACTGACCCTTTGATCTCTGGCAGGTAAAACATTTCTTAACAAATCTATACACATCTTGCCTTAACTAAGGCTAATAAAGTCTTTCCTTCACTACTAATGTCTTATCATGCCCTAAATGACCAACCAATCCGCCTCTATATAGGTCACTAATCATCTGCCCTCTCGACGAAGTTCTTAGTAGGCACAACTACTTATCATGCATCAAATAACTATCAGATAAATAAAACCAGAAATAGGTTGATTATTTCATACGACACCATATTTCCACAAAATGCTCATCATGCTTATACTCCCCTTTAAGCTGTTCAGAGCCCAAAATTTCTTAGCTCAAAGTTAGCAGCAAAGAAGCTTGCCTACATAAAGCATCTACTGCCTTATTTTGTACTCCTGGTTTATGCTACAACTTGAAGGGAAATTTCCGCAAAAATTGGAACCATCTTGCATGCATATCACAGTATCACAGTATCACACTAATCCTTTTCTAGCTATTCAAATATTTCAAAGCTTCGTGGTTCAAATAGAGCACAAATTCATTCCTAATTAGGTAGTGCTCCTAGGTTTTTAGAGCATGCACCACTGAATAAAATTCCTTATCATAAGTGCTCAATTTTTGCCTTTCTTCACTGAGCTTTTCACTGAAAAATGCGATTGGCCTCTTTTCCTGCGAAAGAACAACCCCTATACCCACTTTGCTTGCATCACAATCTACTTCAAATAACTTGTCAAAATCTAGAAGGGCAAGGATCGATGCCAAGCATAATTTCTCCTTCAAAACTACAAAACTTTTGGTTACTTCATCTATCTAGCGGAATTTTCCTCTCTTCAAACACTCTGTCATTAGTGCATCGGTGGTGCTAAAATTCCTAATAAACTTGTGATAGAAAGTCGCCAACCCATGAAAACTTTGCAACTCATAAACATTTTTAGGAGTAGGCCAGTCTTTAATTGCCTGAATCTTTGCTTCATCAAATTGCATACATCAGCTGAAAATGAACATACCCCAAGAAAAGTAGCTTGTTTGTCAGAAAACTGCACTTATTAAGGTTAATGTACAGCTTATTTTCCTTCAGGGCTATGATCACACTTCTCAAATGCAACAAATGCTCCTCCTCATAAGGGCTATAAATCAAAATATCGTCAAAAATATATTATAAACCCTGAGAATTTTCGTACCAGTATAAATAGATAGAAATACAAATATAATGTAGGATTTAACAAAAGCCCTATAATAGAACCACGAGTAATAATGAACCTATTAACTCCAAGCCCTAAAATAAAGTCCTATAGATAGTAATAGCTACCAAAGACAAGATTTCGTAGTAGATATCGAAAACTCGAGATATAGAAATAAATTAGATAAGATCTCAAAAACATTAAAGAGTAAATAATCAATAAAGCTTATAGTTAGAAAATGATAATTTAAAGATAAATCGTTAGGTTCATAAATACACAATAAGAACAAAAATAGATCCATAACCAACAATCCAGACCTCAAATAAATATTTGGATCACACAATTGTTCTAGTTAGTGAATTATAAAGCTCGTAGAGACTGAAACAAAAATTGGCCTATTGGGCTTAAAAAACCCTAATCGCGTGAGATAAAACTTTAAAAATAACTAATCATGTAAACTTTAAACTTAAGTTTGAACTTGAAGATACTTTAGAAAACTTGTAAGCATAAAATAAATTTTTGAATATTGAACTCCAAAATAACTTATATAAATATACCCGTTTAGCTTAATAAACTACCTTAAAACTAAGATAATTAATTAAATAAAATTTAATATTGTATACACATATTTGATGCAAATTACGCAAAGTATACGGCTGAGATCCTCTTGATTTTTGCATAGTCGAATTTTAAAAACAAATGGATCAATTTAGACAATAAAAGTCAAGAAAAATATTGTAAAAACCAATCAAACTCATCTAAATCAACAACTCATTAAAATGCAATAAGACTCATGCTTGCAAGTGGAGATTTCAATGGAGGAAAACATCCTTTTCTACCCAAAAACATGTAGAAGTGCAGCCCCCCTCCCCTCCTTTGCACACACACACATATATATATACACATTTATTGGACTACAAACAATGCCCTTAATGCACATCAAACAAGCTCATAAACAACAATACAAACACACCACATCAGTTCAAAACAACAGCAACAAAAACACACAAACGCAACCATTAAAACAACTTTATCAAGATAACAAACAAGCCTGGGAAAAAAATCAAGCAAGGTAAGTAAATTCGTTTTTAGTTAACATACACATAAAACGTTAGCTTAAGTAATATTTTGCTAACCCTATGATCAGATCAGACCAAGGAAAGGGGCATTGTAAACCCCCAAGTTTTTTTTTTTCCAAGCTTAGAGTTTGAGAAATAAACTTGAATTTTTGGATGTTAATTAGATGATAATTGATGATGAAGTATCAATTTTTTTATAATGAAGGTGTTAAATTCCAACAATTTTTTTATAAAAAATATGACAAATGCCGCATTTTGTACCTTAACCGTGTCAATTTATGCAATTAACTACCCGAAGTTTAAAAAATGTTGAAATACTACCTAAACTTTACCTATTGTTGAAATACCCTAAACCTCCATGTTTTGTTAATTAGATACTATTAGATAATTAGTATGAAAATATAGGTAATTTTAAACACTAATTTAAATTTAGATTAAAGATTGATTTTAAATGATTTAATTAGTGGAATTATGCAAACTATAAGATATAATTAGATAACTTAACATAATTGAACTAGTAAATGAATTTAATTGAAAATAGAGATTCTAACACTGTAAATATTCAATTTAAGCTACTAACCAGTTCAATTACATATTTAAACAAATTTAAATTTATTTAATACTTTCAAACTATCAACTTGAACTCGACTTTCAAACTATCAACTTGATCTCGATTCGTCAAGTTCAATCGTCTAAACCCCTAAATATCCAATATATACATTTTAGCTTAAATCCAAACTCCTTGAATCCTAGAAATTTAAAACTAAATATTTGCTTTTAAATACCAATTCCTAAGCCCCTAAAATCCTAAATCCAAGCGAGATATTAATTTTTCTTTTAATTAAATTTTTTAGATTCAATTTCTAATGTAAGTAGCAAACTTTCTTTTGTCACTTATTAATTTCAATTCTTATGCCCAAAAGTTCATAACCCAAAAAGTCCAATTCATCATCTAAAATCCTAAGCCCATTAACCTATGTCCAAACCCATATTCAAGAAAGCCCATAATTGAAGGACAAAGCCCATGAAGACCATGCATTTAACATACACCATCATACATTCTATAAAACCTTAGGATCTAGAAAATTCTAATACATATGAAAAGACAAAAATGCCCCTAAAACTTAGAGAATTTTATACAATATGAACACAAGAAAATATTTTCTAAATCTAGAGATTTGTACTAAGGGAAAATAACTAAAGTACCCCTAAACTATTCAAGTACAATGACCCAAATACCCTTAACCCCAATGGAAATTACAAGACATAAAAATACTATAAATAAAAGCCTTAGAAAACCTTAATTGTCTCTCTCATAGCAGCCTCCAAATTCCTCAAATTCTTAAAAAAAACTCTCTCAAACACACCAAAAATCCTACAAAAGTTCTACAATAATTTCTCTTCAAGACAAGCCTCCAATAGGTAAGTAAATGTAATTAATATGCTTGATTATGTCAATGACATATAAATTCATGTAAATTACTAAATGCTAACTTAAATTTAAGTATTTATTAATATATGTATACGTATGCATGCATGTTTTGATATATGTTGGAAATAGGACGAATTTGTGTTGATGATGATGAATTGATGCTAAATAGAGGTAGAATTCATTATAATGTCAGTAAATTAGCAATGTATACACGTACATGTTAAGAACCTAAGTATGTACATATTTTTGTAGATTAAGTGTTTGACAAAATACAATAAAAGAAACATGATGTAGAAATACGTATAGGACTATTAAATAGACATGAATATAACTTTATATGATGATATTGGACTGTTTTTGCTTAAAATGCAACCAACTAAACTAAACAAGTGAACTAAACTTTGGAAAATAAACAAAGAAAAATAATGTTTTTGCACATAGCATCCATTACGAGCGTGATAATGCTTATGATCTCCTCTGTATCTTTGCAACTTTTGAAAGATATTCATCATGGGTGTGATCATGGCAGTTATGGCCATACCATGGTCGTGACTGAGAGCATGATCTCCTTAGAGCTTAAATTTCTTCACGACAATTTGAACACAACCTTGATTATGAGTGTGAAGCCAATCACGGGCATGACCAAGACTATGATATTTGTGGAAAATTAAAGAAAAATAAAATGAATAATAAATAAACCAACAAGATAAATAATAAAAATATGTATTGGTACTTGTGTAAATAAGAATGAGTTAGGTTTATACTTATACTAATTGTACTTTGAATTGTAAAAATATTAACAGACTTAATAACTAATTAAATTTAATATGGATTTTAAATATAAAATGAACTTGATTAATTAAACTCTATCCAATTTCGCTAAATTAAGTTAATATAGAATTATTAATTAATATTGGCTTAAATATAATCGTAATATGATAGACCATGAATATAAAAGGAGTATGTTGTTTCAAATGAATATTTCTAGAAAAATGAGTATTTTATATGAGTCAATAATTGATTAATTGCTTATATGAATCAGTCTCTTGAGTAGATATCTGTTAGAAGTTTTCCTTCTCTAACTTATGGTCTATCGTCTATTTATTCAAAGTACAGATTTTGTACCAGGTACACAATGGTTGCATGTTATGATAGACATTCTAAATAAATTAAAAATTAAAGATGGCCTTAATAATTGCTTGTTGCTTGTGCGTTGCTGTTTTTAAGACCTTGTCCCAAGGGCAACAACCTTGCTAGTGGTGCTAATATGGTAGTTAGGCGCTTAGGCCATATGGGTGGCTCAAAAGGAGAAACAATAGCAGGAAAATGTCTACTGGATCGGAGAGAAGTATTATAGTATGATTCACGTTTATGGGACCGGTTGAGCTACATTATACTATAAACTGTGATGGGTATAGATGTATAAAGGTTGTGATCCCTATACGAGGCTATTACTTTTAAAGATGAGAGATACAGGTATTCGGGCTACAATATCAACTCTTTAAGCAGTTGCTGCTGCTTAGGACCCTCATGTTCTGTAAAGACCATCATGTTCCATATATAAACTGGGCATGTACAGTCTCTAGCCCCATGTAACCCTAATGTATTACATGTAAAGCTGGTTTTTAAAGAAGGAGTTCGTATAAGATTGTTTGTTTAAAATGCCATATTAACCATTTCAAAATATACTCATTAGGAATAGCATTATGTATTGTCTTTTAAGGACATACATTATTCATAGAGTTCTTAGTAGAAACACCACACACACACACACACACATTACAAACCAATGCTAGAGATTAAGCCTTAACAAATGCATAAAAACTTTGAAAAGATTTGTAAACAAATATACACTATCCATAAAATACTTTTACCAATCTATTACAAAATGGTCATCAATAAGATCAGAGTCTTAATCCTCCCACTCGTCTACAAAATCCTCAAAATCTATCTCATAACCCAGTTGAGAATAGAACTCATCCTCATCAACACCTAAAATAGAAAATCACGAGCTAAAGGCCTAGTATTCAAGTACCACAAATAAATACAAGGTGATAAACACTCTTAGATATATGCAATGCAACAAACAATAATTTAATTATCTTTAATTGAATAAACAAATCAGCATTGGAGTGTTCAGACTCTGATTGCAATCTTGAGGAATATGAGAATCCTGAGCAACAGTAATTGCTCGGAATATTGATATAAGCAACTCGAATACTTATATTTCCTACATAACTTTACATAGATAATAATCTCATATATGAATTACAACCCTTACTCAACTTTACTTAATTTAATCTAGAACATCACCTAATTCAATCATCCCTATAATCGTGAACTAAATCACATTATTTCATCTTAAGATAAGCAAATGTTACAACGATACCGTTCCTCTATCAATTACCCGCCAAGTCACTTACAAGTTATCATTGCATTATGACAGGGGTGACCTAAACGCCTAAACTACCATGCTTGACTCTAAGCAGAGTTGTCGCTTCCCGAACTAGATTAAATGACACAAGCACAACCAATTCAATCATTATTAAGCTAATCCTTCATTATAGTCAATTTAAGTATGTCTATCCTTTCATCCAATAGACAAGTTACTGTGTATCTGTACTATCATTCAACAAATAAGTTACTGTGTACCTAAATAAATAGATTTATCTAGCAAAAGACCTGCGTTCAAACACAACCGAGTATGAGAATCTATCAAAGACAATCATTTCACATGAAACTATGTTAATCCATAAAAGAACATTAAGTCATCCCATCCTCACTAAATTTAAATAAAATTCAATCATCTCATAACTTCACATTCATACATATACCTATACATATCACATTCCATTATTCATTAACTTATATTATTATTCAATTATTATTATTATTTTTATACAAACAATACCAGAGGATATGTCATGCCTGTGACAAGGGCCATGATTGATATCACAAGCATCATCACAGCCGTGGTTGTAGGCCGTGTTGTAAAACTCTACTTGGTCATGCCTGTGATAGAAGATAATGCCCTCTATCATGGTCGTGATGTATGTCGTATTGGAGGTTACACCCATAATAGCCTTGTAAAAGAAATTTGTCTAAAAAGTTCTTGAGAAGATTACGCCCCATGTAATAGCCGTCGTATTGGCAATTTGAAGCTTTAAAAATCACATAGAGGAGATAACGACCTTTATAACGGCAGTGATGTGGGCCATTTCATGTTTTAAAAAATGCTCCGAGGAGATGACGAGCTAAATTACGGTCGTGAACATCACGAATAATAAAATCCATGGAAATAATGGCTTTGATCACTCTCGTTTTGAACAGAGCATTGTTCCTATGATACTTGATTCAAAATTTTCAAAGTTTTACATCACTTAAGTTATTACTAAGATCTTATTTTAGTACAAACATGTTGAGACCAACTTATAACATAGTATCAAACATCATTAACCTTATTCGCATAGATATTCCTATTATACACGTAATAATATCTCAACTTAAGAATACAAGTTTATTATACTTATCATTTAAGACTCTACTAGCAATCTAATTACTAAAGATCTACTTCTATCACTATCAACATTAGTACACACACCATATCACCATAAACTTCATAGTTCATTTAATCAAATACCTATAGTACGTATGTCCTCTTACATGCTTAGTTTAACATACATATTAGAATGTCATTACTTCTCTAAATCATCGAGTTTCTTCTCCTATTTAGCATCAACATCAACTAAAACTCATATTTAAACAAAACATGAAATAGATCAACTTTACTTACTTGTATGACTACTGATAAAAACCAATCTTCACTTTTCTACTTCTTTGGCTTAATTTACTATTTTCATTTGTTCTTTATCTTATTTCTTCACTTAGGATCTTGTGTGGTGAGATTTAGAAGAGATTTTGAGAAGTGAAAATTGAGCTTGTTTGATTTTGAGAAGATAGTAGGGGGAAAGAGAGAGAGTTGATCTTTTGGAGTCTGTTTTGGATTTGATATTTTTAACTTTTTGGTTTGATAATTATCTCAATTTTCCTACCTTTGACTTTAGAGGCATTGGAAGAGTTTAGAAGTTTGCTAAAATCACGAGCTTAGCTTGTGTGTGGGGGCTTAGGCTTGGCCATTTATTTAAGAAAGATGGGTCTGGGTTTTTTTTTTTTTTAAACAAAATTTGCAGCACAAAAAGTGTCTCATAACTTAAGAAATGACACATCATATATAAAAACAATTCAATTCAATACATTTAACACTATAATTTAATAATTACACCAACACACATAAAATTAAATTATAACACATTCTTCTATTACTAATTTATCATATTAATAATCAAAACTTTCTACAACTTAAATTATCACAATTAATTTATAAAAATTAGCACACAGAACATATTTGTTAATCTATTTAATATATTTAGTATAGGTTATTTCAGGTTTCCAGCATGTAGTTAGAGTGTGAGTACTCCACTGTTATTTTGCTACACTTTAATTTAAAGGTATAAACTGTGGATTATTGCATTGCATTTAGAAAATATGCGTGTGCTTGTGTTGTTGTTATATTGGGTTTCACCTCATTCCTTTCTTTTTCAAGTGCTAATAACCTTGATGATTATACTTATAATCACATGTGGTATAGTACGGTACGGAATGGATCTTGAGGAGATACTTAACGAGTAGAGCGACTAGGATCACTGGATTACTATTATTGTTATATATATAAAATTTTATTATCAAACTTATATTTTAATGAGGGCTTATCTATGAGCCTAAGTTTGTATTTTGAGATATCTAAAACTTTTTATTTGAAAAACCTGATGGTATGGAACTTATTTATATAAATTGACCTACTCTCTGAAATAGCCTATTTGAAAAATGTTGTGAGAAATTTATTTTTCGATGCAAAATCTAGTTGTTTCCATAATCTAATTTAACGATTTCATAATCTAAAATTTGTTAAGCGGCGATCATGATACACCATAGATTAGGTTAGACTTAACGTATAATGTGTATGTATTATGCGTGGCCGCTAGGCACGCCTTGAATCAAATCGGGATGACAATTGTTGTAATTGACAACATGAAATTTGCCAAAATTTATATCTAGCTACATTAACTTTATTTGTTTTTGCAACTAACTACCTTATTTTAGGTATTATAAATGACCTCGAAAACTTCGTAGGTAAATAAATAGACATTTTT
The DNA here is from genome assembly GCA_024138025.1 of Combretum micranthum. Classification (NCBI taxonomy): domain Eukaryota; kingdom Viridiplantae; phylum Streptophyta; class Magnoliopsida; order Myrtales; family Combretaceae; genus Combretum; species Combretum micranthum. The sequence continues at coordinate 1,051,771 of JAMXBD010000183.1, forward strand.
AAACTTTAGGTACTTAATTACACAAACTGATAAAGTTTAGGTATAAAATGTGACATTTACCCTATTTCATCATCTAAATCATATGTTTAAGCCACTAGTGACACAGGTGAATTGAGACAAATACTTTCAAGAGACTGTGGAAATGAAAAAAGAAGAAGAAGAAAAGAATCATATATGTAAGTAAGAACTTTTTCTATTTTTAATTGAATAATAACTTATACTTTTAGTATAACTGTATTATAATATTAACTTTTTCAAAAGGAAAAAGATAATTTTAGTGGGTTAATGGATTAGCTCGCTTAACTCACCAACCCATGTATAAGTAGGGTGGATGTGAAATTTTGGCATGCATTATAATGCGATAATTTGTGGGTCAAAGCAGGGTGGGGCAGGTTGGTCCACATAACCTACTCGTACACTTTTTGATAAAACATTAATTTAAGATAAGCCCCTCTCTCTTTTTCTTTCTTTCTTTTTTTTTTCTCTCTCTTTTTTTGGTGGATGTATGCTTTTAGGGTTGCAATGTATTTTTACACTTTAGATTTAATGATTTTACAATTTTTTGATATTAGTTCTTAACCATAACACTTATGAATTAGCTCTTTAGGTTAAAGAAACCATGAACCATAATATGAATGGAAGATACTATAAAAAAAGACTAGAATAAGTACATTAATTGGTTTCATACACAAGGTCATAGGCGACGATCTGCCAGTAGAGAGACAATGCTAGAGCATGATAAACATGCACATGCAAAACATGGTTAACGCACCACCGGAGGGTCATCCAGTGTGATCACTTTGATATTTAAATCAATTAGTGGGCTTCGAGAGGATGAAACACTAATAGGAAAGATAACATAAGATTAGATAAGATAAGATACTCATGCGTTGGGAGTGAGAGTGTAATAATAGTTTTTTGTCATACTTCAATTATGTGCTAATAGGATCTTGCTCCTTATGGACTTAAGTTTATAAGGAGGTAGGTGAACTTAAACTTGATTTGGTCCCTGTATAGAATGGAGGTGATCGAGCTTGGAGTTGTTCCTCAGGGATAAGAGTAAGATTATGAGGTGTAATCCTTAATATGTAAAGCTAAAGCAATAGCAAGTGAAGAGCTAAGGTCTTTGCCAGATTGTGGCCTTTGTTAGGCTTCAGCATGAGGCAAAGCTCTTATGCGTCAAGATCTTATGGGCCAGGAGCCCCTATGGAGCTTTTTAGCCCAAGCATTCATGAGGCTCTTTCGTGGGTTCATTAACCCCTAAGGAAGACGTTGGGCTTGCTAGGCTTTGGCTAGATATATGTCAACACATGGATTACAAGGATAATTATTACGTTAATTAGTATTAATAATCACACTCACCAACATAGCTTGTTAAATTAATCGTAGCAAGTCCCTATCTGTGTGATAGTAAATTGGGAATATCATGATAAACCATATAGAATCATCTAATTTTAAATGTGCAAGCTTGTTAATTCTTGGCTTGGGTTTATTGTAAGCCTAACCATAGTAAATATTTAACGGAAACGTTCTTAACTTCGCTTTTATGTTTGCTTTAAATTAACATTTTACTAGAAAAAAAGATGAATTCAAGTATGTTATAGTCATTAGTATAGATTTCATGGGAATACGTTATTTAAGTGTTTAAATAGAATATGCATTTTATTGCTTGTAATGATTTGATGCACATACCCTAAATCACCTGTTACTCATGTAGTATACTTGTTTATAGACCTATTGTCTAAGTTTTGGGAGGGGAGTGGAAGTCACTGAACTTACCTATAAACCATCCTTAAAGGCTTCCCCCCACCCACAATAGTCCTAAAATTTGAAACTTTTGATTATACTTTTACCATGGTAATTGAGCCCTCATTTTCACCTTTGTTTTTACTCAGTTATTGGTCATATGGGGGCCATATACAACTAATAGCCACATGAGTTACCCTAAGCTTGTATCTTCCTCTACATGAATTTAAACAATTGGTAAATTCTATAATTAATTGGTTTCCTAACTCCTTCAACCAATCCCCAGTTAAATGAGCACTTTCTATTTCCTCGTGTAAAGGTACAAAGATTTTGGTTGTGCTTAATGGACTCCTCAAAAATATAAAGCAATCATACTTCCTATAGTATCTACCACCGTATTATAGGATTAAATTAGATACATACATCCAAGTAGTACATTTATAGGTAATATCAAACTAGACGACTTAGTTGAAGACCATAATGCTAATCGGCTATTTATAGTGGAGCCTTAGGCTTTGTACTTAGGATTATAGGTACTCACAACACTACATCATGGACAAAAGTTTTGTATTGTAGAGCTGAGCTTGACTTGCTAACAATAGACAAAAACTATAAAAGAGAAGAAAAAAAAGGAAAAATCCTTCCTCCCTTTTAGGGGCTGCGTTTATTTATGTGGTTTGACACTTGAGTATTATCAAACCGGAAAACTCAACCAAATTGGGCCTAAAAGAAAATCTAAGCTACCTAGGCATAGCAAAGAGCTAACTGAGCTTCTGTTCCAACTATTCAGCTCATCGCCAGATGCAAAGCCGAGAATAGTCCGGCCCAACACCTTCCTCAATCCACGGTCTCACGAAGCCCAAATCATCTAATGGGAAAGAGAAAGTGGACAATTTTTTTTATTTTTTATCCCAAGAAGAGGTAAAAAGAAGGGAAAAATAAAAATAATAATGTTAACTCGACATCTCACAAATTTAGCTCCTGATGGCGGGAAAATGTCCTTAAAGTCCTCAAAACTCCCATATAAAACCCTAGAGTTAACAAGGCATCTTGTATCTTAACATCTCAGGCAGGTCGATTCTCTCTCTTAAACCTTCTAGTAACTGTCTTCAAAACTCGACTGATTCCGTTCCTCATAAAAACCCTCTATTTTACTGCTCATTAGGATTTCGGATTTTGCGTGTTTAGGGCATTTTGTAGGGTTTCGTACACGTCTCCTCTATCTTGTAAAGTTAGCGTCTTTGATGAAAATTCTTACGTATTTTTGGTTTCATTTTGTTGGGCTTCAGGTATTTGCTGCAAAAAAATTCGTTCTGATCTGAAATGGCAAGCGGATTTGAGGAAGAAGCTGAAGCTGAAGCTGAACAGACGATCTCAATTGGGGAGTATCTCAAGGATGTAGAGGAACAGGAACTGGTGAGTATGTCCTTTGTCAACGCGTAGTGCAAATAGAGTTGTTGTTTTTGTGTGCTCGACTTGGAATTGTTTTGTTAGGGCTTGTGAGTTTTTGTTAATTTTGCTTGATGTGCGTTTTGTTGTCTGAATTTTGCATAGAAATGGTGGGAATGGAGGAAAAAAAACGCAGGGGTTTTAATTCCATCAGTGGGTCCGTTTGGTTGGAAACTTATGTTGACGGGTGGATAGACTTGTTCTGGAATTGACAGGATGATGGATGGTTTGAAGTTGAAACTCAAGAAAGGAGTGACTTTGACATGTTATTGAGTGGGCTGCTAGCACAGTTTTCATCGTAGACTTAGTAGCTATATAATTCTTTTTCATTTTTCTATTTTCATGTAGCGTTAGTAAACATATGTGCGCATAAGTATGTGTCTCTGTGTATATAGATATTCATGCGTTCACAAGTGCATGTGCACACAATAAAAGGGGCATTAATCTGGTGAAACACTTCCCCAGCCTGTGCTGCCCTGCTGGGAAGGACTGTCCCACTTCCTTTCTCATTTCACAAATAGGATGTTTCCATCTATTGCACAGATATATATATATATATATATATATATATGCGCATATATGACTAATGTTATTAGTTTTTAAAAGCGAAACATTAAAATTAAAACAAAATTGAGACATTTGCTATAATTGTGCCAAGCATCACGATGCAGTATCTTATAATCAATATATCTGTTGACTGGCGCTACTTTACCAACAACTTGTATCTTAATTTTAAGATTTGCTTAAGTTATTTCTCTATGCTACTAGTCATGAGTAATTCTTTTACCAGTATCATTATTACACTTCTTGTTTTGCCTGACTTTTGATCTTGCTGAATTCTACATTGGAAGGAAGCGGATTTGGTTTTGGGTGGCGATGAAGGCAAGGAATGCACCTACTCCAAAGGTTATCTTAAGAGGCAGGCAATTTTCTCTTGCCTGACATGTACTCCTGATGGGAATGCTGGAGTTTGTACAGCTTGTAGCTTGGCTTGCCATGATGGACATGAGGTATCCCCAAAACATGCAACTTTAGGGAATTAGCTGTCTAGATTGATTCTTCATAGGCTACTGTTGCCACTATAGTTATCAATTTATATTCACCTAATTGGCTTTACTATCTCTCTTTTTTTTTTAAATAAATGAGATAATTCTTTGGACTGCATGTTGATACTTCTGTCATATGTTTAGTATTTTTAGATTTGATTCTAATGGGTTTTGTTTTTCTTTTGTTATTCTCATTTTTTGCCACTTGGTGGTCTTGAAGCATGCTAAATGAAAATCTTGTGGTGTTAATGATGATTCTAGTGTTCACAGTTGTTGGTTACCAATGATACATGATCTTTTAACAGCATTACTGCTTCTCATGGAAGTTGGTAAATTTCATAAATAATCTGGATGTTTTATCATCTTGATGCATGCTATGCATCTGATTTAGGATGTTTAGGGTACATTTTGCTTTGTACTAAAGTATGCAATTTCTATCATCCACGCTCTATAATCCACTTTATTGTTGCATTCCTTCTGTATGAAGCAGTGGAAGTCTGTTGGTTTATTGGGGGCCTTGTTTGTTAAAAAGCATAACCTGGGGAAAGAAAACATGTAAAATTTGCATCTTCTAATCCTTGTTTTCAATTGGGAAAAAATTGTTATTACCATGCAGTCTTGTTAACAAGTCATCATTACTTCTGTTTACGATGGCTACTTATGTTCATGGATTAGATAGTGGAGCTGTGGACAAAGAGGAACTTCAGGTGTGACTGTGGGAACTCAAAGTTTAATGAGTTCTTTTGCAAGCTTTTTGCTAACAAAGATGTAGAGAACCTACAAAATTCTTATAATCACAACTTCAAAGGTTCATATTGCACATGTGGCCGCCCATATCCTGATCCGGATGTAGAAGACCAGGTAGAGATGATACAGTGTTGTGTGTGCGAGGACTGGTTTCATGAGGAGCATATTGGGTTAAATTCTTCTGATGAGGTTGGTAAATTTTCATTATCATGTTCCCTTTTTAGTGGCTTCCAAATATCTTTGCTCAATCTGTACTTACACACACACACACGCACGCACACAACATTAATACTGTATCTTTCTATGCAGTTATGTTTCTTGCATGTTGGAATTACAAATCATTATGATGTCTTTTTATTTATTTTTTCCCCCTATGTTATACTGAACCTTTGGTTCATTTATCTTATTGGCACTTTCATCGTATTTGATTTATATCTCCTTTATATCATACTCCTGTTACAATCTTTTTAATAATGATGTATCCAATGGAGGGCATTGCTTATCAACCTTACAAAGGTAGCTCTTACAAAGGACATGGTGGAAACATAAATGTTATATGGCATGTCCCATGATTTTTTTACATTTTGCATTTCACTTTACCTCTCTGTTCCCCTTGCATGGAATGTAATTGGCAAATTTTTAGATACCATAAGTAATTAATACTATAGTTTCTAAGGTTTGTGTTGCTATATGTGTGATGGGATTGAATGTAACTTCTAGTATTAAGCCTATGAAGAACAAAATCAGGTTCAACCTTATTCTTAACGGATTTTCTTCCACTTACCTATTGTGATTGCAATAAATTTTGGCTTGAGAAGAGCTTAATTAATGGGAGGATGTTGAAACTTTAGAATTCTAGATTTCTTAATATAGGATTTTGTTTTTCTTCATTTCTAACTACATATGCTCATCACAAGTGGATCTTTTTTTTTAATGTTAAATTTTTTCTTTTAATTGCATTCCCCCTTATTTTTGTTCTTATATGATATGACACATAAAAACTACACATAGCTTTTCTTTTGCATCATATTTAGTGCCATTTGTCCTAGAATAGTATCGGCCATAAGACATACATAACAAACAGTACAACATTGCACACACTACAACACAACATGCTTATTCTCATTAAGCTCTCTTCCTCTCCGTGTGTCCACATGTTCAAAGGGAGCTACTATATATTTTTTCTCACTTGATTTATTTGTAACATTACCCCCTTGGAAAAGCACTCGAACTCTCCTTTTGTCACTTCATCTTCACTTGGGTTTTCAGGAGCTGTGACTTCCCCATCTTGCTATTCTACATTCTAACCAAAACAAGTAGTTGCATTTGTGCCCCATTGTAAATAGTTCATCACAATCTAATCAAAGTCCATTAGCTTTTCTTTTGTCAATTGATTTCTACTTAATTCCTTAATATAGGTTGTTCAATTTGTATAAGAATTGGATGTAATCTCTTCTTCCTATAAGAGACTACTTCAATGGTGGTCCCTCCTTTTATGCAAGTGTGCTAACCTTAGGTTGTGTCATGCCCTAAAGGGTACATTGCATGTGATAGTCTGCCCTAAAGGGTACATTGCCATCCATGATATGGAGATCTAGAAATGATGCCTGTGTCACTTGGAGATTTCATATATAATGTACGAGGCGTATTCACGACTTAGGGACTCCATTGAGTCTTGATGGTTAATAATAAATTTTGTTAAAGTTAGCGTCACAACCATATAATCTAAAAGTTTAAGCTTGTAGATATGGTGTGAACTATTACATTTATTTAATAACTCCCCCCCTCACTTGTGGACCAGGATTTTGAATTTTGATTAAGGCCTATCAAGCGGACAACTTAATTTTAGTGGGGTTATAAGGAGTGTGTAGGGATTTGAACTCATGAATTTTTGCTTTAATATCATGTTAAGGCCAGCCATAGCTATCTAATCTAAAAGCTTAAACTTATAGATAGAATGCAGTCTATTACATTTATTCTATAATATTTTTTTTTTCAACTGAAATACTTGTCTAAATAAATGATTATCAAAATCATTGCAGTGTTCTTGTCCAAATTCAGTTTTTCAAAACTAATAAAATCATCTCTCACTAAAATGCCCAATACTATGAGGGATAGTGACAGAAGGCGAAGAAGACTGACATTCATTCCTCATTGTAGTTCATGACCACAAATTCCATACTCAATCTCAGTAGGATGGTTAATAATATCTTTCTTTCTGTTCTTGATGAGCTAGAGGTACCAAGAAAAGTGTTTTGAGATAGATAGAGAAATTTGTGTGTAGAGAAGGTGGGACTGGAAATTAGATTGACATAGCAATCATGTTTGTCAACTTTAAAGGTCTACCATGGAGAGCCATTCCGTTGATTGACATCCACATTGTGAAATGAGACGCCAAGACTTCATATAATCAGAACCATGGTAAATTGGTGATATAGGTTTGGTAAGGATAAGCGGCATTGGTGCAACCTTCATTTTGTGTCCTTTCGGGATAAGTAGGGATGTACCATCACTTATTTCAAACTGACTAAACTCTTGTACAGCAATAGTAATTGGTAGAGGTAATTCAACCTCTCTTATGTAGCTTGGTCTGGTTGTACAGGGTGGCATAAATTCAATGCTGTCAGTGGATGGTTCTCAAATGCGTATCAATTGCACTCATTGCGAGATCCACTTAGGCAGGGACAAAAGAATTGATTTCGTTAGTTACACGAGCACCTGATATGGTAGCTTGCCGATTATAAAGCAAAAGCAAAGCCTTGGCTAAGGTATCTTGCAAGGTGTGTCTGAATTTAGCAACATCTAGATTAATGACTCAAGTGGTTGGAAGCATAGTTTGGCGTCACGCTGTGTGAGTAACTTTGACTAACAGTGTCAGTCCCAAAAGCAACGATAGTTTGCTCATTAGTCTCCTTTGCAATAGCAGTGGAGCTTTCACCAGCATTGCATTGTCACTTGTATTGCCTCGTCTCTCATTGTGCTATGCTTTGTAATTAATCATGAAAAGTTCAATAATGCAATCCTTTTAGATACAATGATTACATGGTGATATAAATATAATAGCTCTAATTTTTATATTAAAATAAATCTGAATTAAGAAAAAAGAAATTGTATTGCCATGAGGTTGATTTCACTTACGGTACCTGAACTTTTTCGATTTTTATAGAATCATGTCTAAAAAAAATTTCACTATAAGAAAGTACCTGAAGTTTTTAAATCTTTCAGTCACGGTATTTATGAACGGATTCTGTCCATTTTTCTGTCCAATTGCGAATGATGAAAAGTTCAATAATGCAATCCTTTTAGATACAAGGATTACATGGTGATATAAATATAATAGCTTTAATACCATATTAAAATAAATTTGAATCAAGAAAAAAGAAATTGTATTGCCATAAGGTTAATTTCACTGACTGTACCTGAACTTTTTTTTGACTTTTACAGAACCATGTCTAAAAAAAAATTTTGCTATAAGAAAATAATTAAAGTTTTTAAATCTCACTCACAGTATCTATGGATGGATTCCGTCCAATTGCCGAGGAGGCAAACGGATCCAATTAAAAATATTGTTTTTCCATCTAAATCAGTATTTTTTTTATTATTTTCCCTTTCTCTCATCTTCCATCACAGCCAAGACTCGGGCGTCTTGTCTTCTCTAACGTGCCAGACGCCATGAAAGCTCAACTTGAGTTTCAAACATTCAAATAAGCACATCTTTAACTCATTTATTTTTTCATTTAATCTTACAAATTCATGTTTTGAAGCTTTATTTCTTTGAAATTTGATGTTTTAAATTTTTATTGTAATTGCGTTCGACCCTTAAGCTTCCAAAACGATCATTAATGGTCGATTTTTGAACTAAAGATATTGCTCTTCATATTCCTCTTTTGGACCCCTCTTTCGTCTTCTTCAACTTCTCATTCACACTCTCACACCATGACTTTTTTCTCTCTCTGACCCTTCTCTCTCTCCCCCACCTTGAAACAGTCCAGGATACGAAAATTGACCACCTACAGCTACCATCACACAACACCATACCCAAAACACACGACCATAGCCACCATCCTCAAAAACCATAGCCAAGCATTACCACCACCCTCAACAAGCATTACAGCCACCCTCGACACACGCGATCTCCATTGATAAACCAAACAATCACCATAACCAACGTCACAACACAAAAGTGTTGGTGTGGACTAGAGCACAAAAGAAGATGGGTTTAGGATTTTGGTGGCTTTGCTATAATATATATATGTGTGTGTGTGTGTGTACGTATACATGCGTTGTGTGTGTGTGTGTATACGTATACATGCGTAGCTCCCTTCTTTTGGTTTTTGGGCTAGATCTTGCAAAGCTTCCTTCCATCTGATGAAATAAGACTAACCTAAAAGTGTGGATTGGATTATCTTTCAAATACCTAGAATGATTTCGAGGAGCACTCTAGTTTTAATTAGTGCCGAGGCATGGGTTCGTTCCAATGTTGATGGTGCAGTGTTGGTCTATGAAGCGTGGCTTGGTTATGGTTCATTTTTGTGTTTAGTTTAGAGAAAGGGAAACCGGGGGGGGGTGGGTTGGGGTGTGGTTGGTGATTAAGGAAGATCAAAGAGGGAAAGTGATCAGAGGAGGTTGGAAGGAGGAAGATGATCCTTTTTTTTCCTTGTGTTTTTCATGAAGGTCCCTATAAATCTTTTGTTTGATAAATATAATTTACTTCGAATTGATTTGAAGGTCGATATTTTAATTTTTTTCCTGAAAATTCCATCTTCTCCTAATATTCCTTCTAAAATGCTCACTCTTTTAAGTTTATTATTATTATAATTGTAAATGGGAAAGCTTTTTTCATTTTTTTTTTTTTTGTGATTTGATGGAAACTGATTGTGCCAGTGGCAATGGTGTTGACAATCTAAAAAAGATTGAATGAAATTGGGCCATCAATGGGTCTTGGAGTGTGAATGTCTTTTTATTTTCAAATGGCTATATGAAATGTTAAAATTTAAAAGATGAAGCCTCCAAACCTGATTTCATAGAGTCATGCATGAAAAGTAGCTTGAAATGAAGTCTTGAGCTCTAACAATGGCGGACAAGAGGATTGAGGAAGACAACACATATAATACACGCATGTATCTTTGGAATGTTTAGAAGAGAGAGGGGGGAAGAGAGAGGGGAAAATGAAAAAACATTAAAAAAATCAGAAGTTATAGTAGGATAGAGAAAATAATATTTTAATGAATTTGCTTGCCACATCAGTACTTGTATGGGAAAATGGATAGATTCCATCTATATGTGCCATGGGTGAAAGATTTAAAAATTTATTTATTTTCTTCTAGTAATTTTTTTTTAAGGTCTAATTTTATAGAAATAAAAAAAGTTCAGGTACCATGAGTGAAATTAACCCTATTGCCATGGTTCTGGTTATCCGAAGCCTTGGCGTCTTGTTTTGCGATGTAGATGTCAATCAACGGAATTACTCTCTATAGTGGACCTTGAAAGTTGACAAGCATAATTTCTATGTCAATCTAATTTGCACAGTCCCATCTTCTCTACACAAATATCTTTGTCTATCTCAGGACACTTTTCTTAGTACCTCCAACTGATAAAAAACACGAGTGAAAGATATCATTGAGTATCTGCTAAGGATATTGAATATGAAATTTGTGGTCGTGAACCTTCCCTATGAGTATTGGGTGTCTTAGTGAGAGATGATTTTATTAGTTTTGAAAAACTAAATTTGGACACAAATATTGTAATGATTTTGATAATCATTTATTTAGACAAGTATTTTAGTTGAAAAAAAAAATGTTATAGAGTAAATGTAATAGTCCTTGCCATATTTACAAGTTTAGGTTTTTAGATTAAATGGTTATGGTGCTTACCTTAACAGATTTCCAATTAATTAAACCTAACCATATGCTATGTATGAATAAGCACATGAATGCAACAAATATACATAGTCATTCAGAAACTATGTGTAGTACGGATTTATGCCCTGTGTAACAAGGGTTGGGAAAATTCCATTGCATGTCACCTCTAGGTACCATCATCTTGGATTTATCACAAAGCGAAACACGTATATGTATATTTTTGTATGAAAAATCATTGTGAGTAGATGAGCTCAAACGCTATGGACAATAAGCTCAAATGCAATGTGAGCAAGCTCAAGTGGAAGGTTTTAATTTCTAATAAAAAATAGTTTTTTATTAATTATTTTCCAAAAATAAAACTTTTCTAATTCGAGATAAGTAAATTAAGTACATCCCGCTCTCTAAGCGGTGAAATGCAGGCTTGACTTAAAGTAAAGGGCCGCATTTTCTGGTACAAATTAGTCCCCTAAAGTTGGAAGTATTTTTAATTAGTTCAAAATCTGTTGTTAACTAAGGATTCCACAAATCGTGAATATGCCTCGTACGCCATATATAAAATCTTTGAGTGATATGGATGTCATTCCTAGAATGCTGTACAATGTATGGCAGATTGTTAGTTTAGGACAATTTCCCCAACTTATTACAACACAAAGGAGAGCCAAAATGTTAGTTGCATAAATTCTTAGATTCTTTATGCAATTAATCAAGCTGGTCTTGCTCTATTTTCACAAACCAAAACTGTGGATCCCCTTCCATATTAAAAAGCTACCAATTCCACCTTATTGTCAAGAATTTTTAATGCTTGAAGGATTGTTCTCAACCATGCAACCATCCTAATGGTCTCATGGTATCGTTATACTTCAAGAGAGAATCTGAGAGTGACGATTTCTTGTTCATTCTTTCCAATGCTGGCTGTTCCATGCTCTTCCCTTTTTGAATTGTTGCTGGCTTCTTCTCGCCCTGGGTCTTCCATCCCTTTTGTGGACACATCAAGGGACAAACTTGCCATTTGTAGGCACAGCTGCTGTTGGTGTGCTTATATTTGTGCCAAATTCTCCTGATACATCAATAAGAATGCTTTAAGTTGCTTTTATAGTCTCTTCAATTCCTCTATGAAGACTGATTTCTATTTGTAACAGGATTGACTATAACTTTTATTATCAGGTCAAAAGTATGAAATTGAGTCTTAATTTTATTCTGAACGGTTTTTCTTTCATGTTTACCTATTGTGAGTAATAAATTTGGGCTCATTAAAAGAGAACTCAAGGACCTCTTAAATACAAGATTTTGACCAAAATACAAGTTGTTCTTCCTTCATTTCTAATCAATAAATGCTGGTTTCAGGAGGCACCCCTTTTTTCCTTCTTCTGTTTTGACACATAAGATTCCTATTGTGTAAGACACATACTAACAACACAACACTGTACAAACTACATTTAACATTACAACATTGCATATAGATGACACAACATCATCAGACTTATACACTTATTCTCATTAAGTTATTTTCTTCTTGTGTGTTTACACATGGTCAATGCGAGCTACTTCATAATTTTCATCACTTGATCTATTTGTGAAGAAACTCAAAAGCATAATAATGAAGAAACTCATTAAATGAAATGATAAATATGCTACATTGGGGTGTTTTATATAGATAGAGACATGTTGTACATGATAAGAGATAAAGTATGTAAGAGAGGTGATAATACACTATAAATGCATCAAGTATACAAGGGAGGTGATAATTCTATGAATATAAATAAATCCAAATTTCTTTCCAAATGTTTTTGGAGGTTAGCTGTCTTGACTCTTGACATTTCTTTAGAATCTGGTCACTTGGTGGACAGATGTGAAGATAGGTGCAATAAATCTACAATTGCGAGGTAGATAGTGGTTTAGCAAAGATATTGGCAAGTGACTAGTCCAAGGGTGTGTGACGAATGGATAAATTTTTGTGTTGTACCTTTCCCAAGAAAGTGGTGATCAAGTTCAAACTTGCTTGGTTGAGCATGGAGAATTGGATTTGCAAGATATTAAGTGGCACTGAGATTAATAATATAGCTGAGTAGGCCTTGAAGAAAATACCCTAAACCTTGAAGAAGTCAATCAATCTGGATTGTTTTAACCAGAAAGAGCCATAGCTCCACATTTAACCTTGGAGCTGGATGATGAGATAGTAGTCTGTTTCTTGCCCAACCAGGAGATGAGATTAGAGCCAAGAAAGGAAAATCGGTAGTTGAGCAACAGGTGTCCTGACCACCATCCTAATGAGCACTAGAATCGTTACTGCCTCTGGGATTTGAATCTTGAGACCGAGAAAATATGTAGCTGTAGTGAAGGAAAGTGTAACCTATAGTGCATTGTTTCACAAATATATCAAAGAATGCTTTTCAGTGCTTGTAAATGGGGTTTGGCGTGGTGCACAAGTAATTGGATTACCAGGCTGATAACATATAATAGATTTGGATGAGGAAAGTAAGATATTGTAATGTACCAACATTTTAATGATCTGCTAATGTGTTGTACCTAGAGTTCTCTTAGGGCAAGATTTTTTATTGATGAGAATGGAAAATTGTATATGAAAGGTATGTATGACTCTGTAGGTGCAAATGTGCTCTCAAATTAGCACTTAGGGTATGCTGATTTGTCATAAATGTCATAAACACCCACATCAAGCCTAATTACAAGCTTTATTAGTAAACACCTAGCAGCTTCTAGAATATGGCTATATATTCTCTACATGTGTATCAAGTATAACCTAAAGAAAAGAAAAGTATAGAAACATAAGCCTAAACTATTAGCATGTCAAAATGCCACTATAACTATACATCATACGAGTATAGCAGCAAAAACTAACCAATAGGTCCTGGTCCCCTCTATATGATTGTCCTTGTCCACAAGAATAGATTGTAAAAAGTACCACAACTAGCCCACTTCATTGGCTACAAACCCAGCACCAGCTCTTATATCATACTTCATAACTGCAATACTATTTGGTTCCGCATCCACCCATTCCTTGTAATACTGCTCATCATCCTCAAATAACAACATGGATCTTTTAGGGCATGAATGTCAAGGAGAAAAAGGCTGATCACACTTACGAATAGGCCTTTATATTTCTCATCTAAAAATTCAGCTTACAGCAATTGCTTTTGGCCTTGGCCTTTAGTACCTCTCATATTAGATTTTCAACGACTGAAGCAGCATTCATTTTAGTAGCATTGTTCATAGGTCTTGAAGCATTGTAAGTAGAAGGATCAGAGCTAAAAACATTATTGGTATGTTGCATGTTGCCATATGATTGTTGCTGGCTCCTAAAGTAAGGTCTAGCACTTACAACTAATGATGTGAATTAAGGTGGGGTTTAAGAAGGAGCATCAAATCTAGCCGGATGCCAAGAGTCATGTTTTCTTATGTGAGAATGACAAATCCATCACTATTGTTCTTTGACTTACAGAGTCAAAATATAATGTGTCAACGACATATTCTACACTTTATGCATCAATCTCTAATTCAGATGATCAGAAGCCTCTTACTCAAGTGTCTGACATCTATACTTGTCGGCTACTTTTGTAACTACTATGTGGCATCCTTAGTCATCAATATCAAATGCTAGGTGTTGTTTGTCATACTCAATTCTCTAAAGAGTATCCTTTTGATGCTTTCCCTTTACATTTGCTGCTATGGAACATCGATCACATTATTTCTTTAAAAATTTCTTTATGTTATATCTCCATTCAACTCTAATAGTGGTTATATAGCATGAAAGGGTAAAGCCCATTGCATAGAGCTAATCGCATTCTATCTATTTTTGCCATTTTTTATATCTTCAAGGCAGCACAAATGTTATCTTATTTTTCATATTGTTACTACAGATTCCAAGGGACGAGGAAGGAGAACCCCTCTATGAAGATTTCATTTGCCAGGCTTGTGCAGCAGTTTGTTCATTTTTGGCCCTTTATCCTCAGACCATATTTGCTCCTACCAGACAAGGTAATTCTACTACAAGTGATGGCAAAGATAAGAATATTTTGTTGGAAGCACCTTCAGCCTCTGTAACAGAGAATCATGAGAGTGAAAATGCTCCTTGTAAGCTAGAATCTTCAACAAGTGATGGTATATCCAAAAGCATATCTGGAGAGAAGGTTCTGGCCAATGGTGAAAGTTCTTCAAGCAACACGCAATCAAGTAACCATGAAAAGGATTCTGTTCCAAATGCTACTTGTGTTTTAGAATCTTGTGGGACTTCTGAAGTCCTTGTTGCTGAAAGCAGACCCTTGTTTCTATCAAAGAATTGGAGGGACCTTCTATGCCGGTGCATAAAATGCCTAGATATGTATAATCAGAAGAAAGTTTCTTTTCTGGTGGACAAGGAGGACTCTATTATGGAGTATGAGAAAATGGCCAAGCAAAAGAGGGAGGAAAAGATGCAGCAACAAGATGGTGAAGAGCTTAAGTTATTGAATAACTTAGGTCATGTAGAGAAGATGGAGATATTGAATGGTATTGCAGACATGAAGGATGAGATTCGATCATTCCTGGTGAGTAAACCAAGACTTTATGCATGTCGTAAAGAAATTTTGCTAAACATTAGACATGGGTGTGAGGAGGCTGTAGATGGTATAGGTGCTTTTCTCTTTCTCATTTCTCTTTGTTCTTTTGCCTCTATATATTGATATCATGTTCACTCTGCCTTACGACCTTAATATTGTTTTAACAGGAGTCTTTTGACTCGTCGAAGGCAGTCACATCTGCTGACATCCACCAGGTATTTGAGAATCTTGCAAAGAAACGTAAGCGTACATAGTTAGCTTTTCCTTTTTTATCCATCGGTCGTCATTGCAGTTGGCTTATAGAATATCTCAGAAGGGTTAAAAAATGCCAGTCTGCGATCACTAGTAATGCTAATTTGGTTGTGAATGTTCTTAGGGCAACCGTAGTTATGTATGGCAGCTTCATATCTATAAATGACAAGCATAACTATATTTGATGCATTTGCTTTGTTAACTGGTTGCTTATGATTTTGTGAGCTTTACTTCTGTTTTTACGAAAAGCTTTAATGCAACGTGAGGCTTTTCTCAGATGCCTTTGACAGTTGAATGGCAGGAAAATAATAAAAATAATAATAATAATGGAGGATCTCCAGTAATTTGTTATTATTTTACTGTAAAAGAAGAATGATTTTTTTTTTTTTTTTCAATTTGAAACGCTCAAGCAAATATTTATGTTTATGAAAGTTATATAGGATGAGCCCATAAGGGCCCGACCTCCTCATCTGGAAAATAAAGTATATTACAAAGTTTTTGGATAAATATATAATTTTACCATATCAAATATAATTGGTATATTAACTGTTGCAATTGATGACAGTACTTAAAATTTTCCTAATAGTCCAAGTTCACCTGTAAATTTTTTTATTTCTTTATTTTTTACTTGTTTGATTAATGTGTTCAATATTTTCTCCTTAAAACAATCAAGACCTTCGTTTCAATATTGTAAATAGTATAGATAGTATGCGATGTCTAAGCGCATTGCATATAATATTGGATAAATTACATGAGATGATCTCAACATTTATGGATAAATTCATTTAAAACCCCAATATTTCAAAAGTTTAAAAGAGGTTTCAACGTTTGGAAAAATGAGTCAATTTAGGTGTCTACTGATATGTGTTAATAAGAGAAATATTTAATTAAAATTCAGAAGACCCTTCTTCTATTAATGCGTGTTAATAATATTCTTATTTTAAAGGGCATAGTACATTTCGTGCCAAAAAGTAGAGTCACTACATCCATCCATACGCCATTTTATTCATGATACTAGGTTGATATGCCCCTTAATATAGGGCGTTGAAAGGGGAGTATGCCCTTCTATGCCAATGTCTTCTCCATACACCCCTAGATCTAGGATGATGCTCACCTCTTCTTTTCTTTGTCAATTTCACGTGATTTGATCACATTTAGCTCCATTTTGCTTGAAATTAACAATTTAGTCAATTAAGTACCAATCCTACATGATTTTTATTTAAAATATCAACTAAAAGAATCTAAATCATCGTAGAATCAAGGGTGCTATATCAATGATCAAATTCCCTCATACTTAAACCATTACTTATCCTCTGGCAAAACAAATTTGACCATCAACTCAAAAGGAGATTTTGACAATAATCGAATTCGATTTTGTTGCTCTTCATTTCAATTATTGAACAGCATAAAACTGTGATCTTCTGTTAGCTACTATTGGCAACTTATATCCTCTTACTGAAAACTAATATCACCCGACATCCAGGGCATGAAAATGGTTGTTCTTTGTTTTTGTTTTCCTCGCATTCAAGAATTTCTGGTATTTTATTTCACATAAGAAGGATTTATGGTAGAAATGCAAATATGATCACTGTCTGGTTTTCTAGAATGAACGCCTTTTCCACCTCTAGAGGAAAGGATGGTGAGTGTTATCTTACAGAGTCGAATATAAACATCAAAATGACTCTTGGTTAGGTATGCTAACTTGGAATTCTTGTTTGGATCACTACCTTTGTTAAATTTTCGTTCCTGGATGTGTCACGTTGTTATGCATTTAGTCTCTCTTTATGTAATTGCACTCTGTTGAATGATGTAGTGCAACGTCTTTATATAAGAAAAGCGAAGGAGCATTTATGGATTGCATTGGCTAAGTTTGGGTGATCATGTGCAATTCATACTGCAAATATACGTCTTGTTTGCCAAGGATGGGCAAATCTGGAACTCCCCCCTTGGGATCATGTCATGCTTCTGGTTGTATGGTGTTGGAGTTGTCAAAAAGCAAGAACATTTAGCAATGGCAGCCACACATTTTTCTCCCTTGTGTCGATCTAAAACCTCACCAATAGTTAGATCATGGCAGAGGACGGCCATTATCTGAACAAATCAAGCATTGCTCTTTTTTGGAGTTGCTTCACCTACTAAGATTTGCTCTCTTAATATTAGCTCGGAGGTAAGAAAGGAAACGGACCCTCGCTTGTTATCAATGTTATCGCATGAGTTGTTAAAGTTAAAAAAGGTGTCAAAGTTAGTCGCTCTAGGCAACGAAGCAAAATGTAAGGGGTTCACAGGAGAAGCCTTAGGATGATTCAATAGGCTTTCTGTGCCATGAATCGCCTGCAGTACTTAATTATGATATGCCATCATTGACACGGACATGCCCACTCTCGCACGATGGGGGTTACTAACACGTGATATGATTATATTTACGGAATTACACGCATGGTCAGAAGGCCCTAAGCGAATCCCAGGAACAGTAAAGCTTTAAAGCTTTATGGGGTCTCTCTGTTTTTGTCGTGGTACAGGTAGTCCATATCTTCATAAGACATGTCTATTCCACTAGACATGGTATGATTCTGAAGCCGAATCGAACCTGAACAGGAAGCATCGGTCTCGAGTCTTGAAAATGAGGAACAGGATTCGGAACCGTCTTTCACGGTTCCGACCTAGTTCTATGGAATCAGCGATTCTTAGTTTTAGTTTTAGTATTGTGGAATCGATTTTTTTAAAGTGAAAAAATATATTTTAGTTTTAATAAAATAAATTGCAAACTCAAAATAATTAATTATTGGGTATAAAAGTGTTAAATAATTTAAGAAAATTTTTTAATTTTTTTAGATTATGCATTTATTTATATATAAGCATAATTGATATCAATTATAGTTAATAATATGAGATTGTAAAATACTCTAAAAAATAAAAATAAAATTATGTTGTATGAAACAATGTTATTAAAAAATGAATTTTGCTTTAGTAGAAGTTATATAAATTAAATTATATATGATTTTAAATTATGTTTATTTGGGTTGTTGATAAAATAGGTAATAAGTTTTACTATACTTATTAAAAAGTGTAAACATTAATAATTATATATTTAATGCAATAAAAGAAAATTTTCTTGTGTATTTTTTTTCAATGAAACCAGCTGGAATGGTTAATTCTAAGCTATAGAACCACCTAGGGAATAGAAAACTAGTAGTTTCTAACTAGGTTTTGGAACCTGCCAATCATTTTGATTTTTATTTTGGAACTGCTAGTGACAATTCTGGTTTGGTTCTGTTCGGAGTCAAAGCGTGCCTATCTTTATATTTCACCGAGTCTATCTGAAATAGTGTCTAGATCGTTGCCCCTTTTGTGTTGGCTGGGTAGAAAGACTTATTTGTGTTATTTTTACTTTATTTTTAAAATACCTATTAATATTTTGCTAATATAAATTCATTAACATTTGCAAACAAACAATGTTTGTAGTCTAATTAATTTTAAAGGAGAAATAATAATGTGAATCTAGTTGAGCACTTAAAAATGAATGAATAAATAAATCCATAACACGATCAATAAACAATTGTTTTCTTTTTCCAAAAGTGACAATGCTCATGTGCCTAACGTGGTCTACATGACTATTAAATAATTTATATAGCTTAAAACAGAAGCATCGGCACGTTATAAGTAATTAAATACAATGTCTTTGCTGGGCAATGTGGTCGATCTTCTATTCTTTAAAATAAATAATTGCAATATGTATGGGTGTCCTCGAACATCGTTGGCTAAAACTACAAATGGGTTATGTTAGGTTCTTTTAAAGCTCTTAACTTCGCTGGATTAAAGAATTATCGAGTCCGAAATGAGGTTTTTTTTTTTTTTTTTTTTTATTAAGCTTAAAACACAAAGTTGAGTTTGACTTATTTTATTTCTAATTTGATTTTTACATATTTATAAATTGAGTTTAAGTTAAGTTAGACTTAGTGCTAAAATAGCTCACGAGCTAAAATGAGATAAGAAACTGGATATGCAAAATGATAAAATATAAAGTAACTAGGTTGATAGCTAATAAATAAAGTTTATGTTATAAATATATATGTATTATATCATATAGAAATTAGTTGTTGGTTTTAATTGTATACATATACAAATATGTATAATTAATGAGTTTGCTTTCAAAGTGTGAACAAGCTCTCTCAAGTCTAAATAAGTTGCCTGACAAGTTTTTTTATTTAAAAAAAAAAAAAAACTCTCGCTCTCTCTCAACAAAGGGTGGGATCTAAATTTAGATTATCTTACTTGAAAAATCAATGTTAATGCCATTAAGTGGCAGCCATCTCACGAGTTTAAATATATGGACTTGTAATCAAACTTGGTTGTTTGCTTATTGAGTTTGAGTTAAGCTTTCAATCGAGTTCATAGCAAAATGATTTTGAACCTGATTTGTATATACCCCTGTTATTAGTTAAAAACGTTAAATTTAACGTAAACCAGAATACTAAATCTTCTTCTTAATAATGTGTTAAAAACTCCAATCATTACTTATTGGAATATCGCACTGGGCCTGTGGTGTAGGAGCAGCAAAGAACCGTGTTTGGATTTGCTTGCCTAAGCATCAAATTTGTTGGGTTTTATTATATTCATTTGGGCAGGATTCCGTTAAATAGGGTATCTTATACAGATTTGCTTATATCTGATGATATCTCTATCAATCTTTTTTTTAAAATTTTTTTTGTATCAACTAAATATTATTAGGGATGCTGAAGTGAAGAATTAATTCTATATTATTATCACCGGAGAATGAATCGTGTTCAAGATAATGGGCCTATGAAGTGCATGCTCATTAAAATCAAGAAACGACAATTTGTTAAATGCATGAAAAATTAATTTACTTAGAGTGACTTATTTAAAAGGTCGGTTATAGAAGATATGGTGATTAAACTTTGTTGGAACTTGAAAAAGAAGGGGAAAAAAAAAAAAAAAAAAAAAAGGAGGATGGAAAGATTATGGTTGAATTTAGTGATTTCTCTTAAATCACAAAATTGGAATTGAGGTTCGACAATGGCAAGTTTTATTCAGCTAAAAGTTTCTAAATGGAACATCAAAATTTTGTTGTAATAGTAATAACACAAATCTATTGATTGTATAAAAAGAGATACTATGTAAATACTACCGACATAATTTGAATTACCAAATCACTAAATTAAAATCGTATCTAAAACATATAATGTAATTTTTCATAAATAAATTGCATGTTATAAATACAATTTTAGTCTTCACAGTAAAATTGAGTATCGCACAGGCAACATATGCAGAAAAATTAAAACCACATGCATATTCATATTTTAATAATTATTTTTATGTAATTAACATTTACATAGTTTTTCTTTCAACGACTTAATAATTTTCTAGTTGAAATGTTATAAGATTTAATATTTCTCAATAATTAGACGATGGATTGATGAACTAAAAAAAATAAGAAAAAAAAAAACCTTGCTAGAGCAAGTAGACAAAGAGGTTGTTGTTGTTGCCTATCGAAATTTCGTGGTTGTGACTCTACAGTAAACGGAGCTATTTTATTTTATCTTTTAAATGTTAGCTTTAGTCATCCTTTCTACCTAAATTTTGGAGACTGTCTAGAACTCCTGTTCCACCGATCCACGACAACCACAAATTTAGGTTCCTTGTTTTGAGAAATCAATTTCAACTTCAACGCTAATTCCGCCCCACAAGATATATACTAAACTTGTAATTATATATTTTGGCCAAACAAAAAAAAAAAAAAAACTTGTAATTATATACATATGTGTAGTATATTGAGTCTTGAACTTTAATTTACACATTTGCATTAATTCTCACCGCTAACATTGAAAAAAAAAAAGTATTGGTGAATAATTTTAATAATATTTTAATAGGAGATTATGGTTTTAAGGGTATAATATCCTAAGTCCTAACCCTCCGTAGCAGGGACAAAAAGGGAAGCCATACAAACTTTTTATCATTTAGAAACATAGATAGCTTTTCACGGTTCATGATTATTCTCATTAATGAGCTAAATAAGTTTTCAAATCATAGAAGATACGAATTGTTATCTGTGGTATCATACCAAAATTATATTATAACTCCATACCATATAGCATCTAATTTTTAGAAGAGAAAATACAAAGAACATAATTCCGTTTGCATATTTTGTTTTTTATCTGTATTTTATTTGTACTTAATTTATAAGGTCTGTCTATGAGTAAAAATGTATGATCGTCATCTGCATTTGTTTTTGATAAATAATCTGATTGAAACAGATATCAAATTGAAGCCAAACCAATAAACTAAATACACTTTATGTCACGTTTGGTATGCATGAATGATTTGAATGGAATAGATTGAAATGGAATGACAAACCCATTCCTATGTTTGGAAGTTATATAGAATGGAATGGTTAAAAAATGCAATTGTCGGGAATGTCTTAGCAATAAATGCAAAATGTGAATGCATGAATTGGATTAAAAAGTAATTACACTACATATAATTAATAAGGATTGAGTAGAATCGTGATTCCACCTTCTCAAAGGTGGAATCAAATTGCCCATTTAAAGCTGGAATGATCGATTCCAATCGGTTTATTCCTCCCTACCAAATGTGTTAATGTATATTATTCAAAAGTAAAAATAGTATAAAATAAGTTATATTACACTTTTTTATAGAAATGATATTTGTGTTGATCTAGATATACGCATCACATTGACAATTCTGCATGTACTCGGTCGGATTGCGCAAGATTATAGAGCATCTTGTGTTGTGAGACACATGTTGACGAAGTCAATTGTAAAATTTTAATATTTGTACAAGTTATTCGTCCTGGGTTAGTTGAAAGATTAAGATACATCTTTGACGAAATTTAGGATTTTTCAAACTTTTTCTTTATTTTTGCAGCTGAAGTTTAAAGCTGATTATTTATCATATCTAATTAAACTTTTTAACTTTCCATACAGAGTTTAGATTTATTAAATGTCATATTAATTCAGTTTTACTCGTCCAACTAATTACATAGTTGGGTATATGGCCTGGCAATGTTAAAAAATTATAAGATAAGTAGTAAAATTGACAAATAAAAATTTAATTGAGCATGGCATTAAAATTAAAAAGAAAAAAAAAGATACTTAATAGTTTTAACATTTTCCCTTAAAATGGTCCTTTCTAGAGAAACTATTGATATTTATTCCTTTAGCAAAATTAAACATGTTACATCATTCTTAGTAAAAAATATATATATATATATATAAGTGTGTGCATGGAGTACGTTAATTTGAAATATAAAAAGACCGATTCGATACCAACTTCGTACTTTGTGGTCCACGATCACGAAAATCTAATTAAATTATTTTCTTTGTCAACTATAAGTACTAATCCGAATAATCTTTAATATTTCTTATACAATCCTTGTAAACCATAAGGAGCGTTGCAATTTGACAAGCTTATACCGTATAACGTCATTTTAGGACCCAGTCAAATTGAATAATGTTTAATGCAGTACTTCAACTTCAAGCATCTTCATTTTTTTTTTCTTTCCTAATTTCATCTTTTCGTTTTTATATATTTCCTGGAGTAAGGCGTCATAAGATGTCATGATGATTTCATTGGTTCCAAGTTAATTTACGTCTTGTGCTTAAATAATAATAATTGAGGATCTCCAGTAATTTGTTATTATTTTACTGTAAAAGAAGAATGATTTTTTTTTTTTTTTTTCAATTTGAAACGCTCAAGCAAATATTTATGTTTATGAAAGTTATATAGGATGAGCCTATAAGGGCCCGACCTCCTCATCTGGAAAATAAAGTATATTACAAAGTTTTTGGATAAATATATACTTTTACCATATCAAATATAATTGGTATGTTAACTGTTGCAATTGATGACAGTACTTAAAATTTTCCTAATAGTCCAAGTTCACCTGTAACTTTTTTTATTTCTTTATTTTTTACTTGTTTGATTAATGTGTTCAATATGTTCTCCTTGAAACAATCAAAACCTTCGTTTCAATATTGTAGATAGAATAGATAGTATGCAATGTCTAAGCACGTTGCAAATAATATTGAATAAATTACATCAGATGGCCTCAATATTTATGGATAAATTCATTTAAGACCCTAATATTTTAAATAGATCAAAAGAGGTTTCAACGTTTGAAAAAATGAGTCAATTTAGGTATCTATTAATATGTGTTAATAGAAGAAATATTTAATTAAAATTCAGAAGACCCTTCTCCTATTGATACGTATTAATAAGATTCTTATTCTAAAGGGCATAGTACATTCCGTGCCAAAAAGTTGAGTTGCTACGTCCATCCATACACCATTTTATTCATAATACTGGATTGATATGCCCCTTAATATAAGGCGTCGAAAGGGGAGCATGCCCTTCTATGCCAATGTCTTCTCCATACACCCCTAGATCTAGCATGATGCTCACCTCTTCTTTTCTTTGTCAATTTCATGTGATTTGATCACATTTAGCTTCATTTTGCTTGAAATTAACAATTTAGTCAATTAAGTACCAATCCTATGATTTTTATTTAAAATATCAACTAAAAGAATCTAAATCATCGTAGAATCAAGGGTGCCATATCAATGATCAAATTCCCCATACTTAAACCATTACTTATCCTCTAGCAAAACAAATTTGACCATCAACTCAAAAGGAGATTTTGACAATAATCGAACCAATCATCAATCACGAATGAAATTACAAGACAAGACAAGATTAGCTCAAAGCATTAGCATAATTCATTTTAATCGTTTAGACTCAATGAAATTCCTCAATCTCACAAATGTGCTTCTCAACTTCTCATGGAAGTATCGATTAGAAGATATTTTAGCCAAATTTTTAAGATTAATTAAAGTAAAACAAGCTTTATCCTCATCATTTAAGAAAAAGTTTCAAAGTTAGAATTAAACACAAGATCAATCAAAGCAAAAAAAAAAAAAAAAAAGGACTTAGTCCACTTCAACCACTCACTTGAAAGCATATAATTACTTCAGCTCTCTCTCTAAGCATAATAATCTAGAGTAAAAGTATCTTGCATCAAAATTTTTCCTAGGTTTCTCTCTTTTTTGTAATTCTTTTTGGAATTTTCATCGATTTCATTTTCTAAATTTTGATTCAAGTTGATAGCAGGGATTGAATTTTGCTATTATGAGAGTCCAAGACCCGTCCATATCAACCGAATTTGTCATTAATTAAACTTGTGATATATGCTTGCATAAATGCCGGATCCATCACAATCGTGCAATACTAATCCAATTTCCTTTTTCCCTTAGCAACATAAAAGCCACGCAAAGCATGCCAACCTTTCTTTTCAGACCATTATCTATGTTCACGTCATCGAAAATAGCGAAAACAAAATGTCTGGTAAAGGTATACCTATTCCCTAGCTTCCTCTATCCACACTTACTTTAGGGTCAAACTACAATGGAAAAAGCAAGCCGAACAAAGGAAAAAAACATGGCCTTTTTCGACGTGATTTAGTATTATATGATTGCTTTTGTCCGGAACGTCTGAATTTTCTCCTTCAACTTTGACCCTTGGGTGAATTTCGGGAAATTAAAGAGACAACATGGTTAGTGCTGGCAGTTATAATAAACAATACAATAATTTACCTTATCTTATCAACATTCTAAATTTCTTAATTAGGAGATTCACACCTCTTAAAATATAGTGACATTATTGTAAAATTTATCATTTAATGCCGTATTAAAAAGATTCATCTTTTGTATCAACATATAATTATAACTGTAATATATTTCAGGACCGAAATAGCACTTGAACTGACTCAATGTTAGGTTAACCTGAATTGGTTCCTTTCTTGTTGTTTTAAACATTAGAAGCAGTATAAACTTCTTGTGTAAGCATGAAGATCCCATTCATATTTTTAGGTCCTGACTACACTGATTAATGGATAGCTCTTCCTGGAGGAAAAAGGGAAAAGCTTAGTACACGGAATACAACTAAATCGATCCAATGTGTTGTAATGTTTCCTTAATTTATCTAGCATATTTTTAGTTATACATGATTTTCTTTTTTCATTTTTTCTTGATGTATTAAGTTGCGATAAAGTTTAGTTGTTATATTATATTGGGGGAAGATCTAGAGAAATGATTTGGATACATGGCTACCTAAAAACATATATAATCAAATTAGATTGAAAAAAACTTGATAAAAGGGGTTAATTGGAAGTTCTCAAAAAAAAAAAAAAAACATATTAATGTGAAAGTTGGTGGCAGTTTGATGGGTGCTTAAAAACATTTCGAATTAAATTAGATAGGGGAAAAAACTAAATAAAAGAGGTTAATTGAAAGTTAATCAGACAAAAGAAAAATATCATGATAGAGTGAAAGTTAATGGCAATTAGATAACTGGAGGTTAAAAACATGTTGAGTTAAATTAAATAGGAAAAAAGAATTAACAAAAGAGGTTAATTGAAAGTTAATTAGACAAAAAGGAAAAAAAAAAAGGAAATATCATGGTAAAGTGAAAGTCAGTAGCAGTTAGATAACTGGAGGTTTTCTTCAAAATTTAAAATTCGAACTTTATTAATATTAGAAATATCTTTAATTAAATCAGTAGGTAACTAAAATAAAAGATAATAAAATTAATAAAAGATACTAATATAAAATGGCTAACTGGTAATTACAAAAGGCAATAGAAGCCAAGTAAAACATACATGTTCATGAAGATATATAGATTCTATTACTAGGATTGAAACTCATTTACTAATTAAATCCTAAAAATTTACCTAGAAATAGATTGTCTTTAGAGAATGTGAGTATAGTAAAACCTACATGAAGTTTTAATAACATTTTATATTAATATATTAATATATAGTATTTCCACACACGTATAAGAACACACATGGATACAATGAAACCACCAACTAGGTAATTGAAGGATGTAATAGATTATACACTAACCATTATCAGCGTAAGTCCTTATAGTTTTGAAATTAAAGAGATTACGCTCCATGACAAAAGAGATCATTACATAAGAATTAGATGTAAGATTCTATAGAATTTTTGAAAGAGAAGAGACTAATAGCATTTTAATTGCTGTGGAATCAAAATGAAGCGGTTTAGACTAGAAGGTAAGATTTGTCTAGCATGTTTTTAAGACTTTGAAGTGAGTTAGACACCATCTTTTTTTTCACATCAGAAAAAGTTAGATAGCAATAATGATTGATAAATAGTGACCACAAAATGAATATATAGTCGATGAATCTAAACACTTCACTTACATATAATGCATCTAAACTTTGACTGGTTTAGGTTTGTGTGAAATTTACCTATTTCTAAGCTATCATACTTCATATAATTAATTGTAGACATCGGTGAAATTTAGGTACCAAACGTGGCAATCATCAAAAGAAAGAAAAAAGAAACAAAGCAAAGGAAATAAAATGAAAAATATATAATAAATGAAAATGCACTAAGAATACTCAAGAAGAGGGGAGGGGTAAATTGAGTATTTGCCCAAAAATTTTGAAATAATTAATTTTAATTTAAGTAGATCAAAAATCAAATAAAATTGGAGTGGATAAATAAATAATATATGTAAAGCGTAAATTAAAGAGATAGAGTTAGAGAAAATCAAGCCAGATTTAATGTGGAGTTTGACCCGCTTCCTACTCTCTATGGTCCATAAATTGCCTCTATTGAGGTCTTTACTACCACTTCAATTAATAAATAG
Source organism: Combretum micranthum (assembly GCA_024138025.1). NCBI lineage: Eukaryota > Viridiplantae > Streptophyta > Magnoliopsida > Myrtales > Combretaceae > Combretum > Combretum micranthum. Next base: position 1,079,134 of record JAMXBD010000183.1, read on the forward strand.
TTAGCTAGCAATTACACAACTTCGAACATAAAATATTTTTTCTCTCTCTAAGTGCTCTTAAATGAATAACAATAACTTTGAATTGAGCACTAGAGTGTGTTTTCTCTCTCTTAATAATTTGCAAATATTATGTATAAGAGAACAAAGAAAAAGAATTAGTTCTATCGCAATTAATGAGCTTGTAAATGATTTTGGCATTTCTTTTCTTTTTTTTTTTCTTCGATCTTCTAGACTTTGTATATAAATAGCATTTGAAATTCTAAAGTCTGTTAGACACAATGTCTATAATCTGCCAAACATTAAACGCACTCTAACGGCTCTTTTCTTGCCACATCAACTTCATATTTTAAGCCATCGTGCCTTAAAAACTTCATCGCTCCTCAAGCGCCGTGCCTAAACTTAACATTCGACAGCCTCTCCACATGCACGCTTTTTCGAGCATCAACTTTGAACTGTTGCGCCCTAAACTTGAATACATTGAGGCCTCAACTGGACTCTCAACCAACACAGTGCTATCTTTAGCTTCATTGAACCTTGGTTCTATACTGGTCGAGCCTAAACTTTTTAGTATGTCGAGCCCTAAACTTGACCCTCGATAAGTCTATGCTCTTCTTTAGCTTATCGTGCATCAAACTAAACTTGTCAAGCCTCAGTCACTTAACTTGTTTAGGACTTGACCAACCCCTCGACTACTATTTATGTATACTTGATCTTGTCGAGCCTTGACCATAGCTTTGTCACGTTTTGATTGCTTGGCTTGTCCTCAACCATCCCCTGTTTCGGCTAAAACTTACAAAAAAACTCCACAAACACACACAAAGTATGTATACATATATTCGACTAATTAAGTGTAGTTTACAATAAATAGTTGATTGTGCATTGAATTGTCTCATCAAAATTCACATTGAACTCTCAAGTTCAATAATCTCCCTTATTTTGATGAGGAAAATTTATAATATAGCAAACCACCCCACCCCAACACACACCTCTGCCCTCCCCCCCCCCCTTTTTTTTTTTAATTAAGCATTCATGTTTTAAGAGAATGTAAAATTTCTGAGGTTTCAAAACAGATTTCCGATGCTTAGTTTTGGGAAACAACAAAATATACTTAATATGTCATTTTCTCCCCCTATCAAAACAGATTTCATGCATATTTTTAATTGTGCATCCACTTCTCTCCTCTTTTGTACTTATAAAAAACAGTATGTAATAGATTTAATATATGTTAGCAAAGAGAGATGCACAAATATACAACATTCAGCTCAAAACAAATGCCTCGACAGAGGACTTCACATTTGCCTACACCCATGTAGGACTTCACACACTACTTGCTTATACTCGGATAATACGTCACCACACTTGCCTATAGTCATATATGACTTTACACATATGCCTATACACTGATAGGACTTCACCACAAATGCCTAAGCCCATATAGGACTTCACCACCCTTGCCTATGCTCACATAGAACTTCATACACATGCCTATACACCGATAGGACTTCACATACATGCCTATGCTCACATAGGACTTCACCGCTTGCCTATATACAGATAAGACTTCACTGCTTGCTATACTCCGATAAGAATTCACACACATTTGCCTATACATAGATAAGACTTCACCACAAATGTCTCAACACTTGAGGACTTCACATCATAATGCCTACACATAGTAGGACTTCCACCACATTTGCCTCATCCATGAGGACTTCATAAAAAACAACAAACTCTTACATAGCAAATACGCCAACACATCAAAGTACTTATCTTCACAAATATGCAATAATTAAACCAGATTATCACAGATTAGCACATAAACAAATCCAATACAAGAACGGACTAGATTTCTAAGCATATATCATATTTAGTAGCTTATTTAGCCTTAAAGTATGTTTATATCAATTTGGTTCAATAATACTTAGTACTTATCTTGCTTGATCATTCCCAACTCTCTTCTTAAAGTGAAGAAACAATCTTCACTAATGGGTTTAGAAAAAAATCAACAATCTGATTGTTTGTATCAATAAATTCCAAGCTGATATCTTTGTTTAGAGCATGATCTCTAATGGAATGATATCTAATTTTGATATGCTTGGTCCTTGAGTGTTGGATCGGATTTTTAATCAAATTTATAGTACTTATATTATTACAAAAATTGAAACATTTTCAAAAATTAAACCATAATTAAGTAAATTTTGTTTTATACATAAAAATTGTGCACAACAATTACCAGCTGAAATTATTCAGCTTCAGCAGTCGAGAGTGCAACTAAGTTTTGCTTTTTTGAGTGCCAAGATATTAAAGAATTTCCAAGAAAATGGCATGGACTGCTTGTGCTTTTCCTATCTACTTTGTATCCACCAATCACAATGTCCAATTATATTGAGAGAAGTAAAATTTGGATACCATAAGCCAGTTTCATTTGTGCTTACAAGATACTTGAAAATGCATTTTACTGCATTAAAATGTGATTCTTTTGCACATGATTGAAATTGTGCACGTATACATACAGAGAGCATGATGTCTGATTTAGGAGCTATCGAATATAATAAACTGTCTATCATGTCTCTATACATCTTTTCACAAACATTTTTACTCTTTTCATCTTTATCAAACTTAATATTTGTGCTCATAGGTGTTGGTTTTGATTTGCAATTATCCATTTTGAACATTTTTAACAAATCTTTTGTGTACTAAGCTTGATTGATAAAGTTTCCATTTTTAGATTGTTTGATTTGAAGACCAAGAAAATAATTGAGTTCCTCCATCATACTCATTTCAAATTCATTTTTCATGGCCTTAACAAAATCTTTTATAAGACTCATATTTGTAGCTCCAAACACAATATCAACATAGATTTGCACAATCAATATATCAGACTTATGATTTTTAATAAATAAAGTTGTGTCAACTTTCCCTCTTAAAAAATCATTGTTTAATAGGAAGCTATTGAGTTTTTCATACCAAGCTCTAGGAGTATGCTTTAGCCCATAAAGAGCTTTGTTTAACTAAAAAACATGATCGAGAAATTTATTATTTTCAAAACTCGATGGTTACTCCACATAGACTTCTTCTTTTATAAAACCATTTAGAAAAGCACTTTTGACATCTATTTGAAAAAGAGTAAAGTTCTTATAAGCAGTAAATGCTAAAAGCATTTGAATAGATTCTAGTCGAGCAACCGAAGCAAAGGTCTCATCAAAATCAATTCATTCTTCTTGATTATAACCTTTAGCAAACAATCTAGCCTTATTTCTTGTTATTAAACCAGATTCATCAAGTTTGTTTCTATAAACTCATTTGTTTTCTATAACAAGTCTACTTTTAGGTCTAGGAATAAAAAATCATGCATAATTTCTTGTGAGCTAGTTTAATTCATCTTGCATTGCATTAACCCAAAATTCATCCTTTAAGGCTTCATCAACATTTCTAGGCTCAAATTGAGATAAGAAAACCATATTACTTAAATTTCTTAAAGATGATCTTGTTTGAACACAATTAGAAGGTTCTCCAATTATTAAATCTTTAGGATGTGATTTAGCATACTTCCATTCTTTATGCAATTCAAAATTATCAGATTCATGCATATCAACATCTAATTTTTGTTCAATATCTTCTTTATTGCCATTTCCAAGTGAGAATTTATTTAAATCAGCACATATACCATCAGCATCATCATATGAGCATACATCAGGCAAAGAATCGTCAAATACAACATGAATTGATTCTTCGATAAATAAAGTTTTTTTGTTAAAAACTTTATAAGATTTACTTGTTAAATAATATTCTAAGAAAATTCCTTCATTACTTTTAGAGTCGAATTTAGCCAATTGTTCTTTGCCATTGTGTAAGATATAACATTTTGTGCAAAAAGGATGAAAATATGATATGTAAGGTCTTTTGCCTTTCAAAAGTTCATATGGATTTTCTTTAAAATTGGCCTTATAAAATCTCTATTTGGAATGTAACATGCTGTATTCACAGCTTTGGCTCAAAAATATTTTGGCAAATTATTTTCACATAACGTAGTTCTAGCCATTTCAATTAATGTTCTGTTTTTTCTTTTGACTACACCATTTTGTTGTGGAGTTCTTGGAGCTGAAAATGTGTGCTAAATACCATAATTATTGCAAAAATTTTCAATTTCATGATTTTTAAATTCTTCCCTATGATCACTTCAAATTGTATTAACGTTAAGACCTTTTTCATTTTGGACTTTCTTTCAATATCTAAAAAAGACATGATTAGTTTCGTCTTTAATTGCAAGAAAGAAAGTCCATGTGTATTTAATAAAATCATCAACAATAACCAAAGTGTATTTCTTTCCTTCCAAACTTAAGGTCTGGGTACGACCAAACAAATCCATATGCAATAGTTCTAATGGCCTAGATATGGATATATCATCCTTAGATTTAAAAGAAGTCTTAGTTTGCTTTTTCTATTGACAGGAATGGCAGATCTTGTCCTTTTGAAATTTTAACTTTGGTAAACCTTTGACAAGATCTTTTTTAACAAGTTTTGAAATGATATTCACGCTAGCATGTTCTAGTTTTCTATACCATAGCCAACTATTATCATTTTCGAATATAGACAAGTTTCATTTGGAGATTAAAATAATCTAAATTGATTTTGTAAATATTTTCTTCTCTATATCCTTTAAAACATGCTTGGTTATTGTCAATTCTTTCAATATAATATTTTTTGGCAGAAAATGTTACTCTAAACCCATTGTTGCATAATTGGCTAATACTCAATAAATTATGTTTTAAATTATCAACAAGCAAAACATTTTTAATAATTAAATCTTGATTAATAAGAATGTTTTAAATTATCAATAAGTTATGCTTTAAATTATCAACAAGCAAAACATTTTTAATAATTATGTTTTAAATTATCAAAAAGCAAAACTTTTTGGCACGTCAAGCCCTAAACTTAAGCCTCAACAAGTTTATTCTCTTCTTTAGCTTGTTGTGCATAAAAGTAAACTTGTCGAGCCTCAATCACTTAACTTGTTGAGGACTTGACCGATCCTTCGACCACTGTTTGTGCATACTTGAGCTTGTTGAGTCTTGACCATAGTTTTGTCACATCTTGATTGCTTGGCTTGTCCTTGACAATCTCCTGTTTCTATTAAAACCTGCAGAAAACTTAACAAACATGCACAAAGCATGTATATATATATATATATATATATAGATATTCGACTAATTATTATAGTTTACAATAAATATTTGATTGAGTATTAAATTATTTCATCAAAATTTACATTAAACTCCAAGTTCAACAATAAAACGACATTTAAAATTTAAATTATTTCCATCAAAATTAGAGAAAAAAATACTTTTAAAGTATGTTTTTTGATTTTTATGGACTTCTACTAAAAAATGTTAATTCAGGATTTTTTTATCTTTTAACTTTTATTTATAATCTCTAAATCTTTTATAGTTTCACATTAGTAATACTATAACTAGAGCTAGATGTCATTAGATATAAATGGATACACTCCGACAATTTTTAAAAGATGAGTTAGATATTATAAAATGGTTGGGCCGTATTCTTAGTTTGAATTTAGCTTACTTAAAGTTTATTCTTTTTCTTATTTTCCTTTTATATTAAGTTAAATAAAAAAAAGGAGGAAAAAAAAAAAAGCATGTTGGTGTGTCATGGGTCCTAGATTTGGACCATGAACGGACAATCTAAAACCTGCATTGAGACTGCCGTTCAGGCTTGCCCTTTTCGGACTCGTGATTTATTGGGTCGGATCCGAAGTCGGGCCGTGTCTTAGTCTACATGTGCATTTTTAATTTTTTATTTTATTTTAATTTCAAAATGCTATGGTTCAGCCCCACGTAAATAAGGATGGACTTTGCATGTCTAATTTTCTATATTAAGTCTATAATCCACCGAATTCCACATATAATACGTGTTTTAGTTAACTAATGGACTTATTGTTATATTTTTAGCTGGTATATGTCAAAAAAATGGTTTAGACGATAAAACCGTCTACTAATTATTTAATTATTAAAATAAATATAATAATTAAATATTAATTATTTTAGTGGTTCGATCACGATTGGGTATAATATAAACTATATGGTGATAGGATCAATTCTATTAAAAGTAATGACGGAAACATTAGATGATATATCTAATATATTGGTTAATTATAAATATAGTTATTTTTTGTTTGTATGTTAAATGTATTTGAGTGGGAGAGTCGGGAAGATGAAAATTACATTGATGACGAAGGTATGAACACGGTGGTGAGCAAGGATCTAATAACCCGTGAGTGTTCTTACTTTACCCAACTATTTAGTTTAAGAAATTAACCAAAAAAAAAATATATATAAATATATATATATTTTTGTCAACGTTATTCAATAATAATAAGAAAATTAAACACCGTTTCTTTAAGATAGTGGCTGTGATGGTGATGGGGCTGTGGAAGAGCTCAAAAGTCTTGAAAGCAATTCTAATAAAATAAGCTATATATTGAATTCTTGCTCCACGTATCTTTGCACCCGAAATTTTAGGGCAGAGTGAAAGTTACATATAAAAATTAACTTCTAGAGCATGTGTGCAGCATCTTTTTTTTTTTAATACTATTTCAAATGGTATCTAAACTTTATTAAAATATATAATTAGATATCTAAATTTTAAAATTAATTATTTTAATATCTAAATTTTGAAATTGATCAATTTAGTAACCAAAAAACTTTGACACCGATCAATTTAGTACCTAAAAGAACTTGACAAAGGTTCCATCGAAGCAAACGAAAAGTTCTTTCAGGTACTAAATTGATCAATTTTAAAGTTTAGATACTAAATTAATCAATTTCAAAATTCATATATTTGATTATAAATTTTATCAAAATTTAGATACCATTTACGACATTTAATTCTTTTATCTGGTTGTTACGTAATACTTAAAATATATTTCACTATATAATCTAGTTATTTTATTTTTCAATTAGTAGTTGGGTGTGCATACACACACACTTATAAATGACAAAGTTGGTAGATATCCATCGTCGTTTTCTTTGTTCATTTGCCTTGAATGATCCAATTTTAAATCGAAAGATAGGTAGCGTGGTGATCTGGCTAGTTACGGTGGTTCATGTGACATATTTTTAAGATTCCAATTTGTCTCTTTAAACTTTGCTTAAAATGCGGAAAAATTAAAATGGAGAGGAATAAAACGATAGTCGGTGCTTCTCTATTCATCTTCATATATACATTTTACATGGGGATCTGGGATTATAACATTCGCTCCAAACTTTGGGTAAAGATCTTTTTTTTTGCGCCAAGGTAGAAATACAATAAATTAATACGAGGCAAACAGTATATAACAACAAAAAGATTAAAAAGAAAAGAAACAATACAAGTCAATTTTACAAGAAAGACCCATATGGACTTGGATTGCACTTTAAAAATAGAGAAGCAATTTCACTATGTTGAATGACATGTTTTGTAGAAGATTGCATGATTATTTTCCATCAAAATAGTTGCGGTTGTATCTTTTGTAATTATTATTTTTTATGTTTACTTACTTTCTATTTTTTCTTTTGACTTTAGGAGCAAGTTTTACAATGTACATAAGAGAGCTTATGTAATACTTTGAAAAAAAGAAAAAGAAAAAGGAGAATAAACACAATTCTTAAAATTGTCTTTGTGGTATCAGAGCAGGTTGCATAATCCTTAAAAACCTCTTAGATTTGAATAAAAAAATATGACTACCGAATTTCTAGAATCTACAACCAAATCAGCCATTATACCATCTTCTCCTATCATTCAAGTTCAACATGAAACTTTTGGCTTTAACGCTGGCATACTTCTCACCAAAACTAACTATGACACTGGATTCAAATCATTGAAATGCATATTGCTGGTCATGAGAAACTTGATTATATTACTTAGGATTTTCCTTAATCAACATCAGATGATCCTTCTTACGCTAAGTGGTATGCTGAGAATAAAAAAGTTAAAAACTGGTTACTTACATCAATGCCATGAAAAACTAGGAAGAGGATCTTCGCATTTGTAATGCTTAAGAAATCTAAAGTGCTCTTGCTAAAGCATTATATGATGGTTTAGATGAAGCACAAATATTTGCTCTCAATCAACATGCATTCTCACTTTGCCAATTAGGTTGCTCCCTTTCGTCTTATTATGGTGAAAATGTTGTAATATTTCAAGAACTTGATAATTGTGACAAAATTAAAATGAAGGACCTTGATGATATTATTATGTATAAGGCATCTATTGAGAAATTGAGGATACACATTTTTTTTAATGGTCTTGACATTGAATATGAACAAGTGCGAGGAGAAATCCTTTGCATGGATCCAAGTTTGGATCTTGAACATACTTATGCCTACGGACGTAGAGAAGCAAATCGTAAAATTCTATTAACAAGTGACCTAGCTACTTCTGATTCTATGGCTATGTTAACCCAATGAAATAAACTACTTGCTCTACAAACCAGCCCCAATGCCACACTACCTTCTTCAACAATAACATCTCACAGCTTTGATGTTGGAAGTAAGTCATCTAGTTTAACCAGACATTACACTCATTGTGGGGGAGTAGAGCATATTCAAAGTAGATGTTACGACTTGATTGGATACCCTGAGTGGTGGGACCCTTTTGATTGTCCAAAATGTAAGTTTAAAGCTGTTGCAGCAATAGCTTCCACCTCTACCACCGCAAATGAACTGTCTTCACCAGATGTTGTTGCCTTACATATTTCATTAGATCCTCCAGCTAATGGTACCGAAGCTGTTGTTATTGGTAAAGGTTCATTATATTTAGATAAACTTAACTTAGACTATGTTCTTATAGTTCCATCCCTTAATTTCAACTTAATATACGTTTCTCAAATTACAACCTCCTTAAACTGTGTCATAATTTTTTGGCCTGATTATTGTGTTCTTAAGGACATCAAGATGAAGGAAACAATTTAGATGTGGTACTAGAAAAGGAAGCTCTTTTTTCTTGATCTCACACCATCTAGTTTAACTGCCTTGACCAAGAAGGTATCTACCACTAGTTTATCATCTATTTATGATATTTGGTTATAGCATAAACGCCTTGGGCATGTATCATTTGGATATTTGAAGTATTTATTTCCAAAATAATTTTCAAAAACATCTCCATCATAGTTAAATTGTGAAACTTGTGAATTGGCAAAGAGCCGCCGTGTTCCTTTTCCAATAAATACGAATAAACGTTCTATGTCATCTATACTTGTACACTCTGATGTTTAGGGTCTTGCAAAAGTTCAAACTCTTAATGGATCTCGTTGGTTTGTGTCGTTTATTGATGACCGTACTCGTATGAGTTGGGTATGTCAGATGAAGACTAAGCAAGAAGTTTGTTTATTGTTCAAACAATTTTAATCAACGGTTGCTACTCAGTATAAGTCAACAATATGAGTTCTTCGAACTGATAATGGCGGAGAATTTATCAACCTTGGGTTAAAACAATTTTTTCAACTTCATGGCATCATTCATCAAATTACATGTTCTTATTCCCCTCAATAGAATGGGGTTGTAGAAAGAAAAAATCGACATCTCTTAGAAATTGTTTGAGCTATGCTATTTGAAGCCAATATGCCTCTTCAATATTGAGGGGAATCGCTTGCTACTGCATCTTATTTGATAAACCACAATCCATCCTGAAGCCTAGACTTTTGTACTCTACTTAAAACTCTCAACTGCAACCTAACCTCACAAGGAATATCAACTTTTCCTCCAAAAGTTTTTGCTATATTGCATTCATCTACATACCACATCAAACTCGCCACAAACTTCAACCTTGAGCTATATAATGTGTTTTTGTGGGCAGTGGTCTTCATCAGAAAGGATAACGATGTTATCATCCCCCTATTCGCAACATGTATGTTTCTATGGATGTTAAGTTCCATGAACATAAGATGTGTTTTCCTACCACCTCAATTGCAAGTTAAGGGGAGGAATATTGACTTGCAATCTCTTAGCCATCAAATTGAACCTACACCTCAACGTGAAAAAATAAACCATACTTTTGAACCTAAAGAACTTGAATAAGTGGATACCAACATCGAGCCACTTTTACCTGAACCTGAACCTGAACCACTTGAATCCGAATTAATAGAATTTGAACCTGAATCTTATGATTAAAATAATAGAGCAGAATCAGATGTGCCACAACAATCATTTGCTCTTGATGCTCTTAATCTACAAAAGTTATCTTTACAAGCTGAACCTCAAGTAAATCTTGAACCGTCACTTCAAATGCTTCCTAATCGCACCATAAGAGGAGTTTTTAGAGTCAACTATGAACCCATCTTGAATTCTAATGCCAAATACCCAATAAATAATTATATATCTTACAATAGGTTGTCAAAGACATGTGAATCATTTATAAATCAATTATTTGCTGTACATATTCCTAATAGTGTGCGGGAAGCAATAGGAAATAATTATGCAATCTTCTACATGTTTTAATACAAGAATATACCCTTTCTTATAGATAAATACTAGGGTTAATATTACAAATGATATCTAAACTTTAACAAAATATATAATTAGGTATTTGAAGTTTGAAATTGATTAATTTCGTATCTAAATTTTGAAATTAACAAATTTAATATCTGAAAAAACAAAAAAGCCTTTTCATGCAAACTAACAAGCTCAAAAGGTTTTGTCAGATTGTCTTTTTATTCTTTGCACTTTCTCATCCTTCATCTTTGCCTCCCCTAATTCAATCAGCAAGTTCTTTCAAGTACCTATACTTGTGTTTTAGATCCTAGGATTTCATCCGTTTCAATAATAAACTCGGCATGTTTTATCAGATGATCTTCTTATTCCTTGCACTTTCTCTTCCTTCATCTTTGCCTCTCCTACTCAATAATCCATCAATGTAGGTTTCACACTCAAGTTAGCTAAATTGGACTTCCCTCTTGCTAATATAATCTTCAATTACAACTTTTCTAGATCTTTTAATATCTTGTTTAAATATTATGTGACCAAGGTTGTTATATCACCAGTATGCTTCCTACTTAAAATGTTTCCAACCACGGCCTTTGTCGCAACTTCTTTTCCGTGATTATGTACTTGTACTTCATACTTATATGATTTGCATATACATCACCTTTGTTGCCCCAAAAATAACGTGTCCAAATTTTGAGAGCAAACAACGTTACTGTCATTAAATTTAGCTACTATTGTCGGTCTCTTCCATGCTATGACAGCCTGAATTTTTGTATGATCTGCCATTATTCTATATGCTGATACCAACGCAACCAAGGGAAGTAGGTTTTACAGAATTAGACTTTTGTCGATTTTTTAAATTTTCCATCATAATCCCTAACATGTATCAATTTTTTATTCGCCTTAAGATAACTAGCTAGTAATTAAACATATTTAATATTATTATTTTAGAAAATTAATTATTATCAATTCAACAGAAGTTGAAAGATGTGTTAGGGATGGATAGAAATTTTATGGGAGTTGCCAAAACTCTTTACTTTTGTGGGGATAATATTAAAAATATTTACTGAAATGTACAAATTTTTTTTTTTTTAAATTTTACTCTTGAAATTTTGAAATTGGTACATATTATATCCAAACAAAAAAAATTTCTTTTCAAATTTTATACCTGAAATTTAAAATTATTATATTTCATACCCAATTTGACTTCTATTGTCAAATTTACTAATTCCAAGGTATTTGAATATAGGACATGACAAACAATAAGTGGCCAAGGTATGAAAGCGCAAATAATATAGTAAATTTTACAAACAAAATATCAAAGGGTCTAGCATCCAGTCACTTTACAAATTCGGATGTAAATTTGAAAAAGAAAAAAGAGAAAAGGAAAAACTCAAAGTTGTTACAGTTATTTGGTATTTTTCTCTTTTATGTAAAAATTGAGAAACATTAAGATTTGAATAGAAAGAAAAGGTTTCGAACTTAAATAGAGAAGGTAAATATTAAAGAATATACATGTATTTTTCTAATCTTTATACATGCAACTTTTGTATATATATATATATATATATATATATAATCCCATGAGCTTCATCGTTTCTAATAATTTTGATTATGGCCCCCGTAGCCTCATAGTCTTCCGTCTGGTACCCTTGCTCAAGCGTGTATTCTGCGTTTCTTGATTATTCCTGTCGATTCAAGATTTTTCTAATTTTAATTTTATGAGATCATTAAATAGGTAAATGATTTTTTCTTTTCTTTGCATGTCGAAACTGTATCTATGTGTCCTATTTGGATAGTCAATTTAGTTTTATTTTGATTTTGTTTTTAAACCGATCTAATACTGAACCGATATAGATATACTATCAATAAAAAACTGATAATTTTATTCATAAACTGATCAAACTTATCAATTAAATTAATATTAATCCAACACCGGTAAGTATCACGATGTTCATGCGCAGGATAATATCACGGCTTCCAAGTCCCACCTAATACAGCGAGAGAAAAAAAAAGGTGTTTGTTTGAAATTTTTTAAAATTATTCTCTGCTTTTTTGAAAAAATAGCTATATTCCAAAATCTAAACTTATTATTTAAAATAAATTATTCAAACACTCTTTTTTTTCCCGTCTCTAAAGAACAATGTCGCACCTAAAAAGATTCGAAAAAGCTATCTTTAAAATATACTCATTGATAAAACCAAATTCATTTGTTTGCATTTAAAACGACAATGTTTGAAGCATCGAGCCTACCATATCCCGGGAGTACACAGTAGTCGACTCCGTGATTAGAAAATACTTGTTCGGCTTCATTATGGGTTTCAATTTTTTAACTTTTTGTTAAATTTTTAATCGATAAATGAAGTTGCCTAAATCCTTAGACCATCTCGAAGCTTCATTATATCGTAATTTATTTTATTTTAATTTCAACCATTAATTGCTACAACAAAATTTACCTTTAAAGATATAAATTTTACTATAAAAAATATGTAAAATAAGTTATATTTCTACAAGTAAAATCAGTGATGATGATTTTTCAGATAAAAATTTATATTTAAAAAAATTTTTGTCTCTAAAATTCAATTTTTTTTAGTCTTTTTTTTTCACCTTAAAGTTTACGGAATAACCTATTCTCATTGGAATTTGATTACTATAAATATTCTAACATTAGATAACCTTATTATAATCCTCTTAGCATGACTATAAATCTTCCCATAAGATTAGGAAATGGTCCATAAATGTCACGACAAGCCAATATATTATTAATATTGTTTATTTATTTATTTGTTCGAGACCGATGACATCTATAAAACCCACCTTTCCCTGCCTCACATGTGGTGGTTGAAGTTCGATGCCTCCTGCCATATCACTCTATCAAACACACACAATCACATTTGGTATCAAAATATTACCTACTTTTTCTTGGCATAGGGATTAACACATACATAAAAAGGAAAAACATTGTTATTCATCTTAAGATAGCAAATAAAGCTAAAAACATCATGGGAAATTGCATGGAGACATGCACACGATGGAAGATAGAAGAGATGATCAAGCCACAAAAACAACATCAGCATCAGCAACAACAACAACACGAGAAAGTAGTAGTGAAAGCAAAAGGCGTCGATGCGGGCAGGGAACATGGCAATAATTTAGGTAAAAATGGAATTAGGATTAAGGTTGTGTTGAGGAAGGAGGAGTTGGAAATGTTAATGCTCCATTTAAGCAATAGTAAAGGAGGGAATAAGATGAGAATAGAAGAGGTTTTGGTTGAAATAGAGAGAGGGAGAGAGAAGAATAATAATAATATGAGTAGTGGATGGAAGCCTTCTCTTGACAGCATAATGGAAAGTCCTGAAGTTCCTGAAGCAATGGATAGATCATGACCATGTAATTCATGTTCTTCTAGCTATTTTTTTTTTCAACAATCTCTTTTTACTGTTTTTCTTTTCTTTTAATTTATTTTTTTCTCCTTCTTCTCCTTTATCTGGATTGTATTTGCTAGTTATCTTTTCAACCCTAGTGTGGGTTAGCGGAAAAAAAAAAAAAAAAAAAAACCCTAGTGTGGTTTTGGACCTTGGAGGTGATGGTAGGAATTTGTAAGTATTTTTACTTCAGTGGAGAGCCCTTGCTGGGGAAGATGATATCTTGTTGATCAGTCGATGTTTTAAAGTTGGGCTGTATAGATAATCCTATTGCATCATTAAGAAGCCAATTAATGAAATTTTAAACCATTTCATACCATTTTTTTTTCATAAATTGTATAATTAATATTAATAATGTGAGGGTCTTTTAGAACACCCGTCCAAGGAGTCCTAATCTATCTAGATTTCATTGATCGGATTTTTGACCTAGCTTGGGAATGTGATTGCGACCCATACCCATGTGACTTCTTTTCTCTTTTTTCTTGGTTGAAGCAGTCAATCTGAATGGTAATATATTCATCAGGAATCACGCATCATGCTTACACAGTAAATTCCAATAAAATTTTAATATTTATAGTACGCCAGATCATGAATGGTAATTGATTTAGCGTGTTCATATACGTAATATGCTGTGGTAATAAATTTTTTTTTAATTCATCATATGAGACGTAAGATAGTTATCTCTAAAGGAGTAATGTTTACAGAAAGAAAAAAAAAAAATAAGGATAGCCCAGAAAGAGATGGGACGGCTAAAATACACTTGATTTGTCATGCATATGGTTGGCTTACATAATTAACAAATGCTCAATAATGAGAATACTGAGCAAATGAAAGACTTCAAGGACCTTGCGCTTTGCTGAATCCTGACATATTTATTATAGATACTGTCATCGGAGATGGTAATAGGAGAAGTAGGCATCTAAAATTAACTACTAAACATAAATGCATATTGATGATTCTTCTATGACCGTAGTCTCATCTCCCGTGGTTCATATAAAATATATTATTATTATTATTTAGATATGGGTCAAATCAATCTTAAACCACAAACAGTTCTAGATTTGATTATCTCACAGAAGTTGTAGGCTATTAACCATCTCATATAATTGCTGCCCAATATAATTCTTAATAATTTGAATTAGTGATTTTCTTTTGGTCGAGTCAAGAAATATTCTGTTTCGTAAAATTATTAATTGAAACTAATAGAATTAAGCCAAAAAAAAAGAAGAAGCCTGGAATAACTTTTTTTTTTCCCTATTGTCATCTATATATCTTCTATGGTATGAACACTTATCTACTGTCAGGACAATAAGTTTTTCTTCTCTGGTTCTCCTCCCTTATCCCTCAAAATAAAATCCGGAAATTTAAAAAAAAAAAAGAGGAAAGGAGATACCTTTATCATATTTTTGATCTAATTTGGGTTATACTTAATAACACATCGAGTAAGCATAAATAAAACAAGACCACTCACTGATGATCTTAAACACACACATCGATTGTAACAAGATGCAATCTCAAGAGAAAACTCTCTCAAACTAGGGTTTGGAAAATAGATAATATGTTCTGATGTAGAAAGACAAGTTAAAGGACTATTTATACTATTACATGAAAAAACCCTAAAAGATAAAAAGAAATAAAAGCTAGTGGCCCAAAAACGACACTAAAGCAATGTACGCTACCAAAGCTAGTGGTATAGAAATGTAGGCCAGCAATTTAGAAATGTAGGTCGGTGGTTTAAATTAAGGCGGCCTAGTGCTGATCCTCCTCTCCTTCTTAGACAACTCCCTCTTGCTTAAATACATGTCTGCTATATCATTTGCATCATTTTCTCCAACTTGAGAAGAATTGGACTCTAAGTTCTCTTCTAGATATAATGGAAAATTGTTGGGGTAGAACGAAAAAAGATTAGCAGCATTTCCATTCCAATTAATAGAATGAAGAATCCCAATAGGAGAATGCCTCTTGTCTCCCTCCTTCAAGCGAACCCAACCACCAGCTACTAAGCCATAAGAGACTCTTTCTAATGATGAAACATGAACTCGTAATGGGTCATGGATACGGGGCACCCTCACCAAAACAAAATCTTCACTTTTTGCATTGTTCTCTAACCCTACGACCATTCATTCACAAATATCCATGTTTCCTTGTTTCTTAGAATTTAGCGCCTTTCGAAAACACACTATATCACCCACTTTAAGATGATCCTTTGATAGGAACCACTCTATATAACCAAGAAAGACTGATATGGTGGGAAGTCTCCATCCTGCTTCACCTTTGTCTCCATCTCTTGTACTCTCAAAAGCTTGCAATATGTCTATCATTGATGAACGACTCCTAAAGTCATACTCAAAACATCAAAGAATAACATTCTGGACTGGCGGAGGAAGGCCACTTGGAATCATTAGCTTTTCATGCTTTCTGACAATTGATTGGTGTCTTTCATGAATGGATATCCCCATCCAAGGCTGGAATCTAGTTAACATCTCCACCATGCTACAGCCAAATACCTAAGAATCAGTCTCAAAAGAAATAAGCCCCCTAACTTTTGGTTGCCACTATTCTGGAGCCATATAATTTGGAGTTCTAAGCAATGAGTCATATCTGAACTTAGGAATGGAATTCCATGAAAAAGGTAAGGAATATGGGCATCTCCTAATACAACTTCATCATTACCATCAAGGAGGAAATTACTGTGCTTAAGGTTCAAAACTAAATTTTTTTTTGTGTGTAGTGCCAATATACCTTTAGCTAAAGTGATATCATACCTTAAAACATCTGTGATTTGGAGATTTCCTTTGTTAAGATGAGCCAATTTATCTCCAATGGACCCTTTAGAGAACTTTGTGATAATGCAAATCCTTCCATTAATAATAGAAATTCCTTGGATCCAACAAACACCTTGCATCCCTTGGCAATTTGTGAACATGTTGTCTAACTTATTCAATATATCTCTCATGTTATCTTCCTTTATTAAAGTATTCGATTGATGCTGAGTTGCCAACCAATCATCACCAAAGGGTTCTCGACCTATTTTATGTCTTAATTTTAATTTTTCTAGTTCAATCCAAAGAGTTAGATGACTTCATGTAACTACTACGGTTTTAAGATGATTAGGATCCCCTTTAAATAGCTCATACTTAAAGGGAGCAGCTGGTTCTTGTCTAGGAAATTTTCCATCATCCATTCTTATTGAAATAACTATAGAATTATCCACCTGGTTCATGACATACATGAAGGTGCTTGGTGCATTACTTAGGCTAAAAGGCATGACCAGCCACTCATAAAGCCATTTTTGGGTTTTGAAGGCTGTCTTCTACTCGCTTCCTAGCCTATTCTTGATCTGGTGATAGTCGCTTCTCAAATTAATCTTTGAGAACATCACAGCTCTACTCAATCGATCTAGCATATCTTGAGAATTGGGAACTTATACCCAGTAGTGATTTTGTTAATGGTTCTACTGTCCATGCACCTCTGTTAACTCTCATCTTTCATGCTTTCCTTAATGGAACCCTTCTGGAGGAACTCTTATACTTTCTCCGATAGCACTTCCATCTCCTTCGGCTCATCTTGTAATGTGGAAGATTAGGTAAACTCGCACCATGAATTAAATTAATATGGTGTATGTTCCTCATGGGAGGCAAACCATTTAGTAAATCATCGGGTAACACTTCACTGAACTCATCCAATAGCCCCCTGATACTGTTTGTCACCTCTTCACTCTTCTCCTCTTTATCAACAGTCAGTGCTTTTTACAGTCAATGTATGTATAGTTTGAAATTCTTTCATAGCATCCTTCATCTCCTTCTCTAACTGCATAATTGTAAGAGAAGAACATCTTTCTACTTTGGAAGTTTCATGATGTTCTATTGATTTTTCAATTTCATCACCCACCTTCCTCAAATCATTACTTTGTGTCGACATCATAAATCCTGTGGTACATTTACGTATCAGCTTCCTCTCCTGACGACATCTTTGATGTCGTTGAAACATGATCTCCTCATAATCAAGAGAAGAAATTCATCTTCCAATAATTGATTTATCCTATACCATGTTCTAATGGGTGTTGTTCCCTCACGACTTCTCTTTTTTTTTGCAATCTCTCCCACCATGCGGATGCATATCCTTTCAATCTACAAGCCACCGATTTCATCCTTTTTTCTTTAGGAATCTCTATATATTCAAAGATCCTCCCAATCTCGGCAATCCAATCAATAAAATCTTTAATCCCCAAAACTCCTCTAAAATATGTAATACTTACCTCTAGCTTGAAATCATGCCTTCCATATTCATTCTTGCCCCCATAACAATCACTAAGATTATCACTTCTACCTTTATATTGACATCTAATACCATCATATGCCTTACCTCTTCCATATTTGCCACCAATGCCTCGTCTTCGTGGCTGTTCTTCCTCTGACAACTTATCTTTCTCCTTGGAATCATCTTTGTAAACATGTAACTCACGGTTCACAGTAACGGGTTTGATAATAGGATAGCCACATGCATACTATGCCTTTGGTTGCATCCCATAACTATTCCTGTTCCTGTTGGTATTGGAATGCTTGATTAGGTGATCAAAGTGTTGTTCGAAATGTTGGAATCTCTGATCTATGTTTTCTAACACCACCCTTCAAGCCTGCATATCGGTTCACAGGGCTTCCACATCCCGAACAATACCTAAGATGTAACTGTCTCCTAAGTTGTCGTCTCTTGACATCTCCATAAGAACTTTGCCACTTTGATGCAGTGAGTAAGCATAGATAAAACAAGATCACTCACCAAATGATCGTAAACACACACAACGATTACAACAAGATGCAATCTCAAGAGAAAACTCTCTCAAATTAAGGTTTGAAAAGTATATAATATGTTCTGATGTAGAAAGACAAGTTAAAGGATTATTTATGCTGTTACATAGAAAAACCCTAAAAGATAAAAAGAAATAAAAGTTGGCGACCTAAAAACGACACTGAAGCAATGTAGGCGAGCTCCAAAGCAGGTAGTGTAGAAATGTAAGCCAGCAGTGTAAGTCAAGATGGCTTATTATTCTCCTCTCCCTTTTAGATGACTCCCTCTTGCTTAAATACGTGTCTGCTATGTCGTCTGCATCACTTAATTCTATATCTAGAAAGTGGAGATGGTTATAATTAATTTAATGGGGTTGATCATCATACTCCTATCTAACCGTGATCATATTACTCAAATATTTAACATATAATTTACTATATTTATTTTAACGATCAAATTATTAACTGGTCGGTATGATGAAAAGATCATTGAAGTTTATTTGTAGTTCCTTCCTCATATTAAGTGATAATTTTTGTATTAAGTGATAATTTACTGATTGATTTCTCTAGGTTGTCTGATAAGTGACACATGCAGAAACACAATTGTTTAAATGATGATGATGATTGAGCTAGACACATTAAGTGTGCATGCACATGAACCAAACAAAAGTCGTTCATATCTCAATTTCTTTAGCCTTTTGGAACTAATGATGAGTAGTAATAGTGAGACGAGTGTGTCACCACACAAATCCGGATTAGTTGATGAAACACGTAAGGAAATCAACATAATCATTGTGATCTATACTATAGCTAGATAGCGTAAGGATCCATGATTTCGTAATTAAATCCATTGCAACTTGACTTTGCTCAAATTTAAATCACTCCAACCATCTAATTATGTTGCTAACTTTTCGTCTTGAGCCAATCTGTCATGGTTTTACCAACACCCTCCTCCCCCCGGTATTTCCCCAGTTCATCATCATCATCTCAACATTGATCTAGTTTAAGATGCATGTTGCTTTTAAAATAGACATTATAGATACTAATAGTACAAACAAAAGTGTCCTTTCCTTTACGCATATTTGACTCTTGCTTTGTAGAACTTTTTGTATTTAATTCATAGGGAGTTTTTACGGTCTCGTCAATAGATGCATAATTCTTAAGGATGTTTATTGTCATGTATGAAATTATAGATTTTGATATATTTTAATTAAACCTATGTTTTTGTGGGTTTAAGATATATATCTAATATTTATGAGATTATTAGTTGGTAATTGAACACATGTTAAGTAAATGTGGAATTTAATTGAGATTTAGAAGATCATGTAGCTAAATTAGAATCAAATCCTTGAACATGAAAGCCTTATATTCATTCAAATTTATTTCAACTAGAGTCAAGCCAAAATTTTGTTCAAGGTATCTAATTAGCTTGGTAAGCCTATTGTAGTTAGAAGTTAACTATACATTTTTGTTGTTTCATGATTTTTGGTAAAGGTATTTGGACTTTACTCAAGGATCCTTGTACACCTTAAATGAAGTTAGCATACAAAATGAGTAAAAATGAGTTAAGAGACATTGAGGTTTATCTTGACATTGATACTTTGATATTCAAGTCAATGGAGATTGAGGAAGAAAATGTAACAATATCAAAGAGGGTTTTAGAATGTGTTGGAAGCATAAGTGCTAAGTTACTGGATTATTTGGCTTAGCTTACTAAGGGGTATTTATAAGATGAAGGTGAACAGTTGTGAAGTGAGGACCACACCCATCTGATTCTTTAATGTTTGCAAGCTGGTAGGAAGCAAATTTTATTTTTTTTAGGGGGGGGGAGGGGGGAAGGGGGTTGGTGGAATGATTGAATCAAGTGGCCTCTAAGATTGAACCACTTCACATGTGGTCTTATTTTATTTGCATGTAGAGAATCTTCATGAGTTGACGCTAAACTTGAAAGCGCAATAGAGAGAAAGAGAACACTATCATTACCTCATTAAAGTGAAAATGTAATGATATCAACAGAATACTATTGATATAATTACATTTGACAATGCGACATTTCTAGCCATATTCAATTTAAAACATTTATCTTAGATGTAGCTACTTTGAGATTTCAAGTTAAGTTTGAGCTTTAGCTCAAATGTTCTTAATTGAATTGGAAATTTATTATAAACTAAATTAAGTTTGCTTCTTTAATAAGGAAATAAATAAATAAATAAAAAGCAAGTACACTTTATGTCTTAAGCTTTTTGAATTATATTCAATTTGGTTCTAGGTTAAATTGCATTATGAACATTTCTTCTTAAACCTTGTGATTCAATTAATTTTGTATAAGCAAGTTGTTTGAGGCATGACATGTTAGGAATTAAAGTACTTGTGCAGTGTTTGTGTGTAGCTCATTGGGAGCATTTGATTTTCAATTAATGAAGTGTGTGTGAATCTCTTAAATAGAAGGTAAGTGTGTTATCATGCAGACTAGGAGGTAAACCGAACTTTATGTTAAATTTGGTTTTATTTTAACTATCTCTTGTCTATTTATTTAATTGTATATTGTTTAGTTTGTTAAATCGAATCTTTTAAGCATTAGATTTGCAAAAAATAAAAATAAAAAACGATAATACAAAAAATAAGATGAGGTTTGGTGACAAACACATGACTTTGCGTGTCTAATATGCTTTTTGTGATAAGTGATTTATTAAGTGCAACTTTAGTCCTTTAGTTAAGCATTAGATTTTGAACTTAACTTGCAAGATATGCTTAAATCCGAATGCTTATTTGAAAAAGGGGTGACAAATTAAAGGGGTGGAAATCATGCAATGATTACCCTCATAAAAAATTAGAATATTATTGAATTGAAGGGTGTAAGTTGGATTTTGATGAGGAAACGCAATTCATAGTTACTGAAATGATATAATTATGTTACACTTAATAGGCAAAATATGCTTATGATTATATGAGCATTTGTTTGTATTATATATATTTGTTTGTGTTTGTTATGCTTTTTGCAGGACCTTACTACACTATAACTAGTGCTTAGATGCCACAGGCTAGGCGATGGGACACAAGCATGATCAGAAGACTGGTCATGTAATTTTAGTTAACATCTAAATACCAGGGGTGAGCGTTCGGATGGCAAATAGATTCACATGACCCAAGAACATTTAACCATGTGCTTTCTAGCTAGCATTTGGATGCTAAGGTGCAACATTCAAACAGTAAAAGTGTTTTGTGTAGGTTAAGGTGAAGACGGCAAAAAAAGAAATGAAGATAGCATGAGTTTCTAGGAGGTATGTAGATTGTAAGTGACAAAAAACACTAGCTGCTTAACTTTTAATGCAATTGCATTTTAGGAGAAAATGAGCAATGGCTACAAATCTCGAATGCTATACAAATTGGTTTGGGGGAGGGGATGGGTTTGGGGGAAGGGGTGCGGCAGTGTTGTAAATGTTACATAACTTTAGCAAAATATGTAATTAATATCTAAACTTTGAAATTAATCAATTCAATATCCGATAGAATTTTTTGTGTACGATATTAACCATAAATAAGGGCTAAAGAGCAAATTTTGTAGAGTTAAGGGAGTTTAAAGTGGCATTTAATCATACTATCTCATTCTCCTAAGATTATGTCTTTTATATGTTATCTTCCTAGAGAGAGAGAGGATAGTAGTACCATTAAGTATTTAGTTGGAAAATCTTTGTAAATCACTACTCATGAGTTTATTAATTGTTTTTGTGTGTATTTTGTGAATGCTAAGTTGTGTCTTTTGAGTGTTAGTGCTTAGTGAAAAGGAACAATCCATGTGGCGTTTTGAAAGTGCTTGTATGGACTCCTTGGGAGCATTTGGCTTGTGATTAATGAAGTATGTGTAAAGTCCTCCATCTCCTATCTCTCTATTTACTGTATTTTGCTTATATATTTTTTAGTTTGCCAAAATTGTATCATTTAGGCATTAAATTTATAAAAGATTCAAAAATTGAAATCAAGCTTAATGGTAAAACCATTTTCAACCCACTCTTGAGTTTTAGCCTAGGTTTTAATCAATGTATCAAGTAGTTAAGTAATTTCAATGTATCAATGAGTTTGTCAAAATTGCATAATTTAGGCATTAAATTTATAAAAAAGATTCAAAAATTGAAATAAAGCTTGATAGTAAAACCATTTTCACCCCTCTTGAGTTTTAGCCTAGGTTTTTAATTAATGTATCAAGTAATTTCAAGTTTCTTACTCGATTTAACTATTGTTAATATCGGAGTTAAATTTAATTAGAGTTAGACTCATAACCCTAATTGTGAATTAGATCCTCTACAAGTACTTTTTCTTAGTTTTAAGCTATGAATGTTTGCGTAATTAAAAATAAATAAATAAAAACCCTCATTAAGCTGTTATGATTTTAGGCTTCTTTTTTCCCCTTAATATAAAGTTAAGTGTAATAGTATAATTTTCTTTATAAATCACATTATTTTATAATTATCAAAATTTTACCTTGAATAGTAAGCTTTCATGATTTGTTTCTTTATTTAATCTAACTACACTTTTAATTTCTCCTTTTATTTTCTATTTAGCATCATTGTAATATCAAGTAAAATTCGCAAATTGGCTCTCCATACTTGAGCGTCCAGTATGAATTGGCTTTCTACATGAAAGTAAATAAATATCCAATCAAATCAAGCATACTGAGTGGCAACAAGATCATTGCTCTAGAAGGAGATTTGTTTGTTTCAAAAAAATTCAGGTGAATTTTTATCTATACTAAATGAAAATTTCTTAGATAAAATTGGACCGAAGGTGATCTTAATCTAAAATTTCATATAACTAAGAACGAAAACCAAATTATTATTATTATTTGGAAAAATTATAAAAACATGACCTGCTTTTTTTTTTTTTTTTTTACGTTTATAAATAACTGATTTGCATTTTGTCTTTGTAGTAAATTATTTTGACATTTTTGCAAACAGAAGACCTATTATCTAAGTTTTATTTTTGACAAATACATGGCATGTGCTTTATACTTATGCAAAAAAGTAATATGAGTTTTATATTTTGTAAAATATAACTTGAATTATTTTTTCACTTCATCTTAATAATACATAAGAAACATGTAAAAAAGTACACGTAATATATTTGTCAAAAAGCAAAACTCAAATAACTTGCAAAAGTACAAAAAACACGTAATATATTTTTGAATATAAAACTTAAGTTACTTGTTTGCCAAAGTGTGAAACACAAAATATGTATTTGTTTTCTGTTGAAAATCAAATCTCATGTCACATTTTCATCAAAGTGCTAAGACACATATCATGTTTTTATGTTTTTCTCTTATTATTTTCATAGCATTTATAGTGACTTAGTGGGAAGGATAACACTATTTCCTACTAATTCACTCTTGTGGTTCAATTATAGGTAGATTCGACCCCGTTTTCTTATACTCATTTGGAAAAGAGAGAATTAACTTGAAGTATGAAGCCAAATTAGTTGGGTATGGTCCAATTTAATTGTCAAGTCCTAGGTATAGACTGATTCTGGTTGGTTGCTAATAGATGATAAGAGACAATGGTACTATTCTTATACCTTTACTCATTCAGTACTATGTCTGGTCCACTCTATTTACATGGAACTTGGGTCGAAAAGTCAAGTTACTTGTTCCCCAAAATGTCAAAACATAGATTATATATTTGTTGTCTATTGAAAATCAAATCTCATGTCATATTTTTATCAAAATACCAAGACACATATCATGTTTTTATATTTTTCTGTTATTATTGTCATAGCATTTATAGTGATTCAATGGTAGGATAACACTATTCCCTACCAAATCACTCTTATGATTCAATTATAGGTTAGATTTGAACTCCATTTTCTTATACTCACTTGGAAAAGAGAGAATTAATTTGAAGTATGAAGCCAAATTAGTTGGGTATGATTCAATTTGATTGCCATGTCCTATGTATAGATTGAATCTAGTTGGCTATTAATAGGTGATAAGAGACAGTGGTACTATTCTTATACCTTTACTCATTCGGTACTATGTCTGGTCCACTGTCTTTACATGGAACTTGGGTCAAAATGTCAAGTTACTTGTTTGCCAAAATGCCAAAACTTAGATTATATTAGAAAATGAGGAAGCTTTCAAATGAGAGAAATTCTTCAAATCGGCTTTTGTGAAGGAATACACAAATGGGCTTGACACCATCTATAACCCAAAACCTTAAGGTATTAGGTTAATAGGTCTTCCCTCTTATAAACCTTTCACATAACTCTCATATTGCTCATGTAGGATTTTTCCAACCTCATACTTGTACCCTAACAAATCTCCTTTCAAGTGTGAGTTTAGTTTGCTTCCCGTCTACTCATCATACATGAAGGGTTTTACAAATGAGTCACACCACAAAACTCTTTTTTCCACATGGAGGGCTAACCATGGGAGTTTTTCAGCCAAACGATCGGCTCTAATACTAATTATTAGGAAAAGAAGAATCCTACTGAAGAAATTCTTCAAATGGGCTTTTATGAAGGAATACATAAATGGGTTTGACACAATTTATAACCAAAAACCTTAAGGTATTAGGTTAATGGATCCTCTCTCTTATAAATCCTTCACATGAATCTCATATTTTTCATGTAGGATTTTTCCAACCTCATACTTGCACCCTAACAGATTATGTATTTGTTGTCTGTTGAAAATCAAATTTCATGTTACATTTTTATCAAAATACCAAGACGCATATCATGTTTTTATATTTTTTCTTATTATTTTCATAGCATTTATAGTGACTCAATGGGCAGGATAACACTATTTCTACCAAGTCACTCTTATGGTTCAATTATAGGTCAGATTCAAGCCCCATTTTCTTATACTCACTTGGCAAAGAGAGAATTAATCCAGAGTATGAAGCCAAATTAGTTGGGTATGGTCCAATTTAATTGCCAAGTCTTAGGTATAGACTGATTCTAGTTGGCTGTTAATAGGTCATAAAAAGACAATGGTGCTATTCCTATACGTTTTACTCATTCAGTACTGTGTCTGGTCCACTGTCTTTACATGGAACTTGGGTCAAAAATCAAAATGTTTGGTTTTTCAGTTATATATAACTTCATTTCGATATAAAAATCCGACAGCACATTAAAAGTTTCCGGAGAAGTCTTGCTTTCACATGGTGTAGTTAGATAAATACTATTGCTGGGTGACTTGGTCACACGAAATCATTGAATGATTAATAAATGATTGTGTGATTTTGTTCCGACTATGGACACTGATGTTTTTGCTTTTGTATCGTATTTCAACACTCTGCCTTTTCCTTTTCTGACCGAGGATAAAGCCTCGATTCCATCAGCCATCTTCAGACGGTCACACATAAATCATAGTATAAGCTCTGTAGACTAGTGAAGAAGTTATTACAATACAAATAGTCAAAATAAAGAATAAGAAAACAAGTGTATTGTGGATGGAAAATGTTCGGCTAAACGTAGCATCACTTGGTCCACAATTCTTCAGAGACAACTCGTTGTCAATGAATCCTACCTAGTTATGCCCTCTTTTTTTTTCAATCAAAGACTGGAGGAAAAAGGAGGAAAAGGAAAAATCCATATCAAAACACCTAATGCAAGTGTTTAATATGGAACTTTTATCCTTCAGACTTTAAAGGTACACACACCAACTACCAATTTTAACTACGCCAATTTGCCAATTTTTCTTCTTAAGAACGCTAAATGCACGTTGAGAAGCTCTAACCTATGCGATGCCAACGGTGCTACTTAGCTACAGACTAATGCCATGATACATTATTTGGCGTCTATTTTAAAGCGATCTTGCTCAGCGGGCAACTGTATAGTAACATCATTTCGTTTGTGGCGAACTTCTTCCTCTAGATGAGTCCGCGAATAAAATAGAAGAAAGCAGACAACTAGGGCAGTAAAGAAGTCCGCAACTATGTCTCAAATTAATGTTTTAAAACACCTATATTACCTCTCAAAATTAATGTTCTAAATCAGGTATATTGCATTTAGCTTGCTGAAATAGAACTGTCATTTTGTCTTTATTATTGCATCATTCATAACTGTTCTTTTATTATGTTTGCAAAAAATTAAACAAAAAGAGCACCCTATAACATGAAATAGATAGTGATTCTTATTTTTTCTCTTTACCGAAGGAACTACTGTTCCTCGTAAATGCAACTTTTTTTTTCCCAATTATAACCCAATCATACATAAAATAATACAAGAGAATTGCTACTCTTTTTCGATCTGATTTTATTCTGGCAAACTAAACCTTACAATAGCATATAACCTTAAAAAGCAGGGAGTTGCCCATTGGGTACAAAACAATTCGTTCTTCAATACTAATAGGTTTTATCACTCCTTGAACGATCTTTGTATTCACCTTGCACTCTGATCTCACAAATTAATAACCCTCTCATCTGCCACAAACTATAACAGTAATAAGGATTGAAATCCGGATTCTCTTCAAGACTGAACAGAAGCAGTTAACAAATAGCCCCGTAGTTGTTCCATCTTGGTCCAACCAAAAACACTAGCTGGCATCTTTACAACCGCCGCCTCAACAATTTATAAGATAACAGAAGATAAATAAATACCATGAGATTAGAGATGAAGATACGTCATTTTATCCACAAGATTTTGAATCAAGACATCTCAGAAAAAATTCTCTACTGACTTGTTGTAAACAAGCAACCAGGGTTTGCTACCATCTAGAAAGTAAATAAATAAATAATTGAAAATCATTTGCCAATGAAAATTCTGTTAACAACATCAACAGGTAAGGCATAAGCTGGATCTATGGCTTTCACTCCAGGATATTCAAGCAAAGAAAGTCCTGAAACAACAATGAAAAAGACAACCTCAGTGCCAAATGCGAATTTAAGCAAAACCAAGAAAATCCAACATTTTGATAATTACTATATATATACACACACATTAATAAGATGCATAAAAGAAAAGCAAAAGATAATTGCATTTCAGACATAGTAGCAAATGTGGTAAATTTTACCTATAGTTTAACTCATTAAGACACCCACTAGCTCTATTCAACATAAAAACTGAAAAGTTTTAATATTGAAGCATATTGATAAGTTTAGTTCAAGAAAGACCCTAGAAATTTTGGATCTTGAAGTTAACCAAAATGAAGATGCCCTATGCATGAATGAAGAGTTCCATTTTATAGGGAAAGTCTCAGTCTAAGTTAGGTTTTTAAAACTTCTCTCCATGTGGGTTTTAAGTCATTCATATTTTTATTCCTATCTTTCCTCTTTTGAGGGAAACGGTGATGGTGTCATCATGGTGGTGGTGGTGGTGAGAGTAGGTCACTGGTAGAGCTGGTAGTAAATGGAGGGATGGTGATGGTGGGGCCTGTGATGACAATGATTTTTTAAATCTTTCTACATTTTCTTTTTAAGATTCTTGGTATGCTATTTCTCATACCTTCATAGACACTAGTTGCATGAATTGGCTCATGACGTATAATTTTTAGCTTTGGATGACAGCCACATCCTCATTGGTTGAAACTGCTAGCTAAGGTGATGGACTTGACAAAGATGACAAAGGTGCTAACACTAGCACTTAAATCAACAAAACATTGAGCAACTTGAAAGATCATGTTTAGAAATGAAAAAAACATCCAAAGTTCAGGTAGTGAAAGTGGTATTGTCCCAATAAATGTTGGGTGCACATCCTAGATTGTCGACATGAATTTAATGTGTGTAACTTTATAGAATGTAAACAATTTATTAATTAACTTCCAGCTCATTCAACATACAAATAAGACATGGCATGATGTGCTGATTGAATGATTGTTCTCTCTCCTATTACTCATGGATACTTGTTCCTAGATTGGTCATTAGTCATCTTCCATGCTATCAAAGCACTAGCATTTAGGCTGGTGGGATAATGTTATGGCTATGAAAGATTGAAAGGTGGAGTAGAAGCACTCATGTAATTACTACTTTCACTGACATCCTGGTCAGAAATATGATGTATGAGAGGTACCAGCAATAGCATTCTTGTTAAAATGATATATCATAGTGACAACGCTTCTATCAGCCTTAACCATTAAGTTAGTTTGATTTGGATCAACATTTATCACAGCAATAGAATATATCGGTCTGAGTTTGAGTCTGAATATCCCATTTAACAAGATGGATCATAGTACATGTCTTGAGACACACATTAGGACTTTTGGAATGACAAAATATAAATTCCACAATCAGATAAAGCATAGGCTGGTTAGTTGCAACACTTAACATTTAATATCCTGAAATGTGGCTCTGGGAACTTTCCTGCATTAATACTGCATATCTGTAAGCACACTATAGTATGCAGTTACCATGTTCCATTACTTTGTAAATTGATGGTTACATCAATACGATTTTTATTAGTGACATGAGAAGATTCATCAAATTTTAGAACATTTCATAATGAGACTTCAAGATAAAGAAAGGCAGCATGGAAAACAGATTTTCTTCTTAAGATACTTCAAACAAATAGACAACATGGAGAAAGATAAACTGAACAGAAGGATACCAGCTACTCCAAAATATGTGTGAAACACATCAACAGCATCTTCTGGTCTATCTGAAATGCCACCATTTTCTGTGTCCTGAAGGCTCCAAAAGCCAAAGGGTTAGTCTTAACTAATACTTGGATCTCATGCTACATGTAGAAAGCAGGGTCAACATATCAAATTTTTTTCTTGAATTAAATATTCCACAACATTACCTGACAGTCTAAGATGAATTTGATTAGTTTTTCCTTGTCAATCCAATGAACCCTGTCAATCATTATTAAGCTAGAAAGAACCCACCAAGAGTAGCAAACCTGGAACCAAAACAGGACTTTACAGATTGAAAGATACTCAATAGTACAAAGCATAAGAAAGTTGAATTACTTACATCAGGAAGTTTCTCAGGCCGACCATTTAAACCTCCACTTTTAACCTGCCTCTCACAAAGCCACCAGCCCAGAAGGTCTCTGTCAATGTGATGCAGCGAACCGGTGATCGCAAGAGCACCAACACAGCAAAATACTGCAATCAAGAGTGCGCATAAGCTTTTTCATTTTTCTGACTCCAGACTTAGTTTGCATCTAAAAGCCCTAGCAAAGCCCATAAGATTGCTGCACCAAAATTCTGCTAGATGCACAAAAATTACACAGACAGACTAAAAGGTAAAGCTGATAATTTACAGAAAGCTAGAATTTATCACTATCAACTTAGTCATCAAACATATCGACACCTGCTAACTGTTCAACCTCCAGGTCTAAGAGGCCAACAGTTTGACCATTGCAAGAGCATATATCCTTTGGAATTAAGGCATGACAGAGTAGATAACATGGACTACATCAATAATATATCATGTGGTGTTGCTGTCATGAATTGTAAAGAGTGCAAGCTCTTTTTATCCTTTTTTTTTTTGGCAAGTATACATGCATTGGGTGACTAACTCTGAGAAACAAAGACAACTTTTTCTTTGATATATAAACATAGACAAAATTTTTCACTTCGAAGCACAGTAATAGAAGGTAAATGTGCAGTACCAAGAGTTAGGATAAGCTCATGACGTACTTTGCCCAGCATGAGACTCTCCACCTGGTGTACATCCAAATCCACCGTCAAGATTCTTACAACTCAGAATGTATTTAACAGCTTTGTCAACATCTACTGCCTCTAAACGGCATAACAATGCAAGGCAGCATATAGCAATATAAGAGAACCTGAAAAAGGAAGTTTTACATCAACTTTATACCTTAAGGCATAGAAATATGATGAAAGAAACCGGAAGAAAATAAAAAAAGCACCTTGTATCAACCTCACCCCATATATCCCCTGCAAAGGAACCATCCTCATTTTGCAATTCTGCAACATCTACTCAAAATTAAGTAAGACAATAGATCCCATGACTAACTTACAAGCAATCAAACTTTACTCACCCTCCATTAGCTTGACGAGTATACAGGTCTATCTCATAGCCAATAACTTTGACTAGATTTGAAAAATGCATAACAAGTTGTTGAGAAGAAATTCTGTGCGTAATAAAAATAAAACCAACTGAACCTACTGTTATTGTGAAAATTTGGAGGATACATTTTGTCACTTTATCAATATCAAGCATGTCTAACTTGTCAAAGAGAGCCAGGATCTGCACTGCACTCAGTGTGTATAGTATATGCGGATCATGACCAACATTACCACCAAAACCACCTGAAGAACAACTCATTAGCACATTATTTCCTATCCTGCCTTTTCTAAACATAAAAAATGTCTTCTTGCTATCACTTATAGACATAAACGCACCACATTCATGTTGGCATTGCATGATCCAGGAGATGACTTCATGCCTGTCCACGGCATTGAGTTTTCCTAGAAGATCCAATGTGGTTAATCCCCAGTATGCTCCATTAAGTCTCAAATGTTCCATTACAACAGACTCAAAATCATCCTTCCTCTGTGTATAATTATTGGATAAATTTAGCCCATGACAAGAAGAATTCATCACATTTCTTCATACATCAATTTCCAATTCCATATGATAGGATCAAGAAACGTAATATTACCTTTTCAACAGATAAAATGTATTTCGCATGCTTATCAGCTGCCAGCTTCGCCATCTAAAGAATTTAAAGACGGAACATAAACATAAGATCATTGTTCACATTTAATCTTAGTTAGGATGTAAGAAGTCCATTAAAAAAAAAATGTCCAATCAAGTGATTTGATATATAATAATTGAAATTATTAAATACATTCGTACACAATATGATTTCCTGATTTCAGGACTTATCTCTTGAAGTCCTTATACTAAGCAATTTGTCATTTATTTAGCGTGAAACATGTGCAGAAGTCTGTAGTTTCAAGTTCACCGGTTATTTCTGCTTTTCAAGATGGTGAGTTGGTGTTTTGGACCATTAGCCAGTGTTCACAGTACATATTATGCTGATCTTATGCTTACTGTTGATCTGGAGGGTTATGGCCAGGCAGGTATGATATACTGGGCTTGTACGAAGACAATTCTGATATT
This sequence comes from Combretum micranthum, assembly GCA_024138025.1. Classification (NCBI taxonomy): domain Eukaryota; kingdom Viridiplantae; phylum Streptophyta; class Magnoliopsida; order Myrtales; family Combretaceae; genus Combretum; species Combretum micranthum. The sequence goes on from JAMXBD010000183.1 coordinate 1,110,843, forward strand.
GAGAGGAAATTTTTGCATTAAAGCATGTAAAGTCTCTTCCTTTTAAGCTTTGCATTTGAAAACAAGGCAAATTTGCAGTGATTGGAATTGATGATAAAGGTTTTTTTTTTTATTATTATTATTTTTTTTTTTTTTGTGGTATGTTTAATAACAATGAGGTTCCTACATGCTGAGTTCCTCAGTTTTAGCTTATGGCCAACAAAAAATCAAACATTTGATCCAAGAATAGGAAGGTGGGGGAAAAAATGAAATGAAATCATGATGATATATGAATGCAATGTATACATGTATACGCCCTTATCCATGAGATGACTACCATTGCAGACATGAACTCCCCAAACGTGATTAAAAGATCAATCATTTAAGTGCTAGGAACAACTTAAAAACTTCTGAACTACTCATTTTCATCTTCTTGTTAGAAGAAAAAGCCATAACATTAGTATCATCATTTTGTGTGCTTCACAGGGTGACTTTTAACTAGCACAAACAAATACAAAAGCCTATCCATATTTGGAGGTTTCTTTTGGAATCCACGTGAATCACATGCTGCCAAATATAATTGCAAAAGCATAAGGTGGGACTTGTATAAGTTATTGATCAATCACAACAAACTATGATTGGAAGAGATATCATGAAAGTTTCCATATCACAAACTATTGAGTGATTCCACCCTCCAAATTAAACAAAACAGGATAAAATTTGGTCAAAATATAAGCTTTCTTCACTGTTATAAGATCTTCTATATTGTGGACAACTTCGAAGGCTCACTTTATTCAGTTTTCTATCCCCCATAATCTCAAAACTTGAGCACACCCTTGGCCCATTATCTCATTCAGACCCCCTAATTCTTCATATCAAAAGAATGCATAATTTTGTCAGTTGCAACTCCAAGTTTTGAAATAAGCAATTAAAATATTATTTTGCAACGTTATAAATTATGCATTTTTCATCACAGTTTCAATACAATAATGAATGATCAAAAGCTGATTTGAACATCTGCTCTTATTAACGTGCGTCAAAACCCACAAAATCATTTTCAAGTGGGATCCAACAGTGTAGTTGATAATAAACAAATCTATATCAGGAATCTTCTATTGAGTTTCAGTTACTATCTTACTAAAGTTCTTAACCAGAAAAACCAACTTTTATAGAAAGATAATTACAAACAGTTAACATTGCAAAATCAAAGCTTCAATCCATCAACATTATGGTCAGGAAAAATATAAAAAATAAAAGATAGAGAAACAAACCAGTTCTGGTTGTTTGCCTTTGCTTTTGCTGAGCCTGATCTTATTAGCACAGACAGCTTGATGTTGATTTTTGCAGAGGCGAGTGTTGGGTCTAGAGAAGAAGGAAACGAATAGTAAGAGTGAGAAAGGATATATATATATATATGGAATTTATTGGAATAAGTATATTTATATATACACTAGGCAATTAAGCACTGCAACGCGTGTGCTCAAATAAATAGTTATAGGCTGTTCATTTCGCCGAATGGAATAAAGCCGTAATAAATAGTCATTACTAGGGAATTGCAGAGAGCTGTAATAGACTGAGAATGAATATTACACTGCTCTGGGTTCAATGAATTATTAATATGTTGTTTGCTTGAGTTAATTAAAATGAGGAATAGTCCATAAATTAATAACAAAAGTACCAAAATGCCCATGTTATACATGTTATACAGACACACACACACACACACATCTACAAAACTTCCATGTCTTGTAATATATATATATATTTTAGAAGATGTATGATTAAATATATATATGTTAATATATGTAATTGATATATACTCAAAAGGGAACATGAAATAAATAAAATATCTCCAATTTGAAATTCAAAACAAAGAAAAAGTTGCATCCTAAAATCATCAAGACTTGTCCTCACAATAACCTCAATTATACACATGATACAATCCTCTTGTTAAAATCCTGTAAAATTAAAACGACGCAAAAAGAAACTCCTAGCAACAAGACAATAGTGAAGTGCCCGTCATCCAAAAGCAAGCGTGATTAACTTTTGCAGATTAGCAGCCTTAAATTTGCCAACAGGGCTCAGATTTAACTGTGGCATCAATATCAGAACTTCAACCTCACAATCATAATATATCTTATGATGAAAAATTAAACAATACTGTAATAAAGAAAAATGCATTTATGTCTTTTGATGTCAGGAAACTTCTTAAGATATGGCCATTAGCCATAACTGGACCTACACTGACCTCTGACCAAAGCAAGTACCCTGTAAAAATGCATGATGATTTCTCAATTAATTTTTTGCTGAAAAGTTCGAAAGCGCAAGGATCCAGTTTAGAGCCATGTAATTATGGACTTCTACTGCAATTTGCAAGTTAAAATGATCACAAGCACCAGGTTTAAAAAAATTCTACTTTTTATCCTTATATTTTCTGCAGTAAGCAATATCAACCGTGACATTGAATCTTCCATGTGAGCTTCTAAATGAAATCAGAACCATCCAGACTACTCAAAAAGACAGGATTACTTAAGTCAAGCTGATACGTTAAACTAGAGAAATATAAAGACTGCTACAGACAAAGACTAAATCAATATGCCATATACATTTACATTACAGCTGGACATTCAAAGTGCAAATGAGCCAGAGTTTGCTGCAAAGCAAGCCTTAGCAGCTACCAACATTAGGACTTCATCTAATACATATGATATGAAGACAGGCATGCAGACATTTTAATGTCTGTGAAGTTGGGCTAATTGAAGATTAAACAAAGTTAAAGATACTAAAAACCCCAACATAAAAGATGAATTTTCAATATGTTGAAAAAGAGGAATATGATTATAGATTAAATCAAATTGCATCTAACAACCCTTGTGGCCTCAAAAGCTTCATAAAACCTCCCAATGACGAGCATCCAAAATCTTATTAAAGTTCCAAGCACCCCACCCCCCCACCCCCCCCCCCCCCCCCCCCAAGTATAGTTGCTCAGAGTAAAAAACTATGCCACCCCACTTGGCACAAGTCCCTCTGGTAGAAAAACACCAAATCTATCCCTAAAATAAATTGGAATTTTTTTTTAAGATGCCTAACAGCATTCCAGGTTGCAATTATTTGTGGAATTCAATATTCATACGTGCACAATATAGAAGCCCTATGTGTTCCTTGTACAGAAGCAAAACTGCTTCCATACTGACCAATGTGTTAGAAACCAACCATCATGATGACAAAGGGAATATGTAGCATTCTTTGTATTTTCCTTCTTTGACCAGCAATATGCAACATGTTAATCCAAGATTTTTGTTGACCAAGGTGATGGATAAATAGATATACTGCATACCATATTGCCTTGCTCCAACAGAATATAATGGATCACTCCAACATCTATACCACTCCATCCACTAGGATCATCTAAACTCTCACGGCATATGTTAAAAGTTAATTTTGGCTTCTACTGCATTATGTGGTGCTTGCTATTTATAGCTAGAATAGTTCTGATGCTGCAGTTCGTTGTTTGCTAATTACCAAAATGTTTTCCACTTTATAAGCTTATCCAAGAATCAGACTTGAATGCAATTCTATACTTTATGTTTCATCATTTCTTCAACAAAAGCATAAGCCCAGTCACGTTTACTGGCTCTACAAAGAACATGAATCAAAGCATTATAGAAAAGAGATCAAGCTTACATCCAGATGACTTCATGGCATTAGTTGTCTTAAATGCTTCCTCAAACTGTCCTGATTTTCCCAAAATCAGATCTCAGCCAACACTCAAGATTATAACTAGACTGACTAAAATAACAGCCATCACGTTGTCGACTACAAATACTGCATTCCAAATGTTGCATTTGCATAATCGATTTATTCAACACAAAGAAAAACGCAAAACTTCTAAATACACGCGAATCTCAAGTACAAGAACTGAATTCGGATTGAACCGAATGCAAATCATCATTATCTTTCTAACTCCACTAATTCGACAAATCTAATCGATGAGTTTCAATTTTTCAACCCGTATTCGAAACCGAATCGTAAATCAGATCAAAGCAAATATTTAATCAACAATCTAAACTCAATTAACTCTACTATATATATCGAAATCAAAATACAAGTGGTAGAAGAAAAAGATCCAAGCAAATATTGATTAAAACACTTAAAAAAGATTCGTGCGAGAATCGATAACTCACATCTAATCTAATTACCACAAGACAAGATAGAAATGAATCGAAATGGCGTCAACGTAGAGAAACTTACCGTCAGAGCGCGAGAGAGAGAGAGAGGTGTGAGGAGGAAGAAGAGAGCTGAGCTGAGACTTCAAAGCAGAGAAAAAGAAAAAAGAAAAAGGAAAAAAAAAAAGAAAAAGTGGGGTTACTGATTTTGGGAAAATAGGAAGTAGATGGTTCCAATAGCCATTCTTTGTTTAATGGGCAGCTAGCAATGGATTAATATTATCATTGTAAAAAATAATAATAATAATAATAAACCAGGATATATTTGCTTAATTCTTTGATGTTTCAATATTATATAAAATACGAAAAATTTAAGAAGAAATACGAAAATTTAGTTAAATATTAAATGTAATGGCATTCATTAAATATTAAGTAACGAATCTAATATAATTTTGAATAATAAGATAATTAAGAACCATTGAATATTTTAAACATCGTGCAAAGTATTAATTATAGTAAATTGATTAAGAATAATAAAATATTGAAAATGGAGAAATTAAAATTAAAAAAAAATCTCAATAACAATAAATGGATGATAAAGTCATACTGTAAAATTGAGTATAAATGTGAGAATAGCAAGATTTAATATATAATGACGTTGCTTAATAAAATTATGCCATATTAAAGGATTATATTCAAAATATTGCGCCTTTTTTTGTGCAATTTTTCAAAATTCTGCTAAGATGCGAAGATTTAGTTTGGAATTGGATTTTTATCTTTATCATATTTATATATGATTTATATTTATAACTTATTTATATCGTATCTATTTGATCATTTATGTATAAAATTATCGATTTTTCATTAGTATCTATTTTCTGAAAAATATATGTTTGAAAACAACAAAAATATAATATCAAAATCACAAAAAAAAAATGATGAAATAAACATACGTGACAAGAAATGGATTTTTAAGGTGTCATTCTTATGGGATTTCATTCATATTTATGATCTAATTACTTAAGTAATAATGTCACATGCTATAAAATAAGTAAAATGGATTTAAATGATAATGCCTTTAATTATGGTAATAAATTTGATACCGTTAGATTGCTTTTGAAAATTGTCTCCTTGAACTAATAATGTATTATAGACTTGTAGTATAAAGTTAAACGATGATTATTGCATTTATAATATATTATATATATATATATAGACAACTGAATCTATAATAGAATAATAGATAGTTTATCAATGTTCTCTAGATAGTAAATTTTTAAAGTCATATATGGTTAACTTTGACTAATAATATAAATGTACTTAATCAATAATAAATGCTATATATTTATTTATTTATTCCATAAATGCTATTTAATTTAATAGAGAAATTAACAGTTAAAATAGCTTAAAAATATATAAATTTGTTATAAAATTAGTTACTAAAATGGGAAAAGAGAGAAATCAACCCCTATTATTTATTTTAATAGAGACAATTCAACTGAAAAACATTAATTATATGAGATACATATATATTGAAAATATATACATTAATAAATCACAAGATATAAATAAATGGAATAGTAAAACTAAAATTTTAGGTTTATGTATAAAAATATGGGAACTTTAGACCTTGTATAGTAAATGTATATTGTCAATGTCCTTGCAGCCTAGTGACATTTCGCTTGATCTCTCAAGTGAGAGGTACAATATTTAAATCTCCCTTCCTCGACAAAAAAAAAAAAAAGTAAATGCACATTGATATTGATAATGATATATGAGATATATTTTATTATGGTAAATTTGATAAAGTTTTAAATAAAATTTGAATTGTCAATGGCCTTGTGGCTTAATAGCATTACTCTTAGACTATCTAGTAAGAGGAGCTTCTTCAGTCCCATAACCATCTAATAGTTAAAACAAGTATAATAATTGAAATATTAATAATTCTAGTTGTTTGATCATGGTTGGTATGGTGTGAATTATTTGATAGTGACTGACTGGTAACATCAATATTAATAACGGGATTGAAGAATTTCCCTCAAGTAAGAGATATTAGATTCCCTTCCTTATTGTAATACAAAAAAAAATAATAATAAATTTTATTATATTTAAATTTACCAATATATAATGTCTTAATTGATATTTATTAGATAAATTTTCCCATTTTATTTTATTAATATTTTTATTATAGAGAAAAGGAGAGCAGTTTTTGTGGCTTATCTAGTGTACACCCTTTTTTTCTTAATTGGTGCAAGTTAGAATAGAATGAACAATGCTTTAAAATTAAAAGAAAAACGTAATATAATAAAAAAAATACTTTAACCATATTTATTTATTTATTTATTTTTGCCATTACAACAGGGGAGAAGAAATTTAAACATAGTACCTCTCACTTGAGAGACTAAATGAGATGTCACTAGACTATAAAATCATTAACACTTTAACTATATTTAGTTGATTTCTTGATAATACATAACAAAATAAAATGTTTTCAGATTCATTGAAACTATTTTTTAATTATTTTAATTTATATAGGTTCTTGCTTGTGGATCCACATTTTAGTTAGAAAGTAAATGGGTCAAGTCAACTTATCATTATTAAAGGCCAGAAAACAAACATTCATCATCGTTGTATTGTCCATTATTAACAAAATTTTATGCAATGCCTTAAATTCAATGTTTACGATCTAATGTGGACATATAAAGGCTCATAACCTATAAATGCTTTAATAAATACTTTAATTAATCTCCAAATACACATATATTATAACACCATCAAGTGAACAACACATATTTCACATTTATATCATCGACCTTAGATGGCTCAAATGATCCATCAATATAACTAACACTACTTAACCTTATACAATCAAAAGGTCCATATTCTAATGTACACACTAAAAACATATGATCACTAGAGTCTCTCTCTCTCTCTCTCTGATCTTCTAATGGACCAAACACTACTAATTTATTGGTTAGTCCTTACCACTAATGTCTTCCCTATAGTCCATAATGACATCATATTCATAGGTTTATTGTATTAAGCCAATGACGAAGCCCAGCTAAAAAGACTTAAAGCTAATTCACATGTCCGACTCCAACAAAAAGTTGAACACTATTAATCAATAAATCCTCGTACAAAGTTTGTCTAAACAAATGTTTAGAAAATCCTCGTATAAATCCCATCGATAATACTCACTCACAATCGACAAATCAAAAGAACCCTAGCTTGCAATTACAAACCCTACCTCACAACTCTTACAATGTCCAGCTGCTACAAATGCGAATACTCCAAGATTGCAAGGTATGTAATTCTCTATCTCAAGTCAATGAATTCTTGAACTAGTTTCCTGCAAAAAAATGAAGTATGATGAATTATGGTTTGTGTTTAATGTTGGTATGAAATGATACCGAAGTAAGTTTGTGTTTTGGTTTGTGAGGAAAAACAAAAGCACTCACTAGTTTTTTAAGCAGCAAGTAGCTCCCAAAAACTAAAGATCGAGTGCAAGAAGAATCATTTTAGGGTTCCCCTTCTTTCTGTATCCTTTGCCTTTTTATAGTTCTTATTTTCTACATATGTATCATAACTACTTGTTAATTAATTTCCCTTGGAGTTTGTTGAAAAAGAATTGTATTAACTGAAATATATCTTATTCTACTATTTCTGTTGAAATGTCCATTAACTAGTAATCATCTAAGTATATAGGTTATCTAGATACCCTCCTTGAACTTGTAATATTCGTATTAAAATCCCCTCTCCCCCTTAAAGTATTGACCTTGTCCTCATGGTCAAAGTGAGGATAATCTCGCTTAAAGTCATCTAAATCTATCCACATAACATCTATAGGAAAATAGGTTTTCAACTAAACCAAAATTTGTTGAAATCAAACCCCTCTTCTGCGAATCACTCTCTGATTCAAAATAGCTAATGGTTTCACAATAGGATAATTCCCATAGGCTTCCTCTAGTAAAGCTATAATCTCATCTTTAGGTCCTTGAGTTTTTTTCAACAAAGGTATATGGAAAAACTGGATGTATCCTTGATTGTGTAGGTAACTCAAGCCTATAAGCTATCAATCCCACCCTTTCAATGACTTTAAATGGACAAAAATATCACCTGGCTAATTTATGAGACAAATGATTAGCATCTGAAGTCTGGTGATAAGGTTGTAACTTGACATAAGTGAAGTCATCCACACATAACTCTTGCTCAATCCTATGTTTATCTGCTTGAGCCTTCATATGCCGTCGTGCCATCATCAAATTATTCTGCAACTATCTCAATAACTCATCTCTAGATAACAACTCACTATCAATTGCCTTAATTGAACTTAGACCTTTAACATAGTCTATAATGGTAGGAGGAAGTTCATCATATAATGCTTGAAAAAAGCCAGTACTGCGATGAAAATTTGTGCTAAATGAATACTCGGCCCAAGATAAAAATTTGAGCCATTCTTCGGTATATCCATAACCATAGAGCATAAGCAGTGCTCTAAACATCTATTGAGCACCTCAAATTGCCCATCAATATGTGGGTGATAAGTTAAGCTCATCTACGACTTTCTCTCACTCAATTTATACAACTTTATCCAAAATTTATTTACAAAAACTCTATCTCTATCACACACAATTGAGCGTGGAATACCATGTATCTTAACTACCATATCTACAAATAATTTGGCTACTGACACTACTGTTAATATGTAGTCAAGGGGCCAAAATGACAATATTTTGTTAACCTATCCACCACTACCAAAATAACAATAAAACCTCGTGATATAGGCAATTCTGTAATAAATTCCATAGAAATATCCTCAAAAACTTGTTCTAAAATTGGTAATGGTTGAAGAAGTCCTATTGGTGAAGTTGTAAAATACTTTATCTATTGACAAATATAGCATTTTTGCACAAACGTCACTGTGTCTGATTTCAACCATGGCTAGAAAAATGAAGGTAAAATCCTTTTATAAGTTTTCAGAACTCTTAAATAACCTTTAGTAGGTGTACAATGAAATTCCATCAATATTATGGTATAATAAGAGAATTTTCTGGTATGAATATCATGACTCCCAAAAATAATAAATATTCTTGAAATATCATAGGCCACTTTGTTGCTTCCCCATTTTGGACTTGCTATAAGCGTAGTCCAAATTATGTCTCTTGAAAGTTCCTATTTTAAAGAAGTCACAAAATCAAAAGATGGTAATATTAGTGTTAAAAACATTACTTCGTGTGGAAACTTCCTTGATAAGGAATTAGCTAATTTATTTTCTACCTTCAGCTTATATTGTATTTCATAGTCATAGCCTAAAAGCTTGACTAATAATTGTTGTTGCTCCAATGTTTGATAACTTGAGTGAGTTAACAATTCTTTTAAACTTTTCTGGTCAGTCCAAATGATAAAATGACATCCCAACAAATATTGTCTCCATTTCCAAACAACTTCCACAATCACTACCAATTCCCTTACATATGTATTGGCTTTCTGCAATCTAATAATAAATTTCTTGCTAAAAAAGCTATGAGGTCATTATTCTGATGCAAAACCACCCCTTTCCCAATTCCTGAAGCATCCCTCTCTACGACAAAAAGTTTGAGAAAAATCTAGTAGTGTTAAGATAGGGTTTGAAATCAATACTTTCTTGAGTTTGTTCAAAAGTTGTTTAAGCCTTCTCGTCTTGTTTAAAAGAGTCTCTTTTAAGCAAATTCATCAACGGAAATGAAATCTTGGCATAATCCTTTACAAAGCACTGATAGTAATTCATAGTTCTAAGAAATCCCCGAAGTTGCTTTACATTGAAAGGTTGTGGTTAGTTCTCAATAGTCTTGATCTTTTTAGGATCAGGACTTACCCTACCAACCGACATTATATGGCTTCAATAATCAGTTGTATTTTGGCTAAAAGAGCATTTAGACTTTTTAAGATAAAAAGTATGTTGTCGCAAATAGATTAAGTCTATGTCCAAATGCTCTAAATGTTACTCTATTGATCTGTTGCAGATTAAAATATCATCAAGGAATACAATGATGAATTTTTGTAAAAAGGCCTAAAAAGATAATTTATTATAGATTGAAAAGTTCAAGGTGCATTAGATAACTTAAATGTCATAACAACAAATTCATAATGGCCATTCATGTGTTTTAAAGGCCATTTTAGGAATATCATCAACGTACATTCTTATTTATGGTATCTGTTCTTAGATCCATCTTTGAAAAAATTGTGGCTCCCCCTAATTCATCCAACAATTCATGTATTGTTGGTATAGGAAACTTGCTTTTGTTATTATGGCTTGATTTAAGTCTCAATAATCAACAAAAAAAAAAATGCTATGAGTCATCCTTTTTCTTGACCAAAAGAATTAAGGATGAGAAAAGGTTTGCACTAGTGCGAATAACTCCTAAATCTGGCACTTCTTTAACTAACTTTTCAATTTCAGTCTTCTAAGAATTGAGATATCTATACGGTCGAACATTAATAGTTTGTCCTTCATTCCTAAGGTGAATATGATGTTACACACCTTGAAGTGGTGGCAAGGATGATGGAGCCACAAGGACATCATCAAATTTACCCAATAATGATTCAAAGGCATCAATGTTGGTGGTATACATTGATGATTCCTCCTTCTAAGCCACAAAATTAAAAAACAAAGACATTTTTTCTCATCTTTCATTATATTGAACAACTGTTTCTGCTTGATCTCCTTACATGGCGATTATGTCAACCTGTGTAAACACACAATTTAGTGTAGTCCACTGTTACTAGACTTAGAGTAGTTAGCCATTGTATCCAAAGAATTGATTCTTCCTCTCCAATAGGTAAAACAAAGAAATCCACAAAAAAAATGTGTCTCCTTTTGATATTAAAGCAATATTTCTACATAATCCTGTACAAATCAATTTCTCCCCATTACCAATAAGACTGCAAGTTGAGGAATCACTTCAACTGGGATTTTAAGTCTTTGAGCTACACTTTATTGTCTAAAACTGTGAGTAATCCCAAAATCAACCAACACATTTACATCAATGCCTCTTACTTACCCAGTTAAATGTAATTTTTTGGAACCAAAGCTCCTGATAAAGCATGGTAGCTTATTTCAACATCCTTAAGATCTGCTGCTGCTTCTATTTTATCTTTAGAAATTTCATTGGCTATACAATCATGATATTGCTCATCAATATCATTTGGATGAATCATTAGTAAAAAATTCAATTTACATACATGGCCCTTATGAAATTTCTCATCACAATTATAACAGAATCCCTTTTCGCTTCTTATAGCCAACTTAACTAGAGTAATTTTCTTGACCGATAATGTCTTTTACTCATCTTATTATCACTCGATGTTGATGCAACAAAGTGTAAGTGTTGAGTATTAACTATGGGGTTTAGAGAATGATTCTTATTACTGCCCCCTATAGAATTTATGGTTTTACTAGCCATGATATTCGACCCATGTGTTCGAGAAACATTAAAAAAACATTGCAATTTATGCTCTTGAAGTTTAGCTAGACCTATAGCTTCTAAAAGAGTAGCGGGTTTAAAAGACATTATTTCGTGTTGACGTACTGGTTTGAGACCATAAGTGAAACTGCTGATAAAAAATACTTTCTAAAAGACCCGAAATCCGATTTAAAGTCTTTCAAATTGTAGTTGATAATCAGCTATAGTTCCTGTTTGTGTTAACTTGGCTATTTTCCCCTGAAAATCCTCAAATAATGAAGGTCCAAATCTGGTTTCGACTACTGATATGAATGATTGCTAAGATGAAATTAACTCATTATTGGACATGATTTGGAACCACTCCAAAGGCATCACCTTTTGTAACAAAAGATACCATACGAACTCTATCTTGTAATGGAACTAAATAAAAGTAAAAAAACTAGGTTGCTTTGAAAATCCATCCAGTTAAATCTTACCCCGAAAATTTAGGTAGTTCCAATTTAACACTCTTTAAATAAGAAAGAGATTCTTCAGTCATGAGAATGTGATGTGTTCGAACTAGATTGTTGCAATTCAACTCTAGACCGATTCTCATGTTGTTCCTTTTCCATATGTTTTTGAACATGTTGCACCACAAATTTGAGATTATCATAAGCACTATTCAATCTAGCTTCTACATTTGTTAATCTCATTTGTACCGATCCAAATTTTTCATTCAAATCTTCTATTTGCTTTGCATGAAAAGATACCTCTTAATTCAATCTCAAGACACCTCTAGTATTATCATCCATTTCTATTACTTGTAATCAAATCAAGATGAGAGCACCAAAATAATAGGCTTATTGTAATAAGCCAATTAAGAAACCCAGCTGCAAAGACTTAAAGCCAATTCACACGGCCCACTCCAAAAAAAGTCCAACATTATTAATGAATAAATTCTATGTACAAAGTTTGACCAAACAAATGTTTAGAAAATCCTTGAACAAATCCTACTAACAGTACTCACTCACAATCGATAAATCAAAAGAACCTTAGTTTGCAACTGCAAACCCTATCTCACGACTCTTATAATGTCCAATTGCTATATATGCGAATACTCTAAGATTGCAACGTATGTAATTCCTCTATCTCAAGTCAATGAATTCTTGAGCTCGTTTCTTCGCAAAAAAAAAAAAAAAAAAAAAAAAAAAAAAGGAAGAATGATGAATAAAGGTTTTGTGTTTTGGTTTGTGAGAAAAAGTACAAGCACTCACTGGTTCTTTGAGCAGCTAGCAGCTCCTAAAAACTCAATATCAAGTTCTAGTTCAAGGTTCCCCCTCTTTCTGTATCCTTCACCTCTTTATAGTTCTTGTGTTTCTACATATGTATCTTAATTGCTTGTTAGTTAATTTCCCTTAGAGTTCATTGAAAAAGAATTGTATTAACTAAAATGTATCTTATTCAGTTGTTTATGTTGAAATGTCCATTAGTTGGTAATCATCTAAGTAACTAGGTTGTCTACATACCTTCCTTGAACTTGTAATATTCGTAGTAATAACAGCAGTAGCAGTAGCAGTAGCAACAACAGTAGTAGTCATAGTTGTCAAAATATCGAGTCAAATATATGTTTCCACATGTTTATAGTTTTCTATGTTTTTTTCTTAATTAAAACATATGCAAAATTGATTAAGTGCAGATTTTAGGTCGAATTATGAATTTACGTGTACGATTCTATATGTTTATAATTGTACTAGTTTTACACGATTTTATATGATTCTACCAATTATCTGCATTCCAATGAATACTAAAATAATGATTTTCATAACCATGGTAGCAGCAATAGCAATAGCAGCAACAGCAGTTGCAATAGTAGTAGTAGAAGCAACAGTAGCAACAATAGCTGTCACACCCTCACAGGTTTTTAATTTTATGTTAAAAGATATTTTGTATTGATTTCATTAATTCATGTTAATATAACAGATTTTAAAATCTTTGATATTTTTCTTATGGTGATACTAGTATCCAATTGTTGTAAATTCAAATTAGAGCTGCTTCTTATCATAAGTAAGGAAAATAGGATAAATTTGGTTTGAAAAAATCTCATCTAACATTTAATGCAAAAAAAATTTATGAAAAATGGACAAATCTATCCTTGCTTTGAATCTTATGGTAAAATAGATTTTACAAGACTTTTTGTGTTAAAGTTGAAAGGCATTTAGGTGTAGTTGTTGAAAATTAAAGTCTTTAATATATGTAAGATGAACAAATTATGACATTAGATAGATATTAATTAATACACAAACAAAACATTAACTATTTCAAGGTAATAAAATTAAATTCAAAGTTTATATTCTTAAACTCATCAGAATAAATTTTCTATTGATATTTGGTGTTTTTCTATTTACATTATTTACTTCTAGACTATCATTAATTATTCATAACATACTAAAGATCTAGTAGTCACACTATATTTAAGTTAAGCAAAACTTTGGTATTATAGCAGGAGTAGCAGCAACAACAACAACAACAACGACAGTAGGAGTAGTAGGAACAGTAGCAGCACCAATAACAGTGATAGGAGTAGGAGGAGGAGGAGGAGGAGGAGGAGGAGGAGGAGTAGCAATAGCAACAACAGTAGCAGCGGCAGCAGTAACAGTAGTAGCTATTATTGTTCATTTACTTGGGTAAGCACTTCGACTTAATGTTTTTGATATGATCTTGTGAATTGAATGTTGTGAACTTGTGATTATATGTTTTTGAATTTTTTTCATAATTAGATGAATAAAGATTAGGTTGTGGTTGATTAGAGTTTGATAGCATGACTAAAATTAATAGAAGTCATAGAAGATGATGATGATTTGATGAATAATTGATGGGATAAATTAGTAAAACTAAAACTAATTAATTAACTAAGTAAAAGGAAACAAAATAAACATGTAATCAAAGTTAATTATAGGTTAGAAGGGAATTAAAACAATTGAAAAATGAAACAGTGTAAAATGGGGCAAACATGTTTCTCAATCAGCAGCGATAGTATGAATATAAAGGGTTGAACTGGTCCACTTTTCTTCTTCTTTAGAGATGAGAGTATAATGGTTTGAAAGCTTAAAGGTCTATTTGATAATGGTGAAGAGAACTATTCAAGAACCGACCTTAACTTGGCAAAAATCGATCAGTTGTTAGTGTTGTTTCCCTATTTCCGACTAGATTTGAAGTTTTTTATTTTTAAACCATATGAAACCAATCTAAATGAGTTGAACCAACTTAGGAACATGTAAAACAATGAGTTAGGAAGATTACATAAAAATTTGAGTTAAGAACCAGTTTAAAATTAGGTGAACCAATCATTTAAGATAAGTTGCCGTTAAATTTAAACTAGAATTGAATTATTGGAAATAAATGGAATCTAATTATAACTAAATATATATAGTTAAATGTAAATAACATATTTTCATATTAATTTTAATTTAAATAATTAAATAATTTGATATTAGGATAGTTAGAAATAAAAAGGTACAAATATTGGATCATATTGTAAGTGTAAACTTAAAAGGACACTAGTTTAGGTTCATTGGCACACTTTAAGTATAATTAGTTTATTTAAGATATAAATGGATTAAATAAACTTGAAATGAGATTTTTTATTTAATTAGGATCTAATGTTTTAATAATAAGTCATTTACTAGAAATATCACTTAAAAGACCTAATTATAATGTGGTAAGCTTAGGGGTTAAACTAAGTTTAATATGAACTTAAATGCATGTTGAATGATTTAATATGTAAATTTTCTTTTGGACTTGATATTAAATATTTGAATAACACTTGAAAGGAAGCAAATAAACTTCAATTAAAAAGTGTAATAAATATAACTTTAATTTGATTAGTAATTAATCTATTGTGAATGAATGAATAAATTTATAACTTAAATCTTATTTGAGATAATTTCTTTGCATATATTCTTATTCTCAAGTATACTTATAATCAGGTTTGTGGCTAGATACCTACTTGAGCTTCGATACGCAATGATTTGTGTATTGTTTGCTAGGATAGACATCTTAAAATAAATCAATACCTAAAGATGACTTAATTAATTGCTTAGGTGTGCTTTCTATTGTTTAATCCAATTCAGGAAGCGGTAATCTTATATGGTTACCAATACGATAGTCAAGCGCTTAGGCCACCAATGGTAGCTTGATGGGGTGAATGGTAGTAGGACAACATTTATTCATATCAAAGAGAAGTTTTAATAAGTAGTCTAATATAGTAGGCTCTGTTAGATCACTTATTCATAATGGATTAGCATAGATAAAGGAAATAATAGCAGTGGCCCTAGACGATGCTTCTTACTTAGAATTTCTTGTAGGTGAAATACGTATTTAAGATGCTTATATTAACCATTTGAGTAGTTGCCAGTACCAAGGCCCTTAAATTCCCACAACGTGTTACCAGGGTATGAGTGCTCCATTATTATTTTGCTATATGCTAAAATAAAGATCTAAATGGTTAGTTGTCATCTACATTAGAATAAGCATGTGTAATCATATTGTATATGCTTGTATTGTTATCGTATTGGGCTTCAGTCTGTTCTTTCCCTTTCAGGTTGTGAAGATGATTGGATCTGGATGCTATGATTGCATGGTTTATAGGCTGGATATTGGTGAGAGACTGGACAAGCTAATTATTTAGGTATGTTGGATATTATAATGTTATTTTTCTGAGAGTTAATACTTGTATTATGAGAATTTTTTTTTGTATTGTTGAGAGATTACTTATATTATTTTTCTACTGCAATTCCTTTGATTTTTTACTCTAATTAAGGATTTCTTAATTTAAAATTAGTTAAAAACTCACTTAGTTAAGGATAACCGTTGTGTATAATACCTATGTATTATATGTGACGGAACTGTTAGCACTCTAAACCTTGTTTAGGGCCATGACAATGATAGTAAAACAAAGATTTTTTTTAATTAAATAAAGGAAACATGATTATAATCCTATTGCATGATTACTACAAATAAGAAGTAGCTTACAAATCATTATATTAAGCAAAACATGTTAAAAGATTAAAAAAATACGTTTCTTTTCCTCCATATCATTTTGATGTTTTAGTCAAGTGTGAAAGACGAAGTCGAGTTTTCAAAAGTTTTATAAAAATGCTGCTAATATGTTCTATTTAACTTTGGTCACAACCATCGTTTAGGCAAGCGCACCTACTGAAGCAGCATAGAAAATATTAGGTTGTATTCATTGGGGATTGTTAGCATCTACTATACTCACTTTTAATCAATTATCTACTGAAAGTAAAACTCAGCAAAACATTATGAATAAGAAAATACTAAGCTAAGGTTAATTCTAAATATATACATGTTTTCAATGTAAATTTATGAGATATATCTATTAATGCAAGAATGAGCTTAAGATTTGATTCACTAAGTTCTTATTATGTGATTTCTTAACAAACTTAACGAGTTGTTTGATGGTATACTTGTATTGTCGGATTCACTAAGATAAGCTGAAGCCTCTATCAAGGTCAGAAACTCTAGATCTAGGTTAGACCACCAGAATCTCTTCACAAGCTATTAGTAACTTAAAATTCACATAAAGATTAACAATCTTTTGATTAAAACCTATTTTAATGAATTCAAAATCAAGTGATAGAAAGTTTTATCATCCCCATCTCTAGATGATTATGAGCAACTTCGTTAGTAACCTAGATGTATTGAAAAGAATGATCTCTGAATCTATTCATATGAAATGACATAAATCTACATGGTGCACTCATATAAACTTATGAATCAAGGTTCGAGTTGTTAATTACAAGTACCCAATCAATACTCAATTAAAACGCGTTGAAATCACATGAATAAGGTCTTTGATTTACAAACCTTAAGTTAAAATGATTACTTCTCCATATATATGAACATTAAACATAGATTCAAGAGCAGTAATGTGAAATTAAATATGAATATTACATATTAAGCTCTTGTAAGAACAAATATTGAGTTAAATTTGAATTCATCCAGAAAACTTAAATTTTCATGCAAAAAAAGGTTTCTCTGAAATATCTCAAACCTTCACCTAAGTTAGAAATTAGAATGAGATAATTTAAATAGTTTAAGTAAAATAAACAATTAATTATTATTAGGTAACTTGATATGATTAAATTAGTTAATAGATCTAAATAGAAATTTGAGATTTCGAATTCCTAAAATCCTAAAACATGTTGTTTAATGTTTAATGGATTCTGAAATCTCTAAGCTTTAGCATAAAAGTTCATATCCTTAATCCCATCAATTTTGAAATCACCCGTCTATCTAGAAATATCAGTTCTTAAGCTATGCTCAAATTGAACAACAATTTGATCTAAATTAAATTTCTAAATTAAGTTCTTATTTTAAGTTCTTAATTTCAATATATAAATTTTAAAATTATCTTCTAAACACTTTTAGAACTAAAAATATTGATCTGGGAGGTTTAAGCTTAATACTCTTATTCTAAAATATCTTTTAAATTATCTTATCCTTTCCTTTTTCTTTTCTTTCATCCACCTTCCTTTCCTCTTCCTTTTCTTTTTGCTTTTGTTTATTTTTTCTCTCTTCTCTTTTCTCTTCTTTCTCTCAAATTAACTCTCAATTTCAACTTCAACTAGATGATAAAAGAAAATGAAGTTAAAAAGAAAGATAGAAAGTGGGAATCATGCTAGTATTAACTTCAACAACCAAGGAAAAGAAATAAAAGAGGAGATTCAATTTGCATGTGTTTGCCAAAAGATAAGTATAGTTGTTTACTTTGTTTTAATTGTTGCTTTTGCGTATATATGATGGATTGATTTAGTTACAAGTAGGAATTAAGATAAAACATATAATCTTGGCATATATGAAATTATAGGCTAAAATCTAAGTGAGATCATGCTTGTTAACTAGGATTGAGATGAAATATGAAGTAAAAATTATGAAAATAGATTTTTTAAATGATAATTCTAAGCTTATATGTTGAGTATAAGATGTTAGATGTTGGAAAATGATGTAAACTAAGTAATAAAATAAGTGAAGTTTTTGAAATGTAAAATAAAGCAAAGAGCACGGGGGAAGCATGGGAGATTGTATTAAGTCGTGCTCCTTATTTTTACTTGAAAACTTTTGAATTTAACACATCAAAATAGAAACACAGACGGAACATGGCTTTACCTATCCAACCCTATTTTTCTCTTATTTGTTTTAAAAGAAATTTTCTAGAACAGCACGAGTAGAACACAACTTCATCTATCTCCTCGTGTTTCTTTCTATTTTTCGTGTATATAATGTGTTAAGTGAAACACGGCAAGAACACGACCCAATACATCTCATCGTGTTTCTCTTTGACTTATATGTGCTTGGTTTTTTATGAAACGCGGTGAAGCACGACTCGTTTTATCACATTGTGTTTCTCTTTTGTGTGTCATGTTTCTCAAATGTTTCTATTCAAGGAGAAGCACGACTAAAACAAAGCCCAATGTATCACCCATGCTTCTCTCGGAGCTCCAAAACGTGATCAAGAACGATTCAAACATGATGTAATGTATTTGATTGTGTTTCTTCTTTGCACGTACATGGGGTGAAACATGGCCGTGCACTTGACAATGTTCTTCATAAAAATTTGAATAAAATAGAAATAAAATAAAATGAAATAGAAACCGATAGTTAATGTGTTATATTAGTTAATTTATATAATTAAAAATGAGTTTAGTGAATTTATAGATTTAATAAATAATTTAATTAAACATAAAAATCAGATATAAAATGAACTTAGCTAATAATATTAAGTTCAACATGGCTTAACAAACTTCAATAAGCTAAGATAACTTAGATTGATTAAGTTTAATTAACTTGACTTAGTGATGGAGTTAAGTGATTAATTTAAATCAATTTGGCTAGGATTAAATTAAATGGGTTTCATAGTTAATAATTAGCCTAGATCAATGAGTTAGGATAAACTAAGAATAATATGGGGAATATGCTGTTTCAAATGTATACTCGCTTAGAATATGAGTGTTTTTGAGTATAAATGCTTTGATGGAGTCTTTATAATGAATAAATGACTATAAATAAAGAGAAAAGAAATAATTTGACAGACAATAAAGACCTGTTTGTATCATGGCATGACGATTTTTGCAACCATGGTGGGATTTCTAATTAGTGTATGATCAAATAGATTTTTAAAATGAGTTTGATGTGAACGAATAATTAAATTAAATGCTTATATGAGTTTAATTTTATGAACAGATGTTTGCCCTTAATATATCTTCTAAGATGGCTCTAGCCTACCCTCTATCTCTATTTGGATTTCAAATAATATAAGGTACGTATTGATGTGCTTGTTTTCTGTTAAGATAGGAATTCTTAATGAACTGAAACTTAAAGATGATCTAATAATTAAGTGTTGTTTATGCTTGTGTTGTTAAATCTAGTCCGGGAAGCGACAACCTTGTCCGGAGCTGGGCACTGTAGTTTAGGCACTTGGGCCACCCCTATCATGATGCAATGACAAATACCATGATGCAATAGTACGCCATGATGCGATGGTGATTCATAAGTGGCTCAGTGGGTCGATGATGGGGCAAATAGTATTAGCATAACATTTTCTTAACCTTGGGGTGAAGTAACATGGTTTAATTTACGTTTATGGGACTAGTTGAACTAAATGATATTATAGATTGATATAAATAAAGTTGTGTAATGGATGTGAACCTTAAATGAGGCTATTTTCTCTTTCTCAAGTTAGATAGGAGATATAAATATTCAGATTATTTATATTAACCCTCTAAGTAGCTGCTATTACTCAGGACTCTCAAGTTGCCAGAGATTGTTTCGGAATATGAGTGCTCCAGTGTTGATTTATTTACTTTAATTTAAAGACAATAACTTGTTGTTGTTACATGACACTAATTTAAGCTTTTGTGTCATCTCGTGTGTGTTTGTATTGCTGTGTATTGGACTCTGGCTCACTGTTGTTTCTTTCCAAGTATGGATGATGATATGGTGATGTTCATGATTTGACGACAATGATGATGATGGTGATATGATGATGGTTTGGATGATGATGATGATATTTAATTTGGGTATAGGTGATTCTGGAGGTTCTAGAGGAGGAGTGAAGTGAAGTAAGACTGATGGATTATTAGTAAGATTGATGGATTATTAGTATTTGTTTTTATTTTCTAAGGAACTGGCTTTATCTAGTCTAAAGTTGTTTTTCTTTAGGGGCTTAGTTGAGAAGTCCTTGTTTTGTAATAAGTTATTTATAGCTTTGATTTACCATCATGAAAGTTATGGAAGATACCTGATGGCATGGTTTTGTTTTATGAAAGTTAGTCTACTCTCGTACGAGAGGAAGCTAGGAATGTTCTTATAAAGCTTGTTTTCCTGTTACAAATCCAGTTGTCTCCAGAATCTAATTAAATAATTTTAGAATTTAAAGTTAGCTAGCAATGTTCATGATAAACAAATCCTTTAAAGAAGCCTGTGCATATAATATTTAGGTATTATACGTGGCTGGAGGATTTAGCATATCTGAATTTTAGATGTAGGACATGTTGGATCCTTACATTATTTTGCTAGAAATTCTCTCACTACGCTTTTCTATGTCAGGAATTTGTTACATATGGTACAATACTATTACAACATCTATGCATGTTTATTTATAAGTATCAGGGCATAGAAAATGTGAAGATTTTATTGCTAAAGTGGCAAATTCTTTTTAAAGAAATTTGTAAATATCCTCACGCGCGAACGTAGGGTAGCGTATTCATGACAGGAAGGATAGGGTCACCTATTGCAACTTGAATCATGAGCTTGAAGGTTGACTACCGTAGAAGCTGTATTCCTTCATCAGAGGCGCGATTTGTTCTTAATTCATCTTGTAGTCAAAACCATAAGCCCGGCTTTAGGTGCGATTTGGCATTTTGCAGTGTTTTTTGCCTTCGGTTCATTCTCTGAAGGCGTTATTGAATCTAGTCTTCAACTGTTTTAGTTATTCTACTCCAAATCTAGTTCAAATCACTTTGTTTCTTTGTCTCTTAATCTTATGAGTTGGAAAAACAACATTTTCATAATAATAACACACATTTATAGGAATTTATCTGATAATGGTCAAATCAAGCGTGAATCCTATGAATTGACTTATCAGTCATGCATAATTTGAAATGCATTTTTGCAATCCAAATCCACATGAATCAATCAAAACTTATAAGCTATTTTGACTCGTACTGGTGGATTCACTTTCTCAATTTTAGTCCCATAATCTATATTTGACTACTACTATTGGCTTTCCTTATCCAAATTCATTTGTATATTTCATTTGCAACATTTAAGCTGTTTTGGCTTCAAGTAACCTAGTTGATGCATCACTGCTCCGACCTTACATTCATATCTCTAGCTTATATAGACAGCCTACAATAGCAATTAAGGTAAAAAGATGGTGAAAGGAGATAGCACCATTTGCAACAAATTTAAGTCAATTAAGATAATCAACACATTTCTTTCTTAATCAAAGAAAGCAATTTCAGAAGTAGACGATATGTCAATCATGGGAAAAATGGTGGTTTTTTTTATAATAATTGCATAGGATAGAGACTTAAATAATGGAAGATAATGTCAGTTATCATGACTTCATCCTTTAAATAGTATGAAAGGTAATGTTAGTCATTAAAGCATCCATATCTGGTAAGATCTCTAAGAGGTCATTAAAGTGTCACATTAGCATTTTAAGGATTTCATTATTTAAAGAATATTACTACCTTACCTCTATGGTTCTTTACACAATGTTCTTTACATCTTTTTTGGTTTTATAGGTCCCACATATACTTGTATATAATAATAATAATAATAATAATAATAATAATAATAATAATAAAACTATGAGAAGATGTAAATGTCTTTACATTTTGAGGTCCTTAATAGATGATTCCAAAAAGTTCTAAGGATCTTCTTGACCTTAAAACGCGAGGTTTTTCACTTAGGGTTGCATGTTAAAAACCTCGAGGATGGGATGCTCTTATTGCTTAACCAAATTAAAGCTAGGTAATAGGAAAATATAAGTGAGATAATAAATGTATTGTAATTAGAGAGAAAGTAGAGATGTTTAGGAAGTTATCTCTTACCTTGACATTGTTAACCTGGATTAATTGTAGTCACGCATAATTTATAGGTTTATTTCTCATATTTCTAGGGGTATTTGATAATATAAGAAAAAGATATCAAACTTTTCAATTTTTTAATTAATATAGATTATAGATTTATGTACTACATGGGTGGAGCTGAATTATAAATTTTAGATTAATAATATAAGTAAATTTGACTCGTAATAATTGCTTGTCAGTTGAAAAATGAAATGTAAGGAAAAAAAGGTATAGTACGGATACAAAATCAACTAGTATTGCTTGCCCTTAATAAATAAGCTACTTGTTTGGAAATAAAACTATGTAGGAAATGAAATGTAAATGGGTTTTAAAAAGAGAAAGATCTGTTGAAATTATATAACAGCATATATTTTAATAAACTTTTCAAATAATTTTAGGGTTATTCTACGAAATTAGGATAAAGTTATTTTTTTGAGTCCAATATCTGGAGATGTGTGTGTCTATATGTATACACACACATACATATATATAAAGGCTAACATGGTGCAGCTGAGAAAGAGGGGCGATTCCATTAGATATAAGACTAGAGCTGGACAAATGGGCTATGGCCTGCGGGCCAGCCCGTTTAACCCACTTTAAAAACGGGTTAGGGCCAGCTTTTTTTAGCCCGTTTAAAAGTGGGTTAATTTTACCCAACCCACTTAACCCGCGGGCCAAAGTGGGCTAGCCCGCGGGTTAAGTGGGTTGACCCACTAACCCACTTTTATAAAAATAAAATAAATAATTATAGGGTAAATATGTATTAATGAAGGTTATTCTTGAGATTTTTTATACCTGAGATTAAATTTATGTGTTAATTATAACAAAGAATGACAAATTGATGCACATGCACCATAAAATTTTATAAAATATATTATTATTGTTTTAAATGAAATATATTATCTAATAAGTTATTTTAGAAAACTTATTTTTATATAAAAAGTAATTAAAATAATAATGAAATTAATCATTAATATATATAACCTTATAAAACTCTCTTTTTTATTATATATATCTTATTTAATTAGTATAAATAAGTTAAATAGGTCAACCTGGCCCATTTAACTCACAAAATATGTAAGTGGGTTAAAAGGGGGCTGGCCCGTTTAACCCACGGGCTAAAGTGGGTTGGGTTAGGGTCAGGCAATTTTGGCCCATTTTTAAAGTGGGCCAAAATTTTTTGGCCCGTTTAACCCAGGGCCAAAGTAGGCCAGGCTGGGTTGGCCCATTTAACCCACTTGCCCACCTCTATATAAGACCTTTAACAATTAATGCTTTAATTACATAAATAATGTTGAAGCTCCAAACCGTTAACTTTTTCAATCATTTTTTGTTATTTTTCTTAAAAGATATAAGTTTACGAAATGTATATTTTTGTGAATTTAAGCTCTTTTTTATAAAAATATTTTTCAAATTAGTTTTAATTTTAAGTTAATTACTACAATAGGCCATGGGAAAATTAATTACCAAAATGATAGTGTAAATTTACATGTTGTACATGCAATTTCTATAACTAGAACATTCCAATTGTTTAGGCAAATCGCATCTTAAAGATACAAGTTTGCTTAACTATTTTGGTAATTAATTTGGATCCTATTATCTTTTAATAAATTTTATTTTTTAAAGAGGTAAAACCAACTATAAGCTCTTGAAGAAATATGATGATTACCAGTTTGAGATTAGGTGGCCATAGTAATTTGTAAATATAACTATAAGCAAAGCCTAGGATATAAATCTTTAAAGAACTTGATGAGTCTACAGGCATTAACTTTGGCGATAATAGCTCCACCAACCCTTCAATGCATGGATTAAAAGGTGAATAGCAAAATAAATTGTAATACGGTAGAAAAAAATAAAGAATGTATTATACATGTATTATATATAATATTTGTATATGCATATCTTGTGTATATATAAAGTAATACGTTTTATATATAATTAATATTTCACATATAACTTTACATATAAATGCATTTATATATCTATAGCAGATATATAGGTTTATATATATATTATATAAAACAAAACTTAAGTTGTAATAGTCGTCTACCACTTATAATACCTAAGTGAGATATACCAAGCTCATTAATGCAGTTATATTCTAAACAAATTTTACTTTAAGAAATCATTCTTTGGGTTTTATAGAATAATTTTCCTAAACTCACATCTAGTATAAAGTATTTCCTAAACACAAAAAAAAAAAAAAAAGTATGAAGTATTTTATGGGCCCAAAACCAGCATCGAACATAGTACGTCAAAAAGCCTATAGAGCACGTAAAGCATCATACGTGTGTAAAAAAAGTTATTGTCGAGAGTGTAATCGACGCATTTACCATCTTTCCTACTTTCCGTAATCAACCAAAGTTATCACCAGTATAAAGGTAATAGCCCAAAAAGTCATAAATGCATAGCACTTCATAAAACCTTAGTCATTACTAAAATGCAAAATTTTACGATTCTATGATTAATTTCGCCATCATCTAATGCCGATATGATATTTACTTATATTCGAATCATTAAAATAATTATTATTTTA
This sequence comes from Combretum micranthum, assembly GCA_024138025.1. Lineage (NCBI taxonomy): Eukaryota > Viridiplantae > Streptophyta > Magnoliopsida > Myrtales > Combretaceae > Combretum > Combretum micranthum. Next base: position 1,136,101 of record JAMXBD010000183.1, read on the forward strand.
TTTATAATATTTATTATAATAATTAGATTATTAACAAAACAATCTCATCAACAGAACCATAACCATTAAAAAAAGATGAGTTATAAACAACAGACCCAGCATGATTTAATTGAGTCATTAAGATCAACTACCATTTTCTTTTTCCTACCTTACACTGATGCTGATTGAATTCACAGATCAAGAAAACGACAAGAAAAGATATCTTCAGGGTAAAAGAAAAAGGATTACTCATGATCATCTTAATTTTGCCTTGGGTAGAAATGTGTTGTTGAATTAAATAAGTCTTATCATAATTTTTTATTAAAATTAAGACCCGTAATTCTTCTTACCATATTATGTTTGGATAAATTATATCGAAAAGTATTAATATGGGTAAATTTGATTTAAGATATTAATATTTTAAGTTGTAAAAAATATCGTAAATTGAGTAAACTAAAATATTCATAATTGACCATTAAGAAAAATTAATTGAAAACTAATATAAATGTTGATACTTAAATAGACTTCACAAAATATTGATTTTTTTTTTTTTTTACCATTTGAAATATTAAGATCTTACATAAATATACTTCCAAACGTTAATATATTCTGATGAAATTTATCCTGTGATATCTTGTATTTTTGTTTAACCAGGAAAAAATCAACTTGTGATATGATCTATTTATCGATGACATATGAAAATCTGAATATGTTGCTCAACCCTTTTATTAAAAAATACTCCATGTCCCCCATTGAGCAATCAAAAGGTTGTAAATAAATCTGTAGAATACTTACAGGTACAAACAGAAAAAAAGACCATAGGATTATTTTCTTTAAATACAAATGACACAAAACCTTTATGCTTAACGCAAAATTATAACCCAAACGCAAAATTATAACCCAAACAACAGTTTAATTAAATATAATAGATTTAATAATTTAATGGTTGTGTAATAATTGAATTAAGTTGAATCATGGTATGGATGGATATTACTACCACGATTTTCAAATCCACTGCATTCTTTGCCAAATTACCAAGGGAGGTGGTTCTAAGTGCAATTCTAACGTCAAGATTATTAGTTTCTTGAGAAAGTGAAGCTATAACGATATAATCATTGGATAGAAATGATTTTTTTTTTTTTTTGGTTTCTTGTCACCATGTAGAAGTAGTTTTATTAATACATCTACATAGGTCTCATTTACTTTTACACAATAATTTAATTATTTTATATAAAATAATAAAATATTATAAAAGAATTCTTTTGTTTTTGGTTGGGGATGGGGGATTTGGGTTTAGCAAAGGACTCCAAAAAGCTGAAAAATCCCTCCATAGCTGTAAGAACCCAAAAAGTGAGGTAATTAACTTAGAAATCTTTATTAAGGACCTATGACATGGATACTCTTAAGTTTTCCCTAGGGGATTTCTCATTTTACATAATATTTCTTACTTGCCACATTAGAATTAAAATTTATGCATCCAAATCTTGTGCCTAATAGCAAATATAATAAAATCAAAGTCTCATGAAAATTATAGACTTAAGTTCAACCCATTATGTAAGCTATTAAAATTTTTGAACTATTTGATGCAAAAATAGAATTTTTTTGTTTGCACCATATGAATTATCTTAACCAATTAACAATATATTAACATATTAAAATTGAAAGAAAAAAAGGATGGATTGTAGGATTGATTTTGAGCGATAAATAAAATTATGGGAATACTTTGAGATACAACAACAAATTTCATAATTATAGAAACATGAGGGTATAAGAAATCAAAGGTCATGCATGTTAATAATCAATGCTGTGGAAACAAAGATTTTTACTTGTAGAATATTATATATGAGATGAAAATATCAAATTGAAGACAAATGCAAAGACAAACTTAAAAAACTAGTTTATCTAATTCATTTGCTATCTAATTTTATATTTAAAAATCATTTATTTAGTTTTGAAAACTTTAAATGATACAATAGAAATGTAAATTTTTACAAAATATCTGATAAAAAGGCTACTCCCATGAGTAAGCCAATCTTAAAAGATAACATCTGATAACATCAATTTCAAAAATCTCTTTAAACACTCAAAGGAAATATCATCCAGAAATGAAAATATTTGAAAAATACGAGAAGTTGTAATACAAGTCTAGGGCTCCTAGGTAGACTAAAAAGATAATAACAAATCTAGAATAAAAGTGTAATATACGAAAATAAAGATGAAAATATAATGAATTATGAATCATAAGATGATATATGATGAGTTTAAGGTCAAAACAAGTAAGTTGTAAAGGTTTAAGTTTGATTGTAGAATGAATGTTGAAGTTCGGATTTCTACAATTTTTGACAGATTCAACGCCGCCATCTTTAGAATCTCCGCCGGCAGCGTTGGAAGGGAACAGTAACGTTTTTCTTAACGCTGGGTGGAACGCCGCAGGTGTACACGAGAGTTTCTTTTAACACCGGATAGGAACGCTGCCAGCGTAGATCATGGATTTGCAGGCGTATGTTGTTAGATCGAAATTATGGGAATTCAAAGCTTCGATGAACGCTGCTAGTGTTCGTGTTATTTTTGCCAGTATAAGGTGTACATCAGCAAAATTAATACGTACGCCGCCAGCGTAGGTGCCGGAGTATAAGCAATTTCTATATATACGAGACAAGAGAAACGGTTTTCGACAGAAATTTTTTATCATATTTTTCTTTCATATAAGAGAGTTTTGGAGTGTTCTTGGAGATCTAGGGTTGGAGAACCATCAAAAGTGTGTTATTGATCCAAAGTAAGTGATCTTAACCTTCTCTTATGGATTATATACGAATTTGTATTAGTTTCTTAGGGTTTTGTTGTGTTTTTGAAGGAAAACATGGGAAGGATTTAGATCTCGGATTTAATCTGTCTTGGTTGGATAAGGAGTGAGTTTTGTGTTTAAAACAAGTATAATGTTCTCATACCGGATTTATGCGAATTTCATGCAAGTTCTAAGGATTTTGTGATTGTTTGTATGAAGGAAACCCTAGATTTGGTTGGAATCCGAATTTGTGGTCGTGAGTCGGGTTTTTGGTGATCCAAATCAGTAAGTATCATCTTTTCGTTGATGAATTTAAATAATGTGTGATTAGATGATCTTTATATGTTCTTGTTGTCATGTAATAGTAGGGTTTCGGTGAAATATTCGGAATTTGTGGAGTTTTGTGTGGTTCATTATTGTTCTTGAGGATATTTGTGGAGATTGATCGGAGTAAATGGTGCAGGTAGTGGATATTTCTTTTCAGGTTAGGATTTTTTGAGAATTCATGTTTGTTAGGGTGTTTTGATAATGTGATCATATCTGTTGATGTATATATATATGTTGTAACAGGATATTTAGAGTTTGTAAAATTGTTGTTGGTGTAGATATAGGAGTTTGTGGAGTTTGGGTTGTCTTTGTTATTGTTGATATCGGATTTGAGGATTTGAATTGTATTCCTGAAATTGAGAAAGGTACGACCAATCTTTACTTGTTATTTTTGCTTGTAAGTTTAGTATTGCCTGATTAGTTATAGGAACGGAATTTCATAATAAACCTAATTATATTCGACTTAATAATTGTCTGTTTAGTTGTGCTTGGCTTTGACCAGTAAAGACCTAGCAGACGGTGATACTGGTGAGGCATCCTAATGATCTTGGTGTGAGGTTGTCCCGAGTGGACTCGTGCCTTGATATGATTCTGGTAGGATTAGGTGTTCTGGATTCGGGGTATTTGGGGAGTACATACTCAGCCATATATGTATATAATTATTATTTTCAAAGAGTTGTTTGATTTTCAATAGGATCTGAGTAACTCCAAGTTCGGTATTAGAGTATACCTAATACTAGACCGTGTTGTTTTGTTGGCTTAAGAAAGATAATAATATGACTGTTTGCATTAGCTTAAGTTGTATGAATTATCTGTCTATTGTATGTGCATATACATTTGTTTTTGGATTGGAGTTATCGTACTAAGCGTCGCGCTCATTCTTTTAAATTTCAGGTACAGGTGAAGATGATATGGTATATGATCTTTTTGGATATGAGTTATTCTTTGATAACGGGGATGGCGATAGTGGACCCGTTTACTCAGCCGAGAGCTAGTCTTCAGATATCAAGATTTCTAAAGAAATGACATGTTTAGGTCATTTGGAGTTATAGTTTGATGTTTATGTTGGTTTTAAATGAAAGGATTTTGATGTAAACAATTTTTGGTTTCTACTGAATTTGTTGGCTATGTTATGTCAACTTGGATTTTATGATTGAAACAGGAGATTATGTTTTATGAAGTATATGTTTTTAGTTTAAACAGGTTTCGTATCCTATGAGATACCCTATGTGTGTTTACAGGTGAGAAATGTTTTATAGTGGATATTAGAGCCTTTGCGTTTCCTTATAAGAGAGGATACGTGGCGAGTTGTAATGCCTTCAGGTGAGGGCGTTACAAAAAGTCTAAATAAAATCAAGATGTATGTTGTGATTAATCGTTAAGCTCATCCTGTAGCTCCTCAAAGTTGATCCCATACTCCATGTCATCATAACACTCATTATCAAAACCATCAATATGTGAAAAACAACAAACGCGAACCAAACTCCTACACAGTAAGGCAACCATATGCGATATGGCACGTGTTTAAACTACATGTAATGCAACAACCAACATTTTATGTTTATTATTTAAGGCGATTCAAACAATACGAGAGCACTCATACTTCAGACAATAAGCCATGAGAATTTGGGGGTCATGGGTAGTAACATCTGCTCAGGGGGTTAGTTAAGATAAGGCAAATACCTTAACCTCCTCGAAAAACATTTTATATAATAGCTTTCATCTATGATTAACAGGCGTTATGCATATCTACTTATTTTAGTCCAAAGTGCTATGCAGCTCAATTGACACCTATAGTCATGAACTATATATACTACTTCTCACTAAACGTAAATAACTGTTATCCTGATACTTTTTGTCCTATTAGCTACCCATCAAGTCACTAATGGTGGTTGTGCCTAACTACCATGCTGGTATTACCTAGCAAGGTTGTCTCTCCCTAGCTCGGATTAAACAACTTATGTATTAATAACGCATTCAATTGTTAGGTCATCTTTAAGTTAAGTCCATTTGAGTATGCATATACTAGGCAAACAACACTCATATTACTGCGTACCTGATATCGAATCGATAGATGGTAAAGGATCACATAAAAGACAATAAGTCAATTGAATGTTTGCTTAAGAAATATTAATTGTATAAGTATTGAGTATACAAATTAATGATTCAAGTCATATTGATTAATTAATTTATATAAGAACTTATATGTTATAAGTTCTTAGGCTATAATTGAGTTAGGTTTATTTAGGGTAGTTAGGCTTTGATGATTTGGACTAAATTCATAGAATTTAGCAATAGAATTTGTTATTTTGATGTATTAGGTTTATACCTAATAAGAAATTATCTAAGTATTTTATTTTTTAGGATAATGGTTTTTAAGGTTTAAGAATTCATCCCACTAAGAAATGTAGATACTAAATTATGTGGAATCGGACTTTATTTTGAAATTAGATCCAATTAGAGTAAATATTGATTATTGGATCTAAAAATTGTGTCTAAGCTCAATTAGAATTAAATTTGACCCTAATTTAGCTAGTAGGCCTTCTAATTTCCTATTTAGGACTTAAATATTTTGAAAATAGGCCTAATTAGAATAGATAAGGGTTTTGAATTCATATTATGGAATTTAAGCTCATAAAGCAAAAGTTGGGTATAGGTTATATTTTGTAAGTTTAGGCTTTAATTGCTTAAGAAAGGCTTGATGTGGTTTAATTTGAGCCCATTTGGTGTACATAGAACGTATTGGTTAGAAATCATATTATTGATCCTAAGGTTATGTTTCTATGCCAATTTTAACTATTAAAGCACAATTGTAGTTATTTTGTCAAATTGGACCCTAATTTAGTGTCTAGGCCCATAACTAATTACTAAAGTCCAAAATCAATTTTATAAGCTTAGTTGGTCCTAAATTAATTTCTAGGTCTGTTTTAATTTATTCAAATCATATTAAAATTATTTCTACCATATTGGTCCATTTCAAATTATTTACATCACATTGGTTCTATTTTTACTCTTCAAGCCCATTTAGGTCATTTTAGCCATTTAATCCTAACATATTTATTAATTCAATTTTATAGTCTATGATATTTATAAAGTCCATTTAATTGTTAATTACCTATTTTAAGCCTATTTATTTAACTAAAAGGCTATAGTAAATGGGTTTGGCATATTTAATCTATTTAAGGCTATTTCATCATATTGAGTCCTAAACTAAGCCCAATTTACATATTAAGGCCCATAATAATTCATTTAATTTGATTTAAGCTCATATTATGTTCATTTACCCAAATTTATAATTAAAAGTCCTGTTATGCTTAATTAACCTAATTTATCCCATTGATATATATATCCAATTTTAATTTAACAAAAAGCCTAATATAATACAATGTATCTAAATTAACTAATTATAACTATTTACACATTAATTAAGTTAGTTTTATATTTATTAAATTTAATTAATGCTGAAATATAAGGAAATTGCATTACAACAAAGCTAGAAATAGGGGAGTCATTTGTGTAGGATTTTTAAATGGTTTGATTCGATTCAATTTCTAGACATAAAGTTTTTAAATGGTTTGATTTGGTCCAATTTCTAGACATTTCAGTCCGGTTCACCTAGTCTAATTGAAGAAGACCCCTAGGTTTACTGTTTCGACTATGGTTCACAAAAATAAGATGAATAAAACTAGTTGGTTTGACCCCTACTATAACGCCCTAAATTTAATTAAGGCATTTTTACCATGTATAATACTTTATGTATTACACGCTCAGGCTTCCTATAATGATATGTTTATTGTGAACATTTGTTACTCGCTTTTAAATTATAAAATCTTATAATTAGGTTCTAAAAATAATTGGATTTAAACTTTCAAGATAAACTTTACAAAACATCATTCACAAAACAAAAGTTTCTCTACTCCTACAGGAGCAGACCAACTTTCTAAAAAATAAAACTTTATAAAAACATTTTATAATACTTTTAAGAGTAGATCAACTTTTTCAAAAACAAAGCTTTTAAAGATATTACAAAACATATGGGCTTCTCAATTAAGCCCTTAAAGAATATTACAAACTTAAAATATAAATCCAGATCTTTAACAAAACAAAATAAATTAAAATACATCCACAGTCTTAATCTCACTTCACTCAACCAATATCGCTCAAAACTCGAGCCAAGCATCATCATCCATCAACAACATCATAATCAACTACTAGTGATGTGCCCTAGGCCATATGGATTCTATGTCATTTGAATGTTTATTATTTTATAATATAAGTCATTTTCTTTATCAAAGTTGTTATTGGCCTTTTTACTTTGATGAAAAGTATTCCTTGAATAAATTCGTTATTTCTTATGTTATTAAAGTATGTGACTTTAATAGTAAAATCATAAGGTCAGAAATAACTTTATTATAAATTATCCCTAGTCGTGCATTATATGGAATACTAATGAATTGAGACTAGTATGTTGGTTGAATGCTGATCATGTTTTACTGATCATGGATATAAGATTCGATTCAACACATAGATATGTAAGAGTACATTGTGTTGGAATGACCAAATATAAGAATGCTATATGGATCAATACAATAAGTATTTCTTATTGTAGTGTTATTTTAGTCCTTTGACCTGATGACACTATGGATTCCTACATAACACGTTCTATGTTTTGATTCCATTCTTCATTATCTTTAATTGGATAATTATAAAACTCTAATTGGACATGGAATAAATCATGTAGAGGAATGTGAGTGTATGTGAAGGAATTTGTTTCTTTCATTAATTTGAGAGAGATATCTTTTAGGCCTCTTGATGAGTAAGATTGAGAAATGCATGGTTGTGCTCGAATGGATTAATAAGGAGTTATCAATATCATTCATTTATGTCAGTCATCCTCTAGATTCAAGAAATATGTGATTAAATAATATAAGAGTTTATTGATCCACACATTACATTTAATTATAAGATATCGTGTAACAAAAAGATTAAATAACTGACTATTAATAGGTAGAGTCAGATCATCTATCTTTGTTTAATTTGGGTAGGCATAATGTCTTGCTAGAGACCAATTATGTCTTGTAGGCCTAAAATGTGTTTTAGGGCTGCCACCAACATTAAGTGAACCTACATGGTCACACACAAAGAATGTATCGATTGGATCATAGGTTATTTTAGATAACCATATCTGGAATTATATAATTATAAATTATTCTTAATTAGATTAAGAATAATAAATAATTATTGAATAAATTGTTATTTTATAAGACACATGTCATTTTAATTGAATAAAACCCTAATAAGATTAGGGTAGATAACTAACAAACACATCTTGTTATAAATAGAAGGTGATGATCACCTCTAGGGTTTACAGATACTTGCCATCACATTAGAATTACAAAGAAACTTTGTAATTCAAAACGTGAGAGACCCTATTGAAAGATATTCCCAAAATTTGGAATTGGTCCAATGTGCTAACACACGATTAGAGATTTAATTGGAAATTCATTCGTGTGGATACAGTAGAAGGTGTTCGCATTTGCAGCATCTCGGATCCGAATTTCCAAATTCTAAAGCATCAAAAAAGTAATTCAATCTGCTCTAATTTGATTGAATTGCATGGATCCAAAATTTGGGGATTTAGGGTTAGTTTTACATAAAAAAAATGATAATTTTCGCTGCTCTTGGATCCCTAAATTCCCAACGTCAACATTAACGTCAATGCCAACATCAACATCATCATCTTCAACTGAATCAACAACAATAACTCATCATCATCATCTAGTCATCAACATCTCATCATCATCAAAATGCCTGGAAAAAGAACAACAACAAAAATGAGCCGAAGCCTAGTTCACAGTAACATAAACACACACAAGATGCTACACGAGCTTAAACTAATGTAGGGCAACAACAACAGTTTATTATCTTTAAATTAAAGCGAAACAAACAACACTAGAGTCCTCATATTTCGAAACAAGTCACTGGAAATCTAGAGGTCTTGAGTAATTACACGACGCTCAGGGGGTTGATATAGGCAGCTCGAATACCTATATCTTCTAGATGATATAATAAAAAAGGAATAGAAGCTTCATGTAGGGCTCATAGCCGTTACACATACTCTACCCATCTCAGTCCGTAATATAAAAAGGTTTAACCGGTCCCATAAACGTGAACCCCTATGTCTTACTTCTCACCGATCAAGATAGATGTTACATTTATACTGTTTGCCCCATCAGCTACCAGCTGAGCTACCTACAAATGTCATGGCACCATGACGAAGGTGGCCTAAGTGCCTAAATTACCTTATCTGCTTGGATAAGATTGTCGCTCTTCGGACCGAATTCAACGGCGAAAGCATAACCATCACTAATCATTTATTACGCCGAGTTTAAGTTTTAATTAGTTTTAAGATGCCTATCCTAGTAACCATCACGCAAGTTATTGCATAACTTATATTTGTAATCTAAATAGGCTCAAAAGGTAAATTAGAAGCCAACTCAGAAGATAGATCAGGTATTCATATGTTTGTAGATTCAAGAATTAAACTCATATAAGAAACTAGACTAATTGTCCATTTATATCAAATTCATTTTATTATCCTATTTGATTAGACATTAAATAGGAAATCCGCTATAGTTGTGAGTATCACCCCGCCAAAATAAGGACAGTTCTCTTTTTTCTTTCAAAATATTTCTTTTCACTTTGTTTATAATCATTTATATCCAAAGCAAACAAACATTTGAAATAACATATTCCCTATATTATTTAAGGTTTTTCCTAATATATCATTCTAATCCAATTATTAGCTATTAAACCTATTTTAACTTAATTTTAACCAAATTGATTAGAGTTAATCATTTAATCCAATTACTAAGATAAGTTAATTAAACTTAATCAATATAATTCATTTTAGCTCATGGAAGTTTATTAAACCAAGATGAACTTAGATTAATAACTAAGTTCATTTTATATCTAACTCTATATTTAATCAAATTATTATTTATTAAATCTATAAATTCACTAAACTTATGCTTAATTATATCATTCAAAAAATATAACACATTAACTATCATTCATCTATTTCATTTTAGCTTAAAAAGATTCATTTTATACTTAGCTACATACACTTAACTAGTAAAACAAGTTTTCAACTTTGTTTAGAAAATATAGTAGTTGGAATCAAACAAAATTTATGTCTTGATACTTTTACAATTTGCAAAAACTTAAGATATGAATCTGTAGATCTCTTTTTAAGCTTTTTATAGCCTTTTAGATCACCTAAATCGGAGTTCGTATGAAAAAGTTATGATTAAAATATGAAATAGCATCATAGTAGGGGAAACCAAACGGGCCGTTTAAACCCAGGGGTTTTATCCAAAAATGATCTAAGAGTGAAACACTCCTCCAAATGGGGTTTCAAGGGCCATTTGCCCCATACACCCTTACCTCTACCCCCAAACGGGCCATTTAGGTTTAGGGTTTTAACACAGATGTTCAAACACCCTTTCGAAAAGGTCGTTTGACAAGATGTTTGGATCCTTATGACCTCTCTTGTTTTCTTTCTTCTTTTTCAACACCTTTTAACATATCCTACTTCAATTTAGACACCATAAAAACCACATACAACTCATATTCACAACTTTCAATACTTTTAAACTCATTTTACTTCATCAAAACATTTCCAAACTGCATCATTAATCTCTAACTTCACATATGCATATATTACTTAGGTTTTAACTTTCATGTTCATATATCCATCATTCATCAACTTCATCACAACTTCTATTTAAATTTAACATCAATTCATCATATATAAGAAAAACAAGAATCAAACAACATAATGTACTTGTTTCTCAACCATAAGCTAATTGATCTTCATTTCTATTACTACTTCTTTCTTAATTGTTGAAGCTTAATGCATATTCTTCATCTCCCCTTTTGTTTCCTTACTCTAGTCCCCTCTTTAATCTTCTTGAGAAAGAATTGAAGAAGAAAAGAGAGGGCAGCCAATTGAAAAAGCAAAAAGGAAAGAAAAGGATAAGAAAAAAGAAAAAAAAAAAAGATATTTAAGGAATAAGGGTTTCAACTTAAACTTTTCATATGATTACCTTTAGTTTTGAAAATAATTAGAAAATGATTTGAGAACATTTATATTATGAATCTATAACTTGATATAAAAACATGATTCAAAAGTTTAATTTATGAAATTTTGAAATTTAATTTGGGTTTGGGTCTAAAATTGATATTTTTAAATAAGTAATTGATTTAAAAAATGTATAAAGACTTTACAAAATGAAAGATAGCTAAAGTTTAAGGGTCTTGGAGTTTGAAAAATATTTTAAATTTTTTTTTTAGATTTAGGAATTGAAATCGAAGAAAATGAGTCTCAATGAAAGTTTTGAAGAAAATGAAAAGTTTAATTCATAAAGAAAAGTCATTGAGACATATGGATTTTAAATGAGTATTTCAAATCACAAATCTCAATTTGACTTATTTACTAATTTAATTATATCAAATAATTTATTTCTTTCTCTATTGTCTACTTATTTTATTTATTTAAACTATCTTACTATGTTCAAAATTAACCATCTATTATATAATAATTCAATCAAACCATTTCTAAATTAACTAGATGAAGGTTTAGGGTATTTCACCTAGACTAAGTTCGATTGAATCAAGGCCATGAACAATACACCTAAGAAAGAAAATTCTAAAATAAATATTAAATAATTTTCAAAAATTATAAAAATTTGCAATTTACTACTAAACATCATAAACTATCATCCATACAATTTTATGTAAAAATAAGTTCATTTGATATTTTATTTATTTTTCTTAAGATATACAAATATTAGGCCTTTAAGAATAGTGTAACAAGTTCAAAAATTGTTAAATTTTCCAGTTTACATTTTAAAATAATAAATATATAATTTTCTCGAATTTTATCTAAAAGTAAATTCATTTAATACCTCAATTATATCACAAAACATGCATTTCTATGTGCTTATTTCCTATTAAGCTTTTTTATATTTATATTTATTCGATTTTGTCATGAAAAATTATTAGAAAAAGCATATAAAACATATTTAAACAGAATATGTATCATACCCTTCCATATTTACACATCTATATCGTACACTCATTAAATCATATAAAGCAACAACAAATCAACTCATTTCACTTAAGTTAAACTGTAAAGACCTGGCATGCTTAATTCTCAAATTAAGCACAACCAAGTCCCAACCATGTATAACTCTTACGAATTTACGTAAGGTTGTCTAAAAGAAGATGTTTATGTTGAACATTGCTACTTAGCGGAAAAATAAACTTTAATAAAACATTTCTACATAAAAGCATTTCAAACTTCCACTATTACAAGTGGAAGAACTTTCACTTAAACAATATTTTTACAAAAGCTTATTTACAAAATATGGGCACTAACAAGCTCTTAAATGAAAATACAAATTTATAAATAAATCTAGTCTCTATAAAACAAACAAAGAAGAAAAAAAATAACTAAACTACTTAATGCTCCTAACTCACATCACTCATCCACAATCCTTCTCGAGTCAACAGAAGCACCCAAAAACCCGAGACAACATCATCATATCATCGTCTCATCATCCATCATCCTCAATATATCACCTGGAGAAAAGAACAATAACAACAATAATAATAATGAGCCGAAGCTCAGTACATAGTAACACAAGCACACACGAAGTGGCACGTGAGCTTAACTAAATGCAATGCATCAATCCACAAGTTATTATCTTTCCATTAAAATAAACAAATCACAATGGAGCACTCACACTCCGGAATAAGCCAATGGAATCTGGGGGTCCTAAGTAACAGCAGCTGCTCAGGGGGTTGATATAGATAGCCTGGATACCTGTATCTCTTAAATCTAACCGAAAAGATTAGTAATCTCATTTAGGATTAATAGTCGTTACTTAACTTTACTTACTAATCATAATATAATTTAATTCACATGCTCCCATAAATATTGAATTAATCATATTTATTCCTCTTATGATAAGTTAATTATTACACCGTTATTAATTCCCTATCAATTATTTGCTAAGCCATTTAAAAAGAAGTCACCATTGTATCATGGTATACCATTGCATCATGGTATGACGTTATAGCATCATGACAAATGGCTTAAGCGCCTATTCTAACATGTTATTGCATCATGATAGATTTGTCACTCCCTGAATTGGATTCAAAGGCAAAAATCACAATCAACACTCATCAATTAATTAGGTCGTGTTTAAGTTTTAATTCATTTTAGATGCATATCCTAGCATCCAACACGCAAGTTACTGCATACCTTAAATATGAAATCCAAACATAGCCTCAGAAGGAATTTCAAAAGATAATCCATAAGATAAATCAAATATCCACTTCTGTTAAGGAAAGAACTCGTATAAGAAACTAAATTAAACTAATAATCCACTTTTCTCAAACTTTTATTAACCCTATTTGATCAGACACTAATTTGGAATCCCACTATAGCTGCGAAGATCGCCCTGCTAAAATATGAACAGTTCTACTTTGTCTGTTAAAGAATTTATTTTCTCTTTATTTATAGTGTTTTATTACAAAAGTATCAACAAAGAATTCATATACCAAAAACATTTATTTTCCAAGTAAACACACATTTGAAACAATATATTCCTCATATTATTCAAAGATCATCCTAATTCATTCATCTAAGCTAATTATTAGCTATTAATCCATTTTAGCTTAACCAGAGTCAAATTCATTGAAGTTAAACAATCTAATCCATTTTAGTTCATTCAAGTTCGTTTAGTCAAGTTGAACTTAGGTTTGTTAACTAAGTTCATTTTATAATTAACTTCTAAATTTAATCTAATTATTTGTCAAATTATAAATCTACTTAACCCATGTTTAATTACATCAATTAACTCACATAACACATCAAATATCACTTATATAAAGTCATAACATATCATTTATCCAGATCATACAAGCCTACAAAATCATCGCTACACCTCAAATATCATCAATCTATCTCATTTTAGCCCCAAAAAACCCATTTTCTAAGCAAACATACATTCAAGAAACAAAATAAATTTTAAACTTTGTTTGGAAAAACTATAGCAGTTGGAAATGAGTGGAATTTAAGCATTCATAAGTTTGAAATTTATAAAAACTCAAAACATGAAAGTTGTAGATCTCTTTTTAATATTTTCAACGCAACTTAAATCACCTCAATCAGAGATTGGATGAAAAAGTTACGATTAAAATACGAAATAGTATTGTGCCAAGGAAAACAAGAGTTACGGTCGTGATTTTTGGAAAGCTGTCATACAATGGTTTTTGAGCTAAGAATCATGACTGTAATTTTTGAGTTTCAAAGTTTTTGACCAACCCGTGGCTACCAAGGGATGGATCATGACCGCGACTCATGAAAACTTCTCAAAATAGAGTTTTTTCTCGCAAAATCACGCCCATGATTCATGAAATTTGTCCAACCCGAGCGTACCAAGGCTTGAATCACGCCCGTGATTCATGGTCTTCCCTGAGTTACGAATTTCTTTGTTTTTCAAACTTCATTTTATTAAACTTTTACAGATTCTACTTTAATCAAAACTTCATAAAAGCTACATACTACTCATATCAAGTCTAAACAACACTTCTACACTTATTCAACAACATCAAACTACTCCAACTATTTCAACAAAACTCAACTTCACTATTCATCATCTTCTTCATCATAACTCAACTCCTAACAATATTGATCCAACATATATAAATGTAAACAACACTTCCAACTCAATTCAACATCAATTCATCAATTATTAACTCAAACAACAAATAAAACAAAAATAACTTGAAATAGAAAATTTAGTTTTTGGAGAAACATGTAATTTCTTCTTTTATCTTCATTCCTAACTTTGACTTCTTTTAGCTTTACTGAATTTGAGATGTGGTGAGATGAATTGAAGAAAGAGAGAAGAGAAAATGAAGAAGAAGAAGAAGAAGATACGGGAAAGAAGAAGAAGAAAAGAGAGAGAGAGAGAGAGAGAAAGAATAAGAAAGATAAAGGCGGGGGAGAAAATAAATATAAATGGGGAAAAAATAAATATAAATATATTTTCAAAATAACGTATTAGATTTAAAACTACCAGATCAATATCTATAGTTCTAGAAGTATTTAAAAGATAATTTTAGAACCGATAGGTCAGAAATTAAAAACTTAATTTAGAAATTTATTTTAGATAAAATATATTTAATTTGAGTTCGAGTTTAAGAATTGATATTTTTAGACAAGCAAATGAACTCAAATTTTGTAAAGATTTAGGAATTAGTGTCTATG
This sequence comes from Combretum micranthum, assembly GCA_024138025.1. Classification (NCBI taxonomy): domain Eukaryota; kingdom Viridiplantae; phylum Streptophyta; class Magnoliopsida; order Myrtales; family Combretaceae; genus Combretum; species Combretum micranthum. The sequence continues at coordinate 1,151,535 of JAMXBD010000183.1, forward strand.
CTAAGAATCAAGAGTTTAAAAATCCTTTAAACATTTTACTCACTTGTTTAGAAAATTAGGAATCCAAAATCTCAATTTCAACTTAATTTATTATTATTATAGTTATATCAACTTGTCTAATTATCCTATAATTCATTTAACTTATCCAAATCTATCTAAACTTAATTTCTAATATATATAGAGATTTGGGTCATTTCATAAACGATACACGATGTTTTACCTGAATCATATATTTATTTTTTGTATTTTTTTTATATTCTATTGTTTGCTAATACATTTTATCATTACATAATTTCATCAAAATACTTACTTGTAGTGGCAATGCAAGATTAAACCCTTCACTACCCGATTATGAGGAATTTGATAAAGCTCCTTTTGCCTCAAAACCAAAATCCCTCTCAACAAACACCTAACTTAAAAAAAAAAAAAAAGAGATTAATGAGGGTTTGTAAGTGGTATTAACAGATAAATAAAATGTAAAGGATTTAGTGCTTATTAGGGTTTTTGATAGGAGAAATAAGTTTATAGTGTTTTACAATTTGTTATGATAGAAAAATGAAGTGAAATTTTCTGCTAGACTAAGAGGTAAGGGATAAGGTTTATATTAAAGGTTTTGCTGAAAATTGAAATGAATAAGAATAATGATGTGTTAGGTTCTAAAATTTTTTATGTAGGTTTAGGGTTAAGATGATTAGTGGGTTGAATTGATAATTTGATTAGGGCCTTAAGATGTAATTAGAGGTTAAATGGACATAGAAAATAGCTAGATTAATTTAGAAATTTATTTTAGCAAATTTGAAGATATTAAAATAAATTTTGCAAATTAGGTCGTTGGATATTTATTTGATCAAAATTAGGGTGTTGAGAAATTTAGGTATTGAATTTGTAGAAAATTGTTGAAATTGGGAAAATTGGAAAAATTGGGATATTATAATTTAGGTAGATGAGTAATTTGATATTTATGCTTGATTTAATTTATTGGGTATAATGAAATGGGATTTTACATGGTTTAACCTCTATTTCCAATTGAAATTAATTTCTAGTTTAGGTTTACTAATCACCTAATCATACCATGTATTTCAATTAATCTACTTAGTTAAATTGTCTACTTTAATTTTTCCAAATTTGGTATTAATTTGGTTCAAATTTTTCTATATTTTTCTACCAATTAAATTACGTATTACTATTTAGATTATGTTACCATTAGGGTTATTTCAAGAACAGAATGACTTGACAGACTATCTTGTACAATTCGAAAAAAATAGAGAATAGCAAAGTGATATCTTCTAAGTGGAAAGTGGTCCAGTGGGAATAAAAAATCAAAGTAAAATGTAAATATTGTTAACTATAAGCAAGTTGAAGCATCGAAGCTGTGACTTATTTGCGAGATTTATTTAATAAATGAGCTTGTATATGGCCTACGGGGTCAATTCCTAGGCTGGACACAAATTGCAACCAGTTATTCTACATCTGAACCATTTATCATTTAGGTCAATTATTTTTCAGACCCAAGTCCGTTTCTAATATTTCCTATTGCGTCTGTGTTCAAAAGTTAGGTCTTGAATTGCTGGTCTTAATCAAAGCAACCAAGATACAAACCATAAAATAATGCTATTAACTATCATAACATTTCTCCTCAAGTTAGAGTAAGTTGTTTATATAATATAACAATTTATTTTTTATTCAAAAGCATCTCATGACCAAAGTAACAGTTAATTTAATATGCTTTGTTCAATCATGAAATATGAAATTCATTAAGTAGTTTAACTATCACATATCAAGTTTTAATTGATAGTATTGTAATAAATCATGGATAGTATTTAATTACAAGAAGAAAAATTATATGCTTTCGTCATTAATTTTGACAACATCGATCCCATTATCATTCAATGGGTTGTATATCTATAGTAAATTATTAAGTTGAATAAGAGGTATACTTAATCCTCCCTTGCATTGATTTTCTTGTACAATGAGACAAACTAAAAAGTACTCTGCTATTTTATTTATTTATTTATTTATTTTTCAATCACATGGTGTACTCTTATAAATTAAAAAAATTATAGAGATATTTTGAATATAATAAATCAGCTCTTATATCTATAGTAAATTATTAAGACATTCTCTGTAAATTTTAAATATCATAAAAACATCCCGCAAAAATTTAACACTTATACTCTTTATGAAAATATAGGTCTCATCATTTTTACTTAGTTGACAAATGATTAGATAGAAGAACATCAATTCATCTATTTAGTTGATGCGAACTTCTTTAACTTGATTTTTTTTTCCTAAAGTGACATACAATGAAAAATTCGACTCTTTGGATCAATTCAGTAAAATTTAACAAAAATAAACAACCCAAGCATTAGGGAAAAATTAAAAGATAAATTACAAAGGATAAATTATAAACTTTAAATATCGAAAACACGACAAATATGAGATATTTAACATTTACATCCGCCAAAAAGTGAGTTCTATTATTATTATTTTTTTTTGTCTTGTTGACAATGGCCACATATAAAGCATGTCAACTCATCTATTTAACTTGATTTGGGGAAATAACAAGTAGCTTAGCGAAAAAAGAATTGAATTTTAATTCATCTCGTTAGAAGACAACGTTCATGAGCCTATAGGCTATAACAACTTTTCTGTAAACTTTTCTATTGTATACCCCTTTCTTATTAATAAAAAACAGAAAGAAAAACCTCACGATTAAATAGGTCCATATTAGTTATGTAAACAAGTTAATTGGAGTTTGCCAATTAAGCAAATGCAGTGGGACCTCAGAAATGTAGGTCTTGAATTTTTCAAATTTAAGATGTCTTTACAGTGAGAAAAAAATTATGAAGTGTGATACATAAAATAAGTGAAATAAGTCAAATGAATTATAGGATTTAATTAGACAAGTTGACTTTTTAATTACCTAATAATTAAGTTGGTTTTGAGATTTGAAATTCCTAAAATCTCTAAACATGTTATAAAAATGTTTAGAGGATTCCTAAACTCTTGATTCTTAGCCTAAATACTAATTCCTAAATCTCAGTAAAATTTGAGTTTATTTGCTTGAATAAAAATATCAGTTTTAAATCCGAACTCCAATTAAATATCTTTTTATCCAAAATAAATTCCTAAATTAAGTTCTTATTTTAAGATCTTAATTTATAACCTATCGGTTCAGAAATCATCTTTTAAATATTTCTAGAACTATAGATATTGATCTGATAGTTCTAAAACTAATACCCTATTTTGAAAAACCTTTATATTTATCCTTTCCCTTTTTTTAATTTTTTTTTTATTTTTCTACTGCCATTCTTTTTTCTTTTCTCTGTTTTACGTTTTTCCCCCTCCTTTTCTTTTCTTTCTTCTTCTTCTTCTTCTTCTTCTCTCTCCAAATTCAAGACATGAATCTCGATTTCAATAAGAGAAAAGGAGGAATCAAGTAGAATTTGAGAATAGAAGAAGGAAATCAAAGCTAGAAGCATAAGAAGTTGCATGATTTAGCAAAAAAGCTAAGTTTTCTAGTTCAATTCATATTTGTTTTATTTGTTGTTTGCTTGTCTAATTGATGAATTGATGTTGGATTGAGTTGGAAGTGCTGTTTACATTTGTATTTGTTGGTTTAATGGTTGATGGAAGTTGGTGATTGTGAAGGAGGAAGAAGATGATGAATAGTAGTTGTGATGGTTTGATTGTTGTTTGAAGTTGTTGGTGGAAGATTGAAGTGTTAGGAGTTGTTATTAGAGTTTATTTGATGTTAGAATTAATATAAGAAGCTTAGTAGATGATTTGAAGAAGTTTTGATAAAAGGAAAGTGTAAAAAACATGTTTTTGCAAACCTGTTTTGTCTTTAACATCGTCTCCTGGAGCTTCTACGCGGTCGGCTTTGAGGCGGTGTTGAAGTGAACAGAATGCATTTTCTTAAAGCTGTCTCCAACGCTGCTGGTGTTGAACCTCTGCGCTGCCGGCTTTGAAATTTACGCCACCAATGTAGAAGTGCCGGTGTTCGTTTTACTCAGTTGCCCTGTTTCGCATCATGATCGTATTTTGGTCATAACTTTTTCATACGACCTTCGATTAAGGTGATTCAAGTTGCTATAAAACTATTAAAAAGAGATCTACAACTTTCATGTTTTGAGTTTTTACAAATTCGAAACATATCGATGCTTAAATTTTTATTCTTTCCAGATGTTGTGTTTTCCTAAACAAAATTGAAACTTGTTTTTGATTTCTAAATGTTTATTGTTAAGTGTAAATGGATCTTTTTGAGCTAAAATGAGATAGATTAATGATATTTGATGTGTAACGATGATTGAAGGATATAATGAAGTATGATTTAAGTATATTTGTAGATTCACCAAATAATTGAATTTCTATGAGTATTAAACTAAAAGTAGTTATGTTGTATATATGATGTCCATTGCTTGATTTATGATGTTGTGATGACTTAGTGAAACTAAATGATCTTGGTAAGTATATAAATGATGAGTTATGTATTTATATGAATTTTATTTGAATTTCCTTCATGCTAAGTTAAAGATTTAGTATGTTTTAAGTGGTGTTTTTCTTCAATTGTTTTACCTTGTTTATTATTTGTTCTTATGATTAGCTATTGAACTTAAATGAACTTAGTTAACAAACTTAAGTTCAACTTGATTAAATAGACTTGAATGAGTTAAAATGAATTAGATTGATTTAGTTTAATCATCTTTGACTTAGTTTTTGAACTAACTGATTAAGGTTAATTAATTTAGCTAAGTTTAAGTTAAGGTGAGTTCAAGTTGACATAGATCCTACATGTATAATGAATTAGTAATGAATCTAAATTCAACTTGACTAATTGAGCTTGAATTAGCTAAAAAGGAATTAGATTACTTAAGTTAATCAACTTGAACTAGTTTTAGATTAAATGACTAACTCTAAACAATTTGGCTAAGGTTAAGCTGAAATGGGTTAATAGCTAATAATTAGCTTAGATAAATGAATTAGGATGATCTTTGAATAATATGGGAATATGTTGTTTCAAATGTTTATTTGCTTTGAATATGAATTCTTTTATGTATGAATGCTTTATATATGCTATGTTTTGTGATAAGAAACTATAATTAAAATGAAAAGAATTACTTTGACAGAGAAAAGAGAACTGTCCATATTTTGGTAGGGCGGTATTCGCGGTCATAGTGGAGTTTCGCATTAGTATATGATCAAATAGGATTTAATAAAATGAGTTTGAGATAAATGGATAAATAGCTTAAGTTCTTATATGATTTTGATGAAGTGGATGATTAGTTTAGTTTAGTTTAGTTTCTTATACGAGCTCTTTCCTTAACAGAAGTGGATATCTGATTTATCTTCTAGATTATCTTCTGGAATTCCTTCTGAGACTCTGTTTGGATTTTATATATAAGGTACACAGTATCTTGCCTGTTGGATGTTAAGATAGGCATTTAAAATGAATTAAGAACTTAAACTTGACTTAATAATTGATGAGTGTTGATTGTTTTTTATGCCATTGAATCTGGTTCGAAGAGCGGGACCTTGCTCAGATTGGGGGTATGGTACCTTTTCGTTATTGGATAGATTTATCTAGGAGATATAAGTATCCAAGCTGCTTATATCAACCCCCTGAGTGTCGTGATGTGTTACTCAAGATCCCCTAGTAATACGGGCTACGCCAGAAGGTGGGGCTGTCTAGTCTGTATGAACAGTAGGGACCACTTAGGGAGGTGGACGTGATACTAGATCCTTGATATCCGGAGTTTGAATACTCCTATGTTGATTTGTTTATTTTAAAGAAAAGATAATAAATTGTTGATTGTGAATTGCATTTACTTAAGCTCGTGTGTCACTCAGTGTGTGATTGTGTTGTTGTGTATTGGGCTTCGGTTCATTCTTGTTGTTGTTATTCTTTTTACAGGTTTTATTGTTGATAAAGATGATGTTGATGAAATTGATGATGATGAGTTCTTGTTGATGTTGTTGATGATGGATGATGAGACAATGATATGATGATGTTGTTGTTGTTGATGATGTTGTCTCATGTTTTTGGGTGCTTCTATTGGCTCGGGAAGGATTGTGGATGAGTGATATGAGTCAGGAGCGTTGAGTAGTTTAGTTGTTTTGTTTCTCCTTTTGTTTGTTTTATAAATTCTGGATTCATTTATAAATTTATATTTTCATTTAAGAGCTTGTTAGCACCCATGTTTTGTGAATAAGCTTTTATAAATATTTATCAAAGTGAAAGTTTTTCCACTTGTAATAGTGGAAGTTTGAAATGCTTTTATGTAGAAACGTTTTTATCAAAGTTTATTTTTCCGTTGCTAAATCCAGTTATCTAAAAATCTAACTAAACGATTTCACAACCTAAAACCGAATAGCGATGTTCAATATAAACACCTTCTTTAAAGACAACCTTACGTATAATCCGTGAGTGTTATACGTGTTGGGGACTTAGTGTGCTTAATTTGAGAATTGAGCATACCGAGTTTTTGCAATAAGACAATTAGTGTTTAATAATTATCAATAATTTTTTTTATACAGACAAATTTATAAAAATTATGCACTGTTTTACTGTTTCCACCATTATTTAAGATATCACATTGTTATCTGTCCTGTGATTATCATCCTCATTAAATCTTTTTTCTTTCGGTAATATTCAAAGTTCACAAGATTCCTTCGCCATGTACTTTTGTTTGCCCCCCTTTTTCCAACGACTAATATGGGACAACAGTTGTTACAGAAACTGAAACCAAAAATAGTATTTCTACCACTGTGCTATAAAAGACTTGGTCTATTTTGCCTTTTTTTTCTTTTTCCCAATATACTAAATTCTATGAGACAAATATGTAAAGCCCTTCAATGTTTAGAGTCTGATTGGATTTTTGGATTTTTATTTGTATTTGATTTATATCTGTAACTTATTTATATAGTATCTGTTTGATCAATTTATGAGTAATTAACTGTAAGTATTTGATCAGTATTAAGTTTATTAACAGCAACTCTGACAACAAATAAAGCAGCTAGGAAGTTCAACATGTGTATTCTTAGATACAATATATGTACACGCATGTGCTCAAAAAATGGAGTAAAAAGACTCTGAAACTACCTAAGAAGCACAACCAAAAAAGAACTTATAAGAAATCAAATCCTTATTATAATAAGGGGAGAAAAAAGAAAAGAAGAATCCAATCAAAATTCAACTTCTTCAGGAATGCTCTTGAACACAGGAGCTTGTGTTTTCTCAGAACCAACAAACTCAATACTTGTAACACGATTCATAGGAAGTTGTACCATCTCCCTTGCAACATCCTTAAACTCAAGAACACCTCCTTGTTTACAGTTAGACAATAGTCTAGCTGCTTGTTCCTTTGTCATCTTAACTTTGACTCTTATAACCCCTTTCTCATCATCATGGCTTTTGCTCTCAATGGATTTGTCATCTGCAATTGCAAACGTTACCTTTTTGTTGCTTCTTAGTTTGGTACTGTTTGGTTCTGTTTTTTTCTTGACAAGATCGTCCCTATAAACAAGATTATCTGTTTCATGGGTTGTTTTGAAATTTAGAGGTTCTTCAACGGATCTGGTGTTTATACAAGGAAAGTTGATCAAATTAAACATTTTTTGGGGAAAGGAAAGAGCGATGGTATGAAGAAAGAATTAAAAAGGGGGGATGTAAGTATGGGTGATTGCTCAAGGAGGGAAGTGATTTATATATAATAGAGGGGAGGGTGGGCCAGTGGTCACAGTGACAAGTCGTATTGTGAGAAAATTTCCATGAAGATTCTATTTATTATTTAATTAAGAAAAAGCAAATTAATTTAATTTCGGAAACTCAAAGGTTTGCTTGTGTCTTTAGATTAATATTCAAGGATTGACAAGTCGAGATCGTTGGAAATAATCAAAGTAGACGATCATAATCCTTTGAGCATGCATGGATTGAAAAATTAAAAAAAAAAAAAAGAATTATTAATGCATCACATGTAAGGTATTAGAATAAGTGGTGATTAAGTGCATAAATAATAATAAAAAAAAGCTACTCACATGTTAAAATTTTACTATTATTTATTATATGTCTTTAAGTAATCCATACAGTATATTAGTGTTATTGAAATATTTTTTTCTTGATATACTATCACATATAATCAATATTAAAACATAATAAAATTTTTAATTAATTAAGTATTGATTTTTTAATTAGCATAAATTAAAAAAAAAAAGGATGAAGAAGAAGAGGCTTGCTAGAACAACTGTAGGAAGATACTTTAAACTCAGGCTACCGTTACTTTTCTTTGCATAGGATGTGGGAAGATGCTCGGACATGGAGGTTACCAAGTCATGATTCACTGCTTAATGGCAAGTCGTCGTATGACCTTGGAGAGGCCGAGCAAGATTCTAAAGGTTTAATTTTTTTTTTTTAAATAACTAATTTTTTTTAATGGATTTGAAGGAATCCTTTTTGGAAAATTTCGAAAATGGTTAGAACCGAAAGAAGAATAAAAGAACAAATGTTAAAAAGATTTAGACAGAAAAAAGCCAAATGCTAGGCTTAAAAATTTGCACTTTATTCCTACCCTTAGCTTATTAGAAAATAACATATTTATACCCCTTTTATTGTTTTTAAAAAAATCACTGTAAAATGCAAAATTTTCACTTTGAAATCACGTCTCAAAAATAAAAACAACTGATGGATTAAAATATTGAATCTCTTTATTGTTTTGTACTTATTTTATTTCATTTAAAAATTAATCTTTTAACTAAATACCATCATATGTAATTAATGAATGATATTATACAGAAAAAAAAATATAATGATATCACATAATAATTTATAAATTTAGAATAAAACAATATGATTCATTGATTTATGGAAACTTACAAAAGGGAGATGGAGAGATTCAAACGATGGGTGATTAAGAAATAATTAGTGATTTTTTTAGCAAAAAATGATCAATGATTGGAGAATAATTAAGTCCACGAGTGACTTGTCAAGTTGAGCTTGAACACAACATTTAACATCAATAACTTATAAATATAATCGAGCTAGAGTAGAATTTAAAATGTTATTTTAGTTAGGATTAACTTTAAATGTTAATATTATTTTAATTTAGGAAAAATAATTTAGATAAATTAAGAATAAATGAGTTTAACTGAATTGAGATTAAATTTGCTCAATGCTTCGAGATGAAATACAAAAATCAAAATTTAATTGAGCTCAATTTAAATTTAAATTTAAATTTTATAAATAATTTGCAGCCAAGCAACTCGGATGGATCGCATATGAAGAGGGAAAGACACATGGTGCCGTGTCAATTGGGAAGTCTAGATGGCCAAAAACAAAAAAACACCAAAAAAATCAGGATAGGGGAGTGATGTGAAGGACTAAAGACTTAGCACGGGCCGTCGAAATTACGATGTGGAATGAGTCTCCTATGAAGTCTTTTTTGGGTCGCTTTTCATGTGGTTGACTGTCAGTGTCAGAAATTAACCACATAAAAAATGACCATCCTTAACCTAAGTTCAAGCTCGCAACCCTAGTAAAGGTCTTGGTCTTGGATTTTCCGTGTACGAGCAATTCTTAAAAAGCTTATAGCTCTGCTTTTTAAGGAGAAAAAGGACTTTTAACCTATTGCACTTTTCGATAGGAAGGATGATTCACGTTCACCACCTGGGGTCGGGTGTGGACAAAGTGGTGTTGGTTTCTCGAAAGTTGTTAAATTGAACCGTGTTAAACCATTTGAGAAATTGAATTAAATCTTTGTAAAAAAAAAATTAAAAAAAAAATTGGTTTAATTTATTTTTAGCTTGAAGTAGGGATGTCATATGGAAAATGGATAGCCTATAATGTTTTATCTAATATTGTTAGAATTGGAACGGAGTTTGACTCAGACATGCTAGGACGTCATAAGTCAAATCGAGTACGAAAAGGTAAAAATATAGGAGATAATTTAGTTATAATAGACAAATATATATAACATTATCTAATTAAATCTATATTTGGATCAGATTCATTAATTAATTATTAAATAAGCAATATACAATGATTATATTTTATAAATTATAATATAGTATGTATACATATTCAAATCTCTAGTGTTTTCTTTTTTTTTGTTTTTTGTTTTTTGTTTTTCTTTCAGTCCAGGTCAATCGGTCTGGATTGCTTGGTTCAACCTAGTTTAGCCATCCGAGTTGATCAGTTCAATCTGGTTTGATTGCCCAATTTGACTAGGTCAATGCAAATCTGGGTGAATTGAGTGGACTAACTCGCCTTTATAGCCAGTTCTAGTTGAATCAGGTCAAATCGACAAGGCCGATCTGAGTCTGAAAACATTGGTTTTATCTATATCTTACTCTATTGGCATTGGTCCTCAAATTTAAGACATCAAATTTATCTCAAAATAACCTATATTAACTTATAGCATGAAAATACTTAATGCAAACTATAATTAGGGATGTAATCGAGTAAACTATTATCGGGTTTCCGACCCACTCGATCCTGTAAAAACCTATAGGATTGAACCCTATAGAGTGTTAGGGTCGAGTTTGGATATTAAAAAAAAAATCCTATGAGGTTATATGATTGGGTTTGGGTTTTATAAAATACCCGATGGGTACCTGACCTGTATACTCGATCCGATACTAATAAACATTTGCAAAAGTTTTTTTTACAATTGCTAAACTTGTAACCCTAGCCACACCGCACCTACATTAGTTCAAAAATAAAAAAATAGATCTTATTCCTCTCCTTTCTTTGTCTATTCCAAAACACCCTAGTTGCACCACACCATCGATCATCTCCTATCCTCTCTCCCATTCACAGTTCTCTCTCAGCTCTCCATCCTTATCATTGCTGACCTTGTCCCCTCTCTCTCTCAGTCTCTCTCAGTCCTCTCTACTCCCGCCATCAATATTGATTGCATCGCACCTCATTGTCTCTCGAGTTGGTAAGGCAAGAAATCTTTGTCCTCTCTTTCTCTCTCTATTTTGTCTCTTTCCATCAATATCTTGGATGTTCACTTATGCTTGAAGTGTGTTCATTTTATCAAACATTACTGATTTTGTTACTATCATTCATGTTGTTTCATGTGAAAAAGATAAGTATCTATTGGATTTATGAACTATGTTGCTATGAACTTTAGATGTTATGGAATCAACATGTGATGTGTTTGTTTTGGGTAAAGTTTGCTCCTTTTTGGTTGTAGTGCGAGATGCGTATGAAGATCTTGATAGGATTACATGAACTTAAAATGTTTTTGGTTGGATTGCTATTGTCGGTGTGGTTGCTGATATTGCAATGGAATTAACAGTCTAGGAAGTACATTGTGTTGAATAGGACAGAGCACTAACTAGCATAGGCAACTAAAACTGAAAAATCAAGAAAAACATAAATTGGAAATAGACAAAGCATGTCTAGGTTACATATTAAGTTAAGGTTGGAGTTTGAGGCACCTTTTAGTAAAAACAAACACTACATCTCAACAGCTTTCAGATATATGTTTTTGAGTTCATGTTTGTAAAATTAATGATAGACATTTGCTTGTCTTTACTTTAGACTCAATGAACTAATCAAATTGGAAACAGCTTTGCTGTTTGTGTTTTGTTTCTGGTTCGTATTTGATTTTTGTACATGTAAATGCAAATAATGGTTCGAATCCGTAGTTGCACCTACATGATATATGTAAATAATAATATTTTATAAATATTGGTTAACACTTCCTTTTTATATGCCCGAACTATAATTAATTGAAATTCATCATTTATATGGGCAAGATGACTATATATGTTGTTGAATTAGTCCTTCCTCCATCCCCAATGATGTTAACAGATATTAATTTGACATTCAATTGAATTTGTAATAGCATTTAAATTTGCTTTTAATTTGTAGTCTTAAAGTGAACATGCGTAACTCCATGTAGGCAATGTTAATAATTAAAAAGAAAAAAATAGAAATAAAAATTGAGAAGCTGGATCGATTGATGAGGATAAGATAAGTAAAGTAGGAACATCTATTTAGAATCCATAAAAGCAATGTTAATAATTTGAAAAACTATTTTTTTGAAGGATCTCCATGATTTATCTTTTATAGTTCTCAAAGAAAAAAAAAGAATTATTTATAATTTTGTATCAGCAATACACGGAACATAGATGTTGAATTACTTGAAGCTGAGATGAACATGGATGCAATTGATGTTGATGAAATTCCATCGGAATCCCCAGTTGAAATTGAAAAGGAGGTGACATCCAAAAAGGCAAAAATATCGTCTTCTCAAGTATTAAGCACTGCGGATCAGCGTGACAATCCAAATAAACGTAAGTTGACATTTGTTGTGTGGAATGATATGGTAAGAAAGATAGTTAAAGGGGAAACTATAGTTGAGTGCAAATACTGTAAGAAGACACTTTTAGCAAGTAGTTCAAATGAAACTTCATATTTACTTAACCATTTGAAGAGGTGTGTGCAAAAGAAAAGGCAGACATACATTATGCAATGTTTGTTATCAATGGAAACTATCAGGAGCAAAGATTATTGTAATGCAAGTAGTTTAACAATAGGAAACTGGTCTTTCAACCAAGAATTTGCATGGCAAAAACTTGCAAAGGCCATAATTGTCCATGAGTATCCATTATCAATGGTTAAGCATGAACATTTTAAGGAGTTATTAGTGACGTTCAACCTCATTTTAAACACATTAGCAACCACCATTAAGAAAAATGTTATCAACATTTATAGTGCGAAGAATGAAAAATTGTGAATCCAATTGAAAGGGCTTAATATAGGGGTTGCAATAACAATAGATCTATGGACATCCAATCAAAAAAGGGGATATATGACAGTAACAACACATTTTATTAATAGTAATTGGATGCTTTGGAGCTGACTCCTAAAGTAAGCCTTTCTATGATTTTTATTCTATCTAATTGGAATGCTAAGAATTGTTTCTAACAGTATTTACGATCTATCCTTTTTTTTTTCCTTACAGCTTCATATATGCCAACTCCACACACAAATGAAGCAATTGCAGATTGCCTATTCAATTCATTGATGGCATGGGGTTTGGATAGGAAATTATCTACAATCAATGTAGATAATTATTAGACAAATGATGCCATGATGACGACTCTACAATTGAAGCTGCGATATTGAGGTTGCCTCATCCATGCAGGACCTTGGCAACATGAAAAAAAAAGGGATGAGACCTTTAAGGGATATGTTCAATGATGGAGGGCATTAGCAACTATGGTTTCCATGCCTATTCCAGAGAATGATTTGGTATTCACCTTCATATATACCCTAGAAGAGCCCTTCTTCTCCCGACTTATTGGACATGCCACAAAGAATTTTTTTGAAGTAGTATGGGCAGGGTGCATAATTGAAAATGCTCTTATTTCTGGCAATCACAAAGAAGCTGATGGAGAACCTGCAGTGAAAGAAGTCACAATCAACGCAATGAGCAAAGGAAAGTACAACAAGTATATACAGGCATCTAGGAGGAAATTCACTAAAATCCCTATCCTTCTATCCTAAGTTTACTATAAACTGAAAGAGAACCACTTGTTATCCCCTAAAGAGCCAATACCTGGGTATAAGCCACAAAGATATGACCTTAATGTGCAATGTGAATACCACATGGGTCAACAAGGGCATGCTACTGATGATTGTTGGGAATTAAGGTACACAATTCAAGATTTGATTGACTCAAAAGTGGTTCTTTTGCAATTCGTGGATGGTCCAACACACAAGTTCAACAGCATCAACATTGGTGATACTTCAAATCAAAGAAGTTATTTACAGAAGGAGGATCAAATTCAAGGCATCAAAGGGAAGGGGAACATGAGAATTTAGAATAAAGACTAGCAGTAATGGCGAGGAAGATTGAAACCCTATAGTGGGCTATGAAATACATGCTAGACAAACTCCAACATTGGACCTTACTGTTAGCAAAGTACCATCTCATGAGACTCACGAGGAGTCATCGAGCTCTAAAATTGAGAACGGGCCAAAAGAGATGAGATAAGGAATGAAGCCGTTGACTTAAAAAATATTAAGCCAAAGCTAGTAGGCTCGCTCAACACCAAGAAGGTATTTCACACAATTTAGGATTCCGATGGTCCACAATTTTAACCAGTTGAGAAATCGAAAAATGATAACATGTGAAATCCCAAAAGAAAGGTATAGGCCAAAAAACACATGATCCTAATGCCAAGTGTGAATACCATATGGGTTAAACAACCCATTCTACAGAAAGTTGCTGGAGGTTAAAGAACAAAGTCCAAGATTTGATTGATGCTAAGCTTATCAACCTGAGCTCCTGGAATCTATTGAGCCAGCTAGCAGCAACAACTCTATCCCAACAAGCAAGTCCTCTTCAAGTATTGACACTTTACTATTATAACCTGATAGGATGGATATCATCTGTAGCAGTTCAACTTATCATATCAATAGGAGTAGGCATTTTGTAAGTGATCAATAAAGACAAAGAAAGAGGATTGATGATGATGCTTACCTTTGTAATGAAAATGAATAAATAAACTCTTATCCTTTTGTTGAAAGTAATTCTTTCACTATCCTTCATAGGATGATTTGAAATACTTGATTACTCAAGAGGTAATTCTAAATAAAATGAATGTTTATTTACAGATATTTTTATTGCTTGAAAATTTTAGGGTGAAAAGAGGCAACCAAATACCAAACACTAACCCTTAAACACTTGAGAGTCAAATGACATTAAGGGGACTTATAAGGCTCATTCCTTAAAAGAGGTCTGTTTTGAACTTGGTACGTAGGTTAAAATGATACCAGGTATTCATTTCGATAACCTAAATACACTTACCCCTTGTTAACCCTATTAGGCCTTTTAAAAGAAGTGATTTCCCTTGTTAACCCCATTAAGCCTTTTAAAAGAAGTGATTTCTAAAAGTTAAATCCGGTCAAGAACTATCCCACAATTGGGCATATAGGAGGTAAGGGTTGTTAATCAAGAGACATAAAATAACTAATTTATGCTTGACACAGTTGCATCAATTTAAAAGTGAAATTTTGTTAATGATAATTTAAGTCTTTTTGAAATGAAAAGAGAGCCTCGGCTTTCATATACAAAGCCTACACATAAGCCAAACATTTTGAACCCAAAAAAAAAAAGAAAAGAAAAGCAAGGAAATAATAAAAATGAAAAAAAAAAGAGATACGGAAAAGAAAGGATAAGGGAAAGACGGAAGGTGGAAGAAGGAAATAAAGAGAAGGAAAGAAAAGTTAGATCAAAGTGTTTGAGCCAAAAAAAAAAAAAAAAAGGAGGATGGGCATACTTTAAAACTTAAATATACTTACGGCCTGAAGCCCAAAAATTACGGAGGCTCTTCTAATCATTAGGAGTAATTATCGTTAATAAAAGTTACTTTTGAAACCGTGGCAAGTTTACTTTAGTTGTCTTGAAAGAGTTCTTGACTTATAAAGTCTGAAGAGATATGAATGAAAAATTTGCTAAATAGCCTATACATGATATCCCTTTTATTATGAGCCAATAACCTAAGTTACAACCCTAGAAAAAGACCCGGTGGATTAACCAAGATGTATCATTTGCAAATCGGGTTGTAATTTTTGGAATTCGAGCCATGTGTAAAAATAAGCCAAGGAGAGAGTGAGGAAGTTCTCTTTGACTGAATACATCAAGCATAAAAATAACCGATTTAAGATCAAGGAAATGATGAGAAAGATAAGAATTCATATGCCCACAAATCAAAAAGTCAAATGTCCTAAAAATTAGAGGTTATTGTCCCTCAAAATGAGAGGAGGCCACCAAAGAACGATCTTCATAGAAAGAATTGAATGGGTAAATAATAGGGGAGAGCTGTTGGTTATTAGCAATTTTGAAGTCAATGAGATCCTTTACTTATTAGTAAATTATTTCAAAAGGGATTTTCTATTTGAAAAATTTCAAGACTCTCTTATACAAAAGGAAAAAAGAAAGAAAGAAAGAAAAATTTTCCAAGATTTTATTGGTGCTCTTTAGAAAGAAAAAAGGTCGAAGTCCATTCGAGTCTTTCGGAAGAAAAAAGACCGAAGTCCATCCAAGTCTAAGGAAGAAGAAAAACCAAAGTTCATCCAAGTTTTTAGAATGAAAGAAGGGCCGAAGTCCATCAGGGTCTTTAAGAAGAAAAAAAGACTGAAGTCCATCCTGGTCTTTAGGAAAGAAAAAGATCGAAGTCCATTTGAGTCTTTAGGAAGAAAAAAGACCAAAGTCCATCTTAGTCTCAAAAAAAAGGAAAAAAAACCACAGTCCATCTGAATCTTTAACAAAAGTCCATCCGAATCTTTAAGAAGAAGAAAGACTGAAGTCCATCCGAGTCTTTAGGAAAGAAAAAGACCAAAGTCCATATGAGTCTTTAGGAAGAAGAAAGACTGAAGTCCATCCAAGTCTTTAGGAAGAAGAAAGACCGAAGTCCATCCGAGTCTTTAGGAAGAAAAAAGACCGGAGTCCATCCGAGTCTTTAGAAAGAAGAAAGATTGAAGTCCCTCCGAGTCTTTAGAAAGAAGAAAGAATGAAGTTCATCAGAGTCTTTAGGAAGAAGAAAGACGAAGTCCATCCGAGTCTTTAAGAAGGAGAAAGACGAAGTCCATCCGACTCTTTAAGAAGAAAAAAGACCGAAGTTCATTCGAGTCTTTAAGAAGGAAAAAGACCGAAGTCGATCCGAGTCTTTAAAAAGAAAAAAAAAGACCGAAGTTCATCCGAGTCTTTAGGAAGAAAAGGCTGAAGTCCATTCGAGTCTTTAAGAAGGAAAAAGACCGAAGTCCATTCGAGTCTTTGAGATGAAAAAGACCGAAGTCCATCCGAGTCTTTAAGAATTTGAAAAAAAAAAGATCGAAGCCCATATGAAATTTTAAGAATAAAGAGAAACCCACAACATAGAGTGAAAATGTAGGAAAAATCGTCCCCCTTTTCTTTGGATACATCTTAGGACAATTCTAATTGTTAGCATTGATATAAGAGGAGATTAACCTTTCATGATACAGTAACTTCACCGAAAGTTATTACTACCTCTCTCTTAGTTAAGATTTGAGATCACAAGACCATCGCTGTCTTGGTCAAGTTTTCTCGAGTGGACTAGGAGCTTCGAATTTTAGGTAAGTTCTTTTGAAGGCAAAAATCGGGCATCTCTTTGCCTTTGTGGCAATGTTTTACCCAAATTTTGCCACAAAGAGGAGCAGCTGTCGACATCTCATTTTTGCCCTTGAAATAATAATAATAGTAATATATGTAATAATAATTATTATAAAAATAAAAAAGGAAAAAATGATAAATAGAGTATGTATACAAAAATATAAAATATGATTAAAAAATATAAAAAGAAAAAAAGAATAATAATATAAAATGAAAAAATATATAAAAATATAAAATATGATTCAAAAGAAAAATAAAAAAAATTAAAAATTAAAAATCATATTTTTTAGCCTCGGTCTAAGTTTGAGTGACCACATGATCACAGCACAAGCCACGACCTATCGGTTAAGCGTGCACCCACACACAAACACGACCAGGGTTTGATCTGTTCAAGAGGCAAGGAATTTTTTTTCTTTTGGCGTGTACACAACATGTGCTAGCGCGTTACCGTGCGCCCCATGCATGTCATCTTCTTCCCCCAGACATTGGTTTTTTTTTTTTTTGTGTTTAGCTCACTTTGAGCTCATTTTTGACTATTTTCAATCCAATTTTCACCAAATTGATTGAGGGATTTTGAAGAATACATGGGATACTATAGATGGAAATATAAAACTAGCTCAAAAACTTGTGTTTCGATGTTCAATTTTTGATTCAAAGTTCTTGAAAAACTCATTTTGCGCGCGAAATGAATTTCCAAAATTTAATCTGGACTACCATATAAGCTTCTATAGACGCTAATTCGAATCCGTTATAATCCTTCTTGAAAATTATTAAGCCCAAGATTCACCAAACATGTTCTAGAAGCTCGAATTCATGCACTTCGCCAACCCTTTTTCGAAACCAATCCCACCTAATTCGACTCCTGAAGAGTAAATACGAGTCAAAATCATTGTTCAAATCATCCACATCCAGCATTTCCACTCATAAACAATCAAAACATTTCTAAAGCTAGGAGTTAAGCTTTGCGCCCCTAGGGTTTAGTTTCGAATTTTTTTTTCTATTATTCTCCATAGAGATTAAATTGAATCAACTTAACGTTACAGTGGGATTCAGGGAAGGCGAAAGCCTTAGCTACTAGCTTTTCCCTTCATCCTAAAGCCTTCAATTGATAATAACCAACAACTACAGCCGGCCACTACTTAGAGGAGCTTCAACCACCAGCTCTCAGCTATTTTCGAGCCAAATCACTACCGTAGGAGTCTTCCTCATCCCACATCTGTTCATTTTGATGCGATAACGGTAGCTCAAAACCCTAGATCACTGCTGATTGCTTCCAACAATTGCCGCTCCAATGCCAACTCTAATATGGCTTGTGCTCGCATTCGTGTTCACTCCAACAATGACCTGGTGCTCGCTCCAGCCCCCCTATATCCGCTTTGTCGTCAACCCGTGCTTGTTTCGGGATTATTATTATTATTTAATTAATAATGTAAAAATAGGATTTGTTTCCTATAATTTTATCAAAAATAAATAAAAAAACATGTATACAGTAATGACAATAGTAATATGTAATACATGAGTATAGTATAGATATATTAATATGATAAAAAAAATATTTTTAAGACTTAGAAAAATCTATTTTCTAAAATAAATAAAAAAACAATATTAATTTGATAGTTCATAGGGTCTCACATAAAAATCCATTTTAAAGAAAAATTTTAAAATTTAATAAACTTAAAGTGAAAAGAATTTAAAATCTTAAAATTGACTAACAAGTTAAAGTTTCTTTAAAGAACAAAGTATTTTCATATCTCAATTAGCGGATATGTAGACAACTTCGGACGACATAAAAAAAAAAAAAAAAACTTCTTTTGTTTATTATTTATTTTGAATTAATTCATTGTAAATATTGTAAGCTTTCAATCTTTGATTATAAATATCATAGTCTATACATTAGCAAATTTTTTTGAGTATTAAAAGGATAAAAATTTAATTTCTGAATTTTAATTAGTGACCATATAGTTTTAATAAGATAGCCCTCGAACTCAGTACCTTTGATTCATTTTGAAAATTAATTTTGTTGCAGACCAATAGAAAAATTAGGACTAACTTACCAATTAGTTATAATTTTTATTTTTCCCAACTTTAGTTGGGTGGCGACTCCAAATTTGTTTTAAATTTTAAAAGTTTCATTTAATTCTTAGTCGAGAGTTCGTATTAAATGGGTTAGGGTTTAATATAAATCAGATTAAAGGAAATTGAACCGAAAATGAAAATTCAGGCTCAACAGCGGGTGAGATTTGCAAGAAGTTGTCCATATTCTATGAAGTAACCAATTTGTTCTCTGGTTCACAATACCCAACGACAAACTATTATTTTGAAACAGTTTATGAAATTAAGGAAGCCTTGCTTGATTGGAAGGGCTCCATTGATTTGAATATTAGTTTGATGGTTGATAAGATGTTTGAAAAATCTGAGAGAATATTGAAGTGATGTGCACACAATTACAGCTATATGTATTGTTCTAGAGTGTATGGTGATCGCGCTTCCATAGAGAAAGAATGGTTCAAGAACACTTTGTATGAATTACTTCAAGAATACCAACACAGAAGCAATTCTCGTAATAATAAGAGTATGGGTGTAGGTAGTAGTTCTTTTGTGCCTATAGGTGATGTTGATGAGGGTTTGAAGAGAGAATCAAAATTGAGGCAATTCATGAGAACCTGTGTCACCACCACTGATGACAACCAAGCAAAGATAGAGCTGGACCACTACTTAGAGGAAATTTTGCTCCCCTTGAGTGATGGTGATGATAATTTTGATATCCTTTTATGGTGGAAATAGAGTGGAACTAAATACCCCACACTACAAGCTGTAGCTAGAGACTTGTTGGCTATACTAGTTTCTACAGTTGCTTCTGAATCAGTATTTAGCACTAGTGGACGGGTAATTACCTTACACAGAAGCCGACTTAAGCCAAGTACAATAGAGACATTAATGTGTACTCAAAGTTGGTTATCAGATGGAATAATATGTGACTTCTTTAAATTATGTTATATTTAACTTTCTTCATTATTCCTGTACTTATTTTATTTAGTATTTGTCTCTTTTTGTAGGTGATGATATAGATATATGTAAGCTAGAAGATGAGCTTGAGAAGTTACACATCAATGATGATGATGTTATAGATGATTAAAGCCAAGTAAGTGTTAGTATTTTTCACTCTCTCTATTTTGTGTTTTCACTATTAGTATTATACATGTCATTCATAGTATAATAATTTAGTGGTATTTCTTTATAAAGCTAGCAACCTTTATTTAGTAAGTTTTAAATTTCTGATTCACATCTATTCCTTGTTTGTCACCGGGTATTTGTGTAAAGAGATGTTAAAGGGGCAAGAAGTATTAAGGAAGAAGACATGGAGGAGCTCCAAAATGTTTTTCTTTTATGTTTATTACACTACTTAAGGATTTTATAACTTTTTATTAAAATTTGATCGAAGTCATGTACTTATGTTTACATGATAATTGTTATGAGTTTGTATGAGAATTGTTATGCTCATTAAGTGTTTCAATTTGTATGTCTCTTGATTTATTATACAATTTGAAAACATGTTGGTCAAGAAAGTTGAATAGCTATATCATTAGATTATTATTTTATTGGCTTAAGATTGCTGAATCTATTGAAAAAGAAAAATAAGTAGGGTGGGTTCAGGTTGATAATCGAATGGGTGCTCAGGCAGGTAATCGATTTGATAAATCAGGCAGGCGTCGGGTTTTAGAGTAAATCCTATAAAGCGGGTTTGGATATAGAAAAAAAAAAAAACCTTACATGGTTATAGGGTCGGGTTTGATATATCCTACAGTATAGTCGGTTCAGATTTGGATTCATATGACCGGCCTAAAACTCGATCTGGTTGCATCCCTAACTATAATTTTTCTGTTACATTTTTATAATATCAAATTTTTGAGACAATTTTTTTAACAACTTGAATATATGTCAATAGTTCTATAACGTTACGTTAATTTAAAATCTATCTCATACAACAATGCTTTATCTCATAAAAGAAGTTTTGCAGCTTTATAAATAAAGAGAAGGAAAAAAAATGGAAACATACAAATGAGACCAGAAATGTAGAAGAAATGAAGTTAGAAACGTTTTAAGAATTTTAATTATTTATTTATTTGGATGATAAGTTGTAAAATAACTTATATGATTATTTCTTTATAGCACTTAAAAAGGTAGAAATATAATATTATTTTATATATAATTCAGTATAAGAAAATTAACTTTTATATTTGGAATTAATAATAATGATTTTTGAGACAAAAATTTTCGTTTGAAGACACAAATTTTTTTTTAAGCCCAGATTTCTACTAACAAATTAATAAATTTGACAGTGCAGATACATGGCACATTATAATAATTTATACCTTATATATCTTAAGGCGCAATTTGATGTTTGGTACAAGGACTATACCCCGTGAGAATAGACTCTAGGATTCGTTTCAACTGGCTGTTCCCGAATTAACGTGACGGAAACCACCTATCAGCTAATAATATAACCTACCCACAAGGGGGGGAATTACAGAATATACGGTAGAATAGACTAACATAGTTACCCTTCCACCTGTATTATTAATATATATCAATATGTCGAATCCCTATTTGCATCTAAATTGACTTTTTATGATTTAATTGGACGAGAGTTCTTTTTAAACATTAAATAAGCCACTACATATATATAAGAAGCTTCCATATCAGAGTTTTTAACGATACATAGTTGATTGTAATAAAGTATATTAAGTTTGTTAAATTTAATCAATAATATCAAAGTAGTAAAGGCAGACATTATTCTTTTATTTATAATATTGTGTCAAAATTTTATTTGTATTTAATAGTCATCATGTAAGTTAAAACATTTTTTCTTTCTTTGAAGCGATGAGATTGATTGGCTCAAAGTTTAATACAAAAGTGTTGAATCAAATTAGGATTGACAATTCTTATAAGTGAGTGATATTTATGCCTTTTATTTTATATGGTATTCACTTTCGTACCAAAAGTATATGAAATTAATTATCAATCATAAATAATGAAGTCACAAGATAATCATATATATTTGTATTGTAATCAC
Organism: Combretum micranthum; assembly: GCA_024138025.1. NCBI lineage: Eukaryota > Viridiplantae > Streptophyta > Magnoliopsida > Myrtales > Combretaceae > Combretum > Combretum micranthum. Next base: position 1,173,759 of record JAMXBD010000183.1, read on the forward strand.
ATGTATATATATAATGTGTCACATTATATGTCGTGATTTTCTCTATAATTGTATTTTTAATGATGATGTATCATATCTTGTCCTATCATATCGTGTTAAAAATTGCCAACCCTAAATCAAATCTCATTTAAAATTATTTGAAAAGTGTAATCGAACTGCATCTTTAAACAATCGTATTATAGGTTTGATATGTACTCCATTTCACTTTGGAAAAAACCCCATCCTTGACTTGTATGAATTGTTCCAAGGCTTAAATTTCTAAGGCATTGAATAGAGGCGACTAAAAGCTTGCATTATTTCAACAGAAGTGTTCCCACTGATTACATAAGAAGAATTTACTTTCTTTCAAATGATAAGAAAAATCATTATCATTGACCCACAAGTTGCTTTTTCTTAATGAAATTTACATCTGATTAACAGTGAATGTTTGTTAGATGATACGCTCCAGGAAAGAATATTGAATTTTCTCAGTAAGTTTATGAAATCGATGCAAAGGAAAACTTTTTCACAATAATGCGAAATTGCATTAGAAATTTAAAAATATCCTCTTGAGTCTTTGACGGAAAATGCATGAGAACTTTCCTCCTGTTTCAATTAGCATTTAAAAAAGTAAATATACACAAGCACAGATTCCATTTCCATTTTGACTTGCTTTGATAAAGATTTAAATTGTGTTTAGAGAAACTAAAAGGAAGGGATGGTGGATTTATAAGGAAATTATTTTATACATAAAAATATTTTCATCAAATTTGGACAAAATATGGTTAATATATTTTTTCAGGAACCCAAAAGAGCACTTATCTATATTTCGAGGGAATTTAAAACGGAAAATTATTATCTCATCCTTAAGACAAAATCATAATTTTAAATTATAAGAGTTTTCATAATATTTCACTTAAATAATATTATTAACTTTCGAAAACTTTTATGATTTGTCTTCTAACCATTAGAATAAATATAACAATTGGTATATCAATTATTTTAAATTGTGCAATCACCTTGCATATTTGAAATTGTTAAATATTTCATGTTACCGATCTTGATAAAATTAATAATGAAATATTAAAAATTTTCTTTAAATTTTATTTACACTTTTCTTCCTTTTATTTTATTCTTTTTTTTTTTTCAAATTGAGAGATTTAACTTTTGTCCTTTGGTTTTTTCCTTTTAATGCTTTAAAATATGACATCATAAGGAAGAGAAATCAATATTTTACAAAGTGAATCAATTAAGATATCAACATGTCGCATTATTGATTTGAGCTATCAATATTTAGATTAGTTTTCAATTAAATTTCCTTAAATTCTCTAATCAATTATGAATATCTTTTTTTTTTTTTTTACTTTGTACTACGTTGATTTTTATTTTTAATCACTCAAAACGTTGATATCTTAAATGAATTTATCCTTTTTTTAACTATTTAAAATGTTGATAGCTTAAATAAACTTATCTATAAATATTGAAGCCATCTAATGTAATTTACCTTTTCCTTTATCATATTAGTTAAGTTGATATGCATAAATCATTTGAAAGAAAATGGAATATGATAAAGAGGTAATTAAAGAAGATATAATTAATAAGTGTGGAAAGGAATCACCATTGTACTTTTGAAAATATGGGATTCAATTTCTATGAATTGTGATTTCCACTTATAAAAACCTTTCAAATATAGATTAGGGAATTAAGCCCATAATCTTAATTTTATTTCAATTCTATTCCTGCATATCAAACTTGTCATGATTCGCTTAAGATTGATTATCTGAGCAACTCATGTGTAGTTCAATTTATTTTACAACATTACTTGCATGCCTTTATTGAAAAAAAAAAAAAAGTGGTGTCATCTTCTTTCACCATAAGTTAGCCAATAACAATGCAATGAAATATTATTTAAGGTTATAGCAGGTATCATCATCTATTTTATCATTTGATTGTTGAAATTTTATTACATTATCTTTTAATATCATCTTTGTTAATAAGAAAATTTAAAAGGTCTTTATATTGTTATATCAGCATCTTAACAACCTTCTTGCTTAAGGAATTCCTCAAGTCATCCTTAAATTTCTTAAAAAGAGATTATTATTCTAAAAAATATGAAGGAACTCAATTTTTGGCCCATGTTTGGTTACATAATTTGTAAATATAGACCAACAGTCTTGTAGTCTAGTGACATCTCTTCCGTTCTTTCAAGTGAGAGGTATCATGTTCGAATCTCCTTTCCATTATAATGGCAAAAAATAAAAAATAAAAATTCTAAATCTAAGTTTTGGCTCTAAGTTATCTTAAATAGGTTCTTAACATTTATTTATGTCATTTACATGACTCATATTATAAAATTTATTCAAAATTTACACTTAAAGAAAAGGGAAAAAAAAAATATACTAAGGACTCCCGTGAAGGGCCGTGTACTCTGTTGGTCTAAGTACCGTAGCATCCACATTTGCACTCTGATTAATTGCATTAATTATTGCATGCTGCTAGTGCCCACTATGACTATTTTAATTTTCCGGTTGACTTCTTCCATGGTTTAAGAAAAAGAAGGGAAAGAAAAAAGAAAGAAAGAAAAGAAATCTCCCATGGTCTTTCTTTAAAGTTTCTTTTTCCTCCATGGTATGACATTCGATTCCTTCTCACCGCTCTGTAGCTCATGTTTGGTGTTCTCAATGTCAGTCAAACTCCTTGTATATTTCCGATCATGTTCAGTTGATTTATTATTAGAAAGGTTCTTTCAAAGTACAAAAAACTTGAATCTTTGAAGTGGTACTATAAGCCAAGAGGGTGCTGACAAAACATTAAAAAACGAAAAAAGGACATTATGGTATATCTAAAAAGTACAAGTGTTTGATAGAGATCATGAATTGAATTGTGATGATTGTTCATCAACAAGCAGAATGACAAGGAAATTTAAACTGCAAGAGGTGTCATTTCATTTTCTATAAAAAGAGCATTATAGATATCGATCTGCTGTAGAAAAATAACATTTTAAATTTGACACAACTCTTTCTATATACCCTAAAAGCACTTGCTTTGTAGCTTTTACAAGGCCAAAATTAGGGGTAAGCAATTAAAAATCTAGAACTTATTCTACCTTATGTGAATGTAGGTCTTAAATGGGTATTGAAAATTATAAAGTAAATTTCAATCCCACTATTTTTAACTTTCTTTCACAAGATATGGTAGATGATACAACATATATTCTAAGATATATTTGGACCCATTACACTTTGATAGAAACTAACTCTAAAGCAAATTAAGTAAATGGTAAGTTATACAAAAATATCAATATGAGAAGAAAGCTCATTTAAGATGTTAATATTTTGAATTATGAAATTTTTTTTCAAAGTTTCATAAGTAAGTCAAATGGGATATCCGAAATGGATCCTTGAGAAATAATAAGGTAAATTAACAAAAAAACCTAATGAGTATGGATATTTCAAATCAATTTAAGAAGCAGTATATATATCTTGTTATGTAATTTATTAAAAAATAATGCAGTTCTTTATTATAAATAACTAAACTTGGTTCTTATGCTAGATTACAATTTTTATTGGAAAAAAAAAAAACAGTAATAAATCTTTAGGAGTGATATTTGAGTTTATTAACACCATATGTAGGATGACAGAACGAATGTAAAGGGAGGGAAAGCAAGTGGGGGAGAAAAATATTCAGATATGATGAGAACCTTGGGAATAGTTTTGTGGACAAACACTTTAACCTATCATCTGACTATTAAACTGATTAAAAAAGAGAACATAATAGGCAATTTGATAGTTGAAAAAAACTCTGCACCAGTCAATAACTTATGAGACCGGTTTTAGGAAAAAACGACATAAATATAGAAGTATTTCCATATTTTCTTAAACCATACTTTGTTAATCCTTTTCAAATTGGAGATAACGATATTGGAGAAATGTGTCGTGAAGAGCAACACACCATCAACTATCAATGTTTAACACAAGATAATGGTCAAACTTCAATGATGCCCTTAAAAAAGTTTAAATTTAGATGTAGATCCTTAATTTTGTAAAATTGCATGTTGAATGAGTCTTCGTTGAAGTCGCTTTCGAGGTCGAGTTTCATGTCGCGTGGTTAACAGTCGGATTTAGCAATAAGTATGACTTAGTCCACTGAACAGGCACAACTGTGTTTATAAGAGAAAACAAAATAAGTCACCATCCTTAATTCTTATGTTAAGTCGCTAATCTACCACTTTTACTACTTTTTTGATTTATTATCTATAATTTTTTCACATAATCTATCATACTCATAACTTTTTTTAACTTACCATACCTATCATTTTTAAAAAAAAACCTTTTATTTTATGTAAGATCTAATCCATTTTTCTTAAAAATCATCCGTACACACTTAATCCAAGTTTTTCCGCTAAGTGCCCTCCGTAAAACGTAACCCTGGTAAGCGTCTTGTCTTCTCCGTGTACGAGAAATTCTTAGCAATCTTATTCGTTGCTTTTTTTCTTTAAGAAGAAAAAGGAGTTTAAACAATTCCACTTCCTATTGGAATTTTTACTAGTGTAGACATAATGCGGTTTGGAAATTGAGTCGAAGAAAAAGATGTACTCCTAATTTGTTTCGAAAATTCTATTCAACTTAATTAATTTGGATTGAAACAATTCTAGAAATTGAATGGAATCGTTTTGAAGCATTTGGTTTAATTTATTAATTGCAGTTTGAATTGTATTTGTTTTCACTATATTATTTAATTATTATTGTTATTATCTTTTTCTTTTGCATTTCATCATTTATTTTATTGTTACATTTCGATACATTTTGGGTCTGTTTGGTTAGTGCTTTTTGGCACATACAGATGTTTTTTTTTTAAATTTTGCTAACAAATTATTTATTAATAAATAGATATAAATAAAAAAATTGATAATTCTCATGAAAGATCAAATAAATCAAATATAGATACAAATCGATTATATTATATATATCATTGATACAGGTACAGATATAGATGAAAAACAAACTATCCAAGCAGGTCCTTCATTTTTATTGGTGTCTAATTTGGCTTTATATATTATATAAAGAAATATAAGTTTTATTTTTATATTTTTTACATGTCTAATACACTACTAGAGGCGTAGATAGCATGGTTTTTACTATTAAATTAATTTATACTCGATAGCAAAAGAGAGATGAAGTTGGTTAAAATCAATAATTTTAAAGGGCAAGTCTAATGTAAGCATGCACGGGGCGATGGCCTCAAAACTGGAAAAATAAATTAAATTTTAGAATTTAAAAAAAAATACATATTATGTGTATATTATAAAAATCAAACAATAATAAGTAGTATAGTTTATTGGTTAAAATATTTTTATTTTGTATCCATGAAGTCATGGGTAATTTATTATATTAACATTCAACACAACCCCCCCCCCCCCCCCTTTTTAATAATTTTTTTTCACAATAATTAATATTTAATAGTATTAAAATTTGCTATTATAAAATTATATTTAACTATATAAATTCTTATAAGGACTAATTTTTTATTCGTAATGTTCCATAAATAATAATTATATTGTTTATGACATGCTAAATGATGCAAATTATGTCATTTGATTTATCAACATATGATGTTATGAAAATAGACATAACTTATTGAATTTCTATATCTAGATTTATTTATTATCTATTTTTGCTAAAAACGAAATTACACAGATTCCATTGATTAATTTTATTTTTTAATTAATAATTAAATTTTAAGTAATATATATATGCATATAATCTCTTACATAATGCACTAACTACACTTAATATTTTTTTTTAATAAATTTTTTCATACTTATAAAGTTTAGAAAAGAACGTAACGATATCATTAACAAAGTTCTTAGACACATATAAGATGCAATATGATTATAATAGTGAGATGACATATATAAACAATTATAATATTATGTTAATTAAGTTCAGCCCTAGTCGTATAATCATATATCCCTTTGTAATTTATGAATCTTCATTGTAGTCTTTTGGAGGTAAGTTCTACATTGTTTTACGTAAAGTTGTTAAACTTGCAATTTTATGTTGAATCATTAGAAAATCTAGAGAATCGAAATGTAGAAATGTAAGTTTCTACAACCTACGCAAAATAGTTTTGAAAAACTATAAATTAAATATGTTTATAGAAGTTGTCAAAACTTGAAATACATAATGAATATAAAAAAATAATATTGAAATTAAGTTCTTCTTTTTCCATAATAACCCTTAATCCAACATAAAAAAAAAGTGAATAAAGTCAGTATTATTAAGTTCTTTTATATTATTTTATTTGAAAAAGTTAAATTGAAGGGGATTTAACTTTTCAACTTATGGTGACATTTTAATTATAAAAGAGAAATAAATAAGTTTTTTTGTAAACTTTACGATTATTCGATTTAAATGAATTCTATAAATGTATAATGAAGGAGTGAGAGGAGGGAGAGAAAGAGATAGAGATTGCGTCTAAAAATAAAATAAGAAAAATGTATTCAGTAGAGTTGATAAGCTTGTAGAAATATGGTTGTAATTTTCTTTTTTTATATTATATTTTAGTATATTTGAGCAAATAGATAAAATTGGTAAATGATTAAAAACATAAGATTCTACAGAATTTACATGTAAACTTGATAGAAATCGTAAAATTCTAAGAAAAACGATTCTATACATAAGTCCTCAAAGTGTTTTCAAAAATCACAAATTTATATAATCGTATAAGTAAAATTGCAATTTCAACGACTATCCTTTACATATCACCTATTATTTTATTTCCATACGCCAAGGTATTAAGTCAGTAGGAATCGTCCAAGAAGAAGAGCTGGTCCAGGTCGCTGGTATGAATTCCTACTTTAGATTAGCGTCGTTAGTTCTCAGGACTTGATTAATTTAATTCCTTTCAATTAAACTTCCAAGAAATTCACTAGCGCTTGAAGGTAGTTTTTTAAAGTGATGTGATTAAAGAATGAGTTTATTTGATTCATGACCAGGAAAAGTAAAAAAAGGGGGATAAATAAACAATGAGGTATTAGTATATCTCTTCTTTTAATTTTCATTCCCATTAAAATATTATCTGTGTACTCAATTTCCAATTTTGTATGCTTTTGCTACAAAACAAAGTCCTCTACTCTGACTATGCTTCATTCACATAACAGCATAGTTATATTGAGGCTATTATAGGGTTAACATGATGAGAACATCCAATTTATCATTTGATTATTGAAATTGTGAACTTAATATTTCTTATAATCATCTTAACAATTAGACAATAGTTTGATGATTCCATTTCCATTAGTGGGACCATACATATATATATATATATATATATTGCCATAATATTATCACGGAAATTAATTGCATTGATTATTGTAAGGTACTGCTATAGTCTATATGATTATTTCAGGCTAACTTCTTCCATAGTTTGCATTAAAAAAAAAAAAGAAAAAGAAAAAAAAGAAGTTTTACGTGGTAAAGGTTTGATGTTTCTTTGACATCCATTTTACTATATTCAATTTATTTTAACACACTCAAAAACTCATGTTTGTAAGTTCCAATGTCTTAGTCAAACTCCTTATATATTTCCTGCTATTTTACATGGTTTATTTTTAGAAAGATTCTTTGGAATGCAGTGTATGCTGTAAGGCAAGAGATAGGATAAATTATACTAGAATATCACAATATTTGAAATAAAGTTTATGTGATATCACAACGTTTAGAATGGTTAAAAAAGCCATAAAGTTTATAAAAGTGATCAATTAAGGTCATCATTAATGTGTCAACAGAAGAAATATTTAAAATAAAAACTAAAAGATCTAATATATTATGGCACATGCCAAAGTGATCTCAATTGACCAACTTCTCTAAATATTACTACATCTTTTTAACCACTCAAAACGTTATAACTTAAAATGAACTTACTCCTTAAACATTGTAACCTCTTTTTAACCACTCGAAACGTTATGACCTCAAATAACTTACTCTAAATATTGTGACATTCTGGTGTAATTTACTTGTAAAAGATATCATAAGAAATTCTTGCAATAATGGAAACACCCGCTAACATCACCTTGTAGGCGGATTTCAACCAATTGGCTAAAAAAATTTATGATTAGAGTTATATATTATATATGACACATGAAATCATGTTTACCAGAATTTAGTAAATTGAATGAAAATCTCAATCCACTAATTATACATTAGTTAGAAAGTTGAGTATAAGTGAAGTAATGATAAAGAATTAATATTTTTGATAAGTTTAAAGGAAAGTGAGATAACATTCAACCTAAAATTTGTAAATTTATAGTCAAATCTATATATAGCCATAAAATAAATATTAGGTAATCTATGTGAAGTCCGTAATTTTATCCTACTCGAAATATAATATTTTGTAATTAATTGCAACTCTCATGGTGATTGAACCTACACAATACTCCAAAACCCTAATAACTAGATCCTTATACCCTAAATTTGGAACCAAAACCCAAAATTTATATTAAACCCTAGTATATAAAAAACTTGAATTTCAAGAACTTCAATGTAAAATTCCATGTATGCAGTTGTCATTAGGACATTCAAATTAATAGACACATAAGTTTTCACCTCTAAACACTATAGGATATATGGTTATGATAAGATATTGTATCGCATAGGAATTCGACCTGTATTAGAAAATTATCCAATAAGTTTGTTCATTGCCTCTGTATTGCCTTAAATTTAATCAAGGCATTACTGGCACGTATAATACTCAAGTATTACGCACTCAGGCTTCCTATAATGATATGTTTAACTTAGCTCATTTTAGCCTATTAAGATTTATTAAGCTAAAATGAGCTTAGATTATTAACTAAGTTTATTTTATATCTACTTTATATTTAATAAAATCATTTACTAAATTTATAAATCCACTTAGGTCATGCTTAATTATATCATTCAAAAAAGACAACACATTAACTACAATTTATCTATTTCATGTTAGCTCAAAATGATTCATTTTATACTTTACTACATGCACATAATTAGTAAAATAAGTTTTTAACTTCGTTTGGAAGATGTAATAGCAAGAAAGAAATAAAATTTCTCTCTTGATACTTTTAAAATTTTCAAAAACTCAAAACATGAAAGTTGTAGATCTCTTCTTAATCTTTCCAACACATTTTGAATCACCTCAATCCGAGATTGAATGAAAAAGTTATGATCAAATTATAATCAAGTTATGTAATAGGAGAGAGCCTACAAGAGCAGGCTACACGGCCGTGTTAGATGAAATTTGGATCAGAAGTGGAAAAATTTCTACATGAGTTGCTACACGGCCCGTATACAAAATGCTAAGTAGCTGAAAACTTTCTACATGAGCATATACATGACCCGTGTTGATGCCTGTGTTGCCCTTGTTTCTACTGTCACGAATTTCCCTAGTTTCTTACACATCCTTTTATCAACTTTTATACATTTTGCTTCCATCAAAATATCATATAAATTAGTTTTCATGTCTCTAACACTTTTAATCCATTCAACACATCAAACACCATCAACTCCTCCATCAAACCCCCATAACCACTATTCATCATCTTACTCAACAACCCAACATGCATCCACCATTAAATCATAACATACAAACATAAAAACAACTAAAACAAAGTAAATAACAATTTAAACAAGGAAAAACAAGACTTATCTCTTCTTTTAGGTAAAAAGACTTCTTGGCTTTCTTTATCTTTCTTTTCTTTTTCCAAGCTCTTAAGATTGTTTATGCTAGATTTCCTTCCTTGAGCTTGTTTCCCACTCCAATTTCCTCTTTTATCTTGTTTAAATTTGAGATTTGAGTAGATAAATATAAGAGAGAAAAAGAAAAAGGAAAGGAGAAGAAGAAGAACAAGAAGCATATGGAGAGAGAAATGAAAAGAGAGAGAGAAAAAGAATGAAAGAGGGCAAACAAAAGAAAATAAAATAGGAAAGGATCATGATTAAGATTAGGATATTTTAGAATAATGGTATTAGATTTAGAAACTTTCAGATCAATATCTTAAGTTCTATAAGTATTCAAAAGATAATTTCAGAATCAATAGGTTATAAATTAAGAACTTAATTTAGAAATTTAGTTTAGACCAAAATGATATTTAATCTCAATTTAGCTTTAAGAATTGATATTTTGATATATTCAAATGAACTAAAATTTGTGAAGACTAAGGAATTGGGATTTAGGCTAAAATTTAAGGGTTTATGAATCCTTTAAACATTTTAATAACATGTTTAGGGATTTAGGAATTGAAATCTCGAATTTCAACTTAAATATATTTACTAAATTATTTTCATTGATTTATCTAATCAAAATTCATACATCTATTTTTTTTTACATCATTTTAACCTATTGAAATCCAATTTCTAACTTAGGTGACGCTTTGGGATATTTCAGCCTCAATGCTTATAAATACCTTAATCCACCGATGGTCGTTTTCTTTTTCCTTTCGTTTTTCCCTTTCCATTCTTTTTCTTTCAGTTTTTCCTTCTTCCTCTAGAAATCACGAATTACTAACGATGAAATCAACAAAACTCCAAACTTTAAAAATTCATAACTCACAAAATACACCTTCATTTCCAAATCTGCAAGAGATAGTATGATCCTAGTTCTGTGTTCTTCAAAACAAGAGCACACTTGATCAGGTTTCTCTAGCCTCCAAATTTAGGACAAATCAAAGCATCGAGTTCTTGATGAAGAAGTCAATTCAATATTCTTAAGTTTTATACATAAATTCTTAGTTTTTACTTACTATTGTATTCTTTAAGCTTAGAAGATTATTTTTTTATATTGTATAGATGAAAACTTCGACTTCTTGGGTCATCATATAGATTACTTCGATAATTAATGGTATCACCAATGGTGAGTGGGAATTCTGATGATTTACTACTTGATTGTTATACTACCGTTGTATCACTATTCTATGCTATGTTGGTGGTAATTTTTAAGTTAAAAAGACTAATATAGATGTTGTAAGACTTGGAAGTACAAATTGGAGTGTCCATAGTAAGTTTGAAGTGAAAATCATCCTACACAACCCTTGTACATGACTCGCATACTTTGGTTGTGTGTGTATAAGAACAGAGGATTCTGCACTACAGTTGTACATGACCCGTGTGCTTAGGTCATGTAAGTGTAAAAAGCGGAAGATTCTACACTACCCTTGTATGCAACTCATGTACTTTGGTTGTGTATGTGTAGAAATGGAAGATTCCACATTACCCTTGTACATAACCCATGCATTTTGATTGTGCATGTGTAAAAACGAAATATTCTACACTATCTTTATATACGACCTGCGTACTTTGGTCGTGTATGTGTATAAATGCATGAAATAAAAGAAAATGGATGTTAACCCTAACTTACTCTACCCTTAGCACGGTCGTGCATAGATGGCCATGTAGAGCTTTTGGAATATGTTTTAGTATCTCCAAGCCATGTAAGCCACTCCCACTATTAAATAGTCATTTACACAAGTTGTGTAACTTGTTAGTGTATGTTATAAAATTTCTCATTCTTGAGGAATTCTTACTACCACTTTGGTAAATCCATTTAACTCATTTCATTAACTTAATTAAGCACTTTAAGATGTGGAATTAAACTTCAGAACTAAGAACATGGGCTTAAGTCCGAGAAATATATGAAAGGACTTGAAGCATGATAAGGCATTGATATTAGTGCATGGATTGCTTGAATTGGTTCTTGTATGGATTGTTATTTTTGTCAATATCTTACTTGTCTGGAGTGGAATGCATAATGGTTGATCACCCTAAATTTATTAATGATTATTGGGTCATAATTAAAATAAGGACATGCATTGCAAGACATTCCATTTTATATGTCATAATCATCTGACGATGGAATAATAAGAAAATTTAAGTTATGGATATATCCACTTCATTTAAGTTAAGCTATCTTTAGATTGAGCACTTAAGGCCTCTGTGAGGAAAAATCAAGTTATGTTAAGTTTCGGTTTCATAGGAACGAACTAAACAATAAGGGGAAGTCGTGGTCTATGAAACCATGTCAAACCATCGTCTCAAGTCTAATCATAAAGCCACCCCTAGCTTGAGTACTTAAGGCCTCCATGTGACTTGCGATAAGTGAATTTAAGTTTGGATGACCTGGATGCTGATGAAACTAAGTTATTCTCCAAACCTTAGGTTAAGGGCCGAAGACCACTGCAGTTTTGCATGCATATGGTTTTACATGCATAACATATGTTTGATAACTTGTTTGCTTACTTGTTGTATAGTAATGAGGATATTGCAAACTCCTATCTCATTGAGCTGTGATTTTTGCTCACCCTCATATAGTGTGACACCTCGTGCAGGTACCCCAAGACAGGTATAACCCAACCAAGCACATACTCTGGTAAGCTAACTGATTTTGGGATTTGTAGGGAGATTTTTGGCAATATAGGCTAGATAAAGAAACTACCTGTGCTATCTCCTCATGTTTAAGTCTTTTTGGATATACTATGTCTTTGGTGTTAAGTAATTTCAGTTAAGAAAGACAATTGATGTAATGATAAGATGACATCTGTAAGCCGTGCTTTTGTTTAAAGTATTTAGTTTAATTCTTAAGCATTATTGTTAAGATGCTTCATGAATGCTATTATGACTAGTATAAGTATTCATGGCGGGTTGTCACAACCAGGGTGCCATATGGGACGTGACAATCTAAATAAAAAAGAAAACTAAATAACATTTTATAACTAAGAAACAAAATAAATAAAATCCTCTCAAATAATATACGAAAATTGAAAACTAAAATAACATCCTAATAATAACATGACTAAATGATTATTCCTCATAAACTCATATCAAAATCAAACAACAATTTCGATGATTTTTTTGTCTAATTTAACTAATTTTTTTGCTTGAATCTTCATCTTTTCGTTTATGAACTCAAAACCATCCATGTGTTTGATTTTTTTTTTTTTTTTGGGTGGGGGTTTAAATATGAAAATAGTATAATCATCTTACAGACAATAAAACCTCTATAAAATAATACTGTTGGGTCAATAAAAAATATTATTTTATAGCGATTTTATTTATTGATAAAAAATAATTTATCAATTTATCGATAAATAAATAATTTATCAATTTATCGATAAATGAATATTTATCAATTTATAAAGATTTTTAAATATTTTTACACTTTTTTTTCCAAATTATATATATAATTTATCAATGAGACTAAAAATAAATATGGACAAAATGCACATATAGTGTATATAATAAAATTTCAAAAGTCATAATGCAAAAATATAAAATAAAATAATAAATTTTGCAATGTAAAAATTATAAAATTATGATAAATCTTGGAAATTAGAATGGATGGGTATATAGGAAAAAGATGTTTTCAAAGTTCATGTTTTGGAAGATAAAATGTTACAAATAAAATATTTCAAGTACACTATATAAAAAATTTTAAAAGTCATGAGAAGAATATATCAAATGTAGTGCATGCTTTGCAAAAAGTTAAGGATGAGATTCAATTTAGTTTACGCAAAAAGAAGAAACAAATGACTTTAGATGTATATTTTAGCAAAGATTAAAATTTTAAAAGAATAGAAGTAGTTTGGAAAATATTTTTTATAAACTTTATATGGAATTTTATATATATTTGGTGAATTTTATTTTGTATTTTCATTAGACGATATCTTTATAAATTATTATCTTATGCATTTAGCGAGATTATTAATTTAGTACGTTAATCAAGTTGGGATCGAAAAAATTATTATTTAATTGAGATTATTAATTTATTAAATATTGATTTATTGATATTTAACTATATATCATAAATTTCGTAAATAACCAGAATTAAAAGCAACAATTAAGCTAAACGGCATGCCTGTTCATTTTGTACATAAGAGCCAGTTAGATATAGATCTGTCGTGGGAAAATAATTTTAAAAACTTCAAGATATCACATTTTGGGGAAAAAAAAAAAAAAAAAAACCTTCAAGCCAACCTTGTATGGATACTCTAGAAAACATTCCTTTTTTTTTTTTTTTTTTCTTTGGGCCATCCGAGAACATTCCTTTGTATAGATTTTTCAGAGGCAAAGTCTAATTAATCATTGCTTCAAGACACTCTAAAGGGGATTTATGAAAAACTCTTTTGCTAAGATTACAGAACAAGTTTTGCTTAAGACAACTACACATTGAACAAACCTATTTTCCAGTTCGTGCACATTTTAAATAAAACAAATAGAGAGTGGCTGACTATTAGCTAAATTGTTTGGCAATTTCAGGGAGATAATACGAACAGCATGAGAGGGAGAAGAAATGCTAGATGCATGGATCAATGTGCAGTTAGTTATAGTACATCAAATTAAAAATGTGACTTGGAGGTGAGTTTTCAGAATATGAATAGGGTTACAATTTTTGTCTTGATCGGGAAAAAAAAATTAACATTATATTATGTTAGGATAATGACAAAAATGATACCTAAACTTTAACAAAAAAAATAATAATTAGATACTTGAAGTTTAGTTTTGAACAATTTAGTATCTGAATAAAGTTTTCATTGACTTATTTTTTTATATTTAAAATTTGATTTTGATAATTTTGATACATGAACAAACTTTTTATGGATTTTTTATATCTCATCGAACTTGTTTTCGGTTAAGAAAAAATTCAACGAAAACTTTGTTTAGGTATCAAAATTGTCAAAACCAAACTTTAAGTATGAAAAATGTCAATGAAAACTTTGTTTGGATATCAAATTGTCCAAAATCAAACTTCAGGTATATGATTCTTCTTTTTGCGAAAGTTCAAATATCATTTTGTTATTAACCTCATTATTTTGTATGAGAATGTTTTAAGAATTTGAAATTAAAACCTCTCCTTAACCCTTTGGAATAATACTAAAACTTGTATTTTATATATTGGAGAACCTAATGTTTGGATCAACTGTTCTTTATGTATCTTACCATGATGAAGATTAGTTGAAAGTGAAAATTTTTACCTAATTTTTTAAGGGAAAAAGGTTTAAGAAATGTATTTTATTTATGGGAAATGGAAAAGAAATGCAAAATAAAATGAAAAATCAGTTTTTTAAGAAACAAATTCATAAATACAATAGTAGAATCGTGAACTCAATCCATGGTTGGTTGATTGTGGAGGAATCGTGAGCTCAACTTATGATTTTTCGACAACTCATGATTCCTTGTCATGACGTAGAATCGTGAGTTACGCTATTTTTCAGATTTGAAAACAGACTTGCATTTAGGTTTTATCAACAAAAGGAAGCATGCCTCGCTGTCTGCAACTGTGTTATAAGGTTTTTCTTTTTTTATGGTCTTCTTTCTTGAATGTAGTTGCATTTGTCTTCAACTTTAATTTAAATTCCATTTAATGGATTTCACTTAATACTGTTCTCACAATTTCATGTCTCGCTGGACTCACGGCGCAATACACGACACGTGACTCATGAGTCCAGCTCATTGTGCCATGCGTGACGAAAACTTATGAATCCAATCCTCGGCAATATTTTTGGAATTTTTCTTAAAAGTCATGAGTTTTGGAATTTATTATCTCTTTCTTTTTTGTATTTTTTCCCCTTTCCATTTTATTTATTACGGAAGAATAGGTATGGTTTTCTATTGCCCGTTTACCGGCTTGAAAAAGCGGTTCGTATAAAAAAAAGAGAAAAAGTTTAAGATAAAAAAATACAATAACATATTAGTGATTATTTATAATATATTATGAAAGAAAATATCAATACATGCATCACAAGTTTATAATATTTTTTAAGTATATATATATTTATTTAAACGTAATATGATATCTAATAAATCATTTTAAAAACTTATTTTTATATATAAGTATTTAAAATAGTAATAAAATTAATCTTTAATATACATAAAACCCTAAAATATATAAATATTTTAATTTTCACATAAACTAACATACAAAAATAAAAAGATAAAAAATTTTCATTTGTCTTGTGGGCTTGCATGTGTAGCGCACGAACCAAAATGGGCCAAACACAAGCCTCGAAATTTTGACTCATTTAAATGGCCAAAATGGTATGGCTTGGCCTGCATCGGCCTGTTTGCCCACCTCTATATAAGAGAAGTATGCTGGAGAGAGAGAGAGAGAGAGAGAGAGAAGAGAGAGAGAGGAGGAGAGAGAGGAGAGAGAGAGAGGAGAGAGAGAGAGAGAGAGAGAGAGAGAAGTATATGTGTATTTACGTCTTCAATTTTAGGTTTCTTATTTTTGAAAAGACCAATTTGAAACGATATTAAGATGAAAGAAAAATATAAAATCAAACTATTATAAATCAAGATGCAATTTTTTCCTCGATTTAATTAAAAAAATTCCTGAATCGATCATTAGCAGTTGGTCTGACAAATTAAACTAGAAAAATCTGAATTCAACTATCTTAAAAAAAAAAAAAAACATTTTACTCAATATAGTTGTTTTTCTATACCTCTTTTAAAATAACAAAGTACTTAACAAGATGTTGTATTTTGTACTTATGAAACGCACATACACTTAGCTTTTACGATCATGGCTCATGGATTACGTGTATATTGGTTCCATTTACCACTTGTATGGTGTTAATACATATTATTATTGAACTAATTTGGTAATTCTCATATGAGATTTTATGTTATGTTTGTGAATTTTCTTCGATGTTAAATTATTATGCGATTTAAAATAAAGCATTTTGGCTTGGGAAATTATATAATTAAAGGGTAAACTATAAATACACAGGTATATTTTGTTTTATGTGTCCTTAATCCCATCATTTTATAAATTGTATGTTTAAACCCCAAATCTTTAAAAAATATGTTTTTATATCCTATTTGTAACACCCTAAATTTAGAGTTATTTACGACCCATCACGTATTGATATTTAATATGGACATTCGAATGCTTAGAATATGCTAAAATTGCAATAAACATAGTAAATACTTGGATCATTTTTATACACAACTCTACTTTTGAATAATGCTACGCATGGATCATCAAGTTGCAGCATTAATAGCATTAGTACTCCTCATCGATTACTAGTAGCCATGCACAAGCAATAAACACATTTTTATTGCTATATAGTTAGTTAGTACATTTAAGTTTCTATCATAAATAAGTACAAGTAGCAAGTAAGGCATACACGCACTTCAAAATTGGTTTCTATTCACCACCCGAATTATGTACAAATAAGTTACTTAGAGTATTCTATATATCTAATTCAATTATCTTGCTACATTTTTACTATACTCATCTATACCCCATTATTATCTATGTTCCTAAGATCTCAAAATATACTTTAATTTTAAAAGGAACAGTTAAATGGATCTTGGTCAATTTTTAGGCAAGAAAAAGATGATTTTTATAGTGTTACAATATGCATAAACTAGTGTTGGAGCGGATATAGAGTTGAGTATTACTTAGGCGAAGAAATTAGGTTATACAAACATCTAAGGGGAGGTACACATGCAAGACTCATGGGGGTACACGAGGGAATACATGAACTTGTGTTCTTTTCTAAGCAAGAAAAAGATGATTTTTTTTATAATTATAACATGAATAAACTAGTGCACAAGTAGGTATAGGATTGAGTATCACTTAGGTGAAGAAACTAGGTCATAAAAGTCCATAAAGAGGTACATGGGCAGAACATTGAGGGTACACAGGGAAACACAGGGGAATACACGACCTTGTTTCTTTCCAAGTTCTTTTTAGTTGAAAACACAGAGAGCAACACGACCTGATACATGAGATGGAAAAACACTATTTTACAATAAAGATGCATACAACCTAATGCAGAGGCTCGCATACTAGTCATGTGCTTTCGAAATGCGTCTCTTTCACGTATTTTTCACTTGTTTGAAATTGGAAACCCAATTTTAATCCTTTTAAACGTATATTTATTACCCTAAACACCATAAAACACATAAGTTTTTCTTGTTACACTAAAGTAACACTCTAAAACATCTTAACCTTCATCGTACTTATTTTAAACGTTCCTTCATAGAAATTAAATCCCTAATTACATATTTTCCACAAAAATACTAGGCAAAAGATCAAAACACATTGAAGTTTACCTTTCTGAAAGTTTCTTTAATCCTTCCATTAATTACATTTTCTCCCTTCTTCAGATTCGAATATTCCTCCAAGAGTTACTCCTAAAATCTTTACTTCCCTTTTAGAGTGTCATTGTTGTTGACTCCAATTGGATTTTTTCAAGCATTCCCACAGATTTATTAAGATGATGAAGGAAAGTTTTTGTATGTAAGGGGAAAAATGGAAGTTTATGTAGAATATGGTGGAAATTTTTGGTAGTTTTCTCCTAATGTTCATATACACTGGTTTAAAGTAATGTATCATTTGAATTTTATAGTGATGGAAAACTTTGCCCCCATTTAAAAATCTTAATTTACTTTTTAGCCCTTACACTTTAATTTAATTAATTTAGGGTAGTTCACTATTTTACTATTAGATGGTCTCACTTGTTCTAATCTGGTAGAGGCTGAATATAGATTGCTTGGACTAAGACTAGAGAGAATCATGAGCTTGGAAAACAGAACACAGTTAGTGGTATGCTGACGCTAAGCTTAGCATGGGCACTCCAATACTTGGATCAGCAAGCACATCAATTGTTAGGTAAAGTATGGACATGAGCAATAGCTTAGGCAACATTATCATTCTCATGGAGAGGAAAAAATTATTTATGATTTGGGATGCAATCGGATTAGGTTTCAAATGGATCGTATGAACTCGAAGTCTAATCTGTTACCCTATATGGTCTACCAACCTGACCCTATAACCTTATAGGGTTTTTAGGCACCCAATTCATTAAGGAAAACATGTTGGCTACCTAAAACATCATATAGGGCTATACAACTTAAAAAACATAAAATCTGTTAAAAACTGATATATGATAATGATCACACATTAAACATTTTATGTGTAATACAATTTTTTCCATACTACTAATTTTCATGAACATCATATAAACATTTATTAGCATGAATTGTTTTACACAACAATAGTTGATAAAAGTCATTTCTTCCAAAAATCCATCTACTTAGTAAGCTTCAAATCAATCCGTCTTTTGATTCTAGACAGTACACAAACATCATATTATAATTCCCAGAGTTGTTACCACATAATCCCTTTCATCATCAAAAATGGTAACACCATGATCTATGAACTGACAATGTTGATTAGCTACATTTAGAGTAACTATAGGATCCCTTGACACTTAATGTTGATTTAGCTAGATACTAAGTATAAACCTTTGAGATGCTTTGCTTCTTGTACGTTGGATCGATGGACGACCGATGAGGACTAGAGAGCCAAGAGTAGAGTGTGATGGAGAGTTAAGTGTGATGATTGATGAGGTGGGACTAGAGGCAGGACAACGACCAAGACACGGGGGAGAGAGAGGAAGAGAGTAGAGACTATGTGGAGTAGATGACACTGGTTGGGGCTAGACTTTGAGACACGAACAATGCGATGGAGAGAGACGTTAGGGCTAGAGTTAGATTTTAGTAATGTTTTTATTTATTTATTTTTTAAATTATAGTACCTGGTTTTCAACTATCTATCAGGTTTGCTATATGATCCAACCCGACCCTAAAACCTTATAAGGTTCAATCCTATAAGATTTTAATTGATCGGATTAGTCGGAAACCCTAATGATCCACCCAGTTGCATCCTTACTAATAATCAAACAATCCTTGACAGTTAAGTGCACCATAAGATTATAGGAGAGTGGACAAATAAGTGGTTGGTGATTGTTACGCTGGATGCGAGGCGAACCCATTAATCCACATTCATACGTCTTGAGCCAAATCGAGAGTATACTGAAAAATGTCAAGTGCAGTGTCGATTGACTGTTGAAGGAGTCGATAGATACATCGAGCCAAGGTGACAAGGTGCTTTAATGGGATTTTAGATTGTTGCTGGTGTGGACTGGGCCTTGATCCAATATCAATAGATAGGATATTAAGAAAAATTAAAATTAGAAAAATGTATAAAATCAAGGCCAAATTATCACATACTACTTTCACACGCATCTTTTTTAAAAATAAAGTCAAATATATATGTATGTATAACATAAAAAAGTATTTAAACACTTTACCTTAAGTAAAATTATATGAATTCCGACCCCCAAAATACACACACACACGAATGTTCTAAAACTAGGTGCCTTGTAGTTGAAATAGAAACTGAATTAAAGGCCCAGATTCGACCCCATGAAGGAAATGGTGCTGTCGGAAATTAAATATATATTGTTTCTATAATGACTACGGGGATGTAGCTCATATGGTAGAGCGCTCGCTTCGCATGCGAGAGGCACGGGGTTCGATTCCCCGCATCTCCAAGAGACTCGAAGCCATTTTCTATCAATTAGATATGATTAAATGATGACTCCATTTGCCAATCGCAAGTTGCAATACTAACCTCTCGTTCTCTTCTTATCTCCTTACCATTACCATCATCATCCTCAACGGCATCAACACCAGCACAGACAACATACATATGACATTGCAAACAAAAGAACACCACAACAACAACCACTTTACCAGGCACAGGCATGACCATCTTAAGCCTAAACTCATCTTGTCTCACTCCATTCTCTCACGCCACTCCAACACAACCACCAACACCATCTTTCCCTTTTTGCAAACTCTCACTCTCTTCACACCCCATTTTCTCCTTCCTCCTAACCTCTCCTTACACCCCTTCTTCCATTCCCTTAAGCACCTCGCTTCCTCCTCTCACTATGATTGTTTCAGGGCCAGAGCATCCCTTAGCGAAAGCGAAAACGAGGTGTTCTTATCGGATAAGTTGATCAGTGAAGTGTCTAGTGCTAAGGATGCTGAGGAAGCGGTGAGGATTATAAACGAAAGTTATGAGAGAAAAAATGGTGGTGGTGTTGTTAGTGTTTCCGAATGCTGTGATATTATTAGAGCTGCTCTTGAGAAGAACAATGTGGAGCTGGCTTTATCTGTTTTTTATGCCATGCGTTCTAGTTTTGATCTAGGTACCTATGGTCGGCTTAAATTTGTGTTGTTTATTACATTGTTTATACTAGTGTAGTATTTAATTTCTGATGTTCACGTGTATGATTGCACAATTGCAATGTCTTCTATAGAAATTACTGATTAAATGGAAGAAAAACAGTATCCCTGCATGATTGTCTAAATTAAATGTTGTTGATCAGAGTAAGTGTGATAGAGAGGTTTTCACTTTGTAACGAGAAGAAGCGATTTCATTCACTTGAGTATGTGTTCCAGGAGCAAGTGAAGAAGTTAAATATGCTGAGGGGTACAGATGGTCGAGGCCAGATGTACAAGTATATACATTGCTGGTTCAAGGTCTTGCAGCTTCATTAAGAGTTTCTGATGCTCTTAGAATAATCGATAACATATGCCGAGTTGGAGTTTCTCCTTGTGAGGAGGTAGAATTTGGACTTACTGTTTTAGTTGCAGCATTACGTACGTCATAAATGTTTATGTTCCATTTGTTTGCAGTCTGCATATTTGTATATTTGGACTACTAAATAAAGAAGATCTTGATGTACTTGTAATGTCTTTGCTCGGTTTGATGCTTTCAGGTTCCGTTTGGGAAGGTGGTGAAATGTCCTGTTTGTATGGTAGCAGTCGCTGTTGCACAACCTCAAGATGGCTCACAGGTACTGAAACAACTCAAAAATCGTAGCAAGTTCTTTGAAAGCGCATTGCTTTAGATGCATTTTATTATTGCATACACAACAACTGGAATAGATGCATAGAGGCAAGAAGTTGGAAAATTGTGGTTCTCAATGTAATTTCTTGCTTGATTCGATTGATTTGGAGCTTAAATAATGTCATTAATGATGTCTTGAATCCATCTCTTGGTTCAAAAAATCAATCACCAAAGGGAGTCCGAAAATTTAAAGCTGTAGCCTTGATTACAAAGTTGAGAAATCATGTAGGGAAGATGAGCTACTAATCCTTGAGTGGGGGAAATTTATCTACGCTCGATTGGTGTATCTAGAATAGTCAATCATCTGTCAGAATTTTACCTCTTTTGTTGTGAATATAGCAGAGGGTTGTACATATAACCATGGGGAAATGTCATATCTTTGAAGCAGATTTGAATGAACATAATTTTCGGATTCAGTTACACTTATGCCTCATTGCAGAACAATTTCTGATGTTGACAAAATGCTGATGCAGATAGTCGCTTGTGCCAAATGCCGTTACAAATACGAGCTTGTATCTGGGGATATAAGCATTGAGTCGGAAGAAATCAGGTTATTACCTTGTCTTCCTTCATACATCGGGTACCTTGTCATGCAATGTTTCAGATTATCCCGCCAGTAGTTTTAAGTTGATTTAATGCACCCGAGGCATTAGTTTATACCTCCATTAATGTATGGTGTTTAAAACAAATTGTAGTTATACTTGATGTTGATCCTTGGATATTCACTTTTTCTAAGGATCTCCTCCTGCCGAACGCAGCATGGATGTACCAGCATGGAAAAGGGGGCTAAGATTTCTCAAATTGTCAAAGCAAAACATACCTGCTGCAGTTCACTCTGTTGTGGTAAATTTGCTTGATTCATGCTTGGTTAGCTTCTCATATTCATGTGATATGATCCCTAAGAAGTGTTGATGGACCACCAGCACCAAGAACATGACTTTGATCGACCTTTTGATTAACATATATCAAATTATAGCACATTTTCCCCTCAGGTTTCGTGTACCCTGTCCAGTCTATTTCTTGTGTTAGGCTCCTTAAGAGTAAACAAGAAAAGACGTGAAAAGGGAGGCAAATTCCAAGCATTTGGATACATAGGCACCTCCTCCTCATCTTCAGTTCTTCTGCTTTTCTTAATCCTTTTCCTTGCTGCCACCTACTTTTCAGGTGCAGACTCCTTCTGGTGTGGCACGCACCCACAGATTTGCTACTGAAACAGTTTCTCTTCCGGCTCAATCAGGAGAGAGGGTAACGCTCGCATTAGCAGCTCCCTCAAATGCTTACAGGGAGGTTGGTCCCTTTAAATTTAGCCCTAAAGCACCTGACTTTTACCCTGGTGAGCCAATTTGTCTAACAAACCACAAAGATGATCGAGAATCCCCATTGTTAAGAGCCCCCTCTAAGGACGGAAGTTCATCATTATTTAATCCTTCTATTCTCTTCCCACTTCTTGCGGTGCTGGCCACTGGAGATGCTGCATCTGGAATTATTGACCCAAGCTTGCCTCAGCTGCTTTCAGTTGGAGCGGTTGCATCTTTTGCTGCTGGGGCTACTTTAAATGCATTAGTTTTACCTCAACTGAATAAAGTAAGCCGCTCTTTTGTAATAAAGCTCTTGGTTACCTTGTTTGCTTCATCTTCCACCCTTTTTTTTTTTTCTCCAATTAAGCTAAATTTTTAGTCATAGAGCAAAGTTTCACTTCTTTTAGCTTGATACTGAATGTGGTGTAGAAACAACTCCCACCATTTATTACTTTTTCAGTTATAGGATTCTTCTTATATGGTTTTCATTAATGTCAGCTGCCTCAAAAATCAGTTGATGCACTTGCAATGAAGCAACAGCTCTTGTCACAATATGCTGTAATTCAATCTCGCATCAAAGACCTAAAAGATGCTGCGAAAAGGAGGTATCTTATGGTCATCTGAGAAGCGTCACCACCTTTTTCTCTCTTCTTTGGTGCACATAAATTTGGGACGTCTCTCATTGGAGGACAATTTCTGTAATTTTAGGTATGGATGTTAGCACGTATGTGCCAGCTGGAGAACAAGATTTATGCCGTTGGGGAACCATCCTACCGGTGAGCCTCTAGGAATGTATTTATCCATCTTCCATTATTGTAGTGTCATGGTTACTTTTGCTAAACATACAGAGTTGGAATTACTTATCTCTATGTTAAAGCATGAATTTGAAGTGCTCATCTGAAGTTTCCTTCAGTGCTAGGAAGAGTAAGGTGAAAAGGGTTCGTGAAGGTCTGGAAAACTCACTTAAGGGACGAATTGAGCTTATAGACAGCTATGCAAGAGTATGTACTACTCTCTTCTTACTTAGATAAATAACTCCGACTAACCTTGTTTACATGGTGGTACAATTTCAGATCTCCTCAATGATTGAAATAGAGGTTGAAATGGACTCCGACGTTCTGGCTGCTGAAGCAGCAAGCAATGTGGTTTGTGGCATCACGTGTTTACTTTCATCATATTGATGCTAATTAGGTGGATAAGCTAAACAGTCTTTTGTTTCCAGGAAAATGTAGCTGAACAAATACGGCAAATTATGGAGATTGAAAATCTTGAAGAGGTATATCCTCATCCCTCAAAAAGATTTTAATTTGACTCAATTGTTTCGTCAATGATACGTGGAAGTCCAAAACCAATTATTGTTTATTCAACTAACCAGGGCTACTATATACAAATTTGACTTTAATGGTAAGTGTGACATTAATGCTGGGTTTGGCTCCAAATGTTGAATGAGTCATTGAAGATGCTGGTGGTTAAGAATTTCTAAGGATTTAGAAGGTCATAAAAACACAGATACTTTACACGGATGGGGAATCATGATGAAACCATCTAAAATGCTATAGGGAGTAGTTTTGAGCATTAGATATAATCTTGTGATAATCCCTAATCCTCCAAAGGAGATGTACCATATCTTTCATTATCTTTCCTAAAGATGAGCACTTCAAATGCTACAGTTAGCATATGGAGCCCAAAACATAACCTGGAGTTCATTAAAAAAGCTTTCAGTTTTCTGCATTTTAAGTCAATTTATTAGCAGCAGTGGATTTTGTTTTTAGATCAAGGGCATGCATCCTCCGGCCGTTACACTCTATGCAATTGGACCTTTGTAGTTTGATGCAAATGTTTCTATTTCTCTGTCCGCTGATGGTGACAGCAATTAATCCTAAGTAATTAGCATTCGGAGATTTTTGTTATTTGCAGAAGTGGAACTCCAAGCAAGAAGCAAATGATGAGGCTGTAAGACTCCTCAGTTTCCCACCTGAATCAAGAGGAGGAGTAGATAGCATTCTTCCTTATTGACCAAATTTGCATACCCATCTATGTCCCATGATACCTTCTCTGATAAGAGGACGAAGACCAAACTGGTCTGTCCTCGGAAATCCAATTCTATGCATTCTTTGGCTTTCTCTAGCTCAAAGCCAATGAGATTGCACAGTGCGATGGAGGAGAACGTGTAAATGATGTAGCTTGAATCTGCACCAAGGATGATTACTTCCTGCTTCGGCCTTGATGTAGAGAAAGGAATGGTTTACATGTAAAAATACAAAATAAACAGTTCCCAGGATTAACTGTGGCTGATATCTGGCTATGTTAATAATTTTAGAGGCTGATTTTTTGCTTGAGATGTAAGTTTTACACAGAAGCATGGATGCTGTATCAAGTTGATATTTTTAACTCGAGTTTAATGGCTTTCCATTCATTTGGATATATGAACATCGTCAGCATTGATGGATGCTTGGATATTACTTTGCTGTTTGTAATTTGAATTCACGAAGACATCATCACTGTTTAAGAAATATCAAGGAGTGATTATATCTACATTTCCCAACTTCCTATCTAAAGTATGTCCCTATCAATTACAAGATCAAGTATGTGTATATATCTGGTCGTTTTGAGATCTTATTTTTATCGTTTTTAAATAGATTTTTATGGAAAAAAAAATAGATGAAAAACAAATATTTTTCCTCATAAACATATCAAATAGATAATATACAGATACAAATAAAATATAGATGAAAATTAGACAATTCAAACAGACTCTAATAACGATTTGCTTGAGATAAGAAATTTGAAAAGGTTCAATTTAAGCTTCTTATTCTCCTCATTTAGGTTTGGATCGTTTGACCCATCAAAAATTCATGAAACAGTTATTATATATATATATATAATAATAGATATAATTTTTATTAATTATTGATTTATCTGTTCATCAAGAGGATATGAAATTGTAAAGAAATCTCAACAGATATATATATATATATATTATAATTAAAGCTAAAAATTAATTTTATAATATATATAATTTTTTATTAATTATTCATTAATCTATTTTTATATATTTATTAATACTATACATTTAACATCCTAAATTTGATCACACAAGGTAGTATTGACTTATGAGCCAAGTTACTCATGAGCTACTCAAACTTAATCCATATTAAGCTCCTAGATTTAAGGTTAAGCTCATAATATAATTTGTTTAGTTAAAGGTTGAATAAAAACTTGATTTG